>CM060940.1:541167953-542392239 GCA_030765085.1 Allium cepa | reverse complement strand
GGAAAACAAATTAAAACAGCTTTAGAACCAATCTATTTCAATTATAACTTCCCAATTCAAATCAATTTCAATTTCCATTCTACCAATTCAATTTCGATTTTAATTCAAATCAGTGTCAACTTTGACTTCAAACTTATTAAATTTTATATTCACTTGCGATTAATTCAATTTCAATTTTATATACGCTTCGATTAATTCAATTTCAATTTTTATATCAATTTGGAGCTTGATTTTTCAAAATATCCATTTATAACACTTAACCAAATTTATCCATCATTATTCAAGTTTTAAATCCAAATTTCAAATATGATTCAATTCCAAGCTCAATTTCAAATTATCATTTTTATGTCGCTTTTACTTAGTAATATTCAAAGCTCGAGTTAAGGTTCAATCTTTAAACAAATCAATTTTCGAAATTCAGTCAAATCCTAATTTTTAAATTTCAAAGTCTCGACTGATATTATTTTAAAAATTTCCTTTAACCAAAATCTATTTCAACACTCCATACTCAATTTCCGATAAATTCGATTTCCATAAATTGATTTTCATTTATAACCTTTAAATCAAACATTTTAAATAAATTTCAAATCGACGATTTCAAAAATTATTAATTTAGCCAATTCGGAGTCCGTATATAATTTTCTATCCTATGGCCAAGTAGTTATTTATTTCAATTAAATGTCAGGGATGAATATATATAACTTAAATCAAATCACAGTTTCATATGTATGCATAACAGTATATATATAAGCGAATAAACATCCAAACATTCAAATATCAACCAATAGCATCCATCGAAATATATCATCCAATACACAATTCAATTCATGGCAATTTTCATAGTTATCAATGTCAGGTAATTAAATCGCAATTCAATTTCAATTTCAATCTAACTGTCAATTTAAATTTTTTTTTCCCAACGGTTAATTCAAGCAATGATCTATATGACAATTAAATTTATGTCAAACAACGGCAAATAAAATTCATATCACTTCATAATGTCAAATTTAACTAGCATAAAGATATTTAGTACGGTGTGAGCGTTATAAAACACTCACCTTGATTTTCATGTAGTTCCAGCGTTTTATTTCGAATAAAATTAAACGGGCGTTTAATTTTACCCGAAATTTTCTCTAGCTCCAAACGACTCCAATCCAATTCCATAGCGTAGTGTTCATCCATACGAACGTAACACAATTCGTTTCGTGATTTTTCGACCTCGTATGACAAAGTTACAACGGTTTAAACATTTAACAAATTAATATATAATTTAATTTACAATTTCTATTTTAATTTCTAACCCTAATGCATCTCGGCCTCTCGTTCCTGCAAAGGAAAATCTGGGCCGCAACTTGATGCTTCTTCCCTCCAGGTGATGAACGATGAAGAGAACCCATCGGTCTACCTAGTCCATGAATTTTCGCACCCAATACGAGTACCTCCACCTCGATCAACCACCGCCATTTCCATGCCCATCTCCGCCCCTACCATCGCCGTGAGTATGGATGAGCTCGGTGCTGCCTTTAGCATCGAAAATAGTGTAGGAACGCACGCCAACAACCTCCAATTGCCGTTGATCCACCAGCTCGTTTCCGATCATAGCCGTTCTCAACGTAGAGCTCGCGAAGCTACACGACGTTCCAGTTGGAAGGATTGGCTAAAACTTCACGGATTAAGAGAAAAGTGGAGGAGAAGGTTGGAAGTTTTCAGCCATTGGTCTACTCTAGTGGCGGCTGAACAAAAATTTAGGGTTTTGCTTTTCGTTTTGCAAAATTGTGGTTAAATGGTCCCTATATAGAAAACCGACGAAACACTATTTATCCTGGATTTTCCGAACTCCGAATTTCGCACGGTAACTGACGTTCCTAGGGTTTATCCCGCGTTTCGGACACAATGGAATAGGTTTCGGAAGCTAATTCCATCGTATGCGCGAGTTATGGAAATAAACGATCGATTTTAAATTAAATCGATTAAACGATTTCCTATGCGTTTTGGCTCACCCTGGGCAAATGGTAAATCCGATTGACACGAAATTTGAAATCTTACAATAGTATCACGTTACGGATCCGATGAAACTGGCTTCGTCGAAATCCGAGACTGTTTGAAAAATGACTATTTTAACTCGTTAAATTAATATTAAAACAATTTCGATGCGTTTCGAGCTGCCACGGTCAAACGACAACTCCGATTGCTACGAAAATTGAAATCCAATAATAACTAACTATTACGGATCCAATGGAATTGGTTTCGTCCAATTCTGAGACTGCTCGAAAATTGGCTATTATTCAGTCGATAATTAAATATTAAAATATTCAAATTTCACAAATAGATTTAAAATTCAGTTTTAAAAGTTCTATAACATCACTATAACTCCAATATGATAAAATAAAATTTTACAAATCATTTTTAATCATATTAAACCCGTTATTAAATTTTATCCAATAAATTTCAATTTTAAAATATTATTAACTCGTATTATAATCCAAATATAACTTACATTCATTTTGGAAACCAATTTGAATCATATTAAATCAAATTTCAAATATTCACTCTATTTTCATATATTAAATTTCAATATCCAATTAATCATATCCAATTCGGAATTTAATTATTCAAACATTTGTAATTATTAAATTTAAACAAAATTTGATTATTAAATCCCTATCTTTTGAAATATTGAAATTGAACTTATAGGATTCAACCTTTAAAACCAATTCACAATTTTAGAACACTATTTTCATTTTACATTTATTCAATTATTCAATAAGTTTTAAATATTCAATTTAAACCATTTACCTGTTCAATATTCAATATTTGATTTTCAAAAGATTTTACTTATCAATCAACTTCTCTATTATACCTAATGAATTTCAACATTTATTATCCTATTCAACTATTGATTTCAAAGGCATTCACTAAGTAGCTTTTATTTTCATTACTTGGATAATTATTGTTGCAATTCATTCTAGTTATTATTGTTCCAAACGAATTACAATTTTTTTTCTAACACTAAATCACGAAAACTTATTAAATTAGCTATTTTAATTATCGAAAATTTTCGGGTCGTTACATTCTCCCCCACTCAAAACTTTTCGTCCCCGAAAAGGAAAAAGAAGGGAAAAGAACTAAGTATAGAATTCACATTAGATATATTTCATTCAAAGTTACTAACTTATAAAACAATGAAATTCCATTTATAAAGTTGTAACTACGCTTCCACTAAGTTATTCCAAACGGCTTTCTAAATTTAAAGTTAGTTATCAAAACAAGTTATAAAAAATTTTAAAACTTGAAAAATTTTCTAACACCCGGATTTACGAAA
Source organism: Allium cepa (assembly GCA_030765085.1). Classification (NCBI taxonomy): domain Eukaryota; kingdom Viridiplantae; phylum Streptophyta; class Magnoliopsida; order Asparagales; family Amaryllidaceae; genus Allium; species Allium cepa. The sequence goes on along the minus strand of CM060940.1, from coordinate 542,388,917 downwards.
AATTTCGGCAGAGTCTCCTTTGCGCGGCTCGATCGGTACAACTACAAAACGCCTCTACGGGCCCCAAACAAACAAAAGAAAATCCAAAAGCCAAGTGGCTCATCAAAAATCACCAAATCCAATGATAAAATAAACATGTACCTTATATTTTTATTAGCGAGCATATACGAATAATATAGCGTGAAAGCGAGCTCCAAATGCGAAGCAAGCGCAATCCGCACCTACTAAACACTCAACAAACCATGAGAAACATGCATATATGAAAATAATATCAATATACACAATATAGCAACATAACAACTACATGTGCCAACATAGCAAATGCAACAAAACAACAAATGCAACCATCAATCAACTATCATCCAACAAATCCATAACCAATCAATATAAATTCACTTCTCATTAATATTTATTGACTTGGTTTCAATTTTAATCATAGTTGATTCATTAACGTTGGATTTTTCTAACATTCATCCTCAATTCAATTAGTTAACATTCACTAATTTATATTTATATTAGTTCACTTCCAATTTGAATCAAATTAAATTCTATTTAAATTCATTTAACTTCCAATTTAATTTCAATGATTTATAGCTTTCAATTTCATTAACACTTAATGAATTACATACAATCAACTTAAGATCATATAACAAACAAATCATACCCAACATAACCAAATTATTAATTTTACATTCAATTTGGTTTCTCTCTTTTATATATATATCATGTTATATAAATAAAATAAAATAAAAAAAATAAAAATAAAATCATTTTATATTTGGCATCTTAAATTTCCAATATTAACTTTAATTAAGTCCGTAAGCCGTACATATATCATCCATGAGCAATATCAATCTAATCGCTTATTCGATCACACAATTTCACTTCCAAACTAGTATCGTTCACATGACTCTCTAGTGCGGACTCGGATTTGGTTCCTTGATTGGAAACTGTTACTCTCCTTGCATAGCCATATACTATGATAGAGAATTCCAGAATCAATTAAAAATCCATATCTAGGGTTCGCCGTCGAGAATCAAGTGAAAAATCCTAACTTGGATCGATATACATCATCTCGAAATTTTGTGCTCGAATTTGGATCAAATCGTTATGCGAATAACATAATATACGTACAATCTCACGTATTACCTTCCAATAGCTTCCTATCCAATTTATCTATACTAAATTATTTTATTGACTTCCATTTTATTTACCATTTATTATTCACAATTTGTTATTCAGTTAATAAATACATTTCTTTACATAGCATATTCTTCAACATTATCTTTTCTTAACATCATATCATAGAATTTGCTTACTCATGTTCATTTTAAACATTCTATATAATTTAATTAAATTCAATTTCATTTTCCAATTTATTCTTAGCTATAAGAAATTCCATTGTTACATTTATTTCATTTTCATACTTTCAGTAAATAACGAATTCATTTGTGGAACATTTTATTAACCGGCACTTTAGTTTATTAATCATCCTATAAAAGTCTAACCTCTCATAAATGATTTTTCTTAGTTTACAATTATCTTAAAGGTTACAAATTCAATTATTATTATATATTATTTTTTTTTCTATGCAATTTATATTTATTTTCTATAACCAATTTACAAAAATATAATTCGATTCATTTATCATCTTTCTTAAGTTCACTTACTTGTTCCATTTATCCATTCATCGTTTCAAGTAATATTTAAGTTATAACATTTTTATCACAACCTAATTTTTCATTTATATACATTTTAATTCCTTTTGAGTTTTCCTTACTTGTATATTTTTAATTACTTTCCGGTTCTGTTTATTTTTACAACATCTCATTACATATCCCAAAACATCATTTTAATTTTTTTAATATTTGGTAAGTCTTGTTTTATGTTATCAGAATGTAATTTTTGGTTTTATACAAATTTATAGAATTTTATTTTACCAATTTAGAATGTTCACAATTTACTTTGTTTAGATTCTCTTTGCCTTTTAACTTTAAAGTTTTTCCAAACAATAGATTAGATATCTTAATCCTCTTATTTTATAATTTCTGGTTATTCACATTTCATTCAAATAATTTGAAAATTATTAATTAACAGCACTTAGAAATTTAAATGCCCGGTTCTTTTCAAATCATTTGAAATAAACATATACACTTATATCCTTTTAAATATATCAAATCAAACCTTTGGAGTTTAAACCAAAACCCATTTTGCCCAAAATAATTTCGAAGAAAACAAAGCTTCTTAGAGGTCTCCCCCACTTTGAGACTCGAAAATGAACATCGATGATGCTGCGCAGTCATCACCGAAATTATTTTCCAGCGACATAAGAGAGGAGTACTTAATTCATTCCTTCTTAAAATCATTTCAAAATATTTCCTATAAATATTTTCCAACTAATATTACTATATGTTTCTTCAAAACTTTGAGAACCATTTTCCAAAATCTCCGGGTCTTGAATTCAAAATCTCCGGGTCTTAAATTCAATATTTTCCAGTTTAAATCTATTTTAATTTATAAGTCACCTTTATAAAATATTCTTATAGGATTTTATTTCTTAAACATTTCACAATTGTTTTATGATTGTTCATTTTGTAATTCAGCTTATTTATTAAATTACCATATCCAATTAATGATAATAACCATATTTTAATTCCTAACAGCCAGGTAAGCTAGATAAGTCACAATAATTTCTTAAAATCTTTCTTTATATACAAAATATAATTAGAGCAAAATTATTTCATTTACTCAATTTCAAAACAATACTATGTCGAATTGTTCTATTTAAGTGTTTAGAGATCCCTATCAATGACGTTAATTACTCGTATTGACCAGAATCCATAAGCCACTCAACAAAACAACCGACACAATATAAAACATTTTATATCACTAACAAATACGCTCTCTCATATACACTCAACTCATTCATATAGTTTACCTCTATTTCAATGAGTTATTCCCCACTAGAGCCAAGGTTTATCGCTAAACCAAAGCTCTGATACCAACTGTAACGACCCGCCTTTTTTGACAGTTTAAACCGACGATCAAATACACATGTCGATTCCAAACCATTAAAAGGGCAGATAGTTATTGGGGTAATTAAGAAAAGAAAAGGAAGGGAAATAAAGGAAATGAAACAACACAGAATCTCACAGCGGAAGGCTAAAGTATAATAATAAAATAACAGTTCATGAAGCTGTTAATTAAATGAATACATTAGAAATGAATACATTTGATTATTATTATACAACATTTATCAGAGTTATACATATACAACAGAACAATTAAATAATGCAGCAGACATCATGATGCAAAGATAATAATAGTAATAGTATACCAAATCTTCGTCTTCGTCCTCCGGAATAGATCTTCAAAATCTGAAAACTCAGGTCTGACCCGAGCGTAATGAAAAGACAAAACACTCGAGTCAGGACTAAATATCCTTATAAAAGTTAAATCAATCGGAAATAAATATGAGTGTAACGGCGTCAGAGATGTTTACGGGGTTTGACATCTCATATCCAGTGTCGACGTGCGTGCAATAACTCAAGAGATGTTACGGGATTTTCCATCTCCTAAGGATCCGTTAAACTATCTACTATATAGTAATGTACGCTAAGTAGATAATGTCTATCAGTAATATAAAGTATCAAAATAGCGTTAAGGCGTTACCATAATCCCCCTTAACACATTTTTATATTCCCAAAAGCATATACAAGACCGTAGTTTCCCCAAAACCGGAAGTCACCAGAGGGCAATCCATATACTCAAGGTACAAATCAAAACGTAGTGGTCACGAATAGGATAATCAGTATGACAAGGTACATGAGGCAATACCAACTAGGATACTAGTAGTTGCGTGATCCGGACTGATGTTGGGCATAGCCAGCAGCTACCCCAACACCGCGAAACAACACTCCCAAATCAAGGGGTGCACCCAAATCGCATCACAAATGTAATAGATATGGTATCGAAGAAGTGTGTCCGCTAGAGGTGGCGAACCTCAATGGCCCGGCGCGGCTCCTGTTTTAGTCATGTCAGGGGTCATCCAATAATCGTTCTCTTTCTTCAGTCAACGCGTTCACCAAACCATCCACTTCATTCTGGATCATCACTCCGCGTATAATAGTTATTAAAGTGGTTTTCGGTATCGACAGAGAGTATGTCCATATCCGATCCCGGTCTCTTTAATAACTACGTATTATTACGCCGTTGGCTCTTTTACATTTCAAATCGATTCATAATTGATATCAATTGTCATATTCACTTCAAAATCAAATCCATTTCAAATATCGACATAGCCATTCAAAATATAAGGTTCCTTTTTAAAAATCATTTTGCGTCTCAATAACTCATTTCGGTTTCAAAATCATTCCGAATTTCAATTTTATGTTGCAACTTCATTTAACCCAATTCGTATTTAAATTCAAGATTTAAACATAAACATTCCACCTTATTAACCAGCTTGAAATTTTTAGAAAATAGTTTTAAGTAGTTTAAAAGTAGTTTAAATAATTAAAATAGTTAAAAATACTTAAAATCTTTAAAATGGATTTAAAATAGATAAAATTAGTTTAAAATAATTTAAATTGGGTTAAGTAGATTAAAAATAGATTAAAATAGTTTAAGTATTCAAAATGGTTTATATAACAGAGTAATTTGGAAAACAAATTAAAACAGCTTTAGAACCAATCTATTTCAATTATAACTTCCCAATTCAAATCAATTTCAATTTCCATTCTACCAATTCAATTTCGATTTTAATTCAAATCAGTGTCAACTTTGACTTCAAACTTATTAAATTTTATATTCACTTGCGATTAATTCAATTTCAATTTTATATACGCTTCGATTAATTCAATTTCAATTTTTATATCAATTTGGAGCTTGATTTTTCAAAATATCCATTTATAACACTTAACCAAATTTATCCATCATTATTCAAGTTTTAAATCCAAATTTCAAATATGATTCAATTCCAAGCTCAATTTCAAATTATCATTTTTATGTCGCTTTTACTTAGTAATATTCAAAGCTCGAGTTAAGGTTCAATCTTTAAACAAATCAATTTTCGAAATTCAGTCAAATCCTAATTTTTAAATTTCAAAGTCTCGACTGATATTATTTTAAAAATTTCCTTTAACCAAAATCTATTTCAACACTCCATACTCAATTTCCGATAAATTCGATTTCCATAAATTGATTTTCATTTATAACCTTTAAATCAAACATTTTAAATAAATTTCAAATCGACGATTTCAAAAATTATTAATTTAGCCAATTCGGAGTCCGTATATAATTTTCTATCCTATGGCCAAGTAGTTATTTATTTCAATTAAATGTCAGGGATGAATATATATAACTTAAATCAAATCACAGTTTCATATGTATGCATAACAGTATATATATAAGCGAATAAACATCCAAACATTCAAATATCAACCAATAGCATCCATCGAAATATATCATCCAATACACAATTCAATTCATGGCAATTTTCATAGTTATCAATGTCAGGTAATTAAATCGCAATTCAATTTCAATTTCAATCTAACTGTCAATTTAAATTTTTTTTTCCCAACGGTTAATTCAAGCAATGATCTATATGACAATTAAATTTATGTCAAACAACGGCAAATAAAATTCATATCACTTCATAATGTCAAATTTAACTAGCATAAAGATATTTAGTACGGTGTGAGCGTTATAAAACACTCACCTTGATTTTCATGTAGTTCCAGCGTTTTATTTCGAATAAAATTAAACGGGCGTTTAATTTTACCCGAAATTTTCTCTAGCTCCAAACGACTCCAATCCAATTCCATAGCGTAGTGTTCATCCATACGAACGTAACACAATTCGTTTCGTGATTTTTCGACCTCGTATGACAAAGTTACAACGGTTTAAACATTTAACAAATTAATATATAATTTAATTTACAATTTCTATTTTAATTTCTAACCCTAATGCATCTCGGCCTCTCGTTCCTGCAAAGGAAAATCTGGGCCGCAACTTGATGCTTCTTCCCTCCAGGTGATGAACGATGAAGAGAACCCATCGGTCTACCTAGTCCATGAATTTTCGCACCCAATACGAGTACCTCCACCTCGATCAACCACCGCCATTTCCATGCCCATCTCCGCCCCTACCATCGCCGTGAGTATGGATGAGCTCGGTGCTGCCTTTAGCATCGAAAATAGTGTAGGAACGCACGCCAACAACCTCCAATTGCCGTTGATCCACCAGCTCGTTTCCGATCATAGCCGTTCTCAACGTAGAGCTCGCGAAGCTACACGACGTTCCAGTTGGAAGGATTGGCTAAAACTTCACGGATTAAGAGAAAAGTGGAGGAGAAGGTTGGAAGTTTTCAGCCATTGGTCTACTCTAGTGGCGGCTGAACAAAAATTTAGGGTTTTGCTTTTCGTTTTGCAAAATTGTGGTTAAATGGTCCCTATATAGAAAACCGACGAAACACTATTTATCCTGGATTTTCCGAACTCCGAATTTCGCACGGTAACTGACGTTCCTAGGGTTTATCCCGCGTTTCGGACACAATGGAATAGGTTTCGGAAGCTAATTCCATCGTATGCGCGAGTTATGGAAATAAACGATCGATTTTAAATTAAATCGATTAAACGATTTCCTATGCGTTTTGGCTCACCCTGGGCAAATGGTAAATCCGATTGACACGAAATTTGAAATCTTACAATAGTATCACGTTACGGATCCGATGAAACTGGCTTCGTCGAAATCCGAGACTGTTTGAAAAATGACTATTTTAACTCGTTAAATTAATATTAAAACAATTTCGATGCGTTTCGAGCTGCCACGGTCAAACGACAACTCCGATTGCTACGAAAATTGAAATCCAATAATAACTAACTATTACGGATCCAATGGAATTGGTTTCGTCCAATTCTGAGACTGCTCGAAAATTGGCTATTATTCAGTCGATAATTAAATATTAAAATATTCAAATTTCACAAATAGATTTAAAATTCAGTTTTAAAAGTTCTATAACATCACTATAACTCCAATATGATAAAATAAAATTTTACAAATCATTTTTAATCATATTAAACCCGTTATTAAATTTTATCCAATAAATTTCAATTTTAAAATATTATTAACTCGTATTATAATCCAAATATAACTTACATTCATTTTGGAAACCAATTTGAATCATATTAAATCAAATTTCAAATATTCACTCTATTTTCATATATTAAATTTCAATATCCAATTAATCATATCCAATTCGGAATTTAATTATTCAAACATTTGTAATTATTAAATTTAAACAAAATTTGATTATTAAATCCCTATCTTTTGAAATATTGAAATTGAACTTATAGGATTCAACCTTTAAAACCAATTCACAATTTTAGAACACTATTTTCATTTTACATTTATTCAATTATTCAATAAGTTTTAAATATTCAATTTAAACCATTTACCTGTTCAATATTCAATATTTGATTTTCAAAAGATTTTACTTATCAATCAACTTCTCTATTATACCTAATGAATTTCAACATTTATTATCCTATTCAACTATTGATTTCAAAGGCATTCACTAAGTAGCTTTTATTTTCATTACTTGGATAATTATTGTTGCAATTCATTCTAGTTATTATTGTTCCAAACGAATTACAATTTTTTTTCTAACACTAAATCACGAAAACTTATTAAATTAGCTATTTTAATTATCGAAAATTTTCGGGTCGTTACATAGACAGACCTTGTAAAGGTCCGGATAAGTGTTTCATGTAGTTAAGACCAAAATATAGTTTTGGTTGTACGCACTAGTAGCGGGCAAGTAGGTTCACAAGGATGTTTGTTACGTTTTATAGGTTGCTAGTACGTAGGATAGATAACATCAGCAATCGTTGGCTTCTTCACGCAGATCGACGTGGACGGAACTGAATAAGTGTGCCCCGACGTATGCTTCTTTAGACAAATCGTTGGAAGATTTTATGCAGCCAACCCAAGTGCGGGCGCTCTTTCGGAGGACTGACACTTTGGATAGGGGCAAGTCAACGTTGATGACCAAGGAGATAGAAAGATAGGAGTCCAGTGGCGGAACCTGAGCGCAAATTCGGGGTCCTACGAGGTTGTTTAAGTCGGCGCTGGTCAGATGTAAGGGGCATTTAGTCACAGTGCACGGGTGAAGAGCATAACTTTTACGCGGTTGCACGTGGATTGGTAAGGACAATAGGTCTGACAGGCTGATTGACGTTTAGTATTACTGCATGATTGACTTTCCTAGAGTGACCATGGACTTTGGCTTTTCAGAAACTGTATCTAAAAAGGATTCACTACATTATATTATTCACCCTCTGCGATATCCGGGGAAGACCTGAATTAAACTGTTTTACTCTTTTTGCTTCATTTTATTTCTCATTCATTAGACTTTATGTCTAACCCACTCCTATTCTTCTTATTTTCCCCAAATCATAGGAGGGAAAGTCTAGGTTGTAGTTCTTTGTAGCTTGGAGGGTCATTGGAGCAGTTGTTATCTTCAGCTTTTGTTTCTTTTGCTTCATGTATTTCGTTTCTCTTTTCCATACTTTACCCTGTATATGGGGTCCTATAATGTGAACTTTGTTATGTTTTATATTTTGGTAGAGACTGCTTGGTACTTTTGGTTTCACCAATAAATTTGGGATAATGTTGTATTTAATGAAGCTTTTTGCTATTAATTTATAATTAGTGAAAGTCTTCTTCCACTGTAATATTTTAATAATTTTATGTTGTTGCCTTGGTCTCTATGCTATGTCATGGATTTTTATTTCACCCGACCATTCATGCTTCTAGTCATTTTCGATTTTCGGGATGCTTAGAGGTGCGCGGTGTCACATGAGAGAAATAAGAAAAAATTAAAAGATGAAATGAATATACATTGGTTTTCAATGTTGCAATCCAAAAAAACTTTGTCTCGTTAAATGGATATTTCAGAAATGAAATGGTTGTCGATTAACACAAAATATAAAAGGTAAGAAAAGAAAATATTTTTTGGTTTTATTATAGTTATCAAATATTAGGTATGTGTGCATGCCTATGCAGCCTTGAAAAACTTAGTCTCGTCAAACAAATGTTTCAAAAAATGAAACGGTTGTCCTTTAATACAAAATATAAAAGGTCAGGAAAAGAAAAGACTTTGAGTTTTATTGTATTTATCCAATACTAAGTATGTGTACATTTGTGCATGTGAAGCCTTAGAAAACTTAGACTCGCTAAATGAATATTTCAGAAACGAAACAATTTTCCATTAATACAAAATATAAAAGGTCGAGAAAATAAAAGAATTTGAGTTTTATAATAGTAATCTAGCACTAAGTATGTATGTATATGTGTGCATGTGTGCGCGCACACACATACATATGTACACACACACAAAAACTTTCATCAAAAGACATCACTCGAAAAAAAGTAAATTTCTCATCTTAATAAAATCTAGTATATTTTATCTCTATTTTTTGAAAATCATGCATAAATGTAGAAAATTAATATACTATGGTACTAATTTGTTCAACTGTTTTAAATGACTTTAAGTAATTTCTATCTGATTTCTTATAAATGCTATAGAAATACTGCAAATATTTAGAAAGAAGAATGTGGTTTTTTATGAAAATATTCGAGATATTAACTTAATAATTTTTTTGAAGAGGTATGAGATTGAAATAGGATTGACAGGAAGATTATGATGCAAAATGGATCCGAACCAAGGAATCCGTTAGATATGATGCAAAATGGATCTTTTTCTATCGTTGATCAGAGATTTTTCTACTTTAACTTTTTCTCTTTTGCAACAGAGCTTTTATTTATTGATTTGCTTGATTTTCTTTATTGACAGTTGCTTATAATATTTTGGCTATTTTTTGCCTAGATATTTACATCAAAGAAATTTCCTATGGTATTTTCCATAATTCATTTCCTATGTTAATGTATCTTTCTCATTATCTCAATTGATATATTCTATATTTATTTTAATAAATATCTTTAATACATCTAGATCTTTCTTCTACGATTCTCTAAGATGGCTTTCCATTATTTTTTTAATACATTTCTTTTATTTAGTAATTGCTTTCCATAATTGTTTCAACGGGAAAATTAAAATTTATATTTTAACACACCTTAATTTATAATTTCCATGAAGCTTTTGAAGTAGTAGAACTTGTCTGTTGAATTGCCTTAGTGTAGATATCTACAAGTTGATCCTTTGTGTTAAGATATTCAAGCTGAATTCTCTTTTGCTCATGCGGTCATGAGTAAAATGATTTTCTATCACAATATTCATTGAACGACTGTTAAATATCAAATTATTTATCATTGTAGTGGAAGACATGTTGTCATGATGAATAATTGTTGGTGTTGCGTCCATTTATTGTAAATCTACAAAGATTATTCTTAACCAAGTGGCTTCACAAGTTGCATTCACAACTTCAATGTACCATGCTTTTGCTGATGATAAGGAAATGGTTTGCTGCTTCTTCGAGACCAAGAAATAACTTTTGAACCCAAATGAAAAATGACCTGAAGATTTTTTACGATCCTTTAGTGAACCTGTCCAATCACTGTCGGTAATGCTAACAAGTTTATTGTCATCTTCGTTTACATACTTCAAACAAAAATTATTCGTTCCTTAAAGATAGTGCAAAATCTTTTCGTTATTGATAAATGAGGATTACTTGGTTCATGCATGAATCTAGAATGCAAGCTAATGGAGTAAACAATATCAGGCCTTGAGTTGGTGGGATAGAGCAATAATCAAACAAAATTTCGGTAGGTTTTAGATCAACCTTTGGAAACCATCATTTAATTTTAGTTTTTCATTCACAACGAGTTGAGTTGCAACTAGCTTGAACGAGCATATCAGCAATATACATTACTTGAGAAACACTAATCTCACTGTTTGATTACTAAATTTGAATCCCAATAAAATATTCATGAGACCTAAATCAGACATTTCATGTTCCTTCATCGTGGCCTTTTTGAAATCATCGTCGATTTTGCATTTATGGCAGTGTAAATAAAATCATCAACATAAAGGCACACAATAATAAAATCTTCTTCATGTACATGGATGGTTCCCTCTTGCTCCTGTTGAACCCATTTTGCAAAAATAATACCTATCAATTTTGTTGTTCCATGCTCTCGACGCTTGTTTCAAGACATAGAGTGTTATGTCCAAATTGTAATCTTTATTTTCCTTCCCTTTTGCATAATCCTTTAGATTGTTGTAAATAATCTTCTTTAGATATCCATTTAGAAAATCACACTTCACATCAAGGTTGAATACTTGTAATTCCATCTGAGCCACTAAAGATAGAACTATCCTATTTGTTTTCATTCGAGCAATTAGCTCAAATGTTTTAGTAAAAGTAGCACCAAGTTGTTGAGAATATCCCTTTGCAACTGAACATGCTTAATGCTTCTGAACCATTCTATCTTTCATAAAATTTAGTTTTATAAATCCACTTCAAGTCGATGACTTCTTTGACTTTTGGTAAATCTACAAGGTTCCAAGTACGGTTCTTTTCTATGGCAGCAATCGCCTCATTCGTAGCCATTAGACAACTCCTTAGTAGCTTGCTCGTTATTTTACAGTTCACAAGAGAAAAAACACATTTGCGAGATTCATAGATGCCGCATCTTTCTTGGAGGTGATTCAAAATTGGAAATATCTTCATCTTCTTTCTTGACAAATTGCAATAAGTAGAGGAGTTTTTTTGGATATCTTGCTCAAAAAATTTAGTTATAAATGGGGATGAGAAGAGCGTTGAGCCTGACTCTATATGGCCATTTCATCGAACACCACATCTCTAGACACAAGAAATTTTTCTAAATCTGGATTATATAGGCAATATTCCTTGGACTCCTCACTGAAGCTAATAAAAATGTACTTCTTTCCTTTCTTATCAAACTTCTTCCTATTTTCGATGGAACATGTTAGAAGGTAATGCATCTTAATACTTTGAAATGGTTCATTTGAGGTTCATTTTCATGCTAAGCTTTCTATGGAGTTTGTTTAAGGACTACGTCGGTTGGATATCACGTTGATTGCTTCAACCCATAGTTTGTTTAGAAGATTTTTTCTTCTTTTAGCATGGCCGGCCATCTCTGCAATTGTTCCGTTCTTCCGTTCTACTACACCATTTTGCTGAGAAGTATGGCATATAGTTAATTGATGCCTTATGCCTTGCTCCTTGCGATAGTTCGTGAATGGACTATAAATATACTCTCAACCATGATTAGTTCTAAGAGCTTTGACTTCTAAACCACTTTATTTTTCAAATTATGTTTTAAACTCAAGATATTTAGAGAATGCTTCTGAATTTTGACTGAGAATATATATTCACATTTTCCTTGTATAATCATCGACAAATTAGAGGAAAAAAAATCTTCTTCCATTGGAAGAAGGTACTCTCATCAGAACAGAACTATTATAGCGCATTAATTCCAGAGGACTTTAAGAGTGGAAAGCTATTTTTAGGAATGGTAATCTTTGCATTTTTCCACAAATACAACTTTCACAAACATTGGTAGTCGTCTCAACTGAAGCTAATCCAAGCATCATTTTTTTCTTTTTGAAAGAGAAAGCGTTGTAATTTATATGACCATATCTCAAATGTCATAATTGAGATTCATCATCTTTTTGATTGAATGCAAATTTATCACTTTGTGACATAAGAAGAAGAAAGATTTTGTTGGATGACATTTTAACAATTATCATGGTTTTATTTTTTTCTTATTAATAATTTTGCATTCAAGATAATCTGAATCCGGCTTATATCCCTTTTTTTTCTTTGACCAAAACTTAAGAAATTATGAGAAATGCCGAAAACGTAAAGAACATCATGTATACATTTTGTGTTACCTCCTTTTATGTTGACTACAATAACACATTTTCCTTTAAATTTTTTGCATTTTCCATCATCACCAAGCTTGACATTTGTAGAAATATCTTCTCAAGCTCTATAAACTTCTCACGCTTATCAATCATGTGACTATTATAACAACTCTCTAAGACCATATATTTTATGGTTCTTCTTTAGCGATCGTGCAAGAGAATAATTGTTCATCCTTTTAAACTTTGAAAAAAATTTCTTCATTTTTATTCTTCTTACAATAATCCCTTTCGAAGCGATTATGGATTTCGCAAATTTGACGTCTAGCATAGCATTCTTCAGATTCATGTCCTACCTTTTTGCAAAAAATGTTGAGAATCTCAATAAAAAAATAAGAAGTGAATTTTTTCTTCCATAGATTATGGATTCCCTATCGCTTCCGGTATTGGCTTTTTCTTTGGAAATTGCTCATTTTTTCCCTCAATCTTGCCTTCTTCAGTGGAAAGTCTCGATTGGAATGTTTACTACAACCGTGGATATGAAGAACAACTCATTCTAAATGCATGAGGTCCAAGTGGTCCAATAAGTTCATGAAATGACAATTTGGATAAAAAAAATTGCAAAGTTAGTAAGTTATTATTCTGGCCCATCCAGTTATATTAACACACAACCAAAAAGGGATTACAAACAAGCTTATAAACACTAAAAACAAAACAAAAGAAACCCGGAAGAAAGTACAAAAAAAGAAAAAGGACAAATATGCAAGACAAAACAACAAAGGAAACCGGCATCTCAGCTTCAAAAATCAAAGGTACCCATGTCAAACCTAAAGGAAGAGTTAGTTAAAACGCTTCTAACTTTAAATATGGTGATGGTATAATCTTCTGCAAAAAAAATTCCTTGTTATTAAGACATCTCTCATTGCGCTCTTTCCATATGTTAAACACAAACAATTTGGATAAATTTTTGGGTTCTTCAATAGTAGATATAACATGATCAAATTTAGGATACAAACCTCAAAGAATTTTTTTTTCCATGAGATTTTTATTTTCAATTATGTCTCTATAGATTTGGATTAAATTTACAATTTCAGCAATTCAAGAACCAAACTGCTAGACATTTTTGTTCTCCTTTAACGTCAAATTATCAATTCCTATCCATATGGATTAAAGCCTTATTTTGATAATTTTGTTTGATCCTTGAAATGATACTTTCAAGGAATCTCAAGTACCTTTTGCTTTAGTTACTCGCATTGTTTGTGGAAACAAATTTTTATGGATTACAATATGGGTGAGTTGCATTGCTTTTGCAATTTTCTTTTCCAACTCCTTTATATCAGTACTGGACTTTTCATTTAATGCTCTTCAACTATTTCCAACAAGTCGTTTAAGATAAAAATAGGTTTCATTTCGACAATCCAATAATCAAAGTTTTCTCCTTTTAAACATGGGTTGAAGGTAATATGTAATTAAAGGTGTGATTGCCCTGTAATTGTTTTGGAAGAATTCAAAGGGACAAAATGAAAGAAGAAGAAGATCGAGTTCTAATGCCACTTTTATAGAACTTGTAACATCCGCCTTTTTGTACGTTTTAAGCAGCCACACATGCCGACTCAAACCATACAGAGGAGGATTTTTATGGGGTAAATAAGAAAAAGCAAAGAAAGGAAAAACAAAAAAATAGGATCATACAGCGGAATGAAAAAATATAATAATCAAATAAATAGTTCATGAAGCTGTTTTACAAAACATTTGATTATACTTATACGACACAGATCAGAGTTACACATACCAAAGAATAATAAATAATGCAGCGGAATACATGATGTAGTGAATTATAATAAATAATAATACAATTTTCGTCTTCGTCCTCCAGAAATATGGTCTTCAAATCCTGAAATGCTCAGGCTGACCCGAGCGAATTGAAAAGACAAAACACTCGAGTCAGAACTAAAAGATCTTATGTAAGTTAAATCAACGGTAAATAAATATGAGTGTAAACGGCGTCGGAAATGTTTACGGGGTTTGACATCTCCTATCTTATGTCTAACGTGAGTACATTAACATAAGAAATGCTCGAGATTCACATCTCCTAAGGATCCATTAAACTATCTACTATGTAGTACAATACACTATTATAATATGTCTATAGTAAAGTAAAAGTATTAAAATAGCGTTAAGGCGTTATATGTATCCCCCTTAACACATTTTATATATTTCCTTAGTCTATACAGTACCGTACGCTCCTTCGAGAGGTTTACACAGAGGGCACCCCATAGATATGGTACAAAACAAACTCGTAAAAGGTGCGCTAGGGCATGTGAACACGACCACGAGGAAATGCCAAGGTAGATATACCAATTGCACTCCCGAACTAGTGATGACACATAACATCAACTATCACCCACCTCGGAACACACTCCCATATCAAAATTAAGGGGTGGCCACTAAACAATCACAAATCAGAATATAATATCGAAGAAATGTGCCTGACAGGAGGAATTACCTCACTTGGCCCGGTATAGCTCCTGATTTTAGTCACATCTATGCTGACTCACGGGATCAGGGTCACGTCATACCTATACAGAAATCGTTCACCAAACCATCCTACTTCATTTCTAGAATCTCCACCACGTACATAGTTGTTAAAGTGGTTTTCGGTATTGGCAGAGAGTATGACAATATCTGATCCCGATCTCTTTAACAACCAAACGCTTATTTCACACCGGATGGTTCTTTTACATTTCAAAAGTAAATTCACAATTTATCAAAATATCATATTCTCAAAACCATAATACTTTCGAAATCATATTCAGTTTGAAATCATATTTAACTTTCAAATCATATCGTTTCCCGGAATCATAATTCCTCCGAATCATATTTCCAACACAGGTTAAATTTCGTAGTTCAAAATTATCATTTCAATTTATTATAACATTTAAACCCTAACTTAAGTTATAACATCATTTAACCTTATTTTCTTTTTAAACCAATTAAATTGAATATACACTCTTCCACGTCACTTAGTCTGGAAATCTAGAAAGTAGTTTAAATAGTTATAAATAGTTAAAAAGGTTATAAATAGTTTAAATAAATTTTCAATAGTCAAAATACTCTAGAATAGTTAATATAAATTTAAAATAGTTAAATAGATTTAAAATAGATTAAATATAATTAAAATAGATTAGTTATCTTTAAAATAGATTAATTAGATTTAATATAAGTTAAAATGGTTAATAAGTTTTTAAAATAAATTAAATGGGTTTAAAATAGGTTAAATTAATTTAATATAGTTAATATAGGTTAAAATAGTTTATAAATCTTAAAATCTTAAAATTTGAAATCTTAAAATAATATAATTTAAAATAGCTTTAATTGAAAACATTAATTTGGAATTTATATCAATTCAAAACTATTCATTTCATTTCAACACATTTAGACCAATTTCAATTTCCAAATTAACAAACCAAATTTCCCTTTTTCGACATAAACTTGATTTTCCAAAAATACTTCAATTTATATAAACCAAATTTTTACTTTAAAATATCATCTAATTTCATTCAAAAATTAAGGATTTGAAAATCATTTATTTAACCAATCCAGTGTCTGTATATAATTCTCTACCCTAGGGTCAAGTGATACGGATATTTATCATTTCAATTCGTAATTTAATATCTTACGGTTATGTATCATTTCAAACCGCAATCCCGAATGGAATAAAATTCCATAACAAACATGCAGTTTATAACAATATAAAATACAACATCCATTCATTCAATATCAACAGGCAAACATCTATCACAATCATCATCCAAATCAATCGATAAATATCAGTATAGAATAGATAATCAATAACAAGTATTTAACTGGCAATATATATTCAATAATAAATTAAAC
The DNA here is from genome assembly GCA_030765085.1 of Allium cepa. Taxonomy (NCBI): domain Eukaryota; kingdom Viridiplantae; phylum Streptophyta; class Magnoliopsida; order Asparagales; family Amaryllidaceae; genus Allium; species Allium cepa. Next base: position 542,372,170 of record CM060940.1, on the reverse strand, counting down.
AACGATTTAATGTAATAAATTTCAAATTAACTGATATTATGATTCAAAATATAACAAACAACCATAAATCAATTTTAATCACATCATAAATTAAATTTAACAAGCATAAGAAATTTTAGAAGTGTGAGTGGGTTAAAACACTCACCTTTGAATTTAAATTGAATTTAAATTCAATTTAATCCCAAAATTTGAACGGTCTCAGAATCCATCCAAATCAGCGTCAAAATTTCCAGAATTTCAATATGATCTTGGCAAAACAAACCACGCCCAAATCAGACCTTGTACGTAAAAGTTATTCGAGTCAGAAGGTGACGATTTTAATTATTATAATTAAAATAAAAGAAAACAACGAAAACATGTCACGAGAGGAATCTCGAACCCATCACTCAGCAACCCTACCGCGCACACGAACAGATAATCAACGCCGCCTGTACGACGCTCGCCCACGACTCGAGCCTCCGGCTGCGACCTGCCAGAGCCGCCCCTACGAGCGCCGACTTCCTCTCGTGTCTCGCGCGTCACCAATTCAGCCAAAACGAATAGCCGTGCCCAAAGCAAGTAGCTAACACCGTTTAACAAACCCTAGTTTGAATTTTTCCATCCAATCAAACCGTTGATTCGACGAACAAAGCAAACCGATGCATTCTCCTCGGTCCCCTCTACAAAACGCTACCCTTCAATCGACGATCCGATCGTCAAACATCATCAAACGCCAATGAAAGGCCGAGACTAAATCGCCCAGTTCCGACCACACGGCAAACCAGATCGAAAAACGGATCACATGTTTGACTTGCGCTCGTCGAGAGCTTCAAATCCATATGTAATTCGATATAGTTCGTGGAGTATGATTTTCAATTTGATTTTTGATTTGGATTTGAAATTTGAAAATTAGGTTTTGTCTGCCATTGGAATGAGAGGAGCAAATAGAATTGTACGTACAAAAATGAGGAATAAGAAATGACTAGGGTTTATGACAATGTATACATAGGCATAACAAAATAGAAATGAAAGGACTCGATTGGTTTGGAAAATTGAACGATAACGACCCAGAAAGCACGTTTCGACTCCGGAGCGAAAATGGGTCATTCCATATACCAAAATAGATGTTTTTAAATATTTAAAACGCAATGGAACATGTTTCAAGTCCTAATTCCATCGTATGAAGAAGTTATGCTAAAATCAAGTTATTTCAAATTGATTTCAATTGATTTTAATTAAATTGATTTCTAGGCATTTCGAGTGCGTAGACCAAACGACAAGTCCAATCTCTACGAAACTTGAAATCCTATAATAGTTCACCGTTATGGATCCGATGAAATTGGTGTCGTCGAAATCCGAGTCAGTGGCCAAAATGACTACTTTTACGTTATTAAATAAATTAATATTAAATTAAATTAAATCATTTTTTCCATTCAAATTCTATAATTTATAATTTTTATCATCTTGGATTACTTTGGTAATTTATAATCCTTTATAACAAATTTCTATATCAATTTAAGGTTGATTTATTCACCAATTACAGTATCAAATTTCAATTTCAATAAATTCATTAATTATCAATTGAAATTCCAATAAATCCATTTATTTGGTTTTAAATCATGTTATTCAACCAATTGTCATCTCATGGGTATAATTACCATTGGTTTGTATTTATTACATTAATAATTCCCATTTCATCTTTATTCAATTAACATAGTATTTAATTTCATTTACTTACAATAAAGCCATTTATTATAGATTGAATTCCATTTAATTTTAATTAATTCCAAATAAACTGATTTGATTCAATTCCAATCTTTTTATTAAGTCTATTATTACTCTATAACCCTAGTTAGTATTTGTTTGTCTTTCATTACATTAATATATTCAAATTTCCATCTCTCCTTTGTGTTAACCATTATTTTCAATTATATTGACTTTGTCAAATATATACATTTATTATAATTAAAATCTCAATAAATTTATTCAACTTGGTTTCATTCTTTTATTTTATCTTATGAATAAAATATATATTTCCATTCATTTTATTACATTCACACTTTACAATTACTGTCCTAACTCACATTAAGAACATTAATTTATATTTAAATATAATTGATTTCCAGTTAATTTTATAGACTAATTAAATAGGCAACTTATAATAATTGTTACCATAACCTTTAATTGCACTTATGAATCCATTATTATTTACAATCAAATGTTATGATTATTTTTCCAACACAAATTCTATTCACCTATCATTAATTATATGGTAATTCATTGATCAATTCAATAGTTGGTGCATTTGTTTTCATATACACACTTATAGCTAAGTATAACATTTGTATTATTTCATTTATTGGAATTTTATTCACATTAATAAGTCTATTAGCTATAGCCAAATGTTACAATTACGTAACCAACATTGATTTACTTCCATTTCTATTAATTATATATTATCTCATTAATTGATTCAACATTCACACTTGTTTTCTTATATTCAAATTTATAACTAAGTATAACAATTTGCATTAGTCCATTATTGGAGTTTCATTTCAATTGTTAATAATTAGTTCTAGATACCATTATTACATTTCATTTTAGCATTCATTTCATTATTAAATTACAAAGTTTTTATTTCTTCCAAATTTATTTACCAAAATCTTATCAAATTAACAAATTTAATTATTAAAACTTTGCGGGTCGTTACAGAAATTTACGAAGAATTGTAAATGACCGTAGAAGAATCGAGAAGAATATTATTTATCTAACTTTTTCTCTGTTGCACTAGAGCTTTTATTTATTAATTTTCTTATTTGATTATTCATAGCCTAGATTTTTATATGAAAGAAATTCCCTAGGACACATACAAACACACACACACATATGTATGTATGTATGCATGTATGTGTGTATGTATCCTCGATTGTCCCAATTGATGTATTCCATAATTATTTTAACAAATACCTTTAATATATTTTGAGTCATATTTTCATGATTATCTAAGACAGCTTTCGCTGTTCTTTTAATGTTTTTTCTTTATTTTGCAATAGTTTTCCATAATTGTTTGAATAGTCAAATTTTGAATTGTTTTTAACATCAACTACCAAGTTTTCATAAACAATTTGATTTTTACCAGACTACGATAGTCATATGATATATATTTCAATTATAATTAAGAAAAGAAAACTGCACAAATGATTACATAAACACACATGAAAAAAAGGATCGACTATGCCTTAATTTTGCTATCTCAATATATATTTCAATTTAAATAATTATATATTTTAATATCTTGAGGTGGTTGTAGCTATTACTGTATCATATAAAAATTTGTGGACATGAACGGACCATGTAGTTTGGGAAGTGGCAACTAATCATTTCAAATCCCGTGCAATAGTTAGATATTCTAAAATTTGTATGTATTCAAAGATGGTTTCGTGGACACGTTTTCAACCTGTGCAGTTGCCTGCGCTGCTACGTGGCAACATCAAATAAATAGTCACGAAACCTTCCAAACTACATTACATATTTACACAACCACCAGTATTCTTACCAAGATACATTAAGAATACAATAAAAAAATCACAATCATCGCTATCATATTAAATGACAAATATCGTTTGATGGCATCAATATGCACGTATTTATACCGACAGGAAAGATATTTGAACTATGTATATCTAACTTAGTACATATAATCATTCACATATTTTTTATTCTGAAAATAAGTAACACATCTCTAAAATCACTTTATACATAAAACATCTTCCTATAGAAAATATACAAATTATGTTTCTATATTCAAATATTGCAATTTTCATCCCTACCATACTCTTCTGCACTGTAGCAATGTTGATTTCTTCTTATATAGACGTTATTCTCACATGCATAATTAAAACTTGCATCCCATTAATTATCAATCGTTAAAACACAATAATTTTTTGTAGAAATAACGGATTAGCAAACCGTTTTCATCATTAAATCAAAAAATTTATTATCTTTCCAACGAGCTGCATTGTACATATGTAAAAAACAATAGCAGGACAAACAATTGTGCATTGTTCGAAGGAGGGATTCGAGGCGAAACCTTGAAATTTTTTTTAAATTGATGTTTTTCAGATTTCTGCAATTACGTGATATGATTGCAGACAATTCAGCAATTATATGCAATAATTACATAAATGCCTGCAATTATACCATATAATTGCAGAAATGCCAGCAATTATATGCAGTAGTTGTAACATTTCTTCAACTATATTCAATGAGACATGTCTGTAATTATACCATATAATAACAGAAATGTCTGTAATTATATGCAACAGTTGCAGATTTGAAGAAAATTCGAAGAAGTTCAAAATTTGCATAATTGTTTGCAAATATATGAAATAATTGCACATTTACTGCAAGTATGATATTTTGGCATCAACAATGGATTTCATTTTAAAGACCAATTTTTTTTTAATTTTTTGATAAAAACGGTACGCTAATCCGATATTTCTATAGAAAGTTATACGCGTTTGAAATTTTAAAAACGTAAAAGGTATTTGGATATTTGTGTGCGTGTGAATTTGAAAACAAAGACCGAAATCTTATTAAAAAAACGAAGGTATGTTTTGTATATTTTCAAATCTTATCAGAAATGTTGTCAAATGCACCATATTTTATTGTTAGCTCTAGCCCATCTGACATGGAGAGCATTTAATTACGGATATGGTTGTATATTAAAGCATATCGCATCCCAAAATACAATACAGCAATTTGCCTATTCACATGCACATCGCTTATCTACAACCTCAGTGTAGCAAATGTGGCGAAATGCGACCCGAAGAAAATTGCACAAAGAGAATAACTAGTACAGTTGGGGCCGGTTTCTTGGAATTATTCGTAAAGAGGACAGTGGTGAAAAGAACCTACATGGCCCAGCAAAGCTTAATCACAAGGCATAGTACAATTATTTTCCATTATTTCAGACCTAGCTCTTGTAAACCGTTGCCACATGCAGTTAAATGCATGTTCACGATGCAGCATTTGATGCAAAAGCCAAGTTTGTAGAGCTGTAGCTTACCTATTTACCTTTGGCCATCTGCAGATATGGTTTTGGATTGTATCAGGTTTAGCAGTACTGCTACTTCAGCCGACTTGAAGATAAAATCGAATATAGTGGCAAATGATGAAATACCAAGTAGGACGTCCCCACGTTTGGACAAGTCTCAAACGTTTGAGAAATGGTACGTAATCTCCTAAACAAAATGTTTTACAGCTCACGTTAACATGAAAGACAATATACACACAACCTAGTTCACTGAAAAACCATAACTCTGCTTTTTATTCTCCTCTTAAACAGACTGATTTGTTAGCCTGTGTTGCGACAGTTAGCCACATAGTCCAACGCCTCATCCAAATTGTTACTTTGTTGCCTTGGAATTTGTAGCATACATACAGTGCTGATTGCTTTCCATATATTCGATGCATATTAACTTTAGAAAGGGAAGTGCACATTGACATTTTAGGCCCACTCAAACCGTTCCAAACATGAGAACCTCAGCCATCGATGGTAACGCTTTCTTTGTCACCGTGTATAGGAATATTCCTGACTTGTTGGCAAATACCAGCGGGCAAATCATCAGTTTTGTGGCACCATTTCTTATCTTGGACCAGTTCAGACACCATATGACTGTGGCCCATGTACATTGCCATGGTACCCCAAAACAGAGGCCAATTCTAAAACTTTAAACCAAGGGTCCAACCACATACTAGTTTGCTGGCCATTAACAATATTCTCTTCTCAATCTGGCCCTCTCACCATTGTCTAACCTTGACCAAAAGCTATAAGGTATGAGATGCGTCGTTGTCTTGATAAAAGGTCCAAACAAATTTTGTGGCAGATTCGATCATGAAAGTTTGGTACATCCCTTAGATGATGAACGATGTATGGATGAATGAATTTACTAAAGAGCTAGATAGAGGTGATCCCCAACATTTAACGTTAACAGGCCCGGCTGTTGGGCAAGGCAGCCAAGGCGGCCGCCTGGGGCAACAGATTGGAGGGGGGCAACAAACTTCTAAATTTCTTTTAGTTGACTTGTTTAATTTATACAAAAGGGCAACCATTTTTAAAAGATGCTTTAGTGCACTGGTATGATATTCTACTTCCTCATCAACGTGCTGAGTTTGAGTCTGTCTTGTGGACTTATTTTATTGTATGTGTTTCCATTTTTCTTCCACCGCGTATTCGCCTTGGGCAACCACAGTTAACGGGTCGGGCCTGAACGTTAGATGCTAACGCACTGTGACAATAATTCGGCAATACGTATTGTCATGGAACTACGAGCCCATAAAAAATGAGACACATTCTCTGTAAGTTCCACATGATAAGATAGTTTATTATGATCGAGAAATAGTGATTGAAAGAGTAGATACAACAGTTAACACCGTAGATTCATTCATTAAGATCATTTCTCCGTCTAATTTTACAAACTAATGGAAGGTATGGGCATGAGACATACAAATCTCCTCAAGTGCAAGTGGAAGATCATAAAACTAAGAGTGTGTTTTGTGATCAATTAGGTAGGTAATTATATAACTTAACTATCGTAGGAGAATCTTGATCGAAATTGAATACATTTTTGATTTTTTTTAATATTGCATTTATTTTTATTTTTTGATATTGTAATGATTTAAAACCAACAAATATATACAAGTAGAAAATCCTTACGAAAAGCATTTACTCGAATATAGATACGAATTTGTTCAATATTGAATTGCGTATTTAAAATATTTATTCTTGAATATTCCTAATCAAGATATATATGATGTAGTATTGTTCAAATGTGATATTATTGTGGATCTTAAACGCTTAGGCTGTACTTTGATTATGGTAAATTATATACCATGATTCTCATGATGTGCTGTTAAAGCGCTTAGCAGTTCTATAGCAATAAAGATACAAAAAGTTATATTTGGAAGATAACGGAAAATAATGTAGGTGCAACAAGCTTCATTAGATATAAAATCAAATATTTAAACTTAATCTATTCTCGTTCTCACGTTATTTGAGTAAGAAGAAGAAATATTCTATCTTATATAACAAAACAGAAGAATATCATGATTTATACATACTAGGTTTGATAATTACAGTAGATTTCTAACTTTTATTAAGCATTTATGTTTAAAAATTAAGTCTTCGCCTTGATTTTGTTGATCTTTTTTTTTAAAAAAAAACAAGTCGAATCTACTTTTGTATATTAGTATTGCTAAAACGGGTGCTAAAAAACCTTAATTTAACACTGTAGCAAAAAATAACGGAGCTTAGAGCAGATCTGCTGTTTAGTAAAACTAAATTGAAATTGGATAGTAATCGAATAGCACTGCGTGCTATAGTGAGTATTTTGCAAAGCTTTAGCGGAGCTTTAAATGTACAATTCTCATGTTATAGCCATAGTTGGATATTCATTGAACCACTTGAAATGAAACATCACTCAAGAAAGAATTCATTTGTTTCATTGTATAAGGTCGGTATTATCGTAATCGGTAGTTAACATAAAGTTAAATCCTCTTTCAAAATAAAATGAATAATTAATAAACTTTATCGGATTAAACCAAGGGCTTTGAAGTTGTACTACACAGTAACTACATATGTTATTGGAGTTTTTGACCATTGATCAAACTTTAAATATCTCGTTAATATAGTGACGATGAAACAAACTCGTATCGTTACTTAGAGCATCTCGAACCATTTGTTGATTGAAGATAATATTTTATGGGGTTATAAAATGTAACCCTATGAATTTTCTATAGGAATAAAACCAGGCGTGCAACTGCCCGTAATTTTCGATAAAATTTTTTATTGATTAAATAATTTTTGGAATTTAATGTTGTGAAAATTTAAAAGTTTAAGATTTATTAATGAGAAAAATAACTAGAATGAAATGTAATAATGTCAATTTAAGGTAATTGCTAACTAGATTAATGCAATTCCAATTTATTGAAATGATTATAAAGTATAATTTATATAGAAATTGTTAATAAGAAAATAAATTAGATGTATATTAAATGGTGAGATAATAGGTAATTAATGGAAGTTGAGTATACAGTGATGTGTAGGTAGTCATAACATTCGTCTGTAGATAATAAATTTATAAATGTGATTTAATTGAGTAAGAGGTAACAATTGTTATTTTCACCTATTTAGTTAGTCTGTTGAATTTAATTTGGAAATCGATAAAATTCAATATAATTGAAATATTGCAATTAATATGATAAAAGATGATAATTTTAGATTTTTGATGTAATAAGATGTAAACCAAAGTTAATTATATCCATAAGATGATAATGGACTGAATAATAAGATGAAAATCAAATAAATGGATTTATTGGAATTTAATTTAATAATCAATTGAATTTATTCCTATTGAAACTGAACACTGTAATTAGTGCAATAATTAACAATGGTTTTGGCTTGGAAATTTATTTTTAAAGGATTAGAATTTATTATGTAATCAAAAATGAAAAAAATTATTACTTATAAAATTTGAATGTAAAAAGTGATTTAATCAATTTAATAATAATTTATTTAATTAACGTGAAAATAGTCATTTTGGCTACTGTCTCGGATTTCGAAAAAACAAGTTTCATCGGATATGTAACGGTGAATTATTATAGGATTTCAAGTTTAGTAGTGATTGGACTTGTCGTTTGATCGTACGTGCTCGAAATGCGCAGAAATCAATTTAATCGAATTCAATTGAAACAAGCTGATTTTAAAAGATAACTTCTTCATACAATGGAATCGGGACTTGAAACCAGATCCATTGAGCTTAAAAATATCAAAAACATCTATTTTGATATATGGGATGACCTATTTTCGTCTCGGAGACGGAACGGCTTTTCGGGTCGTTATTGTCGTTCGAACCAATTCGATACGTGTACATTTTTTTTATCAGGCTTTGTTCATATAAATAGTTTTGTTCTAACCCTAGCAGCCTTTTTATTTCTCATTAGTGTATGTACTAAAATTTTTGTCGTTTCTTTCTTCTCAATGGCCGAAAATCTAATTCTCAAATCCAAATACAAATCAAAATCAATTTCAAAATTCAAACTCTCCAAACCCCATCATATTATTTATCATTGGAAAGCTCTCAATGAGCACAACTCAAATCTGTTATTCGTTTTTGCAATCGAGGTTTGGTTTGTCCAAAATTGCCCAAAACATTCTTGGCGTTCATTGAGGTTTGATCAACAGTAACGATCGTCGAATCAAGTGTACCATCGGTCCATCACATGGAGAGGGACGCGCGGATTCCATTAGGACAGTTTGTTTGGTCATCGTAAGGTTGGATCATCGTTGAAAATTTCAACCAGGGTTACAATAAAGCGGTGGTGGCTGTGTATGTTTTTTTGGTCGGTCGATCTTACTGATGGGGGGTTGCCACATGGTGAGGGTGGCGTGACTTGGAATGGACGGCGCTAGGTTGCGGCCGTGGCAGGATTAGCGTTCGATGGTCAATAGCAGGGTGTGGTAGCTCGAATTGGCTTCAACATAGTATGATACAAATTAAGGTTCGTGTAGTGAGGTGCTGACGTAGTCAATTGAGAGGAAGGTAAATTCTTTCTTTTTCATTTTATTAAATTTTAACTTGTTCAATCTTTCTAAGGTCATAACTTTTGCATACGTTGGACAAATTCTGAGATTGTTGAATTTTGGGCCTTAATTTGGATTTCAAATCGATTTGAAATCTAAGGTCAATGCTTTAACTAACTACCAACTACTAAATTATGTTATGTTAGTTAATTTAATTTTATAATACGATTAGAAATAGATTGGTTGATGTTTGGTATATTTAAATTGTCATTCCAATTAAATACGACTTTATTGGCATTTAATCATCATTTAATTTAATATTGAATTTAATTATCAATTGAATACCTATTGATGAAAATCAGTTAATTGATGTTATTTATTGGTTGATTGAATGGTGCTTATGGTTGGATGTTTGATTGTTGATAATGGATGACAGGATATTATATCTTCATATTGTTATAACACTGCAAGTTCTCTATGGTTTGAAATGATGCATACCCGAACGATCCGATAGACTAGGGAGAAATCATTATGGGTTAAAATGATAGACTCTAGCGATTTCATGGATTTGAAGTTAAATGTGGGATTGCGGGTTGAAATGTTATACACCCGTAAATTTTAAAATTGTTACGAATTGATACGATATATGTCTGTATCACTTGACTATAGGGTAAAAAATTATATACGGACACCGGATTGGTTAAATTAAATGATTTTAAACCCTTAAATCTTGAATTTAGTTAAATGATATTTTGAAGAAAATTGATTTATATAAATTGAATTTTTTTTGTTGAAAATCCAAGTTTAAAGATTGAAATTGGAAATTGGTTCAAATTGAAATTTTAAAGTTTATTTGAAGTACAAATGGAATTTATCGAAATTGAGTTATTGAAAATGTTTGAACATTTGGACTTTGAAATCTATTGAAATTGGAGTAGCTTAAATTGGTATTTCAAATTTGGATTTGAAATCGATATAGATTTAAATAGTTTATTGAGAATCTGAATTGAAAGATTTGAAATTCGGTTTCTTTGATTTCGAAATTGAAGATCGTCCAGATGTGTTGAAATGAAAGAAATAGTTTAAATTGATATTAATTTCAAATTTATTATTTCAATATAAACTGTTTAAAATATATCATTTTAAAAATCCTGATTATTAAGATTTTTAAACTATTTTAATTTATTTTAACTATATCAAAATATTTTAACCTATTTTAAAATGTTAATCTATTTTAACTAAATTAAATCATTTTAACCTATTTTAAACTACGTTAATCTATTTAAACTATATTAAACTATTTAAATCTATATTAAACTATGTTCATCTATTTTAATCTATTTTAAACTATTTAAACTATATTAAAATATTTTAATCCATTTTAAACTATCTAAACTATTTTCTAAAAATAAAACGGTGCAAGGTTGGACTGCTATATTTAAATCATTGATTTGAAAGCGAAATGGTCAAATGGATGTTATAACTTATTGAAATGACATTTTCTAGTGAAACAACATATATGAGTAAATATGATGATTTGAAATGAGAGTTAACCTATTTTCCGAAAGTGATATGATTTGGAAAGTGGTATGATTTTGAAAGTGAACATGATTTCGAAAGCGATATGGTTTTGAGAATATGATATTTTGATATCAATTATGATTTTTTTTTTTGAAATATAAAAGAATCATCCGGTGTGAAATTGTAACATCCCGTATTTTTAAGCTATTCAAATTGAACATTTAATTCATTTTAAATGTTGAATATGAATTATAATTTGAATTTAGAGATAGATGACTTTGGTTAAGTTAATAAAATTAGTCAAAATTTCAAATACGGGAAATTAAATTGGAAATTGGATAATAATAATTGAATATTGGATTTAGATAATTTGGGAAATTAAATGTGAATGGTTGTAAAATGATGTTTAAATGTGTTTTTAAGTTCAATGGGACATAATTTATATTATTGGATTTTTGGAAGAATTTTAAAGTTGATAAATTAATATTTGGGAATTTATATTAATTTAAAATGAATTTAATATTGTTAAAATGCAATTAATCCAATTTAAGTCCAGAATGAGCCAGAATGATTTCTATTGTGATTATAAATTCAATATGAATTATTTTCAAGTTAATAAAATTTTAAAAGTGGAAATTTTGAGTGATTTCGATAATCTCGAGAATCGCTAATTAAATAGACGAGTTAAAATAGCCTTCCTGGGCACAGTCTCGGAATTCGACGAAACCAGTTCCATTGGATCCGTAATAGTTAGTTATTATCGGATTTCAATTTTCGTAGCAATCGGAGTTGTCGGTTGACCCCAGCAGCTCGAAACGCATCGAAATCGTTTTAATCGATTTAATTTTAAATTGATCGTTTAATTCCGTAACTCGCGCATACGACCAAATTAGCTTACGAAACCTGTTCCATTGTGTCCGGAACGCGGAAAAACCCTAGGATAGCCTGTCAGAACGCGAGAATTGGAGTTCGTTTGCATTAACGGTTAAATCGAGAAATTTCATTAATTAAATAATATTAAATTATATTATATACACACAAATATCTTTGCAAACCCTAGTTTTATACCGGCCGCCGCTTGTATACGATTAATGGCCGAAACTTCATTTCGTTTCCCCTCATTTTTCTCTCAATCTATCAAGCGTTTGCAAAAGTCACCAACTAGTAAAGCGTAGAGGGCGTCAAGATCGTCGAGGTGGACGGTGGTGATGGGTTTTGGCGAAGCATAGAGGAAGTGGTGGACCCGCGTTTCGTTCGGAGTTGGAGGCGAATCATGGTGAGGAGGGACAACCGAGCTCGGGGATACTCGAGCCGATGGTGGAGTTGGGGAGGGCGAACTCAACGGCGGAGGCCGATCGATCTCCGGTCGTGTGTTAGAGGGTCGGCGGCGAACCCTAGATGGTGAGGGATGGGTTCTTAGTCGCGTATTCCTGTAGTTAGCATGTTGAGAAGAGTGAAGATGCGGCCTTCGGCTGTATATGGAACGAACGGTTTTGGTAAAAAAAAAAAAAAAAAGAATTTGTTTTATATTCAAATTGAAATTTATAAATTATATAACTATTGCATATGTTATCAGTTTCGGACGAAACTGGAAGCATTGGAATCGCAGGAAAGAATACTACGCGATGGAGCAGATCCGGATCTATTCCGGGCAAGTAAGAATTTAAGTTAAATCGGACACCGTCCGGTTTAATTTAAATTTCGAACGCTCGCCGAAACTCAAGGTGAGTTATTCTCACTCACATCTGGATACTAGTAAAGTAGATAGCTAGTATTGATTGTTTGTTTGGATGTTTAGCTGAATATGTTAGTTATTATCAAATTGAATTGATATATATACTGTTGTGCTAATATTTGTGGATGCAGGGAAAACAGGTTGGAGGGATCCAACGGGATTCCTCACAAAGTAGTAATATTTTTATATTGATGATTATGCCTGTTTATATATTGTGATTGATAAGTTGGAATTTAATTGCATTGTGATATTGTGGTTTAAACTATAAACCCAGAATATTAATTATAAAAGAAATTGCAGTTTAAATTATGAAGAAATTAAATTGGGTTTCAAAGAAATTGAGAAATTGTTAAATAAGAAATTTAGAGAATATAAATGTTTGAAACCTGATTTGGATGGAAAACTGAAATGAATTTGTATAGAAATATTGTTGGATAAATTTATAAATCCAAAGTTAATTATAAATGGATGAATTGAATTTAGAGAAATAAAAGATATGGTTAATAATGAATTTTAAAGGATTAAAATTTGAAATCTATTTAGAATGGAAATTGGAAGTTGTAAAATCTGGAATGATAATTAAAGATAAATGTTACTAGTTGAAGATTTGGGAAATAAATTTATGTTATAAAACCATAAAACTAAAGTAAATAAATGGACAGAAATCGTGAGAAGGATTTCTGTGATGATTTAGTAGAAATGAGATTTTCTTGGGAAAAACCAAGTTCGAGTTTTAAATTGATTTTATAAAAAGAAAGTTTAAAAATCTTAAACTGGTTTTAAAGAATGTTTTGAAAATTATTATTTTAAAGTGATTTTTATAAATTAGCAATAGTAAAATTTTATAAATATTTTAATAATTATGTTTACAAATGGATTTGTTTTAAAAGCTAGTTTTGACCTAAGTATATTGAAATAAGAGTTAATCTTTTTACCACTTTATTTTAATATATAGTATAACTTAACCTTAATTTAAATTAAGCTATATCTTTTAAACAGTTTTGCTTTAAATATTTTGGAATTATATTTTGATTAAATAATTAGTAGTAAATTTATCTATTTAAAGTATACTTTAAATTAAAATGTTTTTAACTGTTTTAAATCTAAACTGTTTTGAACTTGGATATTTCCAATGGAAATATATGGTAAATGATTTACCTTGTAAAGGAGGAATTTTGAGAAATGTTTTCAAATGAGATTTGGAAATTTGGTAATATATCTTTTAAAGATATTTGAGGTAAATAAATAATTTGGGAATTATTTATTGTGTGATGGATGCTATGGATGTTTATGAATATAAATTGATAGTTAAATCACCGACTATCAATATTGGACAAATGCGTTGATCGTTTCGAAGAGACCGGGATCGAGATTTATTTCTCGAAAACCACTTCGATCCGGTTTGTACGTTTTCGTGCGATAAACGTTTTTCGGAGTCGAAGATGGAGCAGTGAAGTGCAAGGGCTAGTCGCTACTAATCCTGAGGATATTTCCAAAATGGATGTAGTAGGAATAGTGCCTTCGGTTCCGTTCGAACCCGGGACGGACTTGTATGGACGAATGCTTCGTGACATCGTCAGCGGACGATGGGCATTCTAAGTGAAACGTTCTAAAGGTAACGTTAAGCCTCAAGCCTCACCAACCGGGAATGACTGAAAATCAGGGGATATGCAGCAAGGCTTCGTGGGTAGCCCCCACTGGAGAGTAAGGTCATCCCTGTCTAGAGGTTCCTTTTTATTTCGGCTTAGTGGTGCGGTTGCTGATCCCAACCGCGGGGTGATCTTATTCGGAATTGCCCATAGGTGATTCCGGTCTTGTGTTGCAGGGGACGAAGGGAGTAGTCCTCGGTACTGTGATCTAGACCACGTACTGTGACAGGTGGTACCCCAGTGCCTAGTCATTGTTGGAAATCCATTTTCCCTACGAGCCTTGTACGAGTTTTGTTTGTATTACCCACTTCGGTGGCTAGTAGCTGGAATTTAATGAATGTAACAATTTCGGCTATTTTATAAGTATTTGTAAATAGACCCTATTATAATATAAGAGGATTTCTATAAAAAGTGTTTTAGCTATCGTAAGGTAAAAACCCGACATGTTTATTTGTGGCGTGGTCTTACGAGATGCTTTTGTTTTCAAAAGGATTTTTGAAACTTTAATAATCAATTGTGTGCATTATTATCAGCTGGTATTCCAGACTGACTCGGGTGTTATTTCGTTATAATGCTCGGGTCAGACCGAGTATTATTTGTTCAGGATAGGTTGCTATGGAGCAGGAGAGGAGCTGGAGTTCGAGACGTACTATTCTATCTATATATATATCCGCTGCTATGCTATGACTGTATGGTATGTCTGTTATGTGTTGATTGATGTATGAGGTACTCTGATGGTATGTTGTATAAACAGATATAGATTTCATTTTGTGTAAAGTTCTATAGTTACTATTATATTTTATTCCGCTGCGACTGTGAGATTCTAATATTGTTTAGTTTCTTCTTCTTCTATCTCTTTTTCTTTAACCTCAATGGTTCGTATTTCTGTTCCACTTGAGTCAATTAGGGTAGAAATAATGTTGATTCAAGGGGTACGGATTTGCGGGCTGTTACAGTTGGTATCAGAGCTTAGGTTGGCGACAACCTAGGCTTTGGTGGGAAAATTACTTATTTAATAGAGTCGATAGTACTCTATAATGAGTTGAGCGTATTTATAGATATGAGAGCGTATTTGTTAGTGCATATAAAAATTGTTTTATACTGTGTTGACTTATCGGTTGGGTGTTTATGAATTCTGGTCGGTGCGGGAAGTACAACCGTATCGATAGGGGTTTCTAAACTCTTGAACAAGATAAACCGACATAGTATTGTTTTTAAAATGGGTAAATGAAATAATTTTACCCAAAATTTTATTTTGATATAAAAGAAATAATTTTCTAGCTTATTATATATTGGGTGTTTGTTGGATGTTAATACTAAATCAAATAAGAATCTAACAATTGATCTAAAATTTGAAATAATAAGCTAATAAGAATAAAGATATTAAAATGGTCTATAACCAAATAGAATTAGATAATTAAGTTGTAATAAGAGGAAGTGAAATTAAAATTTGAATTTAAACCAGAATTTTAACCCGGAAGTTTTGAAAAGGATTTTTAATAGATTGAAAATAAAAGTTTGGAAATTTAAAATCCTGGGAAGTTAGAAATGTTTTCCAATGTGTTGAAGGCAATAATGGAATGTTGTTTTGGGAAATATTTTTGAATGGAAACTGTTTGAAAAGAATTTGGGAAAGTAATAAGCATTGAACTCACTGCAGTCGCTGGAAAATAATCCTGATGATGCTGGCCACATCATTAGAATTCATTTTCGAGTTTCTAAAGTGATAGATTGCTTCCCTAGTAATTGGTTATGGTATTGTTTGGATTTGTTGGGGATAACAGTTGTTTTGGATATTTCAAAAATGGGAATTTGTTTTGGGATATGAACAAATTGTTTTGGGTACAACCAAATTGGTTTGGAAAACCTGGGAATTTGATTTGATATACCTAATGGGTAGGTATTGATTATTATTTCAAAATGGTTTTGAAATAAAACCGGGTACATTGAATTCTAGGAAAGTTCTACTTAAATAATGTGTAAAGTTGAAATGAATTAACTATTAAACTTATTAAGTAAAGTAATACTAATAAGGGGAAGAATGAAAATTTTTAATCCTGGATTTAAAATTAACTTAAGTAAATGAAATATACTGAAGTGTATGAAAATTTGAAATTAACTTGGATAAGTAAATAAATTGGACTTGAAATAAAGTTAATTTGAATTAAATTAAAATGTAAGATGACCTTGGAATTGAGGGTCATTGTGAAATGAATTGAACTCCTGAGCTATCAGGTGTTATACTTATAATTTGAGGTTGTGGATTTGAAGTTTGCAAAGAAATAAATTAAGGGAATTTGTATCCTTAAGAATTCAGATGTATATATATATATGCATATGGAATTTAGAATTGTGATTATAAAATGTTGGTGGAGTAAAATGAGCAATATAAGCTTTTAAAGTGGATAAGTCGGTGAACTTATAAATAGAAATGAAATTATAATCACAGATGGAAATAGAGGAATGGTATGGATCCAAATTTAATCTCAAATGAATGTGGATTGAGATAAGGTAAAGTGAGATATAATGAAGTGAATGAATTTCACTAGGTAAACAAGTTTTGAACTTGTATTTAGAGAATTAAAATTGTGAAATTGAGATGGAAGTGAATCTAAATGAAATGGAAAATTTAAAATTGAGAATTTGAAATTTAATTAAATCTAGATGAATTGGAATTAAAGTAAATTGGATATAAAGGTGAAATGTAAAATTGTTTATAATTGCATAATGAAGATCATATCCTTAAGTTGTTAAGTGATATAATTTAAATTTGAGATTATAAATTGGAAAACAGATTTGAGTAAGCAATCTAAATTTTTGAATGTAAGTAAAAATTGAAATTCATTAATGAAAGAGTTGAATGGTGTGGCAAATTTAAAATTTGTCCATAAATGAAATGTAAAGTGAGAACATAAATGTGGATATTCTTATGTTGGCAAATAAGTCTTGAACTTATGTATCGGGAGAATAAAACTTGTTTTGGTAATGAAATTGAAATTGAATTTCAATTGTGTAATAAAGAATATTGAAGGAAATTTAGATTCTATTTAAAGGAGCAAAAAGGAAAGGTAGAAATCTAAATTTGCTAAATGAAATAATTGGAAAATGGTGATATTATAAATGAACTCAGAGTGAATTGGGAAGTGAATTAAAACCTAATATGGATTAGGTTATTGACTGAATTAAATTACAAATTAATGGAGTTTGTATTGCAATGGATAGAATTTGATAATCAGTCAAAATTTGAAGGTAAATAAAAATCCAGTTTGGATTGGGATTTAATTTTGGTAATAAGTATGGGAAGGGTGAATGAATAATGGGATTTGAATATATTAATGATGATTTGAATTGTAAATAAAATTCAAATGAGTGAAATAATTTAAAAAGACTCTTTGTTAATCGAATAAATTTGTAAATGGATTGAATTATAAACAAAGAGCATTCAAATTTATAAATAGATTGGAAATGATTGAATAAATAAACAAAGTGTATTAAACTTTGTAAGTGGATTGAAATTGAATTGGATGCGAATCAAATAAAATAAAATTGATATAAGAAGATCATGGAAATAATTGTGAATGAGCTTTATTAAGCAATCTTGAATGTAATTTGTTAGATAATTAAAATGAATTACAAGTGAAATGGTATTAATTGATTGTTGAGATGAAATAAAAAGGTAAGGAAAATTTAAATTAACAATTGCATTGAAATAAGAATGATTGGATTGTAAACCATGAAAAAATTAAAAAGAATTAATATGAATCTAAGTTGAAAATTTATTTTAAATGGTTATAAGCTTAAGTGGCAATTGTTTTGCTTGAATAACATGAATATTTGAATGTATTTAGAATTGAGTTGTTTAAACAACTAAATTGGTTTGGATAAATTGGAATTTGATTAAGTGAAGTCAAATTAAAATGAAACTAAATTTGGTATGCAAGAAAGAATTGAGATATTATGAAATTGAATTGATGTTTGAATAAATTGATATGGATTGGAATCTAATTTAAGGAGTTTGTGAATGAATGCAGGTGAATTGATTTAAAATAGCAAATGGAGTTGATTTTGAATCAATTGGAATGAATTAACATTTTAATAGGAAATGCTTGCATATGAATGGAAATGAATCATGAAAGAATTGCAAATGTTTCAAGTTTAAAAATAAAATTTGATTTTTAATCAAATTTGGGAATGTAAGTTAAAAATAAAGGAATATAAGTAAAGCATATGGTAAATATATTGAAATAGAAGTGAATTGGTTGAGATTAATAAATGGTATATAATGAACTTGAATGTAAACCATTTCAAGTGTAATAAAACGAAGTTAGTATGGATGAGAATAGAATTGGCTAAATCTTAATAAAGGGATTTGAGTATAAAGGTAAGGTAAATGAATTAAATGCATATATTCATTATATTGAAGTGAATATGAATTTGTAGTAGTAATTATGAATTGGAATGGCCGAACTTATATGTAAATCCTTTATGTGAAATAAAATGGAATTTGGCATTAGAAAATGAACTTTGTGCATGTTATAAAATATGGATTTACTTATGAAATCATGCAAAGTGTTGTTTGGAATGTAAATGGATATATTGGCTCACATTTATATTGGTAATGCTAATGAAATGTTCATATTCTTGATAACTGATGAGTTTGTTTGAGTAAGCACAGGTGCGGGAGGCGTTTGAGAGAGAGTTGGAGTGAGTATATGCATTATATTAGCTGCTTGCTATTAAAATTTGCTAAAAAGGTACGCCTACGCAAATATAATTGGGAAAATGATATATATTGTGTTATATTTTGGTTTCCGGCCGTGTGGGCCGATGTATATATATTTGTGTATCCTGCGATATCGCAGAAGCTCCTCCGTACAGGGGAGACTCTGCCAAAATTTTCCGCAAATTTTGAGAGTTAGAAAATTTTTTGGGTTTGGGAAAAGTTAAGTAACTTATGAAGTTATAAGTTAAAATTAAAGCTTTAGAATTAATAAAGCAAATAGGTTTGGGAATTGAACAAAAAGGATTTTGTGAAGTGTATATAAGCTTTTAACTAAGCTAATGGGATAAGTAGATGAGTTTGGGGGTATCTTCTACCTTATACAAATTTCGGGGACGAAATTTTTATAAGGGGGGAGGAATGTAACATCCCGTATTTTTAAGCTATTCAAATTGAACATTTAATTCATTTTAAATGTTGAATATGAATTATAATTTGAATTTAGAGATAGATGACTTTGGTTAAGTTAATAAAATTAGTCAAAATTTCAAATACGGGAAATTAAATTGGAAATTGGATAATAATAATTGAATATTGGATTTAGATAATTTGGGAAATTAAATGTGAATGGTTGTAAAATGATGTTTAAATGTGTTTTTAAGTTCAATGGGACATAATTTATATTATTGGATTTTTGGAAGAATTTTAAAGTTGATAAATTAATATTTGGGAATTTATATTAATTTAAAATGAATTTAATATTGTTAAAATGCAATTAATCCAATTTAAGTCCAGAATGAGCCAGAATGATTTCTATTGTGATTATAAATTCAATATGAATTATTTTCAAGTTAATAAAATTTTAAAAGTGGAAATTTTGAGTGATTTCGATAATCTCGAGAATCGCTAATTAAATAGACGAGTTAAAATAGCCTTCCTGGGCACAGTCTCGGAATTCGACGAAACCAGTTCCATTGGATCCGTAATAGTTAGTTATTATCGGATTTCAATTTTCGTAGCAATCGGAGTTGTCGGTTGACCCCAGCAGCTCGAAACGCATCGAAATCGTTTTAATCGATTTAATTTTAAATTGATCGTTTAATTCCGTAACTCGCGCATACGACCAAATTAGCTTACGAAACCTGTTCCATTGTGTCCGGAACGCGGAAAAACCCTAGGATAGCCTGTCAGAACGCGAGAATTGGAGTTCGTTTGCATTAACGGTTAAATCGAGAAATTTCATTAATTAAATAATATTAAATTATATTATATACACACAAATATCTTTGCAAACCCTAGTTTTATACCGGCCGCCGCTTGTATACGATTAATGGCCGAAACTTCATTTCGTTTCCCCTCATTTTTCTCTCAATCTATCAAGCGTTTGCAAAAGTCACCAACTAGTAAAGCGTAGAGGGCGTCAAGATCGTCGAGGTGGACGGTGGTGATGGGTTTTGGCGAAGCATAGAGGAAGTGGTGGACCCGCGTTTCGTTCGGAGTTGGAGGCGAATCATGGTGAGGAGGGACAACCGAGCTCGGGGATACTCGAGCCGATGGTGGAGTTGGGGAGGGCGAACTCAACGGCGGAGGCCGATCGATCTCCGGTCGTGTGTTAGAGGGTCGGCGGCGAACCCTAGATGGTGAGGGATGGGTTCTTAGTCGCGTATTCCTGTAGTTAGCATGTTGAGAAGAGTGAAGATGCGGCCTTCGGCTGTATATGGAACGAACGGTTTTGGTAAAAAAAAAAAAAAAAGAATTTGTTTTATATTCAAATTGAAATTTATAAATTATATAACTATTGCATATGTTATCAGTTTCGGACGAAACTGGAAGCATTGGAATCGCAGGAAAGAATACTACGCGATGGAGCAGATCCGGATCTATTCCGGGCAAGTAAGAATTTAAGTTAAATCGGACACCGTCCGGTTTAATTTAAATTTCGAACGCTCGCCGAAACTCAAGGTGAGTTATTCTCACTCACATCTGGATACTAGTAAAGTAGATAGCTAGTATTGATTGTTTGTTTGGATGTTTAGCTGAATATGTTAGTTATTATCAAATTGAATTGATATATATACTGTTGTGCTAATATTTGTGGATGCAGGGAAAACAGGTTGGAGGGATCCAACGGGATTCCTCACAAAGTAGTAATATTTTTATATTGATGATTATGCCTGTTTATATATTGTGATTGATAAGTTGGAATTTAATTGCATTGTGATATTGTGGTTTAAACTATAAACCCAGAATATTAATTATAAAAGAAATTGCAGTTTAAATTATGAAGAAATTAAATTGGGTTTCAAAGAAATTGAGAAATTGTTAAATAAGAAATTTAGAGAATATAAATGTTTGAAACCTGATTTGGATGGAAAACTGAAATGAATTTGTATAGAAATATTGTTGGATAAATTTATAAATCCAAAGTTAATTATAAATGGATGAATTGAATTTAGAGAAATAAAAGATATGGTTAATAATGAATTTTAAAGGATTAAAATTTGAAATCTATTTAGAATGGAAATTGGAAGTTGTAAAATCTGGAATGATAATTAAAGATAAATGTTACTAGTTGAAGATTTGGGAAATAAATTTATGTTATAAAACCATAAAACTAAAGTAAATAAATGGACAGAAATCGTGAGAAGGATTTCTGTGATGATTTAGTAGAAATGAGATTTTCTTGGGAAAAACCAAGTTCGAGTTTTAAATTGATTTTATAAAAAGAAAGTTTAAAAATCTTAAACTGGTTTTAAAGAATGTTTTGAAAATTATTATTTTAAAGTGATTTTTATAAATTAGCAATAGTAAAATTTTATAAATATTTTAATAATTATGTTTACAAATGGATTTGTTTTAAAAGCTAGTTTTGACCTAAGTATATTGAAATAAGAGTTAATCTTTTTACCACTTTATTTTAATATATAGTATAACTTAACCTTAATTTAAATTAAGCTATATCTTTTAAACAGTTTTGCTTTAAATATTTTGGAATTATATTTTGATTAAATAATTAGTAGTAAATTTATCTATTTAAAGTATACTTTAAATTAAAATGTTTTTAACTGTTTTAAATCTAAACTGTTTTGAACTTGGATATTTCCAATGGAAATATATGGTAAATGATTTACCTTGTAAAGGAGGAATTTTGAGAAATGTTTTCAAATGAGATTTGGAAATTTGGTAATATATCTTTTAAAGATATTTGAGGTAAATAAATAATTTGGGAATTATTTATTGTGTGATGGATGCTATGGATGTTTATGAATATAAATTGATAGTTAAATCACCGACTATCAATATTGGACAAATGCGTTGATCGTTTCGAAGAGACCGGGATCGAGATTTATTTCTCGAAAACCACTTCGATCCGGTTTGTACGTTTTCGTGCGATAAACGTTTTTCGGAGTCGAAGATGGAGCAGTGAAGTGCAAGGGCTAGTCGCTACTAATCCTGAGGATATTTCCAAAATGGATGTAGTAGGAATAGTGCCTTCGGTTCCGTTCGAACCCGGGACGGACTTGTATGGACGAATGCTTCGTGACATCGTCAGCGGACGATGGGCATTCTAAGTGAAACGTTCTAAAGGTAACGTTAAGCCTCAAGCCTCACCAACCGGGAATGACTGAAAATCAGGGGATATGCAGCAAGGCTTCGTGGGTAGCCCCCACTGGAGAGTAAGGTCATCCCTGTCTAGAGGTTCCTTTTTATTTCGGCTTAGTGGTGCGGTTGCTGATCCCAACCGCGGGGTGATCTTATTCGGAATTGCCCATAGGTGATTCCGGTCTTGTGTTGCAGGGGACGAAGGGAGTAGTCCTCGGTACTGTGATCTAGACCACGTACTGTGACAGGTGGTACCCCAGTGCCTAGTCATTGTTGGAAATCCATTTTCCCTACGAGCCTTGTACGAGTTTTGTTTGTATTACCCACTTCGGTGGCTAGTAGCTGGAATTTAATGAATGTAACAATTTCGGCTATTTTATAAGTATTTGTAAATAGACCCTATTATAATATAAGAGGATTTCTATAAAAAGTGTTTTAGCTATCGTAAGGTAAAAACCCGACATGTTTATTTGTGGCGTGGTCTTACGAGATGCTTTTGTTTTCAAAAGGATTTTTGAAACTTTAATAATCAATTGTGTGCATTATTATCAGCTGGTATTCCAGACTGACTCGGGTGTTATTTCGTTATAATGCTCGGGTCAGACCGAGTATTATTTGTTCAGGATAGGTTGCTATGGAGCAGGAGAGGAGCTGGAGTTCGAGACGTACTATTCTATCTATATATATATCCGCTGCTATGCTATGACTGTATGGTATGTCTGTTATGTGTTGATTGATGTATGAGGTACTCTGATGGTATGTTGTATAAACAGATATAGATTTCATTTTGTGTAAAGTTCTATAGTTACTATTATATTTTATTCCGCTGCGACTGTGAGATTCTAATATTGTTTAGTTTCTTCTTCTTCTATCTCTTTTTCTTTAACCTCAATGGTTCGTATTTCTGTTCCACTTGAGTCAATTAGGGTAGAAATAATGTTGATTCAAGGGGTACGGATTTGCGGGCTGTTACAGAAATAAACGTTTGGTTGTTAAAGAGACCGGGATCGGATATTGTCATACTTTCTACGAATACCGAAAACCATATTAACAACTGTGTACTTGGTGGAGATTGCAGAATGAAGCAGGATGGTTTGGCGAACGATTTTGTATGAGGTATTTACGTAGCCCTGACTCCCGTAAGTCAGCTTGATGTGGCTAAAACGGGAGCTATATTGGGCGAAGTGAGGTCGCACCTCCGATCAGGCACATTTCTTCGTTACCATATTATGATTTTGTTTGATTTGGGGGCCACCCCTCGATTTTGATTATGGGCGTGTGTTCCGAGGTGGAAGGTAGTAGCTGTTATGCGTTACCACCCATCCAGGAGTGCAAATGATAGAATCCTACCCTGATATTTCCTCACGTGCCTTGCCACATGCCTTATCGCGCCTTATACGAGTTTGATTTGTGTCATACCTATGGAGTGCTCCCTGATAGCCCACCAGTTTACGGCGGAGTTTACAGTACTGTATAGACTATGGCATTATATAAATGTGTTAAGAGGGATATGAGTAACGCCTTAACGCTATTTTAATACTTTACTGTAGACACTATTATAATAGCGTATTTTACTATGTATATAGATAGTTCAATGGATCCTAGGAGATGGTAATCCCGAACATCTCTTAAGTTATTGCAAGCACGTTAGACAGTTGATAGAAGATGTCAAACCCCATAAACATCTCCGACGCCGTTAAATGCATGTTTATTTATTGTTAATTTAACTTACATAAGATCTTTTAGTTCTAACTCGAGTATTTTGTCTTTTCATTGTACTCGGGTTAGTCTGAGATTCACTACTACAAAACAGGCCATTTGCATCGGTTGTTTACCCCACTTTTGCATTAATTCAACAGCCGATGCATATGCAACCGATGCAACATGCTTAACACTTTTGCATCAGTTCTAAAACCGATGCGAAACGGTCCTTTTTGCATCGGCTGTTACCAACAACCGATGCAAAATATCATAGTTGGTTGCTTGGACACAGCCCCCATGTTGCATCGGTTTTAATGAAAGACAATGCAACAAAGGAACTTGTTGCATATGTTGTTGTTGAAAACCGATGCAAACTAATCCCTTTATTACATCGTTTTTTTTATAACAACCGATGTACACTAGTCCCTCTATTGCATCAGCTATTTATACCTAATGCAAAAAAGCCATTCTCAGAAACCATTATTACAGTACTCAAATAGACTATATATATATTACTGATTATAACAAACAATTATTGCATGCAATATTACAATCATTCAAAATTAAATTTGATGGCAAATACATAATCAGATTTAATAATTCTACAAAAGAATGAAAAACATAAATAAATTCCACGGTACATAATCAGGCAGTCAGTAGTAAAAAATAAATGCAGCGTGTTATATGTAGACACACAAAAATACATATATACATAGAAGAGAATGTATCCTTGATAGTAGATAAATTAAGCAGAAGATGGTCTTCAAATGTACAAACCTTCATCCTATATTGTACTTGAGCTACCTGAAGTTGAGCTGTGCAATCCTTATGTCACTCCTTACTTGATGAAATCTGCATATGCAGAATGATCCTGCAGAATACAAACCTAAAAAATGAGTTATTTAATTATTAACTTTGATGATCTAGTATTATTGTTTGTAGTGAAAATGAGGGTACGTAGAACAGTTCTGCTTCTATCGTAGTGGATTATCCATACTTGTATGAAAATGATTCATGATTTTGATATATCATGTTGTATCTGATAGTTAAAAAGGTCACTTCCCGAGTAGCACGAAATTGAGTTTCAAAATTCTTATGTAAGTTGATTTATTTTCTAGATTTTTATCTAGTTTGTATTTCTACTTTGTTTATTATTCATTAATCATAATGTGCCTTAGCATTCTCTCTCTAGATTTCACGGTGTGGATAGATTTGTTGAATTGTTTGATTGTTAATAATTTTTATGTTAGTAACTTGGTATTATGATATTTGTCATTCGATTACTAGAAGGTATGATATTTTCCAGATTTATTGATCTGCAATTGTTTAGCAACAAAACATATTATTACTATGAGCAGTACCACTTGGCATTTGTATAATAGCAAGTTATTTCTCTTACAAACAAATAATATATCAAGTTATCTTATGATGATGCTTATACAGTTATATTAATAAAATGAAAACTACTACATTTTTTCTTATCTTGGTTGTGCTGCACTCAAATGAATATTGCATTATTGGGTAGTTCTTAACCAATAATTATTTTATTGGTAGTTCTTAACCCCACATGATCAGAGATGATATTTTGTCATCTTCTACGATGTTCAGAAAGTTATATCTATTAGTTCTCCTTGTGCCATTTTCAAGAATATCACCTACTAAATGGTTTACTTTTGGTGGTCTAACACATGAACATAGATGGTTTAATGAAATAAATAATAACTTGGACGCAAGTTCAAGTTAGTGATGAGTATAAATATATCGAAATTGACGGAAAAAATTAAAAACATATATGTTACCTACTCTAATGGGACTTGTAAAGATTATCAAATTTGATCCAACTTTTAACCAACTTATAAGTATGATATTATTATCATCAAAGTACTTGAATGAATGACGATGATTGAATCAACTTTAGGTATCCCTATAAATGATACAAAGCCAGAATAATCAAAAGTAGCATAGTTTTTCTTTCTTGCACAGTATAAAATAATGTGTTCAAAAAATAATTTCAGACTTCTTTTGTGTAGCGAGGGGAATTTATTAAATGCGGCTGCATTTCATAACTTAATACACAATATAAAAACATATAGTATTTTATTTATTAAGTACAAGCCGATATGACTATCTATCCGTAGATTACATCCCTTTTTTGAGTTTATAGGGTAACATTAACATGTATAAAAAGGAAAAAAATGGATTTACTTAGATCTAATTAAAATCTTCAACCGATCATTAGAAAAGTTGAATTATGAAAAATATCATCCTAAACAGTAAAATATAAACGTCAAAAAAAGCGACCATCAAAATAAAAGTTTCCCAATTCGAATATGAAATCTGTTATTAACAAAATATAAGTAATTCCAATAGTTCGAAAATGACATTTACCCATACCTATTGTACAAGATCAAATTATTTTAGGACGGAGATTTATAAATAAAATTGTTTTTTATGAATGTGAAATAGAAAAGGTCTTCTGAAGGTATAAATAAAAATGAATTACATACACAAACTGGTGTTGAATATGCGATTATATGATTTTTGTTTGATGATAATAAACATATATATATATATTCGTTTAAATGTATTTGTTAATGTACTATTTTATTTTTCATAGATTAAATAAATATTTGCTGAATAAAAATAAATAACATAGAATTTGAATTTAAACAGAAATTTTGTTCAAACAAATATTTATTACAATCTTTTAATAGTACAAATTTCAAGCTCTCACTATATATATATAATTTCAATTACAGTACAATTTTGATTACATCACGATTCACATTTACATTTGACCTCACTACATATCACTCATTCACTCAACTCATATTTTATTTTCAACTTCACTCCAAATTGAATCCAGCATCTGAGCAATCTGCAAAAATAAATATCGACGCAGTAAAATTGAAAAGGAAATATTTTTGCAGTATAAAATAAAATGTGGATGTTGAAAATAATATTTGCCTCAGTTATTTGGGTTGTCGTCATCATTTAACTTTGAATTCATCATACACGAACAGCTTGTGACATACACAGTGTATCACTGTATATGCCACAAGGCCATGCACACTGATATATACACTTGCTAAAATTACAGGGACAGGTGAGCATAGGTCAAACCCAAAATACCAGATTCAACTCAAGTGCAATAAAATAATGTCACAACTTTCAGCACAAGGTCAAATCCGAGCTACAAGCTGGATTCAACTCATGTGTAATTCGAAAAACAAATCCAAATGTAATCAAGTGGTCAAGACAGCTACATACAGTCTCAAGTGAAAGGTTAGACAGTCCATTTAGACCATCAAGGAAATGCATATCAGACAATGTCACGAGACTCAGCATGTACATGAAGGCAGCTGAAATACCAAAACAACATACAAAACAACCAAGCATCATATATACAACAAACACAGAGGCAACTGACATCAAACCAGTCCAACATGACTCGAAGTACAAGTCTATGCAAACAAAACAAGCTACAATGAAGATCAAACTAAATGAAACATACCACAACAATGATGACACAAGTGCACCATACCAGGCAGTGCAAAGTACAAAGCAACTCAACATTTCAATTAACCCATTTGGACATCAAGATATGTGCAGTGAACACATACAACATGGTTTCAAATCAAAACAGTGAGGCAAAAACATAACAGTGAACATGAGATCACATTACAAGCTTGGATCGGATCGGATCGGTTTAACTCGAATATACATGAAGCATCAACTCAAACCAGATATATACATGTGTATTGAAGGCCAGTAATCAAGGAACATCAGCAACATTGAAATGATAATATCAAGTCAATGCAACTGTGAAATTGGATCGAGCAAGTGCAGACACAAGTGGTACAAGACTGAAGCCAACATCAGCAACAAATAAAATATAATGCTTTTTCAGAAAAAATAAAAAAGTGAAACTACAATGAAAACAACATCACCAGGAATTTCAAATTAAACGAGTCAGAGCCAAAGCCAAACATTATCATAAGCCGAAGTCAAGAAGACCAAAGATCGAACAGTGCAGATTCGAAATCGTGGTGGCCAAGTAAATTGACCGAGTCAAAAATCAAAACCGTGGGTATCAAGTATCAAATTATACGAAATTGATAAGGTCAGAGAAATCATCAACTTCCAAACATAATCAAATGGCCGAAGCACAATATTGACAAAATCAAACAACTATCAGACGAACGAAAAATAAGGAGATCGAATCTATATAAAAACCCATAATCATCATCGGCTAAATCCCATCGAGTTCAATCAAGCATAACAGAAAAGTAAAAAGGAATAAATCACATACCAAATCTAAGTCGAACTCAATCAAATAGAAGCAGCCGAAAGCTTCTCAAGAGAGGATCGATCAACAAATCCTCACGCAATTATCAACCTAATTGATCGACATAGTCGGCAGCTTCGAAAAATCACGAAGCCCTAATTTGGAACGAAGAAGGAACAAAGGAAAACAAGCCGCCATTATACAGAGGAAAAGAAATAGGAACGACCGATAAAAAAAATAAAGAAGGCCGAAGTTGTTGTGAAATTGGGCCGGCCTATTTCTTTATTAATTAAGTTTTAAATTAGGGTTTAGTTTCATTTTGTTTTTAAATTGTTTTTTAATTTGTAATTTCTTTTCAAACGGTTGTAATTACTAGCCGTGTGACTAGGGGACAAACTACGTGGCGTAGTTTGAGAATTCGCAACTCAGTGGCTGAGTTATGGCAGGGTTTTGAGCGTAGAGTTAGGTTAGTCAGCAGTGAGTGTCGCGAGTTTACATGTGTAAGCGTATGACTACTTAATTTCTAGTAGAAACCTTGGGGGCAGCACATAGGCAGGGTTTTGCCGAAGCTGGGTAAATTCTGTGTCGTTCTATTTCTGCATTTATTATTCTGCTATTATCTGTGCTGCTATAATCCTGATTTATCTGTGTTGAAATAATTTTATAAGCTTCCGCAATTAATTTTTATACTTATCAGCATCACCCTATTCACCCCCCCTCTAGGGTGAAATCGATCCTACAAGTGGTATCGGAACTAGGAATAGAAGTCAACTTTTGTTTTAAAAATTTGTTTTTTCAAAAACCAATTTTTGTTTTAAAAATTTGAATTTTTAAAATGGCTTCTTTTAATAATGCTTTTGCTGAGGGTCAGTCCATAGTTAGACCACCAATGTTCAATGGTGAATACGCCTACTGGAAAAATAGAATGAAAATCTTTTTGAAAACCATTGACGCTTGGAATATTGTTGAGACAGGTTATAGAGCACCAATTATAACTGTAGATAATCAGGAAATAGATAAACCAAAAGATCAATAAACAGAACTAGAAAATAAATTACAAAATTCTAATGCTAAAGCTATGAATTCTATTATCTGTTCATTAGATCAATTTGAATTTAATCGTGTCTCACATTGTCTAAATGCGCAGGAAATATGGCACACACTAGAAGTGACTCACAAAGGAACATCTCAAGTCAAAGGATCTCGCCTTACCATGCTAAGCAGCGAATACGAAAACTTCACAATGGCAAAGGAAGAAAATGTCAAAGAGATGTATGGACGACTTTCCAATATCGTATACAAATCAAAAGCTCTTGGAAAATCGTACAGAGAGTTGGAGATAGTCCGAAAAATCCTCAGAGTCCTTCCACGAAGTTTTGAAGCCAAAGTGACTGCCATTCAAGAATCGAAAGATTTAAAAAAAAATGAAAGTTAAAGAATTCATCGGAAATCTCACCACTTATGAGCTAGAAATGAAATTCAAGGAAGAGCGTGAAGGAGAAGACACTCGAAAGAAATCAATAGCTCTTAAAGGAACAACCGAAAGTGATGATGATAACGATGATGATGATGAAGCAGCAGAATTGGAGCTGATAATAAAGAAATTCAAAAGGTGGAATTACAAATACGGAAATCCAGCTCGAAATCAAAATTTGAAAAGCAGAATAGCCAAAATACTAGACTATTCAGAAGAACAGAAGATCATCTGTCATAAGTGCAACCAACTCGGACACATCAAGCCCAATTGTCCTCAAAATCGACGCGACTTTAAAAAGAAATCAAAAAGGAGAAGTTTTGTAGCCACGTGGAATACAAGTGATGAAGATAGTCAAAGTATTAGCAGTGAGAGTGAGAAAGTAGATATGTGCCTTCAAGGAAACATAACTGATAGCGAAGATGACGAGCCAAGCGAGGTATCAAAACTCACTCACTCAGAATTACTTATATATTTCCACGAAGTAAATGGCTGTTTTGAATGACTTAGGGAGAAGTATGCCAAACTTGAATCACTAAAAGATACTCTGATAGAATTAAATAAACAACTTGACCAATTAGTTAAAACCTATCAAAGCAGGATCCCTAAGTGTGATTAGTGTCCAATATTTGAAGAAATTAAAAAATCAAAAATTAATATAAAATCACTTGAAAATGAAATTCTGATTTGAAAGAAAGTGAAAATACTAGGAGAGAGAATTCTATCAAAAAGTGCACACAATTTTAAACGAAAATGAATCTCTCAAAACACAAGTCCAACAATTGTCAACGACTTTAGATAAATTTTCAAAAAGTGAAAAATCGTTGAATATGCTATTAGGGAAGCAAACTGTTAATACAATTAGACAAAGACTTGGATATAATCAATCTGAAAATGTTGAAAGCAATATTAATCAAGTCAATCCAATGTGCACAATTTGTAGAAAATTTGGACACAATCAAAATAGTTGTTGGTATAGACCCAAACACGAGAAAACTATACCAATTTGGGTTCCAAAAGTCACAAGTATAAAATCTCTTAAAGTTAAACAAATTTGGGTGCCGAAGGGAACATATATAAATAGTTGTGGGTCTCCAAAAAATTATTTTAAATATTCTGCCACTAACAACCATGGACCTACAAAAACAAATAGGTCACAAAAGTCTTTCATCGTGTAGGTATGGTGGCAGGCTAAGGAACAACAATAGTGTTACTTGGATTCTGGCTGTTCTAAGGACACAACAAAGCAAAGTTCCTTAGCCTAGTATACAGGTGACAGAATCACAATGGACAACAACGAAAAATATAGTAAAGGTAAAACAGGTAATGGTATATTTATTTGAACGATATATTAAATGTGATAATCTGCACCGTAATCTAAGTTAAATCAGCCAATAATGAGATGATGAAATAATGATGATTTTGATTCTTACTTATTTAAAATTGTTGGCTAATTAGATTCTTATGCCAAAAACACTATAAAAATCTGTAGAGTCTTTGAATTACTTCATATATATTAGTTTGGATTAATAATAGTGTTTTATTAGATGATAATAGATTTGATTATTTCACGGCTGACTCTATATTCATGGTTTCTGATTATCTACACGGTTCAAATTCAAGAGAATGTCATATAAAAAGATGTTAAAATTGAATTTTAAATTTTTGGTGCACACTTCATGTCTGGTCTATCAAATCCAATTAGTGATAATTTTGAATGAAAGAGAAATTCAGATGCAGATTACACTGGTAATCTAGTTGATAGAAAACTTACTAGTTGAACGTGATTTTTGTTGAGACATTTAGTAACTGCATCATTTTTTTTTTAAAATATCTGCATACTTTTCAATTCAAATTATTTTGAAATAATAGAAAATTTTCTCATATAACCCCTTTGAGAAAATCATTTTTGACCATGTTTTCAGATCAGTCATTTAGAAAAATTGATTTCATAATTATTTTTGAATTTGATTTTAAATGACTATTTTGACTAATCTGATTCCCTAATAATTATCTAAAAGATAAATAATGATTGAAAAAGTGATGAGTGTTGATATTTATCATATATAATGACTCGAGACGGTATAACTGGAAAATTTCTTTAGAACTTTAAACAAGAGTTATAAAACTTTTGTTGGTAAAAATTCCATGACCATCTCTATTTTTATCATATTTCTAACGACCATCACTCATCAAAATTCTATATAGTTTGTCAATATGTGGTACTTTAAACAGGAATCATTCGTTTTTCATTTTACATTTTTTTAATAAAATAAAAAATTATATAGTAGATAAAATAACAATAAAATAAAATAAAATAAAATCCAAAGTATTCACTCTCATTTAAAAGTCCTTATGGTTATGCATGGGCAAATTACTTGGAATTTGTTATGTGCTTCTATGCTCATTTAAAAGTCCTCACAGTTATGCATGTATGGAACGCATATCAAAATTGATTTTTAAAATAAACAAGTTGATTCTAATCCCATTTAAAAGTCCTCACGGTTATGCGTGGTTAGAAGATACTTGGATTCATTTTTAAAATAAAATTGGAATACTACTAACCTCATTTAAAAGTCCAAACGATTATGCATGGTTGGTAGATATTCAAATTCCTGATATAAATATACCACAAATAGACACAACTGTATGGTTTTATATGATGACATCATTCCCACCATTCTAAAAGTGGAATATGCACCTAACAAAGTATTTATGATTTTTTTTATTGAAATTTAATATTTATATTCAATTGAGTTTTAATGTTAAATTAATATCGCTCACTTTATCTCTATTTTTTCTAACACTATTACTCTTTTGCTGATAACAAAAGGGGGAGAGAAAAGTTAAGATTTTGTCAAATAAAATCAAGCAAAGGTCAAATATTTTCCATTTGCATCTAGGCTCATTTGCATATTTTTAATTGTTTGCATTTATGTAGGGGGAGCTTTGTGTAGAGAGGAAGCATTTAAATAGGGGGAGAAATTAGAGTATATCAATGATCGAATACATTGAACATATTCAAAATCTTAAATATATGTTTGTTATCATCAAAAGGGGGAGATTGTTGAACATGGATTATATGATTTTTGTTTAATGATAATAAACATATATATATATATATTCGTTTAAATTTATTTGTTAATGTACTATTTTATTTTTCATAGATTAAACAAATATTTGCTGAATAAAAATAAATAACACAGAATTTGAATTCAAACAGAAATTTTATTCAAACAAATATTTATTACAATCTTTGAATAGTACAAATTTCAAGCTCTCACTATATATATACAATTTCAATTACAGTACAATTTTGATTACATCACGATTCACATTTACATTTGACCTCACTACATATCACTCATTCACTCAACTCGTATTTTATTTTCAACTTCACTCCAAATTGAATCCAGCATCCGAGCAATCTACAAAAATAAATATTGACGCAGTAAAATTAAAAAGGAAATATTTTTGCAGTATAAAATAAAACGTGGATGTTGAAAATAATATTTACCTCAGTTATTTGGGTTTTTCGTCATCATTTAACTTTGAATTCATCATACACGAACAGCTTGTGACATACACAGTTTATCACTGCCACAAGGCCGTGCACACCGATATATACACTTGATAAAATTACAGGGACAGGTGAGCACAGGTCAAACTCAAAATACCGGATTCAACTCAAGTGCAATAAATTAATGTCACAACTTTCAGCACAAAGTCAAATCCGAGCAACAAGCTGGATTCAACTCAGGTGTAATTCGAAAAACAAATTCAAATTCAATCAAGTGGTCAAGACAGCTACATACAGTCTTAAGTGAAAGGTTAGACAGTCCATTCAGACCATCAAGAAAATGCATATCGGACAATGTCACGAGACTTAGCATGTACATGAAGGCAGCTGAAACACCCAAACAACATACAAAACAACCAAGCATCATATATACAACAAACACAGAGGCAACTGACATCAAACCAGTTCAACATGACTTGAAGTACAAGTCTATGCAAACAAAACAAGCTAGAATGAAGATCAAACTAAATGAAACAGACCACAACAGTGATGACACAAGTGCACCATACAAGGGCAGTGCAAAGTACAAAGCAACTAAACATTTCAATCAACCCATTTGGACATCAAGATATGTGCACTGAACACATACAACATGGTTTCAAATCAAAACAGTGAGGCAAAAACATAACAGTGAACAGGAGATCACAGTACAAGCTTGGATCAGATAGGTTTAACTCGAGTACACATGAAGCATCAACTCAAACCAGATATATACATATGTATTGAAGGCCAGTATTCAAGAAACATCAGCAACATTGAAATGATAATATCAAGTCAATGCAACTGTGAAATTGGATCGAGCAAGTGCAGACACAAGTGGTACAAGACCGAAGCCAACATCAACAATAAATAAAATATAATGCTTTTTCAGAACAAAAAAAAGAAATGAAACTACAATGAACATAACATCACCTGGAATTTCAAATTAAACGAGTCAGAGCCGAAGCCAAACATTATCACAAGCCGAAGTCAAGAAGACCAAAGATCGAACAGTGCAGATTCGAAATCGTGGTGGCCAAGTAAATTAACCGAGTCATAAATCAGAACCATGGGTATCAAGTATCAAATTATACGAAATTGATAAAGTCAGAGAAATCATCAACATCCAAACATAATCGAATGGCCGAAGCACGACATTGACAAAATCAAACAACTATCAGACGAACGAAAAATAAGGAGATCGAATCTATATAAAAACCCATAATCATCATCGTCTAAATCCAATCGAGTTTAGTCAAGCATAATAGAAAAGAAAAAAGGAATAAATCACATACCAAATTGATGTCGAACTCAATCAAATAGAAGCAGCCGAAAGCTTCTCAAGAGATGATCGATCAACAAATCCTCACGCAATTATCAACCTAATTGATCGACACAATTGGCAGCTTCGAAAAATCATGAAGCCCTAATTTGAAACGAAGAAGGAACAAAGGAAAACAAGCCGCCATTATACAGAGGAAAAGAAAGAGGAACGACCGATAAAAAAAATAAAGCAGGCCTAAGTTGTTTTGAAATTGGGCCGGCCTATTTCTTTATTAATTAAGTTTTAAATTAGGGTTTAGTCACTTTTCGTTTTCAAATTGTTTTTTAATTTGTAATTTCTTTTCAAACGGTTGTAATTACTAGTCGTGTGACTAGGGGACAAACTACGTGGCGTAGTTTGGGAATTCGCAACTCAGTGGCTGAGTTGTACCAGGGTTTTGAGCGTAGAGTTAGGTTAGTCAGTAGAGAGTGTCGCGAATTTACGAGTGTAAGCGTGTGACTACTTAATTTCTAGTAGAAACCTTGGGGGCAGCACGTAGGCAGGGTTTTGCCGAAGTTGGGTAAATTTTGTGTCGTTCTATTTCTGCATTTATTATTCTGCTATTATCTATGCTGCAATAATTCTGATTTATCTGTGTTGAAATAATTTTATAATCTTCCGTAATTAATTTTTATAATTATCAGCATCACCCTATTCACCCCCCTCTAGGGTGAAATCGATCCTACAACTGGTAGATGTATCCTAATACCAAATGAAATAGTACCAGCCAATCAATAAAGAATTCAGGGACATAAAATTATTACAAAGCATTAAACAGATAAACAGAAGTAACATGTGATGTAGCAGTTAACAAGAACCAAGAAGCGTAGCTTAAATGTTCAGGTAATATATTCTTTGAATTTGCACAATAGCATTGTGAAAATCAATAAGTACTTTTGCTTGGATATATGTCCTAGTATAAATGATCTATTAAATATTACAAGGAGGCCAAGGATATGCTAAAAATATAATGTTCCAGAACATAGTGATGCACAACATCTCAAATCCTATCATTATCAATAAAAACTACTATGACTCCAGAGGTCCATGCCATGACCAAATAAATAACTTCAATACTAGTACGTTTGGTACCAATGTTAAAGAGTCAATTTCTGATAATTTACGTCGTTTGCTTTTAATTGGTTTGTTACTCTTCCTCGGAACAACTATTAAGCCCAAACACGTGTTTGATAAAAAGAACTTAATAAAATGACTAATCAGAGTTTACAAACTTACTTGATAATTTGAAACTCTGCTGAGTTTTTTCTAAAAAGAAATAAATAATCTTACTCGAATATTTAGAACTCAAGTAAATGTTAGGTACCCAATAGCTGAATTCAGTTGGTCAATAGGAAGGACATTTTCATTCATAAAAAACTGATCCAACCTATGAATTAACAATATTACATTGCAGATTTAAATATTTAAATATATTAAAAGATAATGCTTAAATTCAAAAACTAATACTGTTTACATAAAATAGAAATGAATCAAGAAACTAATACCTTTTGTATTCAATCTAGCTTAGTAAGTATTAACAATCTAGCTTAGTATTTATAGCACCTATTGTCCATGTTGGCAGTTCCCACCTTGTCACGCTACTACTTGTTTGGTTGCAACACTATAAAAAAATCGACACAGGTTGTAATTTTTTTTCCCAGCTTGAGACTGTACATCCCCAGTTGCAAAATTCATACCGAGCTGGGTAGTAAAGCTGCAACCTTAGCATGAAGTGAAAACAAATAAATAGAAGGAAAGTTAGTACAACCAACAAAAATGCTGAAAAAATTTAAAAATTACCAGTCGGATGTAATATTTGTGGTCAAAGCAAGCTTCTGAATGCAAATAAAATTGAATTTCAATAATTCCTATACATTAACAATGAAAGAAAGGGATATATACACTTTTATAGTTATTCAATGATAATAATATAATAGGTAGCTGCTATTAAATAACTGTACTCAATTCAGAAAAATAATAAATAAAAAAATCAAAAGATTGGTTGTACCAAATATCATTCTCTGGTTGATGTCATATTGGTAATTACATTCGCTGGAACTCTTCAACATGATGTGATATGCATTTCCTGCAAAATCATACATCAGATTATTCAATTAATAGGTTATAGGATACATATAGACATTATATTGACATACTAATAATCGACACTTTACTAATATAAAATTTTCTAGCGATGCAATTAAATGATAAAGAAACGAAACTAGCACATCCGAAAAACATTCGCATCACTTCCCACAACTTCTTCTTAACCTGCCATCTACAGACTGCCTTACTACAAACCACATCTACTAACACATCCTGCTTCTCTGCATCAAGTTTGGCTGCAATTGATTCACGCCCTTGAGTCTGAAAAATAAGATATCTAGTTACCATTGCGAAGGTATGATACCATATATATTTTTCTAGCTACAATTGATATATTTTGGAACTGAAAACAGAAGAACATCCTATCTGTATACTTTTAATTTGGACACAAGTAGTAAGTCCATTGTTCAGGAAAAATGCATTTTTCCTTGCAAATTATAATATATAACCACAACTTTTAAATACATTATGATTTCTAATAATTCAGAAGAAAAGTACAGTATAACCTTAACATAATACAAAACAAATAATTACTTAAACTGCACTGAACTGAACTATGAATCAGGTTCTTAACAGAAGTAGATTGCAAAATAGCAGATTCATTCCTGAGTGTAGCAAATACCAAAGCAAATACATCAAAGATTCAACAATGGTGCTAATTCCACTATCATATATCCTTGCTATTAGGATTTTGTCTTCAGCTTCAATTCCAATATGATAGAGCTTGTGAGTGCATGCATTTAAAGCGTGATTATTCTATATATAGGCCAAAATTATTTCATTTAAGGATAAAAATTGCTTCAGTTACAATATTTGAACCATGCCATTGGAATGGACAGTATGAAAAAAAACAGAACCTTCAAACATCCCAAATTAGCTTTCACACATGCAACTTGTAAGTTTGAAGATAACATGTTTCATAAGCTTTGATTAAATTCAAATGAATAAGGTAATAACTTAAAAAACTTGGAACATTGGAGTTGAACAAAATAGTATTGGATCCTACAATGCACCACAAACCATAAAATTACAATTTGACAACATGAAGAGGAAAAAATGTAATGAATAATACTATCTAAATCTTACCTAACACCACATAATCAATATTAGCCATGTGCTTAAGTATCTAAGTCATATAACTCATTACATTTAAATACGAGTGGCCAACAGTTGTATGCGTGAATTTTAAATACCAATCATTTGCTTTTAATCAACTTAACCAGTAAAGATTTATTATAACATCCTACTCAATCTTTATATTCACATTTATTATTGTATGTAACAGAGCTTATCACATCAACATCAGCCTGATTCCTTTCTAGTTACACCCCTAATATACAAATATGCATATAATAACTTTAACGTAGACTATTCGAATTTGACTGTATAACTATAAACCTCAAAACTACACTGATATGTAAAAATATATACAGCAAAACGCTTAAAGGTGCGTTGAAAAGTAAAAACAGAACCTTCAAAGATCCATATTTAATATTTAATTTGATTTTAAATTAGAATCGTACCTCCTCTCCAAAAGTAATTCAAAGCAGACTCAATTATCCCATTTGTATTGGGTCATCAGAAAAGAATGAATAATTGTGTGCTATTCTAAAACAACTGATTTAGAACCCAGATATTTCCATGTCTTAATTTATTCCAAAATTAGAAATATCAGAATAGGCATCAAAATCACTTACAAACTTAAAAGAAACGACGTAAAATTGAAGTACCTGAGAAAAAATAACAAATTCAGGCTAAGGTTTTTAACTATACCCTAGTCGCAAGCATGAGAAGGATGCGAAAACTGATGACAAGGATGCGATCCAGATCAGAATAAGCGGGGATGAGAGGGAAGAACCAAATTAGGGTGAGGGATTTTAACTATTTGAAGAAACGACGTCTGAAATTGCAAGTGAGAGAAAAATAAAATGAAACAGATTACTCGTAAAATAGCATCGGCTAAAAAAAAACTAATGCAAATAAAGGTAGTTGCACCGGTTGTAAATAAAACTGATGCAACTAACACTATTAGCATCGGTGTATTTTCTTCGGTTGTTGACGATAACCGATGCAAACTGTATTTTTGTACTATCTACTGCTTTCCACATATCAAATGCACTGGTTGTTAAAAAGTAATCGATGCAAATACTTCTATTTGCATCGGTTGTGGTAACAACCGATGCAAATGAGGTGAAACAACATACGTATTTTGTACTAGTGATTTTTAATGTATCGAAGACCGCTTTTCTAAAGGACGAAGATGAAGATTTAATACTATTATTATTTATTATATTTTTTGCTACTGCATTATGTTGTTCCGCTGCATTATTTATTTATTACTGTTGTATGTACTCTGATTTGTATTGTAAAAGTGTAATCAAATGTATTTGTAAAATAGCTTCATGAACTGTTATTTGATTATTATATTTTGTCATTCTGCTGTGAGATTCTGTGTTTGTTTTATTTATCTCTCTTCTTTTTCTTATTTACCCCATAACAATCCTTCCTTTTGAATGGTTAAAGTTTGACATGTGTGGTTTATTGTCGATTTGAACCGTCCAAAAGTTAGGTCATTACATTTGGTATCAAAGCTAGGTTTACTGATAACCTTAGCTTTATGGGGTCTGACTCATTAGAAATATGGTAGTAATACCCTAGAATGAGTCGCTGAGTGTATATATATGAGAGAGCGTATTTGGTAGTATTATAAAAATGTTTTATATTGTGTTAATTTGTTCTGTTTAGTATTTATAAATTCTGGTCGGTACATAGGACGCTATGGCATCGATAGGGAATTTTGAACAATTAATAGGGCGGACCGATACTGTATTAGTTTTGAAACATAGGTAAATGAAATAATTTTACCTAGTATTATATTTTTGTATATAAAGGGATTATTTTATAAATGATATGGTTGGATGTGATATATTTGTTTATTAGGAAGTGAACTTTTATAAATATTGGTTGTAAAATAGAATTTACAAATAGAGTAAACATAAATTGGAAATTTTAGAACTTAAGTTCCGGAGTTTTGAAAATTTCTTTTAAAAGATTATGGAATATGATATTAGTGTTAATTGGAAGTATTTTAGACAAATATTAGTGTACGTACCGGAACTTTTGTCATTTCTTTCTTCTCAATGGCTGAAAATCTAATTCTCAAATCCAAATACAAATCAAAATCAATTTCAAAATTCAAACTCTCCAAATTCCATCATATTATATATCATTGGAAAGCTCTCGACAAGCGCAACTCAAATCTGTTATTCGTTTTTGCAGTCGAGTTTTGGTTCGTCCGAAATTGGCCAAAACATTCTTGGCCGTTCATTGAGGTTTGATCAATAGTAAATGTCGTCAAATCGAGGGTACCATCGATCCATCACATGGAGAGGGACGTGTGGATTCCACCAGTAGGTTCATTTGGTCAACAGAAGGTTGGATCACCGTTGAAAATTTCAACTAGGGTTATAATAAAGCGGTGGTGGCTGTATGTGTTTTTTTGGTCGATCGATCTTACTGAGGAGGGGTTGCCACGTGGTGAGGGTGGCGTGACTTGGGATGGATGACGCTAGGCTACGGCCGTGGCAGGACGTGTGTTCGATGGTAAATAGCAGTGTGTGGCGGCTCAAATTGGCTTCAACGTAGTATCGTGCAAATTAAGGTTCATGTAGTGAGGTGCGGACATAGTCAATTGAGAGGAAGGTAAATTCTTTCTTTTCCATTTTATTAAATTTTAAATTGTTCAATCGTTCTAAGGTCATAACTTTTGCATACGAGGATGGATTCATGCACGGTTTGTTTAGTTAGGATCGTATCAGAATTTCAAACATTTTTAAACTAGTTTAGACGAATTCTGAGATTGTTGAATTTTGGGACTTAATTTGGATTTCAAATCGATTTGAAATCTAAGGTCAGTGCTTAACTCACTCACAACTACTAAATTATCTTATGTTAGTTAATTTAAATTTATAATATGATTAGAAATGGATTGGTTGATGTTTGATACATTTAAATTGTCATTCCAATTAAATATGACTTTATTTGCATTTAATCGTCATTTAATTTAATATTGAATTTAATTGTCAATTGAATACCTATTGATGAGAATCAGTCAATTGATGTTATATATTGGTTGATTGAATGGTGATTATGATTGGATGTTTGATTGTTGATATTGGATGACAAGATATTATATCTTTATATTGTTATAACACTGCCCGAATGATCTGATAGATTAGGGTGAAATCATGATGGGTTAAAACGATAGACTCTAGTGATTTCATGGATTTGAAGTTAAATGTGGGATTGCGGGTTGAAATGATATATACCCATAAATTTTAAAATTGTTACGGATTGAAATGATATATGTCTGTATCACTTAACTATATGGTAAAAATATGACGACCTAGACATTTTGACATTTGAAATTGAAATAATTGGTTGAATTTTTAATATTTGAAAGTTGATTTAACTTGGATTTCAATTATCAGGATGAAATTGGCAATTAAAATTATTGAATTTAATTTACTGAAGTTGGATAAAATATTGTATCTTTAGTTTTAAGCTAATAAAAAATATTTTTAAAGGCTTGAAAAATCTATAATGATAATACTGAAGATAATGGAAGCTTCAAAATTGAATTTGAAAATGATTTGTTCAGTTTTGAAATTTTATCGTTTAAATCGATATTTAAAAATAGCCTTCCGAGGCACGGTCTCGGAATTCAACGAAACTAGTTCCATTGGATCCGTAATAGTGTATTATTATTGGATTTAAGTTTTCTTAGTGTTTGTCGTGATCGTATGGCCGTACGATAAGAAAACGCGTTGAAATTTAAATTGAAAATACAATGTATTAACTGCTTCAAAAAAAGTTATCTTCTATGTACGATCGAATTTGGACTCAGAATCTTTTCCAATGCATTCAGAATAGAGGTATAACATTATGAACGCCTAGCGGCACACCTCGATAGGGATTCGAGATTGTATGTTGCATTTATCGAGACAATTTAAATTTGAAATTAAATTTAAAATATAAATAATGTTTTCATAAGACAAAGTAAACACGTTTTCTTCCTTCATACACTTGGCACCCCTCCTCTCTTTTCTATGGCCACACGTTCGTTCTAAAAAAATAATAATAATAAAAGAAGACGGTGTCGAGCATTTTAAAATGAAAATCGATTTCTTCTCAAATTTAAATCTATGGCAGAGAATCGAAAACCCTCTTCTTTTCTTCTTTTTTCAAAATGAAATCTCGTTCCCTCCCCCCTCAAACTAAAATCAGAACAAAGAAAAATAATAATGGCCGAGACTCAAATCGAAACGCATGTTTTTCCCCCTCACGCCAATTCATTCGCGTATAAAGAATGTCTCGCAACCGTCTAGGGAGGAGATCGTGGTGTCGCGATTTTAGGCACGGGGGCTGTCGCATCTGGTTCAGGTGTGATGTTGGAGCAAGTGGAACGATGTGGGTTCGGCAGCGATGAAGTTCGCAATTTTGCACACTGGAGGCACGCGCGCTCGTGCACGTGAAGTAGCGATGTGGTGTTGTGGGGGTTCACAATGGAGTCGGCATGGCTTGCGCGTTGCGACTGGAGGTGCGCATGTGGGGGATCGCACAAAGCCATGGCCGAAGGGTTTCAGTCGACTCGATGGTGTTTGCGACGGAGAAGGGATAAGGAGGGAGTTGTCGTGGTCTTCGTGGGTAGGGTTTCGAGCAATGACCTACGTTCGCATTTTACAGTGAGGTAGTCACAGTTTTATTTAGTTTAATTTAATAAATAATTAGAGGAAAATATAAATGAATATATATCCCTAAAAAAAAGGAAGTATATATGGATGAAATTTTATTAACAGTAAGGTTTTAAAATAAGTAGTTTTTAAATTTTAATATGTATAAATGGATGTATGCAGAAGAAAATATTTTTTACGGCAAAGACTATTCTAATGATAGATTTTGGAATTTTATATATATAAGAATTTTAAATACGAGGAGTTTATATAACTTTATATTTTTATCTATACGGATTATTTTATAAGTGTATATATATATATATATATATATATGGAGTTTCAAAATAAATAAATATATATATATATGAGTGTTTATTAAAGAGGAAATTTGGTTTTAAATTTAATTTATTTAATTAAATAAATTTATTAAGAGGAATTGGTTTAAAATTAAAGATATTAGTCTAAAATAAAATCTTGGTTGAATAAATTTATTTAAAGGAAATCAGTTCAAATTTTAATATATTTATGAATGGGAGTTTAATGGTTCGATTTATTTGAATATTAGGAAAATCATATAATTGTGTATACAAGGTCAAAAAATTCGTGAAAACAAGCCGGAATGGAAAATGGATTGCAAAATAAAAGGTAAAGGTGAGATCTTCCCACTCGGTCAAATTTTTTTGATTTAATTTTAAATAGTTAAATTTTAAATGGTTAATTGTG
This sequence comes from Allium cepa, assembly GCA_030765085.1. Classification (NCBI taxonomy): domain Eukaryota; kingdom Viridiplantae; phylum Streptophyta; class Magnoliopsida; order Asparagales; family Amaryllidaceae; genus Allium; species Allium cepa. The sequence continues at coordinate 542,328,470 of CM060940.1, read as the reverse complement.
TGCTTGGATGATTAATTATCACTAGTTGTATTGAATTAGCCCCTATGCGCCGCATAATAGCGGATGATATTATATTGATCTCATATACCGCGATATTCCACCTCGAAGTGGAATTGGTATTATATATGTATTTGAAGTGATTGAGTTCCCGCATTATATAGCGGATGAGACCCTATGCGCCGCATAATAGCGAATGATATTATATTGATCCAATATACCGCGATATTCCACCTCAAGTGGAATTGGTATTTAATTGTTGTGCTAGCGTCTGTGGATGCAGGGAAACAGTTTGGAGGGATCCAACTGGATTCCTTAAATATTTGAATTTGTTTCAATATTGTGTGTTAACTATTTATAATCCGTGTGTGATTATATTTGTGATTGAGATCATTGAAGGCTGTAGTTTAGCCGAATATATTTTTGGTATCGTAGGATACCGGAAATAAATATGGATTTTTTAAATTCAAGTAGAAAATTTGTGGTAAAATTTATTTTTGATAATTGGATAAATTTTAAAGAAGGAATTTTAAAAGAATAAAGTTTTATTTTTGAATCCTATTGAATAAATTCCAAAAATATGGGAAAAGGGCTTAATAAATGGATTTCGGGTAATATTATTTAAAGGTTAAAGAATTATTTAAAATACGGATTTTAAATAGTTTAGAAGAGACAAAGGAATTTATTTTAAAAAAATAAATTCGGAAATTGGTTTGGTGTTGAAAAATAAATCTTTGGGAAATCGATATGAAAATTGATTTGGTGTTTGAATGAAAATCAATTTGGTGTTTGAAATAAAATTTGGAAAATCAATTTGGAATTTGATTTGGTGTTTACAAGTGAATAATTGGAAAACGATTTGAAAATCGTATATTATTGGATATTTGAAAATTTAAAATTCACAATGGTAATTTTATAAAAGAAAGGTAATTTTGTTTTAAAAATAAATGTTGGTTTATTTTTAAAAGTGGAAAGAAATTTACAGATTTGGAATGTAAATTGAATAATTCGAGCAGATTTATAATTGATTTAAACGAACCATTTTGAAATGGAAAGAGAGTTCTTCCCTGGAAAGCCAAGTATATTTTTAAAGTAGCTTTTGAAGTATAAATTAAAAGTTTCTAGAAATTGATTTGAAAGAATATTGTTGGAGAAATTATTTTTGGAAATTGTTTTAAATCTTTAAAGTAAAGATTTATTTAATTAATTATAGAATGGATAATTTTAAAGATTAAATTGATATTTGATTAAGAAAATAGTTATTTAAATATTTATACTCTATCTACTAATTTTGTTTTAAAATTAGGTTAGACTTGAAGTATTATATGAGGTATTGGTATAATATTTTCATATCTAATATTTTAAATAAATATCTAGAAATAGTTTTATTCTAAATGTTTCCAACATATATATATATATATATATTTGGGTAAGTAATTTAAATTATTTCAAAGTATTTGAACCCGGCAAATTTTCAGTAGAATTAAATAAATATTTGGAATTTTATTCCATGTAAGGAAAGTGATTTGAAATTTGTTTTCAAAGCATTTAAGTGTGAAAAGTGATTTGAGATTTGTTTTCAAAAAGACTGAAAGGTGAAAAGTGATTTGAAATTTGTTTTCAAATGGTTGAAGTGTTAAAATTATAACTTGCAAATATATTTTGAAAATAAATAATTGGGTAAAATTATTTAAATCTTGGTGATTGTTGCGAATGTTGATTGATAGTTAAATAACCGACTATAAATATTAGCCTTTACAGCATTTGAATTTCGATGCGACCGGAGGTCGGATTCCAAATGGGTATTCGAAAACCACATCGAATCTTTGTGTTGGTTTTTGTGTTTAAAAGATCAATGTGAAAATTTTTGTGATTTATTTGAAATCTAAATTTAACATTTATTTTTAAAATAAGCGCTCGTTATTCGGATTAGCTTGGAGAGGACTTTGTGTCATAAAACCCATTCCGAATAATGATATGACGAAATGTGATTGCATTTGAAGATGGAGTTGAAGACCGGGTATTTTCGAAAGCGAAAGGATTACCTGTCGAACATCTCTGCATCGGGTTGCTCCGGTATTGAGATTTTATCTCGCTTTTGTGATGGGGATTCCGGACGTGATTAGTGAATATCTGGATTGCAAGGGCTTCTTTAAAGTGCCATCAGTTCTGTTTGATCCTGGAACGGACTTGTATGGATGGATGTCTGACATTACACTTTGAGATGTAAAGCTGGTTTCTATCAAATACATTTCTGTTGGTGGCGGAGAATTTATTCTCTTAGCTTAACACCCTTCTCAGAGACGTACGAGCTCAGAGGTTATGTAGTTGATGGTTACTAGTGATACATTCCCAATTTGGTAACGTGGCATACGAAGTGCTGCTGATCATTTGTTGATCGAAGTATGGCTTTTGTGAAAAGCGTAGCATTGTGGACGAGACTTCGTCGGACCTCACAACCCAGAAATGGTCGAAACAGGAAGGATACGGCAAGGTTATTTAGGGGTAGCGTCCCCTAAGGATATGTCATTTCCTTCTGGAAAGAGGTGGTATCATGGTATGGAGCCCAGATATTTAACCTATGTGAATGCTACAAATTTATTACTTTATGGTTGTTGTTGTTGAGGATCCTCGGATAAAGGCCGCTTATGACCAGGGGATGGCATACTCGTTTCAGTAGTTACCTAGTTTCAAAGGTAACCCGGCCTTGTGTTGGCAGAGATCTGGTTAGGTTCTCGGGGCGTCCCTCCAGAGGCGTACCTATGTGGCAGTAGGAAGTTCCTTAGATTGACCATTTGTTGGAAATCCAAAGAAACAATACGAGCCCTTTCCGATTGCAATTGTATAACCTGCCACCTCAGGTGGTTGCTATAGCAGACATAATATAATGGTACCTATGCTGGCTAAGATTTATATTATACTTTTGAAATGTTTTCCACACTATGACTAATAATAATATCAAAGAGATTTTGCATATTAAGCCTGTTTGACTATCATAAGGAGAAATCTCCCCCACGTGTGCGATTGCATTGTGTGTGTGCGGGAGGCCTTATGGTAGTTTCATTTTCCAAAATCATAGAGGATTTCTTTTATTTTCTTTGTGAAAAATAACTATTTTTAAAGATCTCACACCAGTCCCATGACTGACCTAGAGTTTATTGTTCCCTTTCTTAACTCTGGGTGCCATAATTTTCCACACGGGCATCCTAGAGTTAGGTTATAATTATTCTACAGCGAAGTCGAAAAAGATATGCTATGGAAATCTAGAGGCAAGCTGGATAGAGAGACATATCATTATACTATGTATTATCCGCTGTGTTGGGATTGCTGTAAGTTCAGTTTTAATATGGTTTAGTTATTGTAAGTGCCTAGTGTTGTATGGTGTCATGGTTAACTCTAATGTTGTATCATAATAACAGATATGGTTCTTTGTTTTAAAGATTATTCATTTATCTATTATATTTGTTCCGCTACAAAATGTGAGATTCTGTTATTGTTTATGTTTCTTCTTCTACCTTCTTCTACTTTAATCCTAACGGTTTGGTTTTTCGGCATTCGATTGTGCGGCATTTAATATATTGGACGTATTGATGTCAACTTTCGAAAGTCAACAAATCAGGTCGTTACATTGTGGTATCAGAACATTTGGTTAAGCGACATCCTTGGCTTTGTTGGGTGTTACTCATTAGAGATAGAGTCAGTAGTACTCTAGAATGAGTTTGAGTGTAACAAAAGACATGAGCACGTATTTGTTAGTGAATAAAAAAAAAATTATATTGAGTTGATTGGTTTGTTGAGTGGTATATGGATTCTGGTCAATACGAGTAATTAACGTTATCGATAGAGATCTCTAAACACTTGAATAGAACAATTTGACATAGTATTGTTTTAAAATTGGGTAAATGAAATAATTTTACCCAAATTATTTTTGTATGTAAAAGGAAATAATCTTTGTAAATTATTATAGTATATGGTTGGTTGGATGTTAGGAAGTGATAATATTAAATTATTATCATTGAAATTGAATAAGAAATTGAAATCATAATCAAAAGCTGAGAAATAAAATCCGTATACAAATGGGATTCATAAATGTAAATTGTAAATGTGATTTATAATTTGAAATGGAATTCCAAAGAAATGTTTTGAAAAGATTTGAAATTTGGAAATTTGGGAAATTAAATTCCCTTAGAGTTTGGAAATGGTTTTCAGAGGTTTGGAAAAATCGTTTTTGAAGAGATAAAAGCACTAAGCTCTTTTCGGTCACTGGAAAATAGTTCCGATGACGATCACGACATCATCGGTGTTCATTTTTGAGTTTCCAAAAGAGGAATTGCTGCCAAATTATTTTAATTAGAGGGTGTTTACAAACTGGGTTTGATTTTGGGAATCCAAAAGATAATTTGAATTGATTTTCAAAAATGGTTTTGAAAAGTTGGAAAGATTCTGGAATCTGATAAAAATAGTTTTCCCCCTCATGCCAATTCATTCGCGTATAAAGAATGGCTCACAACCGTCTGGGGAGGAGATCCTGATGTCGCGATTTTAGGCACGAGGGCTGTCGCATCTGGTTCAGGCGCGATGTTGGAGCAAGTGGAATGGTGGGGGTTCGGCAGCGACGAAGTTCGCAATTTTGGGCATTGGGGGCACGCGCGCTCGTGCACATGAAGTAGCGATGGTGTGTTGTGGAGGGGTTCGCGATGGAGTTGGCATGGCTTGCGCGTCACGACTGGAGGCGCACGTGTAGGGTCTCGCACAAGGCCGTGGCCGATGGGGTTCGGTCGACTCGATGGTGTTCACGACGGAGAAGGAATAAGGAGGGAGTTAACGTGGTCTTCGTGGGTAGGGTTTCGAGCAATGGCTTGAGTTCACATTTTACAGTAAGGTAATCATGGTTTTATTTAGTTTAGTTTAATAAATAATTAAAGGAAAATATAAATGAATATATACCTAGAAAAAAATAGGAAGTATATATGGATGAAATTTTATTAACAGTAAGGTTTTAAAATAAGTAGTTTTTAATTTTTAATATGCATAAATGTATGTATGCAGAAAAAAATTTTTATAGTAAAGAATTTTATACAGATAGATTTTGGAATTTTATAGATATAAGAATTTTAAATATGAGGACTTTATATATCTTTATATTTTTATCTATATGGATTATTTTATAAGTATATACATATATCGAGTTTCAATATATATATATATATATATATATATATATGAGTGTTTATTAAAGAGGAAATTTGATTTTAAATTTAATTTATTTAGTTAAACAAATTTATTAAGAGGAATTGGTTTAAAATTAAAGATATTAGTCTAAAATAAAATCTTGGTTGAATAACTTATTTAATGGAAATCAGTCCAACTTTTAAATTATTAGTCTAAAATAAAATCATTGGTAATTAAATTTGTAAACGGGAATTTAATGGTCCGATTTATTTGAATATTAATAAAATCATATAATTGTCTATACAAGGTCAAAAAATTCGTGAAAACAAGCCGGAATGGAAAATGGATTGCAAAATAAAGGGCAAAGGTGGGATCTTCTCACTCAATCAAATTTTTCTGATTTAATTTTAAATAGTTAAATTTAAAATGGTTGATTGTGTGCTTGGATGATTAGTTATTACCAGTTGTATTGAATTAGACCATATGCGCCGCATAATAGCGGATGATATTATATTGATCGCATATACCGCGATATTCCACCTCGAAGTGGAATTGGTATTATATATGTATTTTTAGTGATTGATTTCCCACATTATATAGTGGATGAGACCCTATGCGCCGCATAATAGCAGATGATATTATATTGATCCCATATACCGCGACATTCCACCTCGAAGTGGAATTGGTATTCAATTGTTGTGCTAACGTCTGTGGATGCAGGGAAATGTGTTGGAGGAATCCAACTGGATTCCTTAAATATTTGAATTTGTTTCAATGTTGTGTGTTGACTATTTATAATCTGTTTGTGATTATATTTGTGATTGAAATCATTGAAGGCTATAGTTTAGCCGAATATATTTTTGGTATCATAGGATACCGGAAATAAATAAAATTGGATTTATTGAAATTCAAGTAGAAAATTTATAGTAAAATTTATTTTTGATAATTTGATAAATTTAAAAGAAGGAATGTTAAAAGAATAAAGTTTTACTTTTGAATCCTATTGAATAAATTCCAAAAATATAGGAAAAAGGCTTAATAACTGGATTTCGGGTAATATTATTCAAAGGTTGAAGAATTTATTTAAAATACGGATTTTAAATAGTTTGGAAGAGATAAAGGAATTTATTTCTAAAATATAAATTCGGAAATTGATCTGGTGTTGAAAAATAAATCTTTAGGAAATCATATGAAAATTGATTTGGCGTTTGCATGAAAATTGATTTGGTGTTTGAAATGAAATTTGGAAAATCAATTTGGAATTTGATTTGGTGTTTAAAAGTGAATATTTGGAAAACGATTTGAAAATCATATATTAGTGGATATTTGAAAATTTATAATTCACAATGGGAATTTTATAACGGAAATGGAATTTTGTTTTAAAAATAAATGTTGGTTTATTTTTGAAAGTGGAAAGCAATTTACAGATTTGGAATGTAAATTAAAATAAATCGAGAAGATTTATTAATTGATTTAAATGAACCATTTTGAAATGGAAAGAGAACTCTTACCTAGAAAGCCGAGTATATTTTCAAAGTAGCTTTTGAAGTTTAAATTAAAAGTTTCTAGAAATTGATTTGAAAGAATATTGTTGGAGAAATTATTTTTGGAAATTGTTTTAAATTTTTAAAAGTAAAGATTTATTTAATTAATTATAGAAGGGATTATTTTAAAGATTAAATTAATATTTGATTTAGAAAATAGTTATTTAAATATTTATACTTTATCTGCTATGTTTATTTAAAATTAGTTTGGACTTCAAGTATTATATGAGGTATTGGTATAATATTTTCATATCTAACATTTTAAATAACTACTTAGAAATATTTTTATTCTAAATGTTTCTAAACATATATATATATATATATATTTGGATAAGTAATTTAATTTTTTTGAAGTATTTGAACTCGGCAAATTTTTAGTGGAATTAAATAAATATTTGGAGTTTTATTCCATGTAAGGAAAGTGATTTGAAATTTGTTTTCAAAAGATTGAAGTGTGAAAAGTGATTTGAATTTTGTTTTCAACGAGATTGCAAGGTGAAAAGTGATTTGAAATTTGTTTTCAAATGATTGAAGTGTTAAAATTATATCTTGCAAAGATATTTTGAAAATAAATAGTTGGGGAAAATTATTTAGGTTACTTTTGGCACAATTCCTTATTAAGTTTCAAAATTCACGAAAAGTCCTTCACTAAATTTTAGTGTAAATTAGTTCCCTGTTTTTTTATTCACGATTATTGCAGAGCATGATGAAACTTTTCATAAAAGTTGTTGATATTTCCGCAACTTTTATGTACACTGTGTACATAGTGTAAGAAAGTTGCTGAAATATCAGCACTTATTTATAAAAGTTGCTGACATTTCAGCAACATTTATGTACACTGTGAACACAGTTTATGAAAGTTGCTGAAATATCAGCACTTATTTATAAAAGTCACTGGCATTTCAACAATAATTTTCTTCGTTTCCATAAAACAGGGACCCGATTTACAATGAAACTTTGACAGGGAAAGTTGCTGAAATATCAGCACTTATTTATAAAAGTTGCTGATATTTTCAGCAATAATTTTCTTCGTTTCCAGAAAACAGGGACCCGATTTACAATGAAACTTTGACAGGGACCCACTTTACAATATGAAAGTATAATAGGGATGCCTCCCTAATTTCCACAATTATTTAAATCTTGGTGATTGTTGTGAATGATGATTGATAGTTAAATAACCGACTACCAATATTGGCCTTTAAACGGCATTTGAATTTCGATGCGACTGGGGTCGGATTTCAATGGGTATTCGAAACCACATCGAATCTTTGTGTTGGATCTTGTGTTTAAAGGATCAAAGTGAAAATTGTTGTGATTTATTTGAAATCTGAATGTAACACTTATTTTTAAAATAAGCGCTCGTTATTCGAATTAGCCGGGAGAGGACTTTGTGTCATAAAACCCATTCCGAATAATTGTACGACGAAATGAGATTGCATTTGAAGATGGGGTTGAAGACCGGGTATTTTTGAAAGTGAAAGGATTACCTGTCGAACGTCTCTGCACCGGGTTGCTCCGGTATAGAGATTTTATCACCCTTTTGTGATGGGGATTCCGGACGTGATTAATGAATATCCAGATTGCAAGGGCTTCTTTGAAATGCCTTCGGTTCTGTTCGATCCCAAAACGGACTTGTATGGATGTGTGTTTGACATTACACTTTGAGATGTAAAACTGGTTTTTATCAAATACATTTCTATTGGTGGCGGAGAATTTATTCTCTTGGCTTAACACCCTTCTCTAAGTCGTACGAGCTTAGAGGTTATGTTGTTGATGGTTACTAGTGATACATTCTCAATTTGGTAATGTGGCATACGAAGTGCTGCTGATCATTTATGATCAAAGCATGGCTTTTGTGAAAAGCGTAGCTTTGTGGACGAGACTTCGTCGGACCTCACAACCCGAAAATGGTCGAAACAGGAAAGATGCGGCAAGGTTATTTGGGGATAGCGCCCCCTGAGGGTATGTCATTTCCTTCTGGAAAGTGGTGGTATCATAGTATGAAGCCCCGATATTTAACCTATGTGAATGCTGCAAATTTATTACTTTGTGGTTGTTGGTGTTGAGGATCCTCGGATAAAGGTCGGTTACGACCAGGGGATGGCATACTCGTGTCAGCAGTTACCTAGTTACAGAGGTAACCCAGCCTTGTATTGGCAGAGATCCGGTTAGGTTCTCAGGTCGTCCCTCCAGAGGCGTGTCCACGTGGTAGTAGGAAGATTCTTAGCCTGACCATTTGTTGGAAATCCAAAGAAACAATACAAGCCCTTTACGATTGGAATTGTATAACCTGCCACCTCATGTGGTAGTATAGCAGGCATAATATAATGGTACCTATACTGGCTAAGATTTATATTATACTTTCAAAATGTTTTCCACACTATGCACTAATAATAATAATATCAAATAGATTTTGCGTATTAAGCATGTATGACTATCATAAGGAGTTCTCCCCCAAGTGTGCGATTGCATTGTGTGTGTGTCGGGAGGCCTTATGGTAGTTTCATTTTCCAAAAGCATAGCGGATTTCTTTTATTTTCATTATGCAAAATAACTGTTTTTAAGATCTCACACTAGTCCCATGGCTGACCTGGAGTTTATTGTTTCCTTTCTAAACTCTGGATGCTCATAATTTTCCACACGAGCAGCCTAGAGTCAGGTTATCATTATTCTACAGCGAATTCGAAAAAGATATGCTGTGGAAATATAGAGGCAAGCTGGATGGCGAGATGTATCATTATACTCTGTATTATCCGCTGCGTCGGGATTGCTGTAAGTTCAGTTTTAATATTTATTAGTTGTTGTAAATGCCTAGTGTTGTATGGTGTCATTGTAAACCCTGATGTTGTATAATAATAACAGATATGGTTCTTTATTTTAAAGATTATTCATTTATCTATTATATTTGTTCTGCTGCGAAATGTGAGATTCTGTTATTGTTTCTGTTTCTTCTTCTTCTTTAACCCTAACGGTTTGGTTTTCCGACATTCGATTGTGCAGCATTTAATACATTGTGCGTATTGACGTTGGCTTTCGAAAGTCGAAAAATCGGGTCGTTACAAAAAAAATTATATACGGACATCAGATTGGTTAAATTAAACGATTTTAAATCCTTAAATCTTGAATTTAGTTAAATGATATTTTGAAGAAAATAGATTTAAATAAATTGAATTATTATTTTTGAAAATTCAAGTTTAATGGTTGAAATTGGAAATTGGTTCAATTTGAAATTTTAAAGTTGATTTGAAGTATTAATGGAATTTATCGAAATTGAGTTATTGAAAATGTTTGAACATTTGAATTTCAAAATCTATTGAAATTGGAGTAGCTTAAATTGGTATTTCAAATTTGGATTTGAAATCGATATGGATTTAAATAGTTTATTGAGAATCTGAATTGAAAGATTTGAAATTCGGTTCCTTTGATTTGGAAATTGAATATCATCCAGATGTGTTGAAATGAAAGAAATAATTTAAACTGATATTAATTTCAAATTTATTATTTTAATATAAAATGTTTAAAATATATCATTTTAAAAATCCTCATTATTAAGATCATTAAACTATTAAACTATTTTAAACTATTTTAACTTATTTTAACTGTATTAAACTATTTTAACCTCTTTTAAACTAAGTTAATCTATTTTAATCTATTTTAGCCTATTTTAAACTATGTTAGTCTATTTTAATCTATTTTAACCTATTTTAACTATATTAAATTACTTTAACCTATTTTAAACTAAGTTAATCTATTTAAACTATATTAAACTATTTTAATCTATATTAAACTATGTTAATATATTTTAATCTATTTTAAACTACTTAAACTATATTAAACTATTTTAATCCATTTTAAACTATCTAAACTATTTTCTAAAAATAAAACGGTGCAAGGTTGGACTGCTATACTTAAATCATTGATTTGAAAGCGAAATGGTCAAATGGATGTTATAACTTAGGTTGGAATTTGAAATGACATTTTCCAGTGAAATGACATATGTTAGTAAATATGATGATTTGAAATGAGAGTTAACCAATTTTTTGAATATGGTTTCGAAAGTGATATGATTTCAAACGTGATATGATTTTGAAAGTGACGATGATTTCGAAGGTGATAGGGTTTTGAGAATATGATATTTTGATATCAATTATGATTTGTTTTTTTTTCGAAATGTAAAAGAACCATCCTGTGTGAAATAAGCATTTGGTTGTTAAAGAGAACGGGATCAGATATTATCATACTTTCAGCCAATACCGAAAACCATATCAACAATTGTGTATTTGGTGCAGATTCTTGAATGAAGAAGGATGGTTTGGCGAACAATTTTGTATGAGGTATTTACTATCCCTGACTCCCATGAGTCAGCTTGATGTGGCTAAAATGGGAGCTATACTGGGCCAAGTGATGTCGCACCTCCGATCGAACACATTTCTTCGATACCATATTATGACTTTGTTTGATTTGGTGGCCACCCCGCGATTTTAATTATAGGCGTGTGTTCCAGGTGGACGGTAGTAGCTGTTATGCGTTACCACCAGTCCGGGAGTGCAAATGATAGAATCCTACCCTGGTATTGCCTTGCCTTGTCACATGTCTTATCGCGCCTTATACGAGTTTGGTTTGTGTCATACCTATAGAGTGCTCCCTGATTGCCTTCCAGTTTACAGTGGAGTTTACAGTATTGTATAGACTACGGCATTATATAAAATGTGTTAAGGGGGATATGAGTAACGCCTTAATGCTAATTTAACACTTTACTTTACTTTAGATGCTATATAATAGCGTATTGTACTATGTATATAGATAGTTTAACGGATCCTTAGGAGGTGGTAAACCCGAACATCTCCTAAGTTATTGCATGCACGTTAAACACTTGATAGGAGATGTCAAACCCCACAAACATCTTCGATGTCGTTAAACACATGTTTATTTACTGTTAATTTAACTCACATAAGATCTTTTAGTTCTAACTCGAGTGTTGTGTCTTTTCATTACACTCGGGTCAGTCTGTGCTTTTTAATGTACCGAAGACTGCTTTTCTAAAGGACGATGAGGAAGATTTAATACTATTATTATTTGTTATATTTTTTACTACTGCATAACATTGTTCCGTTGCATTATTTATTTCTTACAGTTGTATGTACTCTGATTTGTATTGTAAAAGTGTAATCAAATGTATTTGTAAAATAGCTTCATGAACTATTATTTGATTATTATATTTTGTCATTCTGCTGTGAGATTCTGTATTTGTTTTATTTATCTCTTTTCTTTTTCTTATTAACCCCATAACAATCCTTCCTTTTGAATGGTTAGAGTTTGACATGTGTGGTTTATTCTCAATTTGAACCATCCAAAAGGTAGGTCATTGCATTTGATATCAGAGCTAGATTTAGTGATAACCTTAGCTTTGTGGGGTCTAACTCATTAGAAATATGGTAGTAATACCCTAGAATGAATCACTGAGTGTATATGTGAGAGAGCGTATTTGTTAGTATTATAAAAATGTTTTATATTGTGTTAATTTGTTTTTTTAGTATTTATAAATTTAGGTCGGTACATAGGACGCTATGGCATCGATAGGGATTTCTAAACACTTAATAGGGCAGACCGACACAGTATTGGTTTTAAAACATAGGTAAATGAAATAATTTTACCTAGTATTATATTTTTGTATATAAAGGGATAATGTTATAAATGATATAGGTGGATGTGATATATTTGTTTGTTAGGAAGTGAAATTTTATAAATACTGGTTGTAAAATAGAATTTAAAGTAAATATAAATTGGAAATTTTAGAACTTAAATTCTTGAGTTTTGAAAATTTCTTTTAAAAGATTTTAGAATATGATATTAGTGTTAATTGAAAGTATTTTAGACAAATATTTTCAAATGTGATTTGGAAGAATTGTTTTAAAGAAATTTTGGAAGGAAATGAGTTATGTACTCCCCTCTCTATCACTGGAAATAATTTTGGGTGATGAGTATACGCATCATCGACATTCATTTTTAGGTTTCAAAGTGGAAAGAATGCTGTAGTAGTTTTACTACACATTTTTTTGATAACAAATCTTAACTTTAATTTTTGAAAATTGATTTGATATATATAAAAGATATGTGTGTGTGTATGTATATATATATATTATTTTAAATGATTTGAAATGAAACACATTATTTAGTTCTTAAGTCTCTGTAAATTAGAAATTTTAATTATTATAATGAATGAAAATCTTAACCTTTTTAACAGTTGGAAGCTTCTAAATTGAAAAATAAGAAATTAAGAGTTAAGTGATTAATGAAATGTAAAGAAATTGAAGGATTGACACTTATAAATTAAAGGGTAATTAAAATTAAGAAGATGTAAAGTGTTGAACATTTGTTAACTTAGTGAATAAGATAAACTTGTGAAACATTCAATTGCATTCTTAAAACATATATATAACTTACCAGAAATGTTAAAAGTTTTAATGTTAAATAGAAATATGTAATAAAATATTATACAAGTAAACTTTAGTAATGAAGGTGTTTAATGGAATTGTGTCTATAAATAAAAATTCTGATGTTATAAAATGTTAAAAACTTAAGTTAATTATTTGGAATGCTATTAATTAAATGTAATATAACAGTGTATTGTAAGTAAATGATTATAAACTTAAGTGATGTTTGAAGCCAGTTATAATTAATGTAAATAGCAAAAGCGAATACTATATTTATTAAATGATTATAAATTCATAAAATGTTGAAATGATCATGAAAATAGATTTCATATTCAATAATATTATATATAAAGGAAATAAATAAAAGAAAAAAAGGGTTGAAATTATGAATATGAGTTGCTTCACAAACGAATATTGACGTTAAAAAGAAATAAGTACTAGTGGTGAATTAAAGTTGCAAAAGAACTTATATAATAAGAATAAATAGGGAATAATTGAATGGAAATAACTTACGTAAGAAATAAATGTAAAGTAATGTAAAGAAAAAGCGGCATTGTATGGATGAATGAGAAATGAATTTTGTAAGTAATGAATGTAAGTTAATGAAAATAAGCATTATATGAATGAATGAAATTAAAGAACAGTAAATAATATGAAAGGAGATTAGTAAAGAATAAACCCACATGAAATTTGAATTTATTGGTTGTTTGGCTTATGGGATGTTTGGGAAGTGATACTTTAAATTGATTAGGATATATAAATAATCTATTAAGTTTTATCTAAGACTATTGAGTGTATGGTATACCTAGTAGTTCATTTATCATTTTATACGATTAAAAATTTCTAAACCCAAACAAACCATTTTTTTTGTTTGTTATGGATGGATGGTTGGTCACCTTGATTTCATGTGATGATTGTATGGTTTTGTTGCAAGTGACTATTGTTCTGTTGTGTTGATTTGTTTGTTAATTGAAACAACATAAAATATTTCACTTTTACATAATTATTACTACCTTGGATTATATAAGTGAAATACAGGTTTTTGGAAGTAATAGCTACTGCTTTTGGTTTCATAAATAAGTTTTTAAATAGGTACGTTTTCGGATTACGGTTTTCTAGCGCTATTATACTATTTTCCCATGATTTGGTATATTTTATTTTGAAATATGATATATATATATATATGTTTATTATTGATAATATTATTTCTCCTAGACCTCTCCGTACAGAGAAGACTTTGTTGAAATTTTCCATGAGTTTTGGACTTAGAATTTTTTTGGGAAAGTGGAAATTTTTTTCAAACTTTTATTGAACTTGAATATAAAATGAATTAATTGTTATAAATTGGCATATTTTATTTAAATTATTTAATTATGTAAATTAATTATTTATAAATTGAATATTCTGATTTAAATATATTAGTTTCTTAATTCCTTCTTTCCCTTTTCGAGGACAAAATGTTTTGAGTGAGGGAGAGTGTAACAAACCGTAATTTTCGATAATTAAATTTATTAAATAAATAATTTTTGGAATTTAATTTTGTGAAAATTTAAAAATGTATGATTTATTAATGATAAAAATAACTAGAATGAAATGTAATAATGTTAATTTAAGGTAATTGCTAACTGCATTAATGCAGTTCGAATTTACTGAAATGAATATAAAGTATAATTGGTTATAGAAATTGTAAATAAGGAAATAAATTAAATGTATATTAAATGGTGAGATAATAGGTAATTAATGGAAGTTGAGTATAATCAGTGATCTATGGGTAGTCATAACATTCATCTATAGATAACAAACTTATAGATGTGATTTAATTGAGTAAGAGGTAACAATTGTTATTTTCACCTATTTAGTTAGTCTGTTGAATTAATTTTGGAAATCGATAAAAATTCAATATAACTGAAATATTGCAATTAGTATGGTAAAAGATGATAATTGTAGATTTTTGATGTAATAAGATGTAAACCAAAGTTAATTATATCCATAAGATGATAATGGATTGAATAATAAGATGAAAATCAAAATAAATGGATTTATTGGAATTTAATTTAATAATCAATTGAATTTATTGCTATTGAAACTGAACACTATAATTAGTGTAATATTTAACTTTGGTTTTGGTTTGGAAATTTATTTTTAAATTATTATAATTTATTATGTAATCAAAAATGAAAAATTTTGTTAGTTATAAAATTTGAATATAAAAGTGATTTAATCAATTTAATAATAATTTATTTAATTAACATGAAAATAGCCATTTTGGCCACTGGCTCGGATTTCGATGAAACCTATTTCATTGGATCCGTAACGGTGAATTATTATAGATTTCAAGTTTAGTAGTCATCGGACTTGTCGTTTGATCGTACGGGCTCGAAACGCATAGAAATCAATTTAATTGAATTCAATTGAAACAAGCTGATTTTAAAAGCTAACTTCTTCATACAATGGAATTGGGTATTGAAACCTGTTCCTAGTTTAAAAATATCAAAAACATCTATTTTGGTATATGGGATGACCTATTTTCCTTTCGAAGATGGAACGGGCCTTTCGGGTTGTTATTGTTGTTCAAACCAATTCGATACATATTCATTTTTCTTATCGGGCTTGGTTTGTATAAATAGTTTTGTTCTAACCCTAGCCTTCTTTTTATTTCTCCTTAGTGTACTTTCTGAAATTTTTGTCATTTCTTTCTTTTCAATGGATGAAAACCTAATTCCTAAATCCAAATACAAATCAAAATCAATTTCAAAATTCGAACTCTCCAGACCCCCGTCATATTATATATCGTTTGAAAGCTCTCAGCGAGCGCAACTCTAATCAGCTGTTCGTTTTTGCAATTGGGTTTTTGTTTGTCCAGAGTTGGCCAAAACATTCTTGGCTGTTCATTAAGGTTTGATCAACAGTGACAGATCATCGAAACTAGTGTACCATCGAGTGGAAAGGGACGCGCAGAGTCCATCAGTGCAGTTTGTTTGGTCATCGGAAGGTTGGATCGTCGTTGAAAATTTCTACTAGGGTTAAAATAAAGAGGCAACTTCCGTGTATGTTTTTTTTGGTCGATCGATCATACCGAGGGGGGTTGCCACGTGGTGAGGGTGGCGCGACTTGGGATGGAAGGCGCTTGGCTGCAGCTGTGGTAAGATGCGCTTTCGATGGTCAACGGCAGGGTGTGGCGGCTCGAATTGGCTTCAATGTGGTATCATGCAACTTAGGGTTCCTGTAGTAAGGTGCTGACATGGTCAATTGAGAGGAAGGTAAATTCTTTTTTTTTTTCATTTTATTAAATTTTAAATTGTTCAATTGTTTTAATATCATAACTTTTGCATATGAGGTTAGATTTACGGGCCGTTTGTTTCATTGGGATTGTATCGAAATTTTAGACATTTGAAACAAGTTTGGAAGAATTCTAAGACTGTTGAATTTTGGGTATTAATTTGGATTTCAAATCGATTTGAAATATAAGGATAGTGTTTTAACCCACTAACAACTACTAAATTATCTTATGTTAACTAATTTAAATTAATAATGTGATTAGAAATTGATTGCAGATGTTTGATATATTTAAATTGTCATTTCAGTTAAATATGACTTTATTTGCATTTAATCGTCATTAATTTAATATTGAATTTAATTTTTAATTGAATACATGTTGATGAAAATCAGTTAATTGATGTTGTTTATTGGTTGATTGAATTGTGATTATGATGGGATGTTTGATTGTTGATATTGGATGACTGGATGGTATATTTTTAAATAGTTATAACACTGCAAGTTCCCTATAGGTTGAAATGATACATACTCAAGCGATCTTATAGATTAGGGAGAAATCGTTATGAGTTGAAATGATGGATTCGAGCGATTTCATGAATTTGAACTTAAATGTGGGATTGCAGGTTGAAATGATGTATATCCGTAAATTTTAAAATTATTACGGATTGAAATGATATATGTCTATATCACTTGACTATAGGGTAGAAAATTATATACGAACATCGGATTAGTTAAAGTAAACGATTTTAAACCCTTAAATCTTGAATTTAGTTAAATGTTATTTTGAAGAAAATTGGTTTATATACATTATTTTTTTGAAAATCCAAGTTTAAAGGTTCAAATAGGAAATTGGTTTAAATTGAAATTTTAAAGTTGATTTGAAGTATAAATAGAATTTATTGAAATTGAGTTATTGAAAATGTTTGAACATTTGAACTTTGAAATCTATTTAAATTGGAGTAGCTTAAATTGATATTTCAAATTTGGGTTTGAAATTGATATAGATTTAAATAGTTTATTGAGAATCTATATTGAAAGATTTGAAATTGGGTTTTTTGATTTGGAAATTGAATATGGTCAGAAGTGTTGAAATGAAAGAAATAGTTTAAATTAATATTAATTTCAAATTTATTATTTTAATACAAATTATTTAAAAATATATCATTTTAAAAATCCTGATATTAAGATTTTCAAATTATTAAACTATTTTAACCTATTTTAACTATACTAAACTATTTTAATCTATTTTAAACTATGTTAATCTATTTTAATCTATTTTAACCTATTTTAAACTACATTAATCTTTTTTAATCTATTTTAACCTATTTTAATTGTCTTAAACTATTTTAACCTATTTTAAACTATGTTGATCTATCTATTTAAACTATTTTAATCTATATTAAATTATGTTAATCTATCTTAATCTATTTTAAAGCATTTAAACTATTTTAATCTATTTTAAAATATCTAAAATATTTTCTAGAAATAAAACGGTGCAAGGTAGGACCGCTATATTTAAATCATTGATTTGAAAGCGAAATGGTTGAATAGAAGTTATAACCTACATTGGAATTTGAAATGACATTTTCTAGTGAAATGATGTATGTGAGTAAATATGATGATTTGAAATGAAAGTTAACCTATTTTGTGAATATGGTTTCGAAAGTGATATGATTTCAAAAGAGGTATGGTTTCAAAAGTGTTATGATTTCAAAAGTGATATGATTTCGAAAGCTAACATGATTTCGAAAGCGATATGGTTTTGAGAATATGATATTTTGACGTCAATTATGAATATATTTTTTGAAATGTAAAAGAACCATCCGGTGTGAAATAAGCATTTGGTTGTTAAAGAGGCCGAGATCAGATATTTTCATACTCTCTACCAATACCGAAAAACACTTTAACAATTGTGTACTTGGTGGAGATTCCAGAATGAAGTAGGATTGGTTGATGAACGATTCTGTATGAGGTATTTACGTAGCCACGACTCCCATGAGTCAGATTGATGTGGCTAAAACATGAGCTTTACCAGGTCAAGTGAGGTGGTACCTCCGATCGGGCATATTTCTTCGATACCATATTATGACTTTATGATTGATTTGGTGGTCATCCCTCGATTTTGATTATGGGAGTGTGTTCCGAGGTGGGCGGTAGTAGCGACTATGCGTTACCACTAGTCCCGGAGTGCAAACAGCAGAATCCTACCCTGGCATTGCCTCGCATACCTTATCACATTCCTTATCGCGCCTTATACGAGTTTGGTTTGTGTCGCGCCTTTGGAGTGCTCCCTAATAGTCCAGCAGTTTACAGTGGAGTTTATAGTACTGTATAGACTGCGACATTACATAAGTTATGTTAAGGGGGATATGGGTAACGCTTTAATGTTATTTTAATACTTTACTTTACTATAGACACTATTATAATAGCATATTGTACTATGTATGTAGATAATTTAACGGATCCTTAGGAGATGGTAATCCTGAACATCTCTTAAGTTATTGCACACACGTTGGACATTGGATATGAGATGTCAATCCCCGTAAACATCTTTCACGCCATTACACGCATGTTTATTTACTGTTAGTTTAATTTACATAAGATCTTTTAGTTATGACTCAAGTGTTTGTCCTTTCATTACGCTCAAGTCAGTCTGAGCTTTTCAGCGTATCGAAGGCCGCTTTTCTGGAGGACGAAGACGAATATTTAGTACTATTATTTTTATTATATTATTTACTATTGCATTATATTGTTTCGTTGCATTATTTATTTACTACTGTATGTACTCTGATTTGCATTGTAAAGGTGTAATAAAATGTATTTATAAAACAAATTCGTGAACTATTATTTGATTATTATATTTTGTCACTCTACTGTGAGATTCTGTGTTCATTTTATTTCTCTCTTCTTTTTCTTATTTAGCCCATAACAATCCTTCCTTTTGAATGGTTTGAGTTTGACATGTGTGGTTTATTGTCGATTTGAACTGTCTAAAAAGCGGGTCGTTACAAAGTCGTTGTTCAACAATCTTATGGTATTTAGGCACCTGTCCAACAAGCGCTAGAGATTCACAAATTATAATTATATGGTTTCAGACGCTTGTTCAGCAAGCATCTAAATACTGAGCGTTTGTTTAACACACGTCTGATGATTGGATGATTGCTCAACAGGCCTCCAAATAGATTACTGTTAACAAATAAATTAATCAATCCTAAAAGCACATGAAAATTATACGAACTTCAAGGAGAGTGGTTGTTGAGGCATGTTGAAGTCGTCGAGGAGAAGTATGCATTCATATCGGCTCTTGGTTTAGTCATTGACATCATTGAGGGTTCGAGGTAGTGTGTAAATCTAAGTATAAGTCAATATGAAGTTCGATGTTGAAGTCAATATGCATGACATTAGTCAAATCACAAGTTCAAAAAAATTCAATATGTTATGCAAGTCATAAGTCCAAGTAAATCAACGTGCAAAGTCAAACGAATATGTAAGTCAGATTCCAAATTGAGTTAAAAGGCTATGTCCTTGCTTAATTTTCAAAATCCTTGTGTATACAATTGTTCAAGTTTTACAATAGGAAAAATCCACAATTCTATTTAGGATTTACAAAGTTAAAAAGGTAAAAAAAAATGAGAAGAGGGAATTCGATCCCTACTACAAAGCCCCAAGGTTCAAATTTGTAGAGTTTACCAAGCGGCAGGCATGTTATCCATTGGCTTTGTCATTAGCAGTGTCGTTAAACATTAATACTTTATCGGCTTTGACATTATCGGCTTTGAAATTAGCAGCGTCATCGAACATCAAGGCAGATATTCTTGTGTTCACATAACTAAACTTCAACATTATGCTCAATAGGATCGATGCTTGGCATATCTAAACTCATCGTTTATAATTTCTTTTTTGTTGATTAACCTTAATTACCACCTCTTATTAACACTAATGAAAGGCATCATTAATACAAGTGTCTTCGACAACCCTTTTGGATGTATTGATAGTTCTACACAGCTAATGAATATGGAAGACAACGACTCCACATCTTGAGACCTTCTTTGATGGATGGTTGGTGGCATTGTGGGCATCGAACAGTGGGGATATTAATGACCATCGAATTTGTCGTTTATTAGCGGGCAAAATACGGCATTAACAACACTTATGGATATTGACGATGACAGTCATCAACATCACATAGGTAGATTTGCGATGTCTTCTAACGGCATATATGAGAGTCGATGTTAAACAACGTTGGCCTTCGGTGACGATCATACCTAGTGGTTTCTCTTTCAAAATGACTTTAGCGAATGGCGATGTCTCAGTGATTATTCCATCATTATTTAACAACTTCGATCGCACGTGGTGCTAAGCAGCTTTATATGATATTTCCTTTGAAATCATGATTATGGACGTTAATCGTAGTACCATTTGGCATTCATCAAGATTCATTGAAGACGATGTTCACGCTTCATAGTTTTGGGCTTTATCGAGCCTGATGGATTCATGTGACGTCACCATTCTTCGACACTATTTCTTTGGACATCTTCGATAATGGTGATGGTAGTAACATTTGCCCCTCCTGGTTCGAAAGAATCGTTTACTTTTCAAGTCAATAATCTCGGCATCATCCTTTTTCTACCTTTTTGTCTTCTTGTACTAATGTATCCATACATTTAAATTAAATCCATCGGCACCCATTTGCTTACTGCTTCCTATAATACATATGCTTCTCTTCCTTTCCTCTTTCACCTGCAATTTTGAAAATTTAAACAAACAATTGAATTCTCAAAATTAGTTGCAAGCCTAAGCTCTTTTAATAGCAACTTTCCATATCATGTACAGCTTTCGCTCAGTAAACTCATAAATTAGTTTTTATTACAAATTTTGATACTGAAAGTGTGACTAGGATTTTTCTTGGATTTTATTACTTTTGAAATCAGCAATTGAGTTTAATTATTTGGTCCTAATAACTCAAATTTTATTGTGAATTCTTATCATTAACCTTCTATAATATTGAATTAGTTGTTTAATGGTGTTGATTCAGGTATTTTGTCATTTTTTGTTTTATGACGACATGGGTAGCATATCAAACCCAGACCTATTACTACTTAGACTTGTGTTTGGGTTGTTGCTCGTGATGTAATTGATCAACTTGAAGTTGGTTGATTTGCCTTGTAGTTGTTAATTCATTGGTGTAATGTTTCTATGTTGCATAAATAGACCTCGACATCAATCGATGTTGGTAAGATAACTGGTATAATTTAAATTTACTTACCAAAAAAGTGATATATGTTAGGAAATCAATTCTATAGTTTCGATGATAACAACTATACAATGGAAATCGAGTGTGCATATATATATATATATATATATTTATTTATTTACAGGTAATTATTAAAGTAAACGTCACCAAAGAGACAAGAACAAGACTCAAAAGAAGTATCAAGAGGCTACAAGTCGATAGAATCGGAAGAGGAATGACACAGGCACATGAAAAGCAACATGCACAAATCCAGACGTCTGAGTGCACTAGCCAGACGTCTGATTGATTCCTCTGGTTCATAAATCAGACAGAATCAGACGTCTGGTTAATATACTCAGACGTCTAAAAAGTAGCCATATACAAAAAAATATGAAAGCCAGACGTCTGAAGCATTTTCCAGACGTCTGATTTTGAACTCAGCTGTGTAAATTCAAAGTACAACTGTCACAATTGAAAAGACATGTTCGCTCCTCTTCACTGCAACTCTTCATCACCATGAGAAGAGACCTTAGAGCACTTACTAACAGATGCAACTACACAAAGGATCTCTCCACCACTATAAATAGCATCAGGAATTCAAGAGAAGATTTCACCTTACTGATATATACTCTTTATTCTTATACTCTAATTAATACTTGATCTCTAGCATTCTAATACCTATATTTTAGTTTTCTAAATAATCAAAACTTTTCAATCAATATTATCTCTATATATAGATTACAAGCATTTGTACTCAACAGTCATTATTCGTGTTGTAGAACACACACTTGACAAGAACAAGCTTTTGTTACCAAGCCTATTCCTCCGGGCGAAGTGAGGGTGTTTGGTAGTTGAATTCCGAAGAGGAGCTTTGAGACTGGACGTAGGATGGGAGGTCCGAACCAGTATAAAATCCCAGTGTGATTATTTCCATTTACTTTGCTATTATCATCTATCAAGTTTATATTAGATACATTATATAGTTAATCACTTATACTTGCATATTTATACAGTACACGATCCACTCACATAAACTTTTAATCGGTATCAGAGCAAGGTTTTGATTAAAGAACAGTAACACGTTTTTGAATCACTTTAATATGGAAAGTATTTTTCAAGAAGGACAATCCACAGCACGACCCCCACTTTTTAATGGATCTAACTATGCATATTGGTCAACACGTATGAGAATTTTTATGGAAGCTAATGGTCTAGAAATTTGGTCTACCACACAAGATAAATATGAAGCACCTACTACTGCTATGAACACATGGACCGATGCACAAAAGACCTTAGCATCAAACAATGCTAAAGCTATGAATGTTTTATTTTGCTCTCTAGACAAAAATGAATTTTTACGTGTCATGTTATGCACTACTGCATTTGACATTTGGCGTACCTTACAAATTACACATGAAGGTACAACAAAGGTTAAACAAACTAAGATTTCAATTTTGCAAAACCAATTTTCCCCATTCAAAATGAAGCAAAATGAAGCTATTGTTGACATGTATTCTAGATTTCAAACTATCCAACATGATCTTATGGCATTATGAGTTAAATTTACTGATTTTGATTTAGTTTCTCGAATACTCAACTCTTTAACATCAGATTGGGAAAGGAAGGTATTTGCTATTGAAGAAGCTAATGATCTCTCTACTCTCAAAGTTGAAGAGTTGATAGGAAATTTGATGTCCTATGAAGCTAATTTGCAGGCATGAAAAGAAATAAATTCAGAGAAGAAGACCATAGCAATCCCAGCAACAAAAAATGATGACTCTGATTTAGATGAAGAAGAAATAGTCTTCATTGCAAAGAGCTATAATAGATTCAAGAAATTTAGAAAGATGACCAAATTCCAAGGGAAATCCAACAATACAAGCCTGTCTCAAATCAAGTGCTATGAATGTGATCAATACGGAGATATGAAGAAGGATTGCCCTAAACTCAATAATGACAAAAAGAAGAACAAATTTGAAAAATTCAAAAAGAAGATGGCTTTCAAAGTAACTTGGGATGACTCGGATTCTTCATCGTCTGGAAGTGATAGCGATAGTGACGGAGAACAAGCTAATGTGTGCTTTATGGCGCAAACTGAAGAGGTATGTCCTGAACTTAGCTATGACGAACTATTAGAACGTAGCATGGAATTAGATAATAAATTTAGACAAATTAAAAATTTGAACAAAGAATGTATAGTCAAAATAAATAGATTAGAACTTGAAGTGGAATGTTAAAAGATGAAAAAATTATTCTAGAAGAAGAACTTGAATTATCTTAAGAAAAAATCAAAAATAATTTGATAGAAAGTGAGGCTATTACTATTGATTTTGAAAATACTAAAATAGTGAAGGATAATTTGTTAAAAGAAAATGTTGACTTTAAAAATAGTACTGAAATTTTGAAAATTGAAAATATAGAATTAAAAGAAAAATTAGATAAAATTACAAATAATATGTCAAAATTTAATAAAGGAAAACAAGATTTGGAAAATCTTATCAAAACTTCAAAACCATCAGGCAATAGAAATGGAATAGGATTTAAAAGTTCTTCTACACAAAAAGGAAATGATGCTAAAAATATTAGCTATATAAAAACTAAAAGTTTACCTAAGTCTAAATTGAATACAAAAAATATGAAAACTTGGATTCCTAAAACAAATAATAATTTGATTAGACAAAAGCATATTAATAATTACTTAGAGAATGTAGTCTATAATAAAAATTATATTTATAAAGGTACCAAACCATCTTGGATATGGCTACCTTCTCCTAACAATTAGGTCCCTAACAAAATATATGGATACCAATTAAAACATCTTTTATTTTGCAAGTACCCAACATAAAAAATAAGGAAAAATGGATACTAGATAGCGGATGCTCCAAGCATATGACCGGAAATTCAAAAATGTTATCAAATACAACATACATCGATGGTGGAACGGTAACCTTTGGAGATAATTCAAAAGGATATGTCGTGGGGATTAGAGAAGTCATCAATTCTGGTATATCTAACTCTTCTATTATTACAAATGTTTTATTAGTAGAAAATCTAAAACACAACTTACTAAGTATTAGACAATTATGTGATAAAGGCTTTTAAATAAGTTTTGAAAAAGATAGATGTAATATTTTAGATAATAACAAACGACTTATTTTTGAAGGTATGGGAAACAAAAATATTTATGTATTAAACATGAATATAAATAAAAATTTGAATTTATGTTTAACTGCCAAACATAATGATCCATGGTTGTGGCATAAACGAATTTTACATATCAATTTTAAGAATATTAATAAATTGGTAAAATATGAACTAGTTATAGGTTTACCTAAAATAAATTACAAAATAGAAAATTTATGCGACGATTGTCAAATTGGAAAACTAAAGAAAAGATCTTTTAAATTTAAAAATAATATTTCTACAAAACAACCATTAGAATTATTACATTTAGATTTATTTGGACCAACACAAATACGATCTATAAATCACAATAAATATGTTTTTGTAATAGCTGATGATTTTTCAAGATATACATGGACTTTGTTTTTAAAACATAAAAGTGATACTTTTGGTATGTTTAAGATATTTGCTAAAAGAAGTAAAATACAAATGGACTTAAAAATTAAAAATATTCAAAGTGATCACGAAGGAGAATTCGAAAACGATCTTGTTACTAATTTTTGTAATAAGAAAGGAACAACTCATAAATTTTCTTTTCCTCGCACACCTCAACAGAATGGTGTTGTGGAAAGAAAAAATCGCACATTACAAGAATGTGCACGAACATTATTAAATAGTAGTGGTATGCCAAAACACTTTTGGGCTGAAGTTATTGCCACAGCTGTTATGTATTAAATTGCATAACAATACGTCCTATGACTAAACAAACTTGTTTTGAGATATTTTTTGGTAAAAAACCTAAAGTATCATATTTGAAAACTTTCGATTCAAAATGCTTTATATTAAATACAAAAGATAACTTAGGTAAATTTGACCCAAAGGCCGATGAAGATATCTTTATTGGATATTCGGATCGTAGCAAAGCATATAGAATCATTAATAAATGAAATAATACTATTGAAGAAAGTTTACATGTTTCGTTAGACGAAAATCTTTTTAACCGTATACTAATGATGAAGAAGAAATTATCCCACTAACAAATTCAACAATTCTATTAGTAATGAAACAAATATGCAAAATAACACGTTGATATCATCTCCTAGAATTCTTAAGAATCGTACAAAAGATAAGATCATTGGAGATCTTAATTCTAGAGTAACTAGAAATCAACTCAATAAAATAAGCCATATAGAATTTGTGTCAAATTTTGAACCAAAAAATTATAAAGAAGCTTCAAATGATAATTTTTGGATAATAGCTATGCAAGAAAAATTAAATCAATTTGAACATAATAATGTTGGTACTCTGAAGACCAATCGGTTATAGGAACAAAATAGGTATTTAAAAACAAAGCAGACGAAAATGGAAATATTGTTAGAAATAAAGCTCATTTAGTTTCTCAAGCCTATAATCAAGAAGAAGGTATCGATTACGATGAAACCTTTGCTCCAACAGCAAGATTAGAAGCCATTCGTACATTACTCACCTTTGCAACTCATCACAATTTTAAACTATTTCAAATGGATGTCAAAAGTGCTTTTTTAAATGGTTTTATTAAAGAAAATGTATACGTTGAACAATCCCCATTATTTGTTCACGAAAAATATCCTGATCATGTGTTTAAATTACACAAAGCACTATATGGATTAAAACAAGCCCCTCGTGCATGGTATGAACGTCTTAAAAATCACTTAATAACATCTGGTTTCCAAATAGGAAAAATAGATATAACTTTTTTATTAAAAGAGAAAATAACGATATTTTAGTTGTACAAATTTATGTTGATGATATCATCTTTGGTTCAACCAACGAAAATCCATGTAATCAATTTTCAAATATTATGAAAAATGAATTTGAAATGTCACACATACGAGAATTGAATTTCTTCTTAGGTTTACAAATAAGACAACTTGAAAATGGAATTTTTATTCATCAAGAAAAATATTGTAACGATCTGTTACGACGTTTTGAAATGGATAAAAGTTCAAGCAAACCAACACCAATGAGCACCACTGTTCACTTAGAAAAAGACGATAACAGAAAAGATTTTGATGAAAAATTATATCGGAGCATGATTGGTTCTTTACTTTATTTAACGGCTAGTCGACCCGATATTATGATGAGTGTATGTCTGTGTGCTCAATTTCGAGAAAAACCAAAAGAATCTCATCTAAGAGCTGTTAAGCGTATTTTACGTTATCTATCTAGTACTAGAGGTTATGGTTTGTTTTACCCTAAGAATCATCTTTGAAATAGTTTCATATAGCGATGCGGATTTCGGTGGATGTAGAACAGATCATAAGAGTACTAGTGGAACTTGTCACTTTATCGGACAATCTTTAGTTTCATGGTTTACAAAAAAGCAAAATTGTGTTTCATTATCTACTTGCGAAGCCGTATACATCTCCGGTGCTCTAGCATGTGCACAAGTGATATACATGCAACAAACACTAACGGATTTTCGCAAAATTGTTAACAAATCTCCAATATATTGTGATAACACAAGTGCTATAAATTTATCAAAAAACCCTGTTAATCACTCACGAACAAGCATATAGATATACGACATCATTTTTTACGAGACAATGTTGAAAAAGGAACTATTTCATCAGAATAAGTAAATACCAAAAATCAAGTAGCAGACATCTTTGCGAAACCACTTAATGAACAAACTTTTATTAAACTCCGACGAAATTTAGGTATATGATCACTTCAAGATCTTCTTCCTTAAAATTAATTAATGTTTCTCTTTAAGGCTATGATAAGTTGTTTATTTTAGTACCACAAATTATATTTAATAATTTCTGAACCTTTAATTTTTTAGACAGTTAGTTTGTCTATAAATATTTCTTTCAACTTATATATAGAGAGCTATACAAAACTATATATACACAATTGATATCTTCCTTAAAGAAACAAATTATAGTCATGTCTTATGGGGACTCTTATATATCCATCTCCATCTCAACACCATCGACGGACAGCTCGGTTGACACGCCACAACGGCTTCCTACACCTACACCAAATCAGGAGCCAACAAAATAGGTGGTCCTCGTGTCATACTGGTTTTACTCCTGACAACAAAAAGACCAAAAGATCTCTGTTTGTCTCTCCTAACACAAAGGAGAAAATCGATGAAATTCATCATTATCAGAAACAACAGATAGATCCTCAACGAGAACTATATTTCGAACAAAAAGTTACAGCACATCGCCTAAGCTTTTTGGAGAAAGTAGCAAAACCTTGTAGTTCTTTGGATCCCTCATCTTCGTATCATGCTCCTTCGGACCCTTCACTAAAACGATATTCTGGCTCTCCAAGAACCCATGAACGTGGAAATATATGGCATCCACTTAGACCAAGGACGGATGACAAAAACAGGAGACCGCAAAACTCCATCCCCTTCTAAATAAATTATATTTGTTATTGTATGTATCTATGCTTATTTATTTCACAACAATAAAATTACTTGTTATAAAAATTCGAGAAATAAGCAAAACCATCAAATTTTAGGCTACTTTTAGCCACACTGCTTATTTCAGACATCTGACTATGGCCTTCAGACGTCTGACACGATGATATATGTCTAAAATTTACGAACTGTGCATATGTCAGACGTCTGATATACCCTTCAGACGTCTGAAATTTTGCTCTGTCTTCTCCAAATAAAAATCAAAGCATTTCAGACGTTTGAAGTAAGATCCAAACGTCTGCCTTAATTCTCTGCCTCGAAGTTTTTCAAAAATAAAAATAACCAAACGTCTGGTTTTTATACTCTAACGTCTGATAAAACTTTCCGCCACACCAATTTTACATATTCGATCAAACCGGACATCTAAACCAAAAACCAGACGTCTAATTTTATCTACTACACTCAATTTAGGGAAAACCAGACGTCTGATTTCCAATCCAGACGTCTGATTCCCAATCGACTTGCCTAGATAACGTCATTTTTTATCTTTTATCTCAAAATTATTATAACTTACGATTTTCTCAGAGATGATTTTCTTTCCAAAACATCATCTTTAAGCAAGTCTAATTATAATGCCTCCTTGAACTAAGAATCCCAAGATGTCAAAAAGAAAACAAGACCAACCGAACTCATCTTCAAATCCTCAGGTGTGCTCCGATGAACATATCGAAAGTTAAATGAATAAAGCGCCGCATTTCATCAAAAGGTACGAAGACATCCAAAAGAAAAAACTCCACATGGGTCCATTCTACAATCACCTAAAATTTCCTATCTATGATTTGGATGAATTATGTGAAAATGCCAGCTTGGAAATCCTAATTTCTTTTATTTCTAACGATATACAAATAGACTAATTAGCCATATTTCTATTCTACGCGAATTTAGACAGTACTTCAGTGTGGAATACTGAAAATGAGGATAACTGGCTCTGGTCTACCGTGTATGGGAACACGATTGATTAACTCCAGGCATAATCGGTCGAACCTTAGGATGCTCTGTGTTCGTCGACAAAATTTCTATTGATTTAGAAATTTGTCGAAAAATTTCAAATTAAAATATAACCGCAAGCGCACGGCGTACACTTGAAGTACGTGGCGAATACGGGTCGATCCGTAGGGAATTGATGATTTAAAAAAAATCTATTCAATCAAATTATACCAAAGTCGAAGAGGATTTGTTAACTAGAAATAAAATGAGGCTAACACTAGAAAATGCGATTCAAAAATTATTGGACTAAAGAACAATTTAGAGGCAAATCCACTCTCAAATTTTTGTAAATCAACAAACACATAATTTATGATCTCTAACTTTGATATTAAGTGAAATAATCATTGCATTTATCATAAGTATGGTTTGTTTATGTTATTAGTTAACATAACTCAAACCATCAAACTATAATACAACAATTATACCACTTACAATTCTCATGAAAAAGAAGCCAAAGAAAAAACTATTTTAAGTATGATCTATTTACTATTGTAACTAGTAACATAGATCATCAAATTTCATTTTTACTTTCATTTCATAATCAAAAATTAATTAGCAAATGTTGATGTAAATTGTGTTTATGTTGAGTAAGAATAGCTCATTTGCATAAGCAATATAAGCTATCAAACCCACTTGTATAAACTTACATCAAAATTCACATTCATGAAGCATAAACAAAGAGATCATAAATCATAAAAAATGTTGAAATTACATAAAGTTAGAGAGCTTCATCACCCCTAAATTGAAGGGGTTTAGCTACTCATTTGTGGCATTGAAGCATCACAAGTAAGTTTCAACATTAAAGAAAAGAAAATAGAAAATAAGCAAAGAAAGCAAAAGAGATAAGCTACTAACTACTTGCATAAATGTAAATCTAAGCTATGAACATAAAGAGAAAGAGAGCATATAAATAAACATTAACAATAAAACAAAGAAAAACATGTAGAAAAGAGAGAAGAAAGAGGCTTGGAAGCCATTTTTATTTCATAGAACATTGAGCTTACACTTTGATTTCTTAATTTCCTAAGTAAAATGAAAGAGTAGATGATGATCTTCATGTACATAAGAGGGCTATTTATACATGCATAAAACCCTAATTCTCTTTTTAGGGAGCTTCCCAAAATACCATTGAGGTGGTGTAGCCTCCAAGTAATCATTAACATTCACTAATCCCCCACTTAATATGTACATGAAGCTTTAAGTCCTTTTAGCATGTGCTTAGCTTCTAATTGGAAGTTAGGTAAGTGGGTGGGGTCCTCCATGATCTTAAACTTGAATTATTTCCTCTTCATTCCTTTGTATTTCCTTGTGCCTGCATGTATCTTCATATAAGCCTCTTCCATATGCATCCAAATTCCTATAAAAATAATCAAAAAATGTCCAAGTAAAAATTCTTACATTGACACATGCACAAAAATGACCGTTTTGCCCCTGAATGATGATGAAAATATGATGGTTTGGAAATAATTGAATTTTGGTTTTAAACATGTTAAAATGCCCAAATATGATGATTATTTAAAAAAAAAGATAAAATATGGATGTAAATATATGCACAATTACGTGCACATCAAATACCCCCACACTTATCTTTTTATTCGTCCTCGAATAAAGGAAAACTAAGATAAATCTGTTTTCGTAGGGAGCACGATTGCATTGAGCGTATGCAACAAGCAGTTAAACCTCTGGGTGTCCCCAGTAGGACGAGTGTTGTCTCGTGAGGGTTTTCAGCGGATACTACCCACAAAATCCAAATGCAGGATGAAAATATTTACAAATTGCAAGATTTATTTACAAAGAGATGAATGCGAATTTTTTGGAAATATTTACAAATGAAGGATTTATTTTTAAATTGACACGAATAAGTTAAATACAAGTTTTGGTCATTGTCTTGAAAATTTAAGTCATTTACTCGTCAAAATTTCCAATAAAAATCAAGTTGTCATGACAGATAGACCATAGTTTGGCTAGTTGTTTCGGTTGATAACACAATGTAATTATGAAATGGATCCTTAGTTGATTATCAAAGTTTATTAAAGTGGTATTTTCATTTCTTTTCAATAACAAGTTAGGTCAAACAAGTTAAAATAGTGCTAGGATTTCAATTGCTTGCTCTCTCATTATTTGCAAGAAAAATTACACACCTAGCTCAGGTAAACTGAGGCCAGATATACCACCCATGCACTGCCTTTCGGGCTTATGTGAGGGGAGTACAGAGCATGGCGAGTGTACATACTTTCGTGCGTACACCTATCGACCGTAGGTGGTTTTTATTAAGTCTGTTCTTTTTTTTAATATGTGTTTCATACATGCATAACCGTGAGGACTTTTAAATGAGTATGAAAGCACATAATCAAAGATTACAGGTAATTCACCCATGCATAACCGTGAGGGACTCCCCCACACTTAATTTTGACTGTGTCCCTACAGTCGATGCATGATATAATGAGTGTAACGGGGAAAAATATGTACATATTTACAAAAGAGGGTTAACATTCTTACTAGACGTAGCTTGGCTCATGAAGGATCATGAGCTCCTCCTCTTGGTAACCGGGAAATTCCAAGAAGGGTTTTAAACGATGACCGTTGACTTTGAAAATCGATCCATCCTTTGGGTTTTCTATTTCTATGGCACCATGTGGAAAAACAGTTCGTACCACAAATGGTCTGGTCCACCTTGATTTAAGTTTCCCAGGGAATAAATGAAGTCTCGAGTCATATAAAAGAACTTTCTGGTTAGACGAAAACTTTTTCCTTAGGATTGACTTGTCATGAAAAACTTTGCTTCTTTCTTTGTAAATTTTCTCGTTTTCATACGCGTCGTTCCTAAGTTCTTCTAGTTCGTTGAGTTGTAATTTTCGATTTTCGCCAGCTTCTTCATGATCAAAGTTTAAGTTTTTTATTGCCCACAACGCTTTGTGTTCAATTTCAACGGGTAAATGGCAAGCTTTACCGTAAACTAAACGAAAAGGGGACATCCCAAGGTTAGTTTTAAAAGCAGTACGGTAAGCCCAAAGCGCGTCGGTCAATTTCTGAGACCAATCTTTTCGATTTTTATTGACAGTTTTCTCCAAGATTTGTTTTATTTGTCGATTTGAAACTTCAACTTGGCCACAAGTGTGAGGATGATATGGAGTGGATAACTTGTGGGTTATCGAGTATTTTTTTATTAAAGTTTCAAAAGAACGGTTGCAAAAAGGGGTTCCGTTATCACTGATTATTGTGCGAGGTGTGCCGAACCTCGAAAAGATGTTTTCTTTAAGAAATTTCACAACAATTCTGTGGTCATTGGTTTTGCAAGGAACGGCTTCGACCCATTTTGAAACGTAATCGACAGCGAGAAGGATATACAAGTTTCCAAAGGAATTGGGAAAAGGTCCCATAAAGTCGATACCCCATACATCAAAGATTTCGATCGTAAGAATGGGGTTTAAAGGCATCATATCTCGTCGAGAAATTCGTCCAAGCATTTGACATCGATCACAAGTTTTACAAAATTCAAACGAGTCTTTGAAAAGAGAAGGCCAATAGAAACCACACTGAAGCACTTTTTCCGCAGTTTTTCGAGGACCGAAATGTCCACCGCACGCTTGATCGTGGCAAAACGAAAGAACACTCCTTATTTTATTATCCGGAATGCAAC
This sequence comes from Allium cepa, assembly GCA_030765085.1. Taxonomy (NCBI): domain Eukaryota; kingdom Viridiplantae; phylum Streptophyta; class Magnoliopsida; order Asparagales; family Amaryllidaceae; genus Allium; species Allium cepa. Next base: position 542,295,592 of record CM060940.1, on the reverse strand, counting down.
GTCGGATGATTTGGTTGGGACAATATTTGAACAAGTATGGATCGTCCCAATAGAAATATTTCACTTGGGACATGAATTTGCATTTGTCCTGTTTGGACCAAGATGAGGGAGTTTCTTTAGTGACTAAGTAGTTCACTATATCAGCGTACCATGGATCGATAGAAATAGAAAGAAGTTGTTCATCGGGGAAGTTTTCATTGATCGGCAAGGAAGATGGTGCGTTCGAAAGACGAGATAAATGATCGGCTATGACATTATCGGATCCTTTTTTGTCTTTGATTGTAAGGTCGAATTCTTGAAGTAAAAGGATCCAACGAATCAAACGGGATTTAGCATCCTTTTTAGCGAAGAGATATCGAAGCGCAGAATGGTCAGTGTAGACCGTAATGTGTGAACCTATCAAGTAAGGTCAAAACTTTTCAAGCGCAAAAACGACAGCTAGAAGCTCTTTTTCAGTTGTTGTGTAGTTGAGTTGAGCGTCGTTCAAGGTCATACTCGCGTAGTAAATGACATGAAGGATCTTGTTGATGCGTTGTCCCAAGACAGCACCAACGGCAAAGTTTGAAGCGTCGCACATTATTTCGAAAGGAAGATCCCAATTGGGTGCGCAAATGACTGGGGCAGAAATGAGTTCGCTCTTAAGACGTTCAAAAGAAGAGATACAATCAGAGTTAAAATCGAAAGGAACGTCTTTTCCAAGAAGGGTCGTCAAAGGACGGGCGATTTTGCTAAAGTCTTTCACAAAGCGTCGATAAAAGCCAGCGTGTCCTAAAAATGATCGAATGTCCTTAACAGATTTGGGAATGGGTAGATTTGCAATGACATCGATTTTCGCTTTGTCTACCTCAATGCCTTTGTTTGAGATGATATGTCCAAGGACAATGCCTTGTTTGACCATAAAGTGGCATTTTCCCAATTCAAAGTCAAGTGTTTTTCTTTACATCGATTCAAAACCAACTCGAGGTGATGTAAACATTGAGAAAAAGAATCGCCGAAGATAGAGAAATCGTCCATAAAGACTTCTAGAAAGCGCTCAATCATGTCAGAAAAGATTCCAACCATGCATCGTTGGAAAGTCGCAGGAGCGTTACAAAGTCCGAATGGCATACGTCGATAAGCGAAGGTACCGAATGGACACGTGAAAGTCGTTTTCTCCTGATCTTCGGGAGCGATTGAAATTTGGTTATAGCCGGAATAACCATCAAGAAAGCAATAGAATTCGTGACCGGCTAAACGTTCGAGCATTTGGTCGATAAATGGAAGAGGAAAATGATCCTTACGTGTTGCGGCATTTAGTTTTCGATAGTCAATTCAAACACGCCAACCCGTTTGAGTACGAGTTGGAATAAGTTCTTAGCGTCGTTTTTTATAACAGTAAGTCCGGACTTTTTAGGCACGACATGAATTGGGCTAACCCATGGGCTATCGGAGATGGGGTATATGATACCGTTATCGAGGAGCTTAAGAATTTCGTCACGAACCATATCTTTCATTTTTGGGTTAAGCCTCCGTTGTGCATCACGAGTGGGTTTGGCTTCATCACTCAAATGAATGCGATGTTGGACAATAGCAGGGCTAATTCCCTCAATATCAGTAATAGACCACCCAATTGCTTCTCTATTTTTCAAAAGAATAGAGAGAAGAGAAGCTTCTTGGTCAAGAGAAAGATTGTTAGAAATGATGACAGGACAAGTTTCGTTTTCACCTAAGTATGCATACTTAAGGTGAGCGGGAAGAGGTTTGAGGTCCAATTTCGTGAGTTTTTCGATTGCAGAATTGGGTTGAGATTCAGACTCAACTTGAAGCGATTCAAAGGGAAGAGTGTGTTCGATCTCGTTGGGGACTTCATGAAACAATTTTTCGTACTCGGCCTCGCGTTCATCGTTAAGATCAAATGTTTCGTTTTCAAAGTTTTCATGAATGGCACTAACTTCTAATGTTTGATCACGAAGTTCGTTCGAGTGGCTTTCAAGATTGAAAATGTTAAGGTCCAAAGTCATGTTTCCAAAAGAGATTTTCATCGAACCGTTACGACAATTGATTAAGGCGTTTGAGGTGGCTAAGAATGGTCGGCCTAAAATCAATGGGATTTGACTCGCAGGGTTTGTCACGAGTTGTGTTTCGAGAACGATAAAATCAACGGGGAATATGAATTTCTCTACTCGAATGAGCACGTCTTCGATTTCTCCCAAGGGCTTCTTAATGGAACGATCGGCAAATTGAAGCGTAACTTTCGTGGGTTTGAGCTCACCTAAGCCTAATTGTTCGTACACGGAGTATGGAATCAAGTTGACACTCGCGCCTAAGTCTATTAAACATTTGTTAATCGTCTTTTCTCCAATTGTACACGAAATCGAAGGGCAGCCAGGATCTTTGTATTTAACGGGTATGGATTGGGACAAGACTTCACTCAAACTAGCGGCTAAGAAGACTTTTTTGGGCACTTGAGTGTGTCGCTTTTGGGTGCACAAGTCCTTAAGAAATTTCGCGTAAGTGGGGACTTGCTGAACGATGTCAAGAAGAGGAATGTTAACTTTGACTTGTTTAAAAATTTCCAACATCTTTTCCATTTGGTCCGAGTGTTTCTTTGGTCGAAGACGATGTGGAAATGGAACATGATACTCGGTAGGTGGGTCTACTCGAGTAGAAGAAGAAGAATTTTGATTGTCGTTCGATTCGATGTTTGGCTCCACGTTCTGTTCTGAGTCGTTCGTTGTTTTAGAAGTATCGAGAAAGGTTCCCAGTGAATCATTTGGATTAACGACTTGATTATCGATTTGTTTACCAGAACGGAGAGTTGTGATAGCATTCAACTGGGTGACATTGCTATCTTGAACAACATGGGCTTGATTTGAATTTGCGTTTTGATTTCTGGGATTTGGAAGGGGCTGGCTTGAGAATGTTCCTCGTTCACGTTCACTTACAGACGTGGCTAATTGACTCATTTGCATTTCGAGTTTCGCAATCGATTGGTTTGTGTTTTGCATATATGAAGTCAATAAATTTTGCAAATTGTTGTTTGATTGAAGGCTTTGAGTAGTTGCCTTAGCCAACGTTTCAAGAGTTTTCTCAAGCGAAGTTAAACGTTTATCGTCTTGTGGAGGATGAGTAGAATTTGGTGGAAAATTTGGTTGTTGCGGTTGATTATGAGACGGGCCCGCAAAGTTTGGTTGATAATTATTGGGCTGAAAGGGAGGATTCGAAGCATTATTCGGAAATGCTTGAAAATTGGGATGAATCGTATTCGTGTTGGGATTGTTTTGGTTCCACGCAAAATTCGGATGATTTCTCCATCCAGGGTTGTACGTTGGAGAAAACGGGTCGTTTTTGGTTTTATTGAAAGCATTGATTTGTTCGACGGAATTGGGACACTGATCGGCTATATGATTAGGATCGTTGCATTTATAACACATTGGTTGGGAAGCTTGGTTCGTTTGATTCGATGAGAAAACGTTATCGAATTTTTTAATCATTGCGTCGATCTTAGCTTCCAAAGCAAAAGAAGATCCCGTCGAGTGTGCACTCGATCGTGAGTAGATTGATTTTTCGTTCGAGCGTTCCCATTGGGACGACTTTTCAGCGAGGTTTTCAAGAAATTGCCAAGCATCGTCATGATGTTGGGCAAGAAAATTGCCTTGTCACATTGATTCGAGCATGGTTCGTGAGCTGTTTTTGAGTCCATCATATAAGATTTGGCAAATCGTCCATTTTTCAAAGTTATGGTGTGGACATTTTATCAAAAGCTCTTTGAATCTTTCAAAATATTTTCCAAATGGTTCACCCTTGAATTGATGAAAATTTACAATTTCGTTTCGAATTCTACTTGTTTTTTCTAAGGGGTAGAACTTTTTTAAGAAAGCTTTTACAAATTCTTCCCACGTTTTAATTGAGTTCGAAGGTAAGCTGTACAACCATTTTTCAGCGTAATCCGTAAGAGCAAATGGGATTAATCGAAGTTTGATTCCGTCATCAGAAAGTTGTTGAAGTTTAATGGTTGCGCAAACTTGTTCGAATTTAGTCAAAAAGATGTATGGGTCATCGTGTTCGAAATTGCCAAATTTTGGAAGCGTGGCAATATGGTTCGAATGGAATTCGAAATGGTTACCCGTAGGGGCGGGTAATGTGATGCAAGATGGAATAGAAACTCTATCGGGAAAGATTCTATCCATAAGAGTTCGAGGGGCGTTTTCGTTCGCCATTTCGGGAGGATTGTCTGTTCGAGTTAAACGGTTTGTAGAAGGGTCATGAATCCAAGTATTCGTTGTTGTGTCACGAGTCCAAGTACTCATGCACAAGTGAAAGTCGAGAGGAGAAAGAAATTAGAAACGAGTTTGGATAATGAAAGAAGATTTGAAAATGTTTTTTTTTTAAAGGGAAAAAAACTATTTACCAAGTGAAGTTTATTTCAAAAGAAAAGTTTGATTTTTGTTTTGTTTTTGAATTTTCAATTTTTTTTTTTGAAATGATTTTACAAATTTTTTTAGATTTTTGTTTTTGAGTTTTTTTTTTAAATATGCATGAACTAATGCAACTAAATGAATGCAAAGGACTTAATTACAGTTTTCTGTCCTTAGTAGCTCCTAACCCAAAATTGTATAATCACACTTTGTCTTAAATCAACAAAAATATTTCTCAGCCAGGTAACAGACAGGGGTTATCGGTGCACCACGAATCACCGTAGCAATGCAACTGAAGGTTTAAGTACCTTCAGAGGAACAACCAGTATAATATTTATGAATCACTGTAATTTTTATAACTGGTTATTATTCTGCCGTAGCCTAGACACCAACAAATAAAACCGTTTAAGTAAAACAATTGTGAAGATACAATTAAGCCCTAAGTGAGCTCGTGACACCCTTAGGTCCAACGTCTAACCTTTATTATTAGTCAAATTCTATGATGAAATGCGTTTGTGGGCTAAGGAAAGGGTGATGAAATCCCTCACCTTATGTGAATTAGGGTATTGCCCTTAGAAAAGAAAAACAAGATGAGATGAATGCAAAGCAGAAATTAAACGTGAAATTACAATGCAACTAAAATGAAGTTTGTTTTTGTTTTTGGATTTTTTTGAAATTTTTTTTTTGTTATATATAAATGCAAATGCAAGCAACCAACAATGCACTAGAGATGAAAGCACAATACCAGAGCGTGCAGATTATTAGCAATTTTTTTTTTTAGCGGCGATTTTAGCAAAGCAAAGCAATTATTTTTCCTTTTGGCAAGCAATTCCTTGTAATTTTCTGCTTTGACAACCTGAAATGAAAAACAAGATATATTCAACAATTTTTATTGTTATTATTTTTTTGTATGTTTATCAAAGATGAAAAACAAAATAAGCGAAAAACAAAACAATTGAAAATAAAATAAATGAAAAATGAAAATTAAACAAACTTGAACTTGTTTTTTTTTTTTTGAATTTTTTTTTAGAACAAAGAAAGAACAATTGATAAAAAAAACTAAACAGAACAAAGTAATCTCCTAAACAAAGGATAATAAAAGGAAAGACAAATTTTTTTTTTTTGGTGAATAAGATTTTTATAGGGAATTCTTATTTCAAACTTCTCAAGACAGCAACAATCCAAAATAATTTAAAACAGATTACCGTCCAACAGTTTAAAAAGAATTTTAAGATCCGGTCCAAAAGAAATAAGATAAACAAACTTTAAACCCAAACAAGAATCACTGCTTGCTTGATACTTTACTGTTCTCTTCAAAACGAACGAAACAAAATCTCAAAACAATGAAAATCAGAGCTTGCTCCCAATTCGAAAATTTAAAATTCCGAAACCAAAATCAATCAATTTGTCATTACATCTGACTGAATTCAATCAAGCGTTCGAGTGTGTTAGATGAAGTCGCGGCTTGGTGGTTGGAAATCTGAGGGGATTTGGATCGTGATGGACTTAATGGCTATTTGTGTTTTGGGTCATTTGCAGTGTGAAGCGATTCTCGTGAGACGTTTAGTTCAATTCAGATGAAATTCGAGCGAGGGTGCTACGATTTCGGTTGATTTGGGTATTCGAAGGAGGTCGCTGTAGCGGATGATAATCTGGTAAGCGATGGTTGTTGGATGAACTGAGCAGGGGAAGGTCTGGTAGATGGTAGATGTTGAGCAGAGTATGGATTGGGCGAAGAAAGGATGAACTTCAGGTAATCAGGTAAGTGTCGGCTGAGCGAAGTTGTCTTGTGTCTTTGTTTGAAGGAATTTTTTGTGTGGGTTAGTGAATGGTATGGGTTGTGATGTATACGAAGAGGGTGTATGTGGTGGAAGAAGTATATGCAGTAGAGGCTGTTGTATGTTGCAGTGGTTATTGAAGGGGAAGGTTTGTATGGTAATTGTTGGATGTGCACACACTGCAGTATTGGCGATGAACTGAAAGGAATATGGTTGCTGAATGTATAGAAGTATGATTTAGAGTTCTAAATGGTTGAAGAAGATGATATGTGCAGAGGTTTGGTATGGATATGAAGTGGTTTGTGGCAACAGTTAAGACAAATGGTGAGATGTATGTATTGGTTCGATGATGAAATTTGAAACAGTCTGTGGGTAAAAGGTGGTCTGTGGTGTTGAATGATGTAGGGGGAGTTTGCACTGTGCAGTTTTGAAGTCGATAGTGGTGTGACGTTCTGAGTTGGTTGAAGGTGATGAGGACCGGTTGACTGGATGATGTCAAAGGTTTGTGGATGCAGAAGTTTGAAATGAAGGAGTTTTGATATGAAGGATGTTGTGTTGTATGGTGGATTGAAGATGGGGGTATTTGCAGGTGGATGTTGAAGTAAAAGGCAAGTAAGTTGCAGGCTGTAGGAGTGTTTGTTGATGAGTTGGTAGTTGAGGAGCAGAAGCAGGGGAAGGTGGTTGTAGCTAAAGGTAGAGTGTGATGGATTCGGTATGTTGTGACTGTAATGTAGTAAGGCAGGGTTATGGTGTTGCTTTGTTTGAGACAGTGGCACAGGTAGCTTTGGGATTGAATGCTGGAATTGTAATGTGAGTTTATGGGATGGTGATTGGGTTAAGCAGTGCACAAAGAACAGGCAGGGAGGTAGGAATGTGAGTGGAAATGTAGTTTGGGTGGCAGTGGAGGTAGTGTGTTCAGGTGAGCTTGTTTCAAGTTGTTGAGTGGATGACGGGTAGGGAAGGGAAACAGAGCTGGGTTGCTGTGATGGTGGCACTGTGTTGCAGAGAATACAATGTATACAATGCAACAACAGTGAATTGTAAATGTAGAAATTTGAATGCAAATGTAGTTGAAAATGAAAAATAATAAAGAAAAATTTGTTTTGAAATTGTGATTCTTTTTTTTTTCTTTTTTCTTTTTTGAATTGAAATGCAAAGCATCTAGAAGAACAAAAGAAAACACACACAAATGGAAACAAAAATCAAAAGACACTCACACAAATTTCTTTTTTTTTAAAGAAAAACAAACACACAAAATAAAAACACAAATAAAATCACACAAAAATAATCCGAAGAATAGAAAATTGAAATCAAAGCAATTCCCCGGCAACGGCGCCAAAAACTTGTTCGTCGACAAAATTTCTATTGATTTAGAAATTTGCCGAAAAATTTCAAATTAAAATATAACCGCAAGCGTACGGCGTACACTTGAAGTACGTGGCGAATACGGGTCGATCCGCAGGGAATTGATGATTTAAAAAAAATCTATTCAATCAAATTATACCAAAGTCGAAGAGGATTTGTTAACTAGAAATAAAATGAGGCTAACACTAGAAAATGCGATTCAAAAATTATTAGACTAAAGAACAATTTAGAGGCAAATCCACTCTCAAATTTTTGTAAATCAACAAACACATAATTTATGATCTCTAACTTTGATATTAAGTGAAATAATCATTGCATTTATCATAAGTATGTTTTGTTTATGTTATTAGTTAACATAACTCAAACCGTCAAACTATAATACAACAATTATACCACTTACAATTCTCATGAAAAAGAAGCCAAAGAAAAAACTATTTTAAGTATGATCTATTTACTATTGTAACTAGTAACATAGATCATCAAATTTCATTTTTACTTTCATTTCATAATCAAAAATTAATTAGCAAATGTTGATGTAAATTGTGTTTATGTTGAGTAAGAATAGCTCATTTGCATAAGCAATATAAGCTATCAAACCCACTTGTATAAACTTACATCAAAATTCACATTCATGAAGCATAAACAAAGAGATCATAAATCATAAAAAATGTTGAAATTACATAAAGTTAGAGAGCTTCATCACCCCTAAATTGAAGGGGTTTAGCTACTCATTTGTGGCATTGAAGCATCACAAGTAAGTTTCAACATTAAAGAAAAGAAAATAGAAAATAAGCAAAGAAAGCAAAAGAGATTAGCTACTAACTACTTGCATAAATGTAAATCTAAGCTATGAACATAAAGAGAAAGAGAGCATATAAATAAACATTAACAATAAAACAAAGAAAAACATGTTGAAAAGAGAGAAGAAAGAGGCTTGGAAGCCATTTTTATTTCATAGAACATTGAGCTTACACTTTGATTTCTTAATTTCCTAAGTAAAATGAAAGAGTAGATGATGATCTTCATGTACATAAGAGGGCTATTTATACATGCATAAAACCCTAATTCTCTTTTTAGGGAGCTTCCCAAAATACCCTTGAGGTGGTGTAGCCTCCAAGTAATCATTAACATTCACTAATCCCCCACTTAATATGTACATGAAGCTTTAAGTCCTTTTAGCATGTGCTTAGCTTCTAAATGGAAGTTAGGTAAGTGGGTGGGGTCCTCCATGATCTTAAACTTGAATTATTTCCTCTTCATTCCTTTGTATTTCCTTGTGCATGCATGTATCTTCATATAAGCCTCTTCCATATGCATCCAAATTCCTATAAAAATAATCAAAAAATATCCAAGTAAAAATTCTTACATTGACACATGCACAAAAATGACCGTTTTGCTCCTGAATGATGATGAAAATATGATGGTTTGGAAATAATGGAATTTTGGTTTTAAACATGTTAAAATGCCCAAATATGATGATTATTTAAAAAAAAGAGATAAAATATGGATGTAAATATATGCACAATTACGTGCACATCACTCTCACACAGGGGAAGATTTATACAATATTTCGGATATGCGCTTCAAGCCACAAAATAGTATAACTCATCAAATTTGGGAGGACGAATTGCCAAAATTTGCCTCCAAATTTCTACGTCCAAAAGCTTGACTCCTAACTCGAATGATAATTAACACAACTGTTCCACAAATGGGAAGTCACAAGCGAATCACCAAATTAGAGCACAAAGCCCTATATGCTTATTTAGTGGAACAAGAGTAAATTGGGCCAAATTCATCTTCGACGAGCTAAAGCATTTTTGGACTCGATCAAGGCCGTCAATTATTTACCCAACTTATATTATGAGACTTCCACTTGCACATAACATTCCATCCTACCTATCGACCTTCGAAGAAATCTCGCCTAAATATGCTTCCACCAAATTCTTCTCTCTAATGCACCTACCCGAAATTCCCCCAGAATTCATGTCCTTCTAGGATTGGATGCACAATCGTCAATCTAGAAGAGTTGAGCCTCCTCCTCAACCACACATTGATCCATCCCAAGAGGAAGAACAACATCAAGAAGCCACTCCTCCTCCTCCCACACCATTTGATTATCCAGGACAAGATGAAATTATGGAGACTCGAACGGATACAAATCCAAATGAAAGTGTTCGAGACCTCACTCTTCGAAACCAACAAATTCTATCTCAAAATAAAAAAAAATTGGCTGAGCGAATTGACAACTTCGAAACATCATTTGCTACACGCCTAGCCACAGTTGAAGAATCCCTTTCCACTATCTTGTCAGTTCTTAAAGAAGTACTACAACGGGTTCGCAGTCCAACACCACCTTCTGAAGATTGGCCGACCCCAGTACCTTCTCCTTCCGTAAAACATTCCATACTCTCTGAGGACGGACCTCTCAACCAAGCTTTGACATCTCCTACAAAGGCTAGAACTTTTGAAAAATAAGAACCAAAGGAAGATGATCAAAATAAAGATTCTCCGAAGGAATCATAGATTTTGGGAATCATAGATTTTATGTTTTTGGAACATCACTTTTTGTACAATCTATGTCTGTAATCAAACTTCAAGTTATTAATGAAACTTTCTTTTTGGTTTGATGATTGGTTTCAATTTTATAATTCTTTTTGACAATGCCAAAGGGGGAGAAATATAAGTATAATCATAAAACATTAAAAATAAGCACATATTCAGGGGGAGATTTATAATCTATATATAAGTACATTAAATAGTTATCATCATCAAAAAGGGGGAGATTTTTAGGAAATCAATTCTATAGTCTCAATGATAACAACTATATAATGGAAATCGAGTGTGCATATATATCTATATTTACAGGTAATTGTTAAAGTAAATGTCACCGAAGAGACAAGAACAAGATTCAAAAGAAGTATCAAGAGGCTACAAGTCGATAGAATCGGAAGAGGAATGACACAGGCACAAGAAAAGCAACATGCAAAAATTCAGACGTCTGAGTGCACTAGTCAGACGTCTAATTGTTTTCTTTTGGTTCGCAAATCAGACAGAATCAGGCATCTGGTTAATATACTCAGACGTCTGAAAAACAGCCATATACAAAAAAATATGAAAGCCAGACGTCTGAAACATTTTCCAGACGTCTGATTTTGAACTCGGATGTGTAAATTCAAAGTACAACTGTCACAATTGAAAAGACACGTTCGCTCCTCTTCACTGCAACTCTTCATCACCATGAGAAGCGACCTTAGAGCACTTACTAACAGATGCAAATACACAAAGGATCTCTCTACCACTATAAATAGCATCAGGAATTCAAGAGAAGATTTCGCCTTACTGATATATACTCTTTACTCTTATACTCTGATTAATACTTGATCTCTAGCATTCTAATACACGTATTTTAGTCTTCCATATAATCAAAACTCTTCAACCAATATTATGTATATATAGATTGGAAGCATTTGTACTCAATAGTCAATATTCATGTTATAGAACATACACTTGACAAGAACAAGCTTTTGTAACCAAGCCTATTCCTCCGGGAGAAGTGAGGGTGTTCGTTAGTTGAATTCCGAAGAGGAGCTTCGGGATTGGACGTAGGATGGGAGGTCCGAACCAGTATAAAATCCTGGTGTGATTATTTCCATTTACTTTGCTATTATCATCTATCAAGTTTATATTAGATACATTATATAGTTAATCACTTATACTTGCATATTTATACACTACTCGATCCACTCACATAGACTTTATATATATTAGGCCTGAAACTCAATATTTTATTCACGACGTTGTTATAATGATATTGACATTAACATTCAGTGGCACTGTCATTACGCTCAAAATCGACATAACGTCACATTATCTTGTTATTCCATTAGCTGTCATTTTTGACTCAGAGCTTTTATATGATAGTAATCTACCCAGAATTATAGATGTCACTATTATTAGGACACTTAAATTGAGTAGATGTGACATCAATAATTTTGATTTCAATTAACGTCGATGTTATAGTACTGGCATGATCGTCGACGTCGACATAACTCTTTATTAATCAACTATTGATCAAGATGCGATGTTATAACCTTTCATGGTTGAAAGATAGTGTATACCAATTAGCATGGAGTTATTTAATTACATTTGATGTCGTCACTCACTAATTCATATTAACCCATGTTATCGTCATTCATTGACAGACATTATCTCTCATCGTCATCATTTAATGATAGTCGTTATCTCTCGTCGTCGTCATTTACTTCAATTTTAGCTATAGCAACAGTGTTCATTAGTACTTTGTGATACTTGTCGTTATTATAACTCTTGATTTAGGTTTATTAATGTTAACCACTATTACTTCTCGTATAATCCTTGTTCATTAACTCTTATCTTCGTTACTTGATGATCCACGTAGAATTACAAATGTCGTCGTTGTTAGAATAAGACATTAATTGTTTTTGTATTAATTAAAGTTGACGTTGCGACACTAGCAAGTCCCACGATTTCAATAATACCCTTTGCTAACCAATTACTTTAATAAGATACTATATTTTATTGTTAGTGATGAAGGTAAAATATAATAACTTTCCATTCTTAAAAAGAATGTATACTAGTTAATGACGACGGCATTCAACCATAGTCGACGTTGCTTGCTTTTAACATTGATTCATAGAGCCTTAATTTAACGTCGATGAGCTTCTTGTTTATCATTTTTAGTTCATGAGTACTTTTCATATCATGAATTAAGCATCATTCGATACCATTATCTACAACCTATCTTCCTTAACACATAGAGCTATTTTACCGCTGCTTGCCAACAATCTACATTGCTATTACTCATTAATGTCAACGATGTTTATATGTTCCTTGTTAATTATAGTTGCAAAGCTTACTTTCATTTTAAATCATAAGTTTCATATCGTGATCGAAATGAGTTTATTAGTGGTACACGTTCATTCCAACTCAACTTTTGTATTATCTCCTATGTGGTTCACTTATTAAGATTAAAACTTCGATTTGCTAAAAAATATATCGTATGCCATCTAAGGATTGTTCCCTCATAGCTAGTTCAAACTTTGACATTTAAACAATAATAGATTATTTAGACAACAACGTATTAAATTTTTCCTGTAACATGGACATGATCATTTCTAAAATTTAGAATAATTTGACATAGCAGGTTAATAGAAGATCAACAAGTCAGCATGAAGCCTACTAAGAAGCCTAACGCAGGGTCCAAACCGCCACCTACAGTAAGCAAGAAAGAAGACAATCTTTTGAAACCATCGTATAACGATCCGGGAAGAGGTGGATACTACTCTTGGACAGTTTGGCATTACCGGAATAGAAGCCATTCCTGTAGGTCTTTTAGATAGTATTACCAATCCACCAAAGAGATACTTTGCCTTCACCATAATACATATTTGGCGCACTGGTTTTCTTCCACTCTCATCTTTTCTTCAAAGATATCTAGGCACTTAGACATTGCTCCCATCCAATTTTTGCCCAGCACATACACATATCTGACCTACTTAAATATTCTGGCTCAAGAAGCAGGGCTCCCTTCCCTTAGCGCTGAAATCCTCTATTCCATAGCAATTCGTGCTAAAGTTGGTGGCCAACCAAATCGTTAACTATACCGCATTCGTCCTTACCCAAAAAGCATGACCTTTGAAGGTGTTAACAAAGAAAGGGAATGCGAGACTTAATACTTTTTCATTAAATGTTTTGCTAACATTAGAGGGGCATTCTCTACTCATAGTAAGTTGTTATTATTGATTTCTTATTATGTATATACCATTCTCATTCATTATCTTTACTAATGGATGCTACTTTCTAGATTGTCCTCCTAAATATCTAAAACATTGAAATTAGGAAATCATGCTATCCCTAACTAAAGTAGTAGAAAGTATATGGAACTGGTTTAGATTGATGACTCCTGCTAAAATCCATAAGTATTCCATCATTTTAGATTGTTATAAGGTCCTGGGTGAGCCCTTAAAAGTCAAACTCAATACTAGATAAGGATGCTCATTAGTGATGGAACAATCAGAATCCTTCACCTCAAATTATATAGTTTAGCCCGATGCTGCTGGTGAGTTTTAATACAGCTAAAATCAGAATTTCTAACATTATCAACTTACTGACTTCATTTTCATTTTAGGTTCATCTGTTCTTGTTATCGCTCTTAAGGAAACAAAAGTCAAAGAAAAAATTTCCAAAAAGAGAAAAAGTAAAGATAAAGTTTCGGCTTCGTCTCAACCAACCAAGCCACTCTCCTTTAAAGATACCATCGCCTAAGTTATTGAAGAATTAGATAAAGATGAAATGCGTGATGATGCTTCTATTGATGCTCCTTTTCTCCGCAAGATAAGAGGCCTAAATTTGTAGGTGACTTCACTTTATTTACCATAGATGAGATATGAGATGTAAATATTGATCCAAGTCCCTCAGCAACAAATTTTGACAAAGCTCTGGAAAAGCATAGAAAAGTTCAAACTGAGATACCCAAGGAGGCTCAAACTCCCAACACCATTCTTAATATTACATTCCCTTCTTCCCCAACGTCAATCAGCCGCATGTGCGCTTAACTCGGTCTAATTCTCTCTCCAGATGATCCCCTTCCCTTAAAGGTTCAAACTCGAACTTCAGCATGGAATTTTGATAATCTTGCACAATATTAGATCTCCTTCCCTTTCTTCTCTCGGATTATTGCAACCTCCATTTTATTCCGATGATCACCTCTTCCTTATTTCAAAACAACTCATATCAATACATTTTCCTATTATTAGGCTAGTTTTAATTTTATAAATTCTTCTTTAACTTATAAAGATTACATATTTAGGTAGCAAAGCAAATGTTCCTTCTACAAGGCACTTCCGAAGGGTCTTCTAACAAAGTAATTGAGCTTAAAAAGAAAGTTTGTCACTCCATAATGATATGATCGACATTGCCGTGGCAAGAGACGAGGCGATCTTAGAAAAAGGCAAACTTGCTTCTTCTCTTGATGAAGAAAGGAAAGCGATGCAACTATTGGAAGAGAAAATGAAAATTTTGGAAGCTGATCTTGATTCATTCAACGCACTCAAAGCTGATCTGAAGAAATGACCAAAGAAAAATCCAAGCTTGCCAAGTGTAGCGACTTAAGATTTCGACCCTCAAAAATCGACATCAATATGTTCGCTGTATAACATGCCGAATATTCAAGTGCCGGAAATATTGACTGCTAAGGGTAAAGAAGAAAGAGATAGAAGAAGAAAGAGATAGAAGAAGAAATAGAAACAACAACACAGAATCTCACAATTGAACTAGAACAAAATATAATATATAGTAACAAATCTTTATACAAAATAAACTATATCATTTAATATACATAAAATCATCAGAGTACAACAATCGTCAATCTATCTGGACAGTTATAATAACCTGTCCTGATACACATAACTCACGTAGAGAAAATAACCAAGTACATGATGTATGTTTGAAATCCTCTAGCTCGCCTTTTGAGCTCCATAGCATCCTATCCTAAATCTGTAATACTCGGTCTGACCTGAGCATTATAACAAAGTAACACCTGAGTCAGTTTGGAAAACCAGCGTAAGAAAACACACTCAATTTGAATTATTAAAGTTATCAAAATCCTTTGAAAAACAAAGGTATCTCGTAAAACCGCGTCGCACATAAATATGATGGGTTTTCCCCTTACGATAACCAAAACATTTAATATCAAAATCATCTGAAATTACAATAGTGTCTCTAGAATATAAATAGAAAATAGCCGAAATGCTTGCATCTAACATTCAACATAGTTGGGCACAATGAAAACCGTAAGGCGCTTATTAGAGAATGGATTCCATACATTGACTAGGGGGTACCGCCCATCATAATACAACTCTAGAAAATGTACCGAGGAACTCGTCGGGATCCCCTGCCAACCAAGACCGACCTACCCCTAACTGTAGGATCTAGATTAACCCTAGAGGGGGGGGGGGGGGTGAATAGGGTTACAGCAAACTTTCTCGAATTAAACACAGAAACAAACGACAGAAATAAATATGCTGAAAAGTAAATCACACACAAAATTTACCCAGCTTCGACAACCCCTGCCTACTGCTGCATTCCCAGATTTCTATTAGAATTAAACAGTATCCCGCTTACAAACACTCTAACAGACTCGCAAACCCTTGCTCCCGCTCACAAACACTCTACTAGACTTGCACCCCCTGCTCCGCCTATAGAGCTTTGCAAACTCGCAAACTCTGCTCCCGCCTATAGAGTTTTGCAAACTCGCACACCCTGCTTACTGAACTAATTCTAACTAGACAATCTGACACTACCTACAACCTAGGTGGTGATTTACCAATACTTTGACTTGAAAAGAAAAAACAGACTTCAAAATAGAAAGCATGAGCAAAAATTAAAATACAAACTTGACTCCATAATTTTTGCTCAAATAAAACAAATTTAAAAACAAATTTAAAACTAAAAACCCCCTTTATAAACTAAAGCCCTCTTTTATAAACCAGGCCGGCCCATTCTTTTGCTTTATCCCGTTCCTCTTTTGGCTTGTGAAAAATGGCGGCTCTGTTCAATGTGAATTAGGGCTTTGTTCAAATTCGATTATCTGGTTTGTTTTGCTCTTGCTCGCGGCTCTCTGATGATCGATTCTGGTTGACTTTGAGATTGCGAATCGTACGCAGCTGCTCCTTTGATCGAGTTCGATAGATTGGTATGTATTCTCTTTGCTGGTTTAATTTGCTTGAATTATTGCTTGTTCTTGTTGCGTACTCGATGCCTATGATGATAATTGGGTTTGATATTTATATGAATTGAATACCTTGAATCTGTTCGTATCAATTTACGCGACTTCATCACTTTCCTAATTTGTGCTTTGCTGATATATTTCTTCGACTTGATACTCACGGCTTTAACTTGAGAACGTTCGATCTTTACTTGATTGATACGGTAGAAAAAACTTTCCTCTTTTTGGTTTGTGATTTTTTCAAAGATACGTTTTTGATTTTTTTTCAAAAAATTACACACACTTGATTATCGTACGTCTGCATTGTTCGACTTCGAACATCCCTGTAGCATTGATTTACACGGCATTGACTTCTTTGGCACTTGATTGCCACTGCGTCGGCTCTGATCATTTTTCTGTTGATTGACATTGATACTGCCATATTTATGCCTCTGTTGTTTGCATTCACTTCATTCATTTGTATCAGTTCTCGGCCATTATCACCGCTGACTGCTGACTTCATTTGGTTGTTGCATTCATGAATTTTTCTGACTTGAACTGTTCAATTCTTCTGGCTTCACTGTGAACTTTGGTTCTGGCCATCTTTCTGAGTTGCAGTGCTTCATGTTGATTGCATTATATCGTTTGTCTGTCTTTTTGAATTCCTGTAGTTGCATTCATGTCATGTAGTTGCATTCACTTGAGTCTTGTTGCATTTGTGCATTGCCTTACTGAACTTGATTCATGCTTGTCGTGTACTGATTCTTGATCATTGTTTTTGGTCTGCACTTGCATACTTGCATTTGAGTTTTGTTCATTGCTTGTGACATCCATGTTGCAACTGGTTTGTGTTGTTTCTGTATATTTGCAGTAGTCTTCATTGCATACTGATGTTGTCTCTTTGATAGTACACTGTGTTATTTGAATTGCTGTGTTGTTTTGTCTCTGCCTAGTTGATGTTCTGTTCATGTGTGTCTGGTCGAGTTCATTCAATTCATCGATCCTTGTACATGCTGTATTGAGTCACTTCCATACTTGAGCATTGTTCCATGTATTTGTTGGTCTGACTTGAACTTTTCTTGAGTCTGGTCATTGTTGGCCCTGGTCTGCATACATGCGCTTTGATGCTCTGCTCTTGACTTTGGTTGTTTGGTTTCACTTGGGCTTGTAGTTGATGTTTATAATTGTTCAACTTGGCACTTGCATGCATTGCTGTTGGGTTGCTGTACATATGAACTTGCATTTGTGATCTGATGCAGTTTTGATTTGTTGAAACTTTGCATTTGAGTTGAGTCATGACAACAATGACTTGACCTTTGCATTCAGTGTATTGTGCCTTGTGTTGAACCCAGTTTTAAAGACTCGGATTTGACCTTGTGCTAGCCTATCGTGATTGCACGTGAGTTGAACCCGGCTTTTCATTTGGGTTTGACATGTGCTCACCTGTCCCTGTAAATCGATCAAGTGTATATCGATGTGCACGGCCCTGTGGCATGTACAGTGATACACTGCGCATGTCACACTGTTCGTGTGTGATGAATTCAAATGCGAATGATGACGAACAACCCAAATAACTGAGGCAAATAATATTTTCAAAAATCATATTTCATTTTATATTGCAAAAATATTTCTTTTTCAATTTTACTGCGTTAGTGAACATTTTTGCAGATTGCTCAGATGCTGGATTCAAACTGGAATGAAATTGAAGATAAACTACGAGTGTGAGTGATATGTAGTGAGGAATTTATGTAAACTGAATTGTGATGTAATCAAAAATGTATATGTATAGTGAGAGCTTGAATTTGTACTATTCAAGATTGTAATAAATATTTGTTTGAATAAAATTTCTGTTTGAATTCAATTTCCATTCAAATTCTGTGTAATTTATTTTATTCAACAAATATTTATTTAATCTATGAAAAAAAAAGTACATTACCAATACATTTAAATGAATATATATGTTTATTATCATCAAACAAAAACATATAAGCGCATATTCATACACTAACCTGGATAGTACCGAATATGTTATCACCCCGGGTGTTCCCGTTCTTAGAATCAAGTTGCTCACTTTTCCATGCACAATCATATCCATAATTTATATATATTTCCAAGGGTATCTAGAAAGGTGATAAATATACCCTAATTGGGTGTGACCCACTTAGCTTTGTTGCATCTCCCTTGTTTTAGTCATTCCCGGTTGATGAGGCCGACGATTACCTTTCAAGAACAATTCTACTTAGGATGCTCATCATCCTCTAATGACGATGTTCTGATAGCATTCGTCCATACAAGTTGTCTTGGGTCTAGACAAACCAAATCACCATCTTCACTATCTTCACGATATTCATTCGCAACACTCAAATCAAATCGAAGTAGTTTTCGGATAATTGAATCTGATTCCGGACTCTTCGAAACGATCAATGAAATTGGCTAATATTTGATAATCGGTTATTTAACTATCAATATAACATCCATAAGCAGTCACTAGGCCCGTATTATAATTTTCCAAAATTTATTTTCAAAATATCTTTATAAGATATATAATCAAATCCCTTCCAAATTTTCCATCATCTGAAAGGATTTCAAATCCTTATATTTTTCAATGGAATATTCCCAAACCCTTCCAATACTTAGAATATTTTCCAACTCCACTTTTATGTTCAAAAGTTAGGAAATATTAAATTTATTTCTTGTTTTCTCAAAATTATTTACAATTTAATTATAAATTCTTTAACTCGTTTATAACGAACTCTATATGTTCCAAGGTTCCTTATTTAATTTCCTTTAATATTTTCAAAGTCAAAACACTTGTCTATAATTTCAAATTTCCATTTCTAAATTCTTTTATGAATCCTAATTCATTTTTTGAAGTTCGCCTTTATTAAATACTTCGAAAATTTTCCTTACATTTCCCCAATTTCCATGTTGAGAATTTCTCTTATAAACCCCATGTACTGAATAAACTCTGTTTCCAAACCTCGAGAAGATTTATAAATAAATTTAAATCATTAAAAAACCCTCTCTATATATATAATAAGTATTTAAAGAATAATAATTTATTTTTAAAACATTTTCAAATAATTATTTGAAATACCAAACACTTTTTAATAAAACACTAATAACTCATTTCCAATCCATCTTTAAATTAAATTAATCAATTTACAAAGCTTGTTATAAAAATTAGTATTTATTCAATAAAATTTTATATTTGAATAATCCACTTTTTGAAATATTCCTATACTAACTAGTCTAAAATTTCGTAGTTTAATAAATAAAATTTCCCTTTTAAAAACAAATTTAACTTCTAAATAAAAATATATTTTTAAAATCTCGATAACCAATTTTCAGTTTATAAATCCCTCTCCATTTACAACACATTGATTTCCTTTCCAATTCTCTAGCCATTTCACTTTCCAAAAATAGACTCTACTATTTTTTTTTCCCAAAACCTATTTTCATATCTTGATATAAATTCACACTATGAAATTTATATTCGCAATTTGTCACTAATATCATTTCCCTTATTTATAAACATCATTTATAAATTTACAAATTCCCTTTGTTTTACTCATTTATAAAAATTAATCTTATTTAAAAAATTCCATTTTATAAATCGATTTCCTTATAAATTCCATTTATTTTGCATATCTATCTGAAATATCCATTCCAGCTCCTTTCCATATTTTTCAGGATATCATTTAAAAATCCCCTATATAAAATATTTTAAAAATCTCCATTTAAACAATTTATGAATTTATTAAGCACAACCAAAATCAATTTATTGTTTTATCCAATAAATTTCCTTTTTGAATAATCCAAATTTCGGTATAATTATTCTTATATTCAAATCTCCTTTAATTCCCTTAAAATTTAAAAATAATATTTATCGTATTTTAAACCTAAAATTATACCCAGTGCTACTATAGAATCTAATAATCAAACAAATCATAGTCCATAACAAGATATTCACACACGTCATATATCAATATATATGAAAATAATCAATATATTTGAGGATCCCAGTTGGATCTCCCAACTTGTTTTTCCTACATCCACGGATGTTAGATAACATATAATACATTATGTGGTTCATAAATTGCTCCTCCCCCTCATGTGCGAGTGCCTACCTCGACGTCACTTGCTCCCCCCCTCGCGTGCGAGTCAACCAGGCAATGTGATGAAGTCGCGTTCTATTATTTATTTATTTTTCGAATCGAATTTGATTTTTTTTCTTTAGCTTGATTTGTTCGGTTGGATTATTGGAGAAGAAATAAAAGGAAAGGATGTTGCATCTTTTAAAACGAGATAATAACGTGCGTAGCATAGGTCGGCTTGTTATCAATGGTAGGGTGGCTGATGGATAAGTTTTTGTGAGCTGATGTGAAATGGGGATAAATATATATTTAAAATTCCAAAAATATCTAAATATTATTTTCAAATCCCTATCGAGGCATGCCACCCAGCATTTCTAATATTATACCACTATTCCGAACCCAATGGAACGAGTTTCAGGGCTTAATTCGATCGTACACGGGAGATAGCTTTTTGAATCGTCTATTTAAATTGATTTCCATTAATTTATTTCTATGTGTTTCTATCCCATACGACCAAATGGTAAATCAAAATGCTACGAAATTTTAAATCTGATAATAATACTCTATTATGGATCTAATGGAATTGGTTTGGTCAAATTTTGAAACTATGCCCTGAATTGCTATTTTAACGCGTCGATGAAATCGACGATTTCAAAAATTTACGAAATCGCTTAAAATTTTAGTTATAAAAACTTATTAACTCAATTCTAATTCAGATAGAATTTATGTTTACATCAGAAACCGTTTCGACTCAAATCAACTCAAATTAAAATTATTCGCCATTTCCGTATTACGATAAATCGCTATATTTAAAATTTAAATTCATTCTAAAATTTCAACCAAAATTTTCATATTCAAATATTAGTTTATAATCCAAATTAAATATTTAAACCATTTAAATATTAAAAATCAAATGACGGAAAATTTGGATCGTTACACCAAGGAGAACTGAAAACTAGCCAAGAAGAACAAATCATTAAAAGATCAACTGCAAAGAAAATCTGACCTCCTAGATTATTCAAATAACATCATCAGTGATGCCAGGAAAAGGTCACTTCCTTTTTTAATGTCACTCTTTTCAAGATTATCGTGAGATATTATGAAGATGCTTTGTATGTAACATATGCTAGCAACATCAGGAGATGCCAAGATCTGGATTTACCATCTCTTTCGGCCTTGAGTGAAAAATACAAGAGGAAATTCAATCTTAGAATAAAGAAAGAAAAGAAGGCTCTTGGGGCAAAACTTCCCTGTGGAAGAAGAAATTGGTGTTGAGGCATGGCTAACATTCGACGATGCTTATATTGATGAAGATCCAAAACTTGATGAAGAGCAAGACGATGATGACGACGACGATGACAATGATGATCATGGTGATGGAGACGATCGTGATGATGATTTAATAGTGATAGTGTAGGTAATGGAGGTGATGGAGTAGGATTTTCTAGAGTTCCAGATGACAAGGATGCATATGGTGAAGCTAGTTTGGACTCAACCATCCAGGATGATGAAGCCACCAACTTAAAAGGTTTCCTAAAAAAATGATTCTCCCAAGTTAGGCAACATTTCTCAAGACTAAGACCAAAGAACAAAGGGAAAATCTCCTTGTCGTTGGTTCCATTACATAGTATAGGTCATTCTATTCAACTGTGTTAAGTTATGAGGTAATTTTTTAGTCAACATATAAATTTTTTTAGTCAAGAAGAAAATAAAATACTACTATGAAACTATACTTAAAAAGAAATAAGCGAAAATTGATCAATTAAATAAAGAATTGGACAAGCAAATAAAAGGTTATAATGAGATGTTTGAAAATATAAGAAACTTGTTGAAAGTGCATCGAAGTTAATAGTCTTCAAAGAAAGAGAAATTGCCCCTTGGATGAAGAAAGCCTGTCATCACCGGTAAATACTCATAAAGGAGAATTATGAAATAATGACTCTCTTTTAGATGCTAATTGATGGCAGAAATGCCCTGGTGGAGTTTCTGTACAAAGCTTATTATAGAGGTAAAATTTTCAATTTCTCGTACTTAGGTGATAGATGTGGAGGTGTGACGCCCCACCTCTATACCCACGCTAGCCAAGAACACAACGGCGTAATGCTGTCAACTAGCACGGAGAATAAGGCTGTTGAGGAGCGACCATTCGTGTAATTGCTTTGCGTGAGCACCGATATGTCAGATAGTATAACATGCATTTTATTTCAAGAGGAAAATCCGACATACCGATACAAACACAAAGCTACTACACAGTGGCTATAATAATCTTTGGAAACAAATATAGAAATAAACATAACACAAATCAGTCATAGACAATTCATATCATAAAGGCGGAAGAAGATATGAATATATGGCTAACACATGAAAGTGTATATCAGAGTAGTGGTCAAAAAGATCCACAATAATACAAAAGAATAGCAACACGTGCTATACAAAAGAATACATCTATGAGTCCATATCTCAAGTGTATACAACAAAATAAACTACTAATCTAAGTAGTTAGCCAAAAGATCATATGATAACCCCAGAAGAGAAGTCAAGCAGAAGCACCTGTAACATCTCGGTCTGACCCGAGTATTATTTAATAAGAAAATAATAAACGGATCAGTCTAGCTATAAATATCAGATGAAATGATATAGAATAAGAAATATGACAAAACGTATAATAATCACAATGCCAAGCTGTGATAAATAAGTAATTGAAAAATCAATAAGAGATTAATCAATATCGCAAAGATCTACACAAGAATCAAAGGAAATGTCATACTCCTAATTTCATTCACCAAGCCACAATAAATGACATATATATACAATGCCAATCGTAAAAGTTGGTGAAACATAAATTCCAGAAATCAACACAAGAAATCCAGAAATCACAATAAAAGGATGGCCAATCCCAGAAAAATAAACTCCTCCTGACAGGGTATAGTCCCCCATTGCGGACTTTGAGCCGAAGCTCCTCCTGGTGAGCCGAAGCTCCTTGTGACAGGGTATAGTCCCCCATTGCGGACTTTGAGCCGAAGCTCCTCCTGGTGAGCCGAAGCTCCTCGTGACAGGGTATAGTCCCCCATTGCGGACTTTGAGCCGAAGCTCCTCCTGGTGAGCCGAAGCTCCTCGTGACAGGGTATAGTCCCCCATTGCGGACTTTGAGCCGAAGCTCCTCCTGGTGAGCCGAAGCTCAGTAAAAACGACGTACAGTCCTCCACGTGGACAAAGAGACATCGCACAATGCTAGTCTAAACCATAAAATGATGGTCATGATCAAAGAGAAGTGTCGATTACAGTAAGCTAGTAAATATATGAGCTTAGCTTCATGTCCCATAACCACTAGTTTAACTTAAATATTTACGAACAAATTGTAGATCTCCACTAGAAAATTATCACAGGAGATTCAATCGAACAAGTCCAAGAATTAACCGACGAAGTAAACGCAAGCGTTTCATACCACTTGTTTTACTAAGTCGTTTAATTAGATTTCTCCTACGAGTGAGGTAAAGGTTTGTATATACTAATAGATTAGAAATCGGTTTGAGAAAACGAGCTTTGTAATAAAATAGTGTTGAAATCATTTGAAGAAAGAGTTTTGATATTTACTACTAGTATAGAAACCTTTATATTTTTAAAATGACAAATCACAAAGAAGATTGTAGGAACAATCAATCACTAAGATTTACATTCGAAAACGTGAATAAAATCCAAAGAAATCGATACCAAATCCATCGAAATGGATATTCAAAAATCCCTAAAAAGAGTCATCAAAGTCATAATAGATGATAACAACAAATAGGAAACAACACGAATCGATTAAAGTTGGAAATTCAAGCAACTAGGCGAAAATAGGCAAAATTGCACAGGTCGGTCGGCCGGCTGCAGGGCTCGGTCGACCGGACCCTGTTTTGAAAATTTCTCGGGACATCAGGTCGGTCGACCAAGCCCTGCAGCAGGCCGACCGAACCAGAAACAGAGAAGTGCAAACTGCACTTTTACTAGCAGGTCGGTCGACCGGACCAGGGGGTCGGTCGGCCGAACCTGATGCTCTGCAAATTGATGCCCATTTAATTGATGTGAAACCTCCAATTCGCAACCAAACGAGCACGGACGCTAGGGAATTATGCCTAACGGCTACCCGGCCCTATTGGCTCCTCGATGCATCACCAAAAACACATTTGAACATCAAAGCTACGATTTTTAAGGATTTGGCTTTCAAACACTAAAATTGGAATATTCTCAAAAAGCAATCCAAATCAAAAGCAATTGCACAAAAATAAGTGTTAGGAATTCATACCTAACAATCGAAGATAATCATAGACTAAGATGTGAGATTAAAAATCTCACCTTTGAACCCAAACGATTGAAGAAGAAGCTTGAAAGCAAAGGGGGAATCAACCACACTTCAAATCCAACTCAAGAAGCTTGATTCTCAACTCAAAAGAAGAACATTCCTAAATTTAGGTTTAGCAAATTTCAGAAATCAAAGAGAGAATGAGTTGGAGAAGAAGAAGGAGATGCTTACCAATGGGTTCTCTACAGTTTGGAGCTAGAAGATGGATTTGCTAATGAAGACTAGGGCTTGGAATTTTAGTTTCCTCTTCCACTCCTCCATTATTATGAAAGCTTGAGTATTAGGAAAATAGAAAGGAAGTAAATGAAGAGGAGAGGGCTGGGACTGAATACATAAGTGGGGTTAATGGGCTCAGCCCAAACCAAAGCCCTAAGTGAAAAAGTGGCAAAAATCAACTTTCTCCAAACATATCGAAGCTTATACTCAAAAAGGTCGCAAACGTCATTTTGAACTCAATGGGGGTGGTCTCAAGTCCCAATTCTACTGTTTGCAAAAAGTAGCTTTTCGGACCAAAATCCGACGAACGATAAAATATTTAAATAAAATATTTAAATATACAATTGATAAATATGCGGGTTGTTACAGACTCCCCTCCTTAAAGAAATTGCGTCCTCACAATAATTAAGAAGGAAATATATAGTAACAACCGTGGAAGCATATCAACCCAAAAGAAAATTTGAATCAAGAAGTTCACCATAAAGAGCACGAAGGAGTAAATCCGAAAGTTTTCGTTCGATGAATTCTCAAGATTTCACAAGAGCAATCCTTAGGATTTGAGAACCATTGAAATTTTATCAAAAAGATTATCTTTATATCGAAGGCGCTCAACCTCCGAAGCAATGATGCGAATAGAATGTTGCTGTAACGACCCAGAAATTTTAATAATTTAAATTTGAGTATTTAATTAATTTTAAATATTAATAAGTAGAAATTTGAAGTTAAATAATTTATTTCTCGAATATTGGATTTAATAGGGTAATTTAAATCGATTATTTAATAGTGAAATTCCACAAATAATTAAATATTGGGTTAAATATGATTGAAAATGATTTGGAAAATTTTGTTTTATCATATTGAAGTTATAGAAATGTTTTAGAACTTGTAAAACTGAATTTGGAGTTAATTTGTAAAAATTGAATATTTTAATATTTAATTATCGACTGAAAAATAGCCAATTTTTGAACAGTCTCGGAATTGAACGAAACGAGTTACATTGGATCCTTAATAGTTAGTTATTATCGGATTTCAAATTTCGTAGCAAACGGAGTTGTCGTTTGACCGTGGCAGCTCGAAAGGCATCGATATCGTTTTAATTTTAATTCGGCGAGTTAAAATAGCCATTTTTCAAACGGTCTCGGATTTCGACGAAACCAGTTTCATCGGATCCGTAATGTGATATTATTGCAAGATTTCAAATTTCAAGTCGTTTGGATTTGTCGTTTGTCCGGTACAAGCCAAAACGCCTAGAAATCGTTTAAATCGGTTTAAATTTAAATCGACTGTTTATTGCCGTATCTCACACATACGATGGAATTAGCTTCCGAAACCTATTCCATTGTGTCCGGAATGTGGAAAAACCTTAGGATCGCCTGGCGGCACGCGTCGTTTGGAGTTCGTTTGCAAAAGTGTTAAATTGGGTATTTTATTATTAAAATAATAAGGGTATATATGTAAATCTCCACTCCAAAACCCTAATTCACTTGCTCCAGCCGCCACCTCTCCATTAATGGCCAGAAATTTTCGAATTTCATCCCTCAAGATCTCTCAATCCATCAACATTTAGGAAAAACTCCCAACTACAATGTTGTAGAGCACAGTAAGATCTCCCTATCCAACGGTTAAGATCGAGATTGGAGCGACGGATTGGAGGCTAGGGACCCGCGTTTGCCACCAGGCCATGCGCGTGTATCGAGGCAGGGGGGAGGCCGCACGTGGCCGGTCATAGGCCGAAGGTGGTGGAGGTTTGGGGCTTCAAAATGGCACATCCTGATCGTCATAGATTCAAGCGCGGAGGTGGTGAAATCAAACCCTAGTTTGGTTTTGTGATGGGTTTGCTTGCGTTCACTTCCTGTAGCCGTGCACGCAAGAGAGGGAGGGGGAGAGAAGCTTGTGCGTGCGGCCTGTGGTAGGGGTAGGGTTTGTAAAAGAATTTGTGAATCTATTTTTATTTAAATTCGTATAACGTTTAAAAATCAATATCTTTTTGCTGCGAGGTCCGATTTGGGCGAATCAAAGTGCGTTGGGATCGTATGGTCGTGCTCTTCGCGATGAAGCTGATTTGGAGTCGATTGGAGCTCGTTTGAATTTCGGGTAAAATTAAACGTTCGTTTAATTTTATTCGAAACGAACGCGAAAACGGAAACAAAATCAAGGTGAGAACTCCTCACTCAATCGAAAGGTTTTGTTTAAAATTTTGAATAATTAATATTTATTGTTGATGGTTGATTGATTGTGCTAGTAGATATAGTAGGATATATACTATATATAGCGATATATATATATTGGCATATGTATATATCGGATTTGATTTCCCGCCTCGTATAGCGGATGAGACCCTATTGCGCCGCCTATTAAGCGGATATTTTATAAAATCCCATATACCGCGATATTCCACCTTGAAGTGGAATTGGTATTGTGCTAACGTCTGTGGATGCAGGGTAACAGGTTGGAGGGATCCAACTGGATTCCTCACATATTTATTTGTTTATAAATATTATGTTGATTGTTGATAATCATATTGATATATGACACTTATTCCCGTGATTGACCATTCGATGTCGTGGCATCATCGGATTCTAATTTTTAAATTAAAATAACGGTTTTGAATTTAAAAGGGGTTTTAAAGTGATTTCTCAAAGAATATGGTTTATTAAAAATTTTGAATTGATTAAATTTTAAAATAAATAGATGGATAAAATTTTTATGTTTTAAAAATTTATATTTTTATAAAATATAACTTAAAAGAAATTTTTAACAATAATAGGTTTTTATAAAATAGTTAAATTTGGTTTTTGGGAAGTTATTATTATTAATGGTTTATATAAAGGATTTTATAAATGGATGTTTTTAAATTAAATTTATTGAAGTTATAGAATAAATTTATAAAGTGTTAAGTTGATGTATAACATGAATTTCACTAGGATTTATAGATTAATAAATGTGAAATTTATAAAACGAATGGTTATTGGAAAATCTTAAGTTTATAAGTTATTAACTTATAGAAATGGATTTGGGCATTAAAAAGGGGAATTTTATAGAAATTGTTAATAAATGAAGATTTCATTAGTTGAAATTATTTTAAACCATAAAGAAATCTTGTAAGTGATAAGATTTTAAATTGGTGAAGTTCAAAGGAACGATTTGGTAAATAAATAATATTATAAGTATTTAACTTACAATATGGCTTTTGGGTATGAAATTGGGTTATGTAAATTGCATCGGATTAATAAAGGAATTTATAAAATTGGGGTTTATAATAGAAATGGAATTTATAAACTATGTTTATAAATTTGAAATTCATCGAATTTGATAAATTGAAATATGGGAATTTGTTAAGTGGGCTATATTCACTATTTTGAATATTGAATAGATTATTAAATAAAATGGGTTTGTTTTTGGGAAAGGAATGTTTTAAATGGAATTTAAAACGAATTAAAGGTGTTTTAAAATGTATTGAGTATTGAAAACATAGATTTCAACATTGATTGTTGAAATAGACGTTTTCGAGAAACAGAAGGGGATAATTTGTATAGTATTGGATTTATATATCTATTTTTAATTTCAAATCCATATACTAGTGTTTTTGGGTTGTCGTAACGATGTTTTACGCAACATTCGTTTTTAACCCAAATAAATGTGAATAAAAGAATGTTTTCTCAAAGAGAATGGAATAAAATACTTAACGGTAACTTAAGTATGTTGAATATTTTCAAAATTGTTGAAAATAAATTAAAGTGTGAATTACTTATTATTAAATAAGTTTAGAGATGATTTTCTAATATGAAATGGAACATTTTGAAAATTCACCTTTTAAAGGTAAATCGAAGTGAATAGATGGAAATTGATTTGAAATCGTGTATGTGTAGATATTTGGGAAATTGGAAATTCACTTTGGAATTTATAAATAGGAAGGGAAATTTGTTTAAAAATAAATGTTGATTTATTTTGAAGTATGGGATATAATTTTACGAATTTGAAACGTAAGTTAAAAATAAATCGGTAAAGATTTATTTGGTGATTTGAAATTTGTTTTCAAAAGGTATATATGGATAAGGTGATTTGAAATTTGTTTTCAAAAGGTATATATGGTTAAGGTGATTTGAAATTTGTTTTCAAAAGGTATATATGGTTAAGGTGATTTGGCATTAGTTTTCAAATGGTTAAGGTGATTTGAAATTGGTTTGCAAATGGTTAATGTGATTTGAAAATTGGTTTTCAAATGGTAAAGGTAAATTGAAAATTGGTTTTTCAATTGATTTAGTGTGGAAATTTTATCGTGAAGATAATTTGGTGAAGCAAATAACTGGGGCAATTATTTGTAAATGGTGTATATATATATATATATATCTTGTAAAGATATTTTGGGACTTAATAATTTTGGAAAAAATTATTTGGAATCTGATGATGTGGCGCATCTTTATTGATAGTTAAATAACCGACTATCAATATTTACCCTTGGATGGTATTGATTGTGTTTGTTTGGAATTGAATGCACACTTATTTTTAAAATAAGCGCTCGCTATTCGGTTTAGCCGGGAGAGGACCTTTGTGTCATATATCCCATTCCGAATATGCGATACGTCGTTTGGATTGCATTTGAAGACCGGTGTGAAGACCGGGTATTTGTGAAAACGATAGGATGACCTATCGATTGTCTCCGCATTGTTAGCTACGATATGGAGATTTCCTTTGTGATGGGAAATTTTATCGGGATTGTGAATACCCGGATTGCAAGGGCTTCTTTGGAAGTGCCTTCGGTTCTGTTCGAACCCGGAACAGACTTGTATGGTTACGTGTCTGACATTACATTTTGAGAGATAGAGCAGATTTCTTTCAAATACATTTCTGTTGGTGGCGGAGAATTTATTCTCTTAGCTTAACACCCTTCTCTGAGACGTACGAGCTCAGAGGTTATGTAGTTGAAGGTTATCAGCGATATTTCCCAATCTGGTAATGTGGCATGCTGAGTGCTGCTGTGTGATGATCATTGGTTGATCGTTTGGATATGATCATTTGTTTGATCATTTATCTTTGTGATTATTGCTTTGGTCATCTGTGGACCCAAAGCATGGCTTTGTTGCACAAAGCGTAGCTTTGTGGACGAGACTTCGTCAGGACCTCACTCCCCGGAAATGGTCGAAACAGGAATATGCGGCAAGGTTATGAGGGTCGCTCCCTTTAGGGTATGTCATTTCCTTCTGGAAAAGGGTGGTATCATGGTATGGAGCCCAGATATTTACTCATGTTGATACACTATATCTATTACTGTGTGGTGTTGTTGGTATCGAGCGCTCGGATAAAGGTCCCAAAGGACCGGGGGATGACATATTCGTGTAGTAGTTTCCTAGTTACAGAGGTAACCCGGCCTTGTGTTGGCAGAGATCTAACCGTAACGTTAGTTTCTCGGGACGTCCCGCCAGAGGCGATCCCATGTGGCAGTAGGAAGTTCCTTAGCCTGACCATTTGTTGGAAATCCAATCAAAACAATACGCGCCCTGTACGGTTTTAGTTGTATAACCTGCCATGGAATGTGGCGGTAACCTGCTATTGAACATGGTAGCTATAGTAGGCATACGACGAAATGTCGTATGCTGGCTAGGATTTATATTCTACTTTCGAAATTGTTTTCTACACTATGCACTAGTAATAATATCAAAAATGATTTGATTTTCGCGTAGTAAGCATCTTTGACTATCATAAGGAGAAATCTCCTCCAATTCTGCGTTTGCATTGTGTGTGTGGCGGGAGGCCTTATGGTAGTTTCATTTTCCAAAAAGCATTGCGGATTTCAAAAAAATTAAAATTTCTTGTTGCTTGTTTAAAGATAAAACTGTTTTGAGTTCTCACACCAGTCCCATGACTGACCTGGAGTTTATTGTTCCTTTCCTAAACTCTGGGTGCCCACTATTTTCCACACGGGCAGTCTAGAGTTAGGTTATCAGGTTATTCTGGATTCGGGAGTTGCTGTGCAGATGTTGGAGGCGAGCTTGGATAGCGTAGTCTATTATCTATTGTATATAGTATTCTTTCCGCTGTTGTTGTTGTACACTCTGATGATATGATGTATTGTGATGTATGTATAAAATGTATAGTTCTTTTGTTTTAATGATATTCATTTATCTATTATATGTTGTTCCGCTGCGATTGTGAGATTCTGATATTGTTTCTCGTTCTGTTACTTGTTTTCTGTTTTCTCCTCTCTTTCTTTTCTTTCTTCTTCTACCTCTTTCTTCTTCTAAAACCCTAACGGTTCGATTTTTCGGCAACGAAAAATCGCGATCGTTACATTTGGTATCAGAGCATATGGTTAAGCGACAACCTGCTCTGTTGGGTATTACTCATTAGAGATAGAGTCAGTAGTACTCTAGAATGAGTGTGAGTGTAATAATAGATATGAGTGCGTATTTGTTAGTGAATATAAAATTGTTTTATATTGTGATGATTGGTTTGTTGAGTGGTATATGAACCTTCGTCGGCGCAGCCTCGAAAACTGAATCGAAGGGGTTCCTAAACACTTGAATAGAACAATTCGACACAATATTGTTTTAAATTGGGTAAATGAAATAATTTTGCCTCGATTATATTTTATATATAAAGAGAAAATAATTTTTCAAGAATTATTGAAGTGTGTATATAATTGATTGCTTGGTTGTTGTTAAATAGGATGTATATATAAGATAATCAAGGTTGTTTGAATAAAATAATTAAAAGTTGTTTGAATGAGCTAATAAAAGCAACTATTGTAAAAAGAATAATGGTATAAACCAATGAATCATAAGATGAAATTATAATTGATAATGATTTACAATTGTAAGATAATCATGTATGTATATAAGAAGTAAAATTATATAAGTAAAAGGGTTATAAAAGTGATTTATGAATAGAAAGGAAATTTTTGAAAGAATATTTAGCATTGATTTCACTATTGTCACTGGGAAATAATAAGGGTGATGACTGCAGCATCATCAGTATCATTTTCGAGTTTCTATGTGATGGATTTGCTACAAAAAATGAAATTAAAATTGAAGTTTTGTTGTAATAAATCAATTTGAAATTAAAATTCAATTTGAAATTGATAAATATAAGTGAAAAAGGTTTTGAACTTATAATATAAGTTAGAAGTTGAATAATAAGTTGCATGACTTATAGAATGGGAAAATGAAAGTGAAACCAGTTGTTGAAGTGGTTAAACAATTAAGTTAAATAAAATGGAATATGAATTTGAATATTGATATGAATTTGACTTAAGAAAAAGTTAAATAGGATTTACTTTAGAATTGGAATCCGAATTGAATTGATAAGAAAAACTTAAGTTTAATTAACAAATGATGTTTAAATGGAATAACTTAAGTGAAGTTGAATAAAAATTGATATTTGTATCAAAGTTAAATAATCAAGTGAATTAAATGAGGTAAATAAAGTTGAAATGGAATGCAAGTTAAGTAATGTTGAAAGAATTGATGTTAATATCAAAGTAAGTGAATAAAGTGAGTAAATGAAATTGTTAAAAAGGTGAACTTAAGTTATATAAATGAAATTCAATTTTTATATGTAAAAAGAATTGGCAATTGAATTAAAGAATGGATTGAATGTTAATCAATCGAATGTAAGTAAGTTGATATGAAACGATGTATGTAAGTGTGAATTCATTGAAGTTAGTTGAATAATTGGATGAAAAACAATTGAATGCTAAACCAATTGGAATTAAAACAGTTGAACCAAATTGAATGTAAGTAAAATAAATAAATTTGGTTGTATTGGATGTACATTGGTCGTTATTGCTTGTTGGTTGGTTGTATGTAAATTCATTAAGTGTTAATGAAATTGAATTAGTAAAATTTGAAAGCTATGTAATTGAATTCAAACGAAAATTGGGATGCAAAGTTGAATGAAAATGAATATGCAACTTTAATAGTAAACTAAAAGTGGTATAAGAAGCATGTATTGGAAATTTTATAATTGAATTGGCAAATTGGTTTGAATATTATAATTGGATATTATGCTAGCAGGATATACAGGTTATAAAGGAATTGGGATTTTGATTTCAAAGTTAAAAAAAAATTTGTAACGCTCGACAAAAAGGTACGTATTTCAGTTTTTATATGAGATTTGATGATTTCCTTCTCCAGCCACTTGGCTTTCTCTTTTCTTTTTGATTCTGAGGGGCCGTAGAGCCGTTTTGTAGTCGCACCGATCTAGCCGCGCAAAGGAGACTCTGGCGAAATTTTTCGAAAATTTAGGGAGTTAGTAAAATTTTTTGAGAAATTTTGAAAGTTGAAAATTTGAATTGAAATTTAAATTTGAATTGTCAAATAAACAATGTTGTTTGAAACCTATAATTGAAGTTGGAAAGCTAATTGAAATGATAGTAAATCTTTAATAAAAAGATTGGTGTTAGAAGGTTGATAAAACTATTAGTTTTGGAAAAATAATAAACGGATTATGAATTATTCTCCTTAACTTGCAATTTCGAGGACGAAATTCTTTTAAGGGGGGAAGATTGTAACGACCCAGAAATTTTAATAATTTAAATTTGAGTATTTAATTAATTTTAAATATTAATAAGTAGAAATTTGAAGTTAAATAATTTATTTCTCGAATATTGGATTTAATAGGGTAATTTAAATCGATTATTTAATAGTGAAATTCCACAAATAATTAAATATTGGGTTAAATATGATTGAAAATGATTTGGAAAATTTTGTTTTATCATATTGAAGTTATAGAAATGTTTTAGAACTTGTAAAACTGAATTTGGAGTTAATTTGTAAAAATTGAATATTTTAATATTTAATTATCGACTGAAAAATAGCCAATTTTTGAACAGTCTCGGAATTGAACGAAACGAGTTACATTGGATCCGTAATAGTTAGTTATTATCGGATTTCAAATTTCGTAGCAAACGGAGTTGTCGTTTGACCGTGGCAGCTCGAAAGGCATCGATATCGTTTTAATTTTAATTCGGCGAGTTAAAATAGCCATTTTTCAAACGGTCTCGGATTTCGACGAAACCAGTTTCATCGGATCCGTAATGTGATATTATTGCAAGATTTCAAATTTCAAGTCGTTTGGATTTGTCGTTTGTCCGGTACAAGCCAAAACGCCTAGAAATCGTTTAAATCGGTTTAAATTTAAATCGACTGTTTATTGCCGTATCTCACACATACGATGGAATTAGCTTCCGAAACCTATTCCATTGTGTCCGGAATGTGGAAAAACCTTAGGATCGCCTGGCGGCACGCGTCGTTTGGAGTTCGTTTGCAAAAGTGTTAAATTGGGTATTTTATTATTAAAATAATAAGGGTATATATGTAAATCTCCACTCCAAAACCCTAATTCACTTGCTCCAGCCGCCACCTCTCCATTAATGGCCAGAAATTTTCGAATTTCATCCCTCAAGATCTCTCAATCCATCAACATTTAGGAAAAACTCCCAACTACAATGTTGTAGAGCACAGTAAGATCTCCCTATCCAACGGTTAAGATCGAGATTGGAGCGACGGATTGGAGGCTAGGGACCCGCGTTTGCCACCAGGCCATGCGCGTGTATCGAGGCAGGGGGGAGGCCGCACGTGGCCGGTCATAGGCCGAAGGTGGTGGAGGTTTGGGGCTTCAAAATGGCACATCCTGATCGTCATAGATTCAAGCGCGGAGGTGGTGAAATCAAACCCTAGTTTGGTTTTGTGATGGGTTTGCTTGCGTTCACTTCCTGTAGCCGTGCACGCAAGAGAGGGAGGGGGAGAGAAGCTTGTGCGTGCGGCCTGTGGTAGGGGTAGGGTTTGTAAAAGAATTTGTGAATCTATTTTTATTTAAATTCGTATAACGTTTAAAAATCAATATCTTTTTGCTGCGAGGTCCGATTTGGGCGAATCAAAGTGCGTTGGGATCGTATGGTCGTGCTCTTCGCGATGAAGCTGATTTGGAGTCGATTGGAGCTCGTTTGAATTTCGGGTAAAATTAAACGTTCGTTTAATTTTATTCGAAACGAACGCGAAAACGGAAACAAAATCAAGGTGAGAACTCCTCACTCAATCGAAAGGTTTTGTTTAAAATTTTGAATAATTAATATTTATTGTTGATGGTTGATTGATTGTGCTAGTAGATATAGTAGGATATATACTATATATAGCGATATATATATATTGGCATATGTATATATCGGATTTGATTTCCCGCCTCGTATAGCGGATGAGACCCTATTGCGCCGCCTATTAAGCGGATATTTTATAAAATCCCATATACCGCGATATTCCACCTTGAAGTGGAATTGGTATTGTGCTAACGTCTGTGGATGCAGGGTAACAGGTTGGAGGGATCCAACTGGATTCCTCACATATTTATTTGTTTATAAATATTATGTTGATTGTTGATAATCATATTGATATATGACACTTATTCCCGTGATTGACCATTCGATGTCGTGGCATCATCGGATTCTAATTTTTAAATTAAAATAACGGTTTTGAATTTAAAAGGGGTTTTAAAGTGATTTCTCAAAGAATATGGTTTATTAAAAATTTTGAATTGATTAAATTTTAAAATAAATAGATGGATAAAATTTTTATGTTTTAAAAATTTATATTTTTATAAAATATAACTTAAAAGAAATTTTTAACAATAATAGGTTTTTATAAAATAGTTAAATTTGGTTTTTGGGAAGTTATTATTATTAATGGTTTATATAAAGGATTTTATAAATGGATGTTTTTAAATTAAATTTATTGAAGTTATAGAATAAATTTATAAAGTGTTAAGTTGATGTATAACATGAATTTCACTAGGATTTATAGATTAATAAATGTGAAATTTATAAAACGAATGGTTATTGGAAAATCTTAAGTTTATAAGTTATTAACTTATAGAAATGGATTTGGGCATTAAAAAGGGGAATTTTATAGAAATTGTTAATAAATGAAGATTTCATTAGTTGAAATTATTTTAAACCATAAAGAAATCTTGTAAGTGATAAGATTTTAAATTGGTGAAGTTCAAAGGAACGATTTGGTAAATAAATAATATTATAAGTATTTAACTTACAATATGGCTTTTGGGTATGAAATTGGGTTATGTAAATTGCATCGGATTAATAAAGGAATTTATAAAATTGGGGTTTATAATAGAAATGGAATTTATAAACTATGTTTATAAATTTGAAATTCATCGAATTTGATAAATTGAAATATGGGAATTTGTTAAGTGGGCTATATTCACTATTTTGAATATTGAATAGATTATTAAATAAAATGGGTTTGTTTTTGGGAAAGGAATGTTTTAAATGGAATTTAAAACGAATTAAAGGTGTTTTAAAATGTATTGAGTATTGAAAACATAGATTTCAACATTGATTGTTGAAATAGACGTTTTCGAGAAACAGAAGGGGATAATTTGTATAGTATTGGATTTATATATCTATTTTTAATTTCAAATCCATATACTAGTGTTTTTGGGTTGTCGTAACGATGTTTTACGCAACATTCGTTTTTAACCCAAATAAATGTGAATAAAAGAATGTTTTCTCAAAGAGAATGGAATAAAATACTTAACGGTAACTTAAGTATGTTGAATATTTTCAAAATTGTTGAAAATAAATTAAAGTGTGAATTACTTATTATTAAATAAGTTTAGAGATGATTTTCTAATATGAAATGGAACATTTTGAAAATTCACCTTTTAAAGGTAAATCGAAGTGAATAGATGGAAATTGATTTGAAATCGTGTATGTGTAGATATTTGGGAAATTGGAAATTCACTTTGGAATTTATAAATAGGAAGGGAAATTTGTTTAAAAATAAATGTTGATTTATTTTGAAGTATGGGATATAATTTTACGAATTTGAAACGTAAGTTAAAAATAAATCGGTAAAGATTTATTTGGTGATTTGAAATTTGTTTTCAAAAGGTATATATGGATAAGGTGATTTGAAATTTGTTTTCAAAAGGTATATATGGTTAAGGTGATTTGAAATTTGTTTTCAAAAGGTATATATGGTTAAGGTGATTTGGCATTAGTTTTCAAATGGTTAAGGTGATTTGAAATTGGTTTGCAAATGGTTAATGTGATTTGAAAATTGGTTTTCAAATGGTAAAGGTAAATTGAAAATTGGTTTTTCAATTGATTTAGTGTGGAAATTTTATCGTGAAGATAATTTGGTGAAGCAAATAACTGGGGCAATTATTTGTAAATGGTGTATATATATATATATCTTGTAAAGATATTTTGGGACTTAATAATTTTGGAAAAAATTATTTGGAATCTGATGATGTGGCGCATCTTTATTGATAGTTAAATAACCGACTATCAATATTTACCCTTGGATGGTATTGATTGTGTTTGTTTGGAATTGAATGCACACTTATTTTTAAAATAAGCGCTCGCTATTCGGTTTAGCCGGGAGAGGACCTTTGTGTCATATATCCCATTCCGAATATGCGATACGTCGTTTGGATTGCATTTGAAGACCGGTGTGAAGACCGGGTATTTGTGAAAACGATAGGATGACCTATCGATTGTCTCCGCATTGTTAGCTACGATATGGAGATTTCCTTTGTGATGGGAAATTTTATCGGGATTGTGAATACCCGGATTGCAAGGGCTTCTTTGGAAGTGCCTTCGGTTCTGTTCGAACCCGGAACAGACTTGTATGGTTACGTGTCTGACATTACATTTTGAGAGATAGAGCAGATTTCTTTCAAATACATTTCTGTTGGTGGCGGAGAATTTATTCTCTTAGCTTAACACCCTTCTCTGAGACGTACGAGCTCAGAGGTTATGTAGTTGAAGGTTATCAGCGATATTTCCCAATCTGGTAATGTGGCATGCTGAGTGCTGCTGTGTGATGATCATTGGTTGATCGTTTGGATATGATCATTTGTTTGATCATTTATCTTTGTGATTATTGCTTTGGTCATCTGTGGACCCAAAGCATGGCTTTGTTGCACAAAGCGTAGCTTTGTGGACGAGACTTCGTCAGGACCTCACTCCCCGGAAATGGTCGAAACAGGAATATGCGGCAAGGTTATGAGGGTCGCTCCCTTTAGGGTATGTCATTTCCTTCTGGAAAAGGGTGGTATCATGGTATGGAGCCCAGATATTTACTCATGTTGATACACTATATCTATTACTGTGTGGTGTTGTTGGTATCGAGCGCTCGGATAAAGGTCCCAAAGGACCGGGGGATGACATATTCGTGTAGTAGTTTCCTAGTTACAGAGGTAACCCGGCCTTGTGTTGGCAGAGATCTAACCGTAACGTTAGTTTCTCGGGACGTCCCGCCAGAGGCGATCCCATGTGGCAGTAGGAAGTTCCTTAGCCTGACCATTTGTTGGAAATCCAATCAAAACAATACGCGCCCTGTACGGTTTTAGTTGTATAACCTGCCATGGAATGTGGCGGTAACCTGCTATTGAACATGGTAGCTATAGTAGGCATACGACGAAATGTCGTATGCTGGCTAGGATTTATATTCTACTTTCGAAATTGTTTTCTACACTATGCACTAGTAATAATATCAAAAATGATTTGATTTTCGCGTAGTAAGCATCTTTGACTATCATAAGGAGAAATCTCCTCCAATTCTGCGTTTGCATTGTGTGTGTGGCGGGAGGCCTTATGGTAGTTTCATTTTCCAAAAAGCATTGCGGATTTCAAAAAAATTAAAATTTCTTGTTGCTTGTTTAAAGATAAAACTGTTTTGAGTTCTCACACCAGTCCCATGACTGACCTGGAGTTTATTGTTCCTTTCCTAAACTCTGGGTGCCCACTATTTTCCACACGGGCAGTCTAGAGTTAGGTTATCAGGTTATTCTGGATTCGGGAGTTGCTGTGCAGATGTTGGAGGCGAGCTTGGATAGCGTAGTCTATTATCTATTGTATATAGTATTCTTTCCGCTGTTGTTGTTGTACACTCTGATGATATGATGTATTGTGATGTATGTATAAAATGTATAGTTCTTTTGTTTTAATGATATTCATTTATCTATTATATGTTGTTCCGCTGCGATTGT
This sequence comes from Allium cepa, assembly GCA_030765085.1. Lineage (NCBI taxonomy): Eukaryota > Viridiplantae > Streptophyta > Magnoliopsida > Asparagales > Amaryllidaceae > Allium > Allium cepa. The sequence continues at coordinate 542,256,647 of CM060940.1, read as the reverse complement.
GAGATTCTGATATTGTTTCTCGTTCTGTTACTTGTTTTCTGTTTTCTCCTCTCTTTCTTTTCTTTCTTCTTCTACCTCTTTCTTCTTCTAAAACCCTAACGGTTCGATTTTTCGGCAACGAAAAATCGCGATCGTTACAGTTGCTCAAAAGTCAAATTTGGTGAAACTTCAATCCCCTCAATAACACCGGGCTCAAGAATAAAAACCGGAAACATAAAAGCATTTCCATAGTTAAAAGACGTGGAAAACGTCAAGAATAGCAGAAAATTGAGCTGGTGCAACGACGTAGTATAATAACAGTATGCCCTAGAAACTAGGAACTCAAATAATTTGGGACATCAGCGTAGTACAAAAACGGTACGCCAAATGAACCAAAGCCCGAATAATTTTGGAACACCGACGTAGTACCAAAAATGGTACGTCCAATGAACCGATAAACCGGAACAACGATGTAGTATAATAACTGTACATCCAATGAACTGAACACCATAAAAGAACATCGGACGCTAGTCCATAAAAAAGATGAGATAAAGCTCAATAAAACGAAGTATATCAAAATGTTTGATGAACTTGATAAAGAGATAATTCCATTCAGACATCATCAAAGAATCAACCACTTGTTGCCTACGACAAAGCGCATCCGCAACGCGGTTTCCCTTTCCGGGAGTAAAAAGAATATCAAGATCATAAGATACCAGGAACTCGAGTCATCATGAAGTTTCTTATGAGAAAATAAATATTCCAAAGATTTATGATCGAGGTAGAGAATAAATTTCCCATCAAAATATGATGATGCCGAATTCCAAAAGTAAAAACAATAGCCGCGAGCACTAGATCATGAGTAGCATATCTAGTCTCGATCGGCTTTAATGGTTTAGAAGCACAAGAGATAGCACGTTCTCCTTTGCAAGAGAACGGCATCAAAACCAATACGACTAGTATCGGTACAAATAGCAAAGTCTTGGTCCCCCTCCAGGAATCAAAAGAATAAAAGTATCGAAAAGAAAGAATTTCTTTTAAATAATCTTCTTTCCTGAAAAGTTAAAACTTGCAAAATTACATTTATCATTATGTAATAATCATTCTAGAAAAATTTATCATTTTCAAGTTAATATACTGTGTCTGATTGTCACACCAAAGCGTTTAGGAAATTCCTATCGATAACGTTGATCAAGCGCATCGACCAAAATTCGTAAAGCACTCAACGGGAAATACAATCACAAAATCATCTTTTATAGGATAATTAAATCTCTTAAAAAGTTTTAAGAATATTCTTTGTTCGTTTCAGGAACAAAAATCCAGATTTACTTATAAATAAATCTTATGAAAAAGATTTTCAAAATTTTAAATTTCTATTTTCATCCAAAATCAATAAATACAAGAATGGTCTCATCGAAATATTCATAGAATATTCGATTCATAAAATGGATGAAATAAGCTGGACAAACTGAATGACAAAATAAGTCATTCATAAAAATCGTAACGAGTGCGGAATGCGGTAAGTGGAATGCTAACTTCCGCAACTCGTAGCAAATGAAAATCGGTGGCAAGGCCAAACTAGAAAGACCTTAACACCACACAAAAGATTTCTTAGGTGATAAATCCTAAGATAAACTCAAAAATACCAGAAAAGTTTCACAAATTATTTAGATAATAGAAATAACACTTTTCTCATCTTGAGGGCTTAAAGAATAAAATGATGCCTTCAAAAATTTGAAATCGGAATCACAAGAGAAGATAGGAATCTGCTTAACAGATAGAAAATGTCGAAGATGAACAGTCCACATGGAAAATAGGATATGGGCTTCAAAATTAAGCCAATCCTTACAAAAAAATCAATTCTGAAGCCTAAGTAAAAATCGGCTCGGAAAGAAAAATCACATAAAATAATTTCGACATCTATAGAAAACAAATTGTGTGTTGCGGATCTACCATCCGGATTCGCAATTCTCAAGGAAGTCATCAAGCCCAAAATATTTTCAAAGAAAAGAATCAACAAGTTCTTTTGATATAAAATAGTGAGATGGAACCCATATCAAAAAGAACTCGAATAAGAAGATCACGAAATAAAATAACACCATCAAGGATTGAATATAAAATACCTTGACTAAGAGAAGAGTTGCTGGGGACTTGCAGCTTTCCTTCTCTCTTGCTTTGACGCTTGGGACACGAAGATATATAATGATCCGCACTTTTGCAATAGCGGCAAGAAATAGGCCTTGGACACCTATTTATATAGTGTTCCCTAGAGCCACAATTGTAGCATTCTCCGCGATTAGGGATAGGAGTATTTTCTATAGAAATCTCTTGCTTCGCCCTCTTGTTAGGATTAGGACTTTCGAACCTAATAAAGGGATGCCTCTTCTTGGTGTTGTTGGAGTTTGGTTTGGCACTCCCAACCTCGGCATCACTTTCTCTATCGGCCTCTTCAAGATGAAGGGCGATATCAACAAGCTGATCAAATGAAACTTCAAGTTTCAGGAGTAATGGCTTCTTAAGATTCTTATTCAAGCCATAGACAAATCTATGAATTTTCTTCAATGGGGTATTAATGTATTCAACCCCGTATTTAGAAAGAGATTCGAAAGATGCGACATAGTCTGTCACAGAAGATTCACCTTGAACAAGATCAATGAAACGCCGGGCTAAAGTTACTTTCTCAGCCTCCGGCACAAATTTCAATTCGAATCTTTCCCGGAATTGCTCCCAAGTGAGATCTGCTTCAACGATTTCAGAAATTAAAAGCTCATACCAATCCAATGCTCTTTCTTGGAGCATGCTAGAAGCTACTTGGACTCGATGTAAATCAATAAGGTTCATGCGAGAAAAGATGCGATCGCATGATTTAAGCCAAGCTTGAATTTCTATAACACTCTCGGATCCCTTGAATGGCCTTCCACCCAAATCGGTGCAGTCTCTGCACAAGCGTGCAAAACCGGATCTAGGATGAGTAGGCTCTGGATTGGGTCCGGCAGCTTGAGCGTTCTTAACAATATCTAAAAGCTGCTGGGCAGACATAAAAACTCCATCTTGGGGAGTAGCACTAGATTGACCGGCGCTGGGACGGCCTCGTCTAACCATTTCTCTTCTTTAAGAAAGAAAGAAAGAAGAGGAAAAAGTTATTCTCAAAATGAATATCAAGCAATCTTGATAGATAAAACAAGGAATCATAAAGAAAATAGGATGAATCGGTACGAAGACTCGAATTAAATCCTAAAGCACGACTCCTAAGAAAGACTTAGGACGATGATCCTTGTTATAATATTCCATATTGTTCCGAAGTTTGGCTCTGATACCAAGCTGTGACGCCCCACCTCTATACCCACGTTAGCCAAGAACACTACGGTGTAATGCTGTCAACTAGCACGGAGAATAAGGCTGTTGAGGAGCGACCATCAGTGTAATTGCTTTGCGTGAGCACCGATATGTCAGATAGTATAACATGCATTTTATTTCAAGAGGAAAATCCGACATACCGATACAAACACAAAGCTACTACACAGTGGCTATAATAATCTTCGGAAACAAATATAGAAATAAACATAACACAAATCCGTCACAGACAATTCATATCACAAAGGCGGAAGAAGATATGAATATATGGCTAACACATGAAAGTGTATATCAGAGTAGTGGTCAAAAAGATCCACAATAATACAAAAGAATAGCAACACGTGCTATACAAAAGAATACATCTATGAGTCCATATCTCAAGTGTATACAACAAAATAAACTACTAATCTAAGTAGTTTGCCAAAAGATCATATGATAACCCCTGAAGAGAAGTCAAGCAGAAGCACCTGTAACATCTCGGTCTGACCCGAGTATTATTTAATAAGAAAATAATAAACGGATCAGTCTAGCTATAAATATCAGATGAAATGATAAAGAATAAGAAATATGACAAAATGTATAATAATCACAATGCCAAGCTGTGATAAATAAGTAATTGAAAAATCAATAAGAGATTAATCAATATCGCAAAGATCTACACAATAATCAAAGGAAATGTCATACTCCTAATTTCATTCATCAAGCCATAATAAATGACATATATATCGATGCCAATCGTAAAAGTTGGTGAAACATAAATTCCAGAAATCAACACAAGAAATCCAGAAATCACAATAAAAGGATGGCCAATCCCAGAAAAATAAACTCCTCCTGACAGGGTATAGTCCCCCATTGCAGACTTTGAGCCGAAGCTCCTCCTGGTGAGCCGAAGCTCCTCGTGACAGGGTATAGTCCCCCATTGCGGACTTTGAGCCGAAGCTCCTCCTGGTGAGCCGAAGCTCCTCCTGGTGAGCCGAAGCTCCTCGTGACAGGGTATAGTCCCCCATTGCGGACTTTGAGCCGAAGCTCCTCCTGGTGAGCCGAAGCTCAGTAAAAACGACGTACAGTCCTCCACGTGGACAAAGAGACATCGCACAATGCTAGTCTAAACCATAAAATGATCGTCATGATCAAAGAGAAGTGTCGATTACAGTAAGCTAGTAAATATATGAGCTTAGCTTCATGTCCCATAACCATTAGCTTAACTTAAATATTTACGAACAAATTGTAGATCTCCACTAGAAAATTATCACAGGAGATTCAATCGAACAAGTCCAAGAATTAACCGACGAAGTAAATGCAAGCGTTTCATACCACTTGTTTTACTAAGTCGTTTAATTAGATTTCTCATACGAGTGAGGTAAAGGTTTGTACATACTAATAGATTAGAAATCGGTTTGAGAAAACGAGCTTTGTAATAAAATAGTGTTGAAATCATTTGAAGAAAGAGTTTTGATATTTACTACTAGTATAGAAACCTTTATATTTTTAAAGTGACAAATCACAAAGAAGATTGTAGGAACAATCAATCACTAAGATTCACATTCGAAAACGTGAATAAAATCCAAAGAAATCGATACCAAATCCATCGAAATGGGTATTCAAAAATCCCTAAAAAGAGTCATCAAGGTCATAATAGATGATAACAACAAATAGGAAACAACACAAATCGATTAAAGTTGGAAATTCAAGCAACTAGGCGAAAATAGGCAAAACTGCACAGGTCGGTCGGCCGGCTGCAGGGCTCGGTCGACCGGACCCTGTTTTGAAAATTTCTCGGGACATCAGGTCGGTCGACCAAGCCCTGCAGCAGGCCGACCGAACCAGAAACAGAGAAGTGCAAACTACACTTTTACTAGCAGGTCGGTCGACCGGACCAGGGGGTCGGTCGGCCGAACCTGATGCTCTGCAAATTGATGCCCATTTAATTGATGTGCAACCTCCAATTCGCAACCGAACGAGCACGGACGCTAGGGAATTATGCCTAACGGCTACCCGGCCCTATTGGCTCCTCGATGCATCACCAAAAACACATTTGAACGTCAAAGCTATGATTTTTGAGGATTTGGCTTTCAAACACTAAAATTGGAATATTCTCAAAAAGCAATCCAAATCAAAAGCAATTGCACAAGAATAAGTGTTAGGAATTCATACCTAACAATCGAAGATAATCATAGACTAAGATGTGAGATTAAAAATCTCACCTTTGAACCCAAACGATTGAAGAAGAAGCTTGAAAGCAAAGGGGGAATCAACCATACTTCAAATCCAACTCAAGAAGCTTGATTCTCAACTCAAAAGAAGAACATTCCTAAATTTAGGTTTAGAAAATTTCAGAAATCAAAGAGAGAATGAGTTGGAGAAGAAGAAGGAGATGCTTACCAATGGGTTCTCTAGAGTTTGGAGCTAGAAGATGGATTTGCTAATGAAGACTAGGGCTTGGAATTTTAGTTTCCTCTTCCACTCCTCCATTATTATGAAAGCTTGAGTATTAGGAAAATAGAAAGGAAGTAAATGAAGAGGAGAGGGTTGGGACTGAATACATAAGTGGGGTTAATGGGCTCAGCCCAAACCAAAGCCCTAAGTGAAAAAGTGGCAAAAATCAACTTTCTCCAAACATATCGAAGCTTATACTCAAAAAGGTCGCAAACGTCATTTTGAACTCAATGGGGGTGGTCTCAAGTCCCAATTCGACTGTTTGCAAAAAGTAGCTTTTCGGACCAAAATCCGATGAACGATAAAATATTTAAATAAAATATTTAAATATACAATTGATAAATATGCGGGTTGTTACCGGAGGTTTTCTCCGACTCTTTCATAATAGATATTTGGACAAGTATAGGTCCGATCCGCACCCCGAGATGTGTTGGAACCTTCCCAGATTGGCTTCCATCCCACTTTCTTCTAGTTCCCTTCCCCTCAAAACCTTAAGTACAATAAGAAGAGAGTTATTTCTAAAATGTATAAGAAATCGATTTTGAGAACCCGAATGATTATTCAATAGTGATATGCTTCTTTTTTTACTTATAGTTTTCACTATTTTTGTTTTTTTATCCTTAGTTTAATTCTAATGTATTACACAGAACAGTGATCTCCCATGTAGTCCAATCTCTAGAGATCTCTTAGTAAATTTGACATGATAAGAAAAGATTTTAAGGAAAAATCTTTAATTTTCAAATAAGACATTGCTTCCTTAGAGATTTACAAGAATTTTTAATGCATTACCCCTGTTTTTGTTTTTATTTTTCAAGTGATGAAAAAGATAAGTTTCTCAGTGAAATTCAATCTTATCACACCCAAATAATATGTGGTCATGAAATCCTCCAGTTGGAGAATGGAATTTTAATCAGTTCTCTCTTGTTTACACCCCGGAAGGAATTAAGACCTCCTTCAACTCTACACTCACATTGTACGCTATGTCATTTGAAAAGGCCAAAACCATAGTCTCTAAAATTTGAATGCTAATTAAATGTTCTTGAAAATAGAATTATGATGTAACCTTAATTTTTGTATTACTTGTGAACTCCACTTAATATCAGTAGAAAAGTTTGTTTTTCATATATTAATTCATGTCTCCCTTATTCTTAATAGGAGAGACAATTAATATGTACATATGATTCTCTAGATGCTTCACGAATCATTGATATAAAAGACAGGTTGCTCGCTTATGTAGAAGAAAAACGATCATCCCAAGATGACTCAACTTTGCGATTCTCGAACAATCCTATAGTACAAGAGTGGCATAGAATCTACTTCATAGTGAAATCGGTGTTTATGACTTACAAGGAAATGACAGCTAGCACTAAGGAGCAGCTTAAAGGAAAGGAGAAAGAGAATCAAGTGTTAAAAGAGAAAACTAACTCGATTTGCGAGTCCGGTCCTTCCATCGAAGCTGACACACAGATAGCTAAATTACACTAGAGAATAAATGATCTTGAAGTAGACTTAATAAAGAGTTGATTTCATTGTCAATCACTAGAGCTCGCGATAAGTGAGGGAGAAGCCGGCCTTCCTACCCCTACACTTGGAAGAATTTTTAGGTCTCGTTCTTTGACGAGCTAAGAATTCCCTACTTTGCTAAACTCGCCTCTAGGCTTAAGCAGTGAAATAATCTTGATATGGAGCAAAAAGGTCAAATTTAAGGTCATACAATATTTTGGTAGGAAATGGGATGAGAAAGTGTCTCAGGGCATAAGTGAATACGTGAGAAAAGTTCATAAGCTGAGAGATATACTTTCAAACAAAAGATCGAAGAGTTGAATAGCATAATCAAAACTTTACGAGGAGCTAATAAGACTCTCCTGCACACTTTGAATATACAGATTACTATAATTGACGATGCAAATACTATTTTGAAATAGGAAAAGAAATTCAAAGAACTCTTCGATGCTACTATTCGTCATGTTGTTGATCCCATAATTTCCAAGGACTTAGAGGGGACTGCAAAAAACCTCGAACTTTAGTGATGATTCGCTTTATACTAGCATTCTTTTTCACTTAACTTTTGTATCTAGCACTTTGCTCATAATGTATTGGATTGTAAGAAAACTTATAATTAAATAAATGTTACCTTGAATGTAAGGTATATAATAGTGAATTGAATTCTGATTTTGATCTGAAATTGCATGATGATTAGTATTTTACTTTTCCATATTGAAGCTTTCTGATATGTAGACTAACTCTCCTCTTATTTAGAGAATTAAGAATCTTATTTGTTGAGCTTGATTTGAATATCCGGTAGGTTTCTTTAGTAATGGAGATTCTCATTAGATGAATTTGAGTTGAAAACTGACTTAAAGAAGCCATGAAACTTAATCTGGAAATCAAAGAAGACTAGAAACCAAAATTTGGTAATAATATACCATAAATCTATATTTGAAAGAAGACTAGATATCCATATCTAAAAGAAGACCAGAAATTCATATCTGGCAATAATAGTAGAATATTAGAAATCTTTGTTTGGCAACTGGACGTTGCATTTTCTTAGGAGCGTATTTAGCTCATATTTGATAGATATTCCTCTAGAAGATAGATTGACAGGAAGAACTTGTCTCGGCTTTTGATAGATTAGGAGCATTACTTGGCTCTGATTTTGATAGTTTTGCTTGACACCATCTTAGATGATGATCTTTACTTGGATCAGAACCCATGTCACCGTCATAAATAATGACTTGGGTATCTTGTACGATGTGTTTGGTTAGTTATTTTAAGTAGAATCAAAGACTTATCCGGCCTTCCTCTAGGAGGTGCTTCAATGAGGTCATTGATGATGGCACTGAAAGCTTATTTCGGAGCTTTAGTAAGGCCTTTGATGATAGCACTAAGGCTTACTCCATCCTTCCTCTAGAAGGTGCTTCAGCCAGGCCATGTAGGCAAGGGTTGAAGGCTTTTCTAGTGCTTTAGTGAGGCCTTTAATGGTGGCTTTAAAGGCTTATTCCGACTTCCCTCTAGGAGGGGCTTCAGTGAGGCCTTGGATGATGGCACCGATGGCTTAGGGCCTTTAATGGACATGGACTTCTTGAGGTCATGAGCCTTTGATGGATGGGTCGTTTGACGACCAGAGACCTCTTGCGGTCATGATCCTTTGATGGCTGCATAGATACCCTTATTTTGTTAAGAAAATCTTTGTTGATGATTGACTTTGACATCTTTGTATAAACTGGTTGAGTTTTGCTTGTCTTAGAAAATCGATGACCATTCCTTCTAAGCTCCAGCATTGATTAGTATCATGACAATTGGCAAAATGATAGTGATAATATTACTTTCCATAATTCCTTTTGAACTTGGGTCTCCTCTTTTGTGAAGGCAATCGTTAAGCTCATCCTTAGGTAGGAAATAGATTTTTCAAGAGAAGTGGTGATAATGTAATTGTTTGGAAGTCATGATTTGCAGGCTAACCCTCTTGGCTGATGCTTAACACTTTTCCTGCCTGCTATAGTTATCTCATCTTCTATAATTAGTTTCCTCTTTAATGTGCTTTGAAATTCACTAGGGATCAGTGAATGACTTATAATCTTATGTCATTTTTGAGCGAACGTGTAAAAATCACTTATTATCTCTTTCTTAAATATAGTTCCCTCGGCTTGGAATTGGATAACCCTCTTTATCTTTAAGAACAAATTATTCTTCTTCGGGCACTCTCTTCCGAAGGCAAAAATTGGAGTATGGCCTATATGAAATGGATTTATGCTTCGATTGTCCAGATCATAAAGGGTTGTCACTTCTTCTCATTCACAATTTGCAAGGCTGTTAATCTCAACACTTGTAACTTGATAGATGGGCCTAATAATTCGAGGTTCAGAAGACCCTTGTTCAAATATCTTAACATGATTAAATGGCATGATGTTAAGGATTAAGGTTGTTTATCTTAGAATGGGATGCTTGGTTTAGGAAAGTTCTTTATGCCCTAAATATGTAGGCTAGGGAAGTTCTACTCAGAATTTCGACAATGTCAGAGGTTCTATAACATCCCGCCTTTCTATCCACAGAAGGACGCATCATTAATAAGAAAGAAAGGGATAGAATAGAGAAAAGTTAGAAAAGAAAGAACAAAACAACATCAGAATCTCACAGTGGAACGAATAAATTATATTATATCACATGAGATATTACAATATCATGTGCATCAGAGTTATTCAACTTATACAATACAAACTAGACAGTTATAAACACCTGTCTAGTCATTACAACTTAAGTACATCTCAGAAATATAGATACAACACTAGCACAGCGGAACCACTATATATCTACAAACGCCGAAGCCACCTGCTCCATATCTCCACCAGAATTCGTCAAAGCTAACCTGAATCCCTTGGCTACTCACAAAAATTTGAGTATCCAAGAGTTTAATAAAACAGAAAATAAACTCTGGGTCAGACATGGGTCTGGTGTGAGTAAACGGGTTAATGTTGTTTAACTTTGAAAACCTTTGAAAACAAAAGGTATCTCATAAGGCTTCCCGCACACAAATACGAAAAAGTTTTTACCTTAAGATAACCAAAACATTTGATAGGAAATCTAGTTATATTATAATAGGGTCTAGGGTTTTCAAGTAAAATACAGAAATAGCTGGAATGCTTACATCTCACGTTCTAACATAGTTGGGCACAATCAATATGTACGACACTTATTAGAGATTGGATTCCATACAATGGCAGGGCTACTGGGGTACCGTCCGTCACAGTACGTGGCCTAGATCACCGTACCGAGGATCCACCCTAAATCCCATGCAACACAAGGCCAAAACCATCCCTTACTGGATAGTCCCGAACAAGATAACCCCGCAGTTGTCATGACCAACTGCCCACATAGACGAATAAAAAGGAACCTCTAGAATGGGGAAAATCTTGTCCTACTTGGGTGCTACCCACTTAGCCTTGCTGCACCTCCCCTGTTTTAGCCATTCACGGTTGATGAGGCTTGAGGCTACGATTACCTTTATAGAACACATCTATCTTAGAATGCTCATCGTCCTCCTAACGATGTTTTGAAAGCATTTAATCCATACAAGTTCATTCCTAGTTCGAAAGAAACCGAAGGCACTATCTCGATACACTCATTTTGGAATCACCCTTGAAGTTAACGACAATAGCCCTTGCATTGTGAATCTTCATCTCTATCGAAAGCACTATCTTCGTTAACTCATTTTGGAATCACCCTCAGAGTTAACGACATAGCCTTTCCTCTAAATCTTCATCTTCACTTGAGATATCATGACCTATCTTTTAATTTGGATCAATGTGGTTTTCAGAATTCCAAATTTGAAAATCCGATCCCGGTCTCAACGAAACCCAAAATGTCGTCTTAATGTCCAAGTTGTTAAGTTTGAACAATTTAATTCAATTTAAAATATTGAATTCACACGGCATCATTCATAGATAAATATCACACATTTATTACAACTATAATCAATATCATATCATAGCACATCATAGATTATTCAAAATATAAGTATCAATCAATCCAGACATTCTAACCAAACAATCATTAATAAACAGGAATCATTAATCCTATTGTAATTAATTTAATCAACTTAAAGTAAATTAATTACTTGAGAATTAATCACCTAACTCAGCTTAAATCAATCACTAATTAATTAATTACAAACCATTTAATTAATTAATCATTCTTTAATTACCTTATAAACCAATTAATTAATCTTTAATTATAGATTAATTATCCTTTAATTATACTCTTAATTAATTATCCTTAATTAATTACTCTTTAATTACATTAAGTAATTAGCCTTTAAATTAATTACACAAATTAATTATACTTTAATAACTTATATTAATTAACTTTTAATTAATTAACTATAATTAATTACATTGATCCTAAATTAATTACATTAATTAATTATACCATAATCACTTCATTGATTAATTATCTTATAATTAATCACATTTATTAATCAATTAAACCTTTAATTACTTTCATTCATTACATTAATTAATGATCCTCTAATTACTTCATTAATTAATTATTCCTTTAATTACATTTAGTAATTAATCTTTAACTTAATTACATTCATTAATTACCCTTAATTAATTACTTTCAGTAATTAATTAAATATACTCCTTGAATAATTACATTAATTAATCCTTTAACTAATTACACTGAGTAATTAACATTTAATAACTTCCACTAAGTAATTAATCTATAATTACTTTCCATCAAGTAATTCCCCTTAATTAATTGCATCGAGTAATTGTCCATTAATTACTTCACTAAGTAATTACACTTCATTAATTACATTAAGTAATTATACTTAACTAATCATCAAGTGATTCTTTTTAATTAATTAAACTTAATTAATTAACTTGTACTAATCAGAATTTTTTTATTAATCACACTTAGTAATTAATTTCTTTAAATTACTTTATTAAGTAATTACCCTTAATTACCCTTTTAATATTAAGTAACTAACGTCTAATTACATCCATTACTTAATTATTCCTTAATTAATTAATCTTTGATTACTTAGATTAACCAATTCTAAATTAAGTAATCAACTACCCTTAATTAATTACACAAAATTTATTTATCTTAATTTAATTACTTAAATTACTTATCTTAGTTAATTAAGTAATTATACTTTATTACTATTGTAAATAAGTCTTGATTAAATTAAGATAACCCATATGCTAAATTAATCTCATAACTACCATTTAAATTAAATTAAATTTAAATGCTTGAATTTGGTTTATACAAAATCATCGTCTTCTGATTATTAAAGTTAAATACTTTTACTTTAATTCACAATTAAATTTCTACAAATTACCCTTTTAATTTGAAAACATTTAGGGACAAATTTACAAAATTTTGTTTAATGTAATATTCTAAGTCAAAACTATTTTTAAAACAAAATTTAAAACTTTAAAATCCATACTTTAAAAAGTTGAATTTGTTTAAAACATCATGCTCTAAACTTAAACATTTCATCCCTCTTTTAAAACTATGTTTAAAATTAAGTTTTGCTTTTAAAATTTGAAATTCATTTTAGTTTAAAATCTGGACAAGTTTAAAAACTGGAAACAAAACGTTCCCGAGCAAAACAACAAATTTCCTGAGCGAAACAACAAATTTCCCAAGCAAAACAACAAAATTTTCGAGTTATCTACCAAGCATCACCCGCGTGCTTTCTTCTTTGAGTTATCACGACCAATAACTCGAGTAAAACCCGAAAAAATTCTACCCAACCCAAACGAACAACCTAGACCAGAACAATTGTGCACGCGTGCACGTGTACGCCGCGGCCACCAGATTCTGACCATCGTACAAACTTCGGTAAGTCGTCGACGCTCCCATCGCCCCTCATGATCTCTCAGAAAACCCAAAATGCCAGAGGAACAAAAATGAGCATTCGAAACCACATCCTCATAAATACTTGATCGGCAAATCACCTGCCGACGACGAACTACACCACCAGAAGGCAGGCCCTTCCTCCTAGAGCTGCTCCATGACAAGACGCAACGATCCCCCCACAAGCGATCCATTTCGATCCACCACAACCACCTCACAAATCCCACCAACATCGACGACTCATATGTGCTCAAAACCCTACTTCTTCCTTCTCCAGCCACCATCGCCAACAGAAAAATCCTTCGCCATTTTTCCAAAGACCCCTGACTCCCCGACCACCTTCAGGCCAAACCCCAAACTCCAGTTCGCCTTCAGTCGCCGTTGGTAGCCAAAATACCCAAAAAAGATCAACACCGATTATCTCATCGAATCCCAAACTAAAAATCTCAATCTTTGTACCTAAAATTCAAGATTTCCTACCCTAAATCCATTCATGCAATCCAATTATGAAATTGTTTTCATAAAACTTTGACCAGTTTATGATTCCACGGTATTTTCTTATTCCTGAAATAATTATTGAACTAAAATCCTTGAAACTATTTTTAGAGTTGATATCATGTTGTTATACTCATTTCATTCAAGGATCTAAGTTTAAAATTTCTTATACTTGGAGTTATGCAATTTTTTTATAAAAAAATAATATAGAGACTACGAAACAACATAGACAAGATATAAATATACATACAGTTATATCCACAATATACATAGCAATTCAAGTTATATTCATGCTAAAACATCCATGCAATCCAACATTATTTCACACATTTCACCTATATCAAAATTAAATCTCAGATCTAAACTATTTTTAAAAGAAACAAGTTTATTCATAGGAATTAGAAGCAGAGGACAACTCTGTTGTATTTTGTTTCCAAAACTTTGAATTTGAACTGGCATTTTGAATTAGTTGTTTTAGTTGAATTTGTTTGTTGAATTTTGAAACTGATCTGAACCAGAGAAGCTTGCAATTGTTGTTTGATCCAGAGAGGTTTGTACTTGCATTGATTTAAATTTTGGTTTAGATTTGTTGTTGATCTTTTTTTTTTGCAAGACCTCGGGTTTGAAGATTTTTGAATAGATGTTTGTATTTAGTTTATATGTTTTAAGAAGAAGAAGGAAAGAAAGTACAGAGAAAATTTTAACTGAAGAAAATGAACTGCTTTTCTCTTTAAAAACATTGTTATATACTTAATTATCTATAAAACAAGGTATGGCCACTTGTAAACTTAAGTTGTAGAATATTTACAAGTATATTTGCATGATTTTAGGGCCTTTCACATGTTTTATTTCAATATTAAAAATTACTTATTTTACAAGTGTTAAAATTTCATTATTAAATTAATTTCTTACTTATATTAACATGTTTTTATGTTTATTTCAATTAGCTTTTAATGTTTATATAAAAAAATTATCTTTATATAATTATAAGCTATACTTAGTTCATGATATATTGTTATAAGAAAGAATACCTTTCAACCCTTTTTTATATATATAAACCATTTAAGCTTAAGTAATTTTAAAAGAAAGTATTCTTTTTAAAAGCAAAAGAATTAAATTTCTTATGTTCTATATGTTTTGTAAATTATGCTTTAACTTGTATATATATATATATATATATATATATAAATCTTATTTAAAACAAGAAAATTTAAAAAGAAAGTAAAACAAACCCTTTTTTATTAATCTTATATAAAATTTAAACTTAAGTTATTTTACTTAAATACACACACACAAAAACTAGAATTATTTTAAGTATCAATTTTTAAAAGAAAACATATTAAACTTTTATTATAATATACTATATTAAGCTATCATATTTTTAAATAAAATTAATATTTACTTTAAGTGTTTTTGAAAATATAAGATAAATTTTTAAATAGCTTTTGAAAAGTTTTTATATTAAATTAAATCAAAATCTTTCAAATCATAATATATTCATATATATATATATATATTAAATTTGAAAACTTTTGTTAAATTTAAATTGAAACCAAACTTTCTTTTCACAATGTATACACACATATACATTATAAAAGGAATATATTTTTATCAGCTTAGAAAGATAAATTTTTATCAATTAAATATTATTAACTTTGAAAAGAAGAAAATTTGCCAAATTAAATTATTATTATTATCGATTTTGAAAAGATAACATTTGTCAAATTAAATAATTATTAGTTTCGAAAAGATAAATTCTGTTAAATTAGATTATTAAATCAATATTATACATTTTAAAATAATTATTAATGGAGGTTATCAAATAAATATTGCCCAAAATTCCAAGACATTACATTCCTCCCCCTTAAAAGAATTTCATCCCCGAAATTTAAAAGCAAAGATAATTTATTAATCCCACACTGATTTTAATTTTAAAATAGCAAGCATATGTTATCAATCATATACTAGCAACCATAGCAACCAATCTAACTATTCAGACAAAATTTGCATAGAACTTCCTAGAGTTTCCCAGGTACAAATACTGGGATACTCGCTCTACTAAATCTAACTGGCTATACCACTCTGATCCAGAGTTCCTATATATCTAGATCTATAATCTGAACAGAATACCGGACCATAGACAAGTCCTGTTCAACTTTCAAATCTCCCAGAACTACTAGTTCTAAAGCTAGTGATTGACCATACATGTACTCCCTCAGAGATACATTAAATACATTACGAATTCCAGCCATCCGAACTGGAAATTCAATCCTATATACCAAAGTACTTAACCTTAAGAGAATACAGAAAGATCCAATACACTTCTGAGCTAGCTTCCAGATCTTACCCAATCTTATTGCTCTTACGAAATGAGAGACCTTATCCAAAATTAAATATCCGACTTCGAATTCTGAATTCCTTCGTCTCTTATCCACTAAACTCTTATGCTGATCTTGGGTTGCCTTCAACCTTCTTGAACAACCCAATCTTCGCAGATGCCTCTCGGATCAAATCTGCACCAAGAAATAGATGATCTCCATATTCTACTTAACAAGATGGTCCTCCCAAGATCTATCAAAATCCAGAACACAAATTCTACTTTACAAGCATTGGTAGACTTTGGACTTACTTCTCTAATTCGGAAAAACAGAACAGGTGCACTAAACAACCAAGCCTTTAGATCCCAAAAGAACTTCTTGTAGAAATCATCTAATCCAAGACAAAATTAAACTTCCGAGGAATCCAAGGTTGCTTCTATTCTGGAATAGCTACCATCTTGCTTCCGCTGCAAAACTCTGATCTAAAGAAGATGAGAATGCTGTTGATGAACACAAGCATAGACTTGATCAATTCATCCCAGAAACATTGTCCATCAAATTCCATAAAACCTTAGTGACCTATTCGATTTGGTCACAAAAATTACGGCAAAAATTCAGCCAGAAAACTAGATCCGATCAATCCTAAGATGCTTTACCAATCCTCTCTCTAGGAGCCTTCTCTCTACTAAGCTGAACCACCGGAAATGCTCCGGCAACTAAACCGATACAGAACACAATCTCCCGATGCGGATGCAAACCTTGACTTCTTCGAAGACATCCGAAAAATCTCAAACCACCTTCACTGCGCCTACATCCTCTAGAGATGCCTCAATCCAAAGCAAGGATTACTAAGAGAACTTTCGAACCATCGCAAGTCACTTTTGCGATTCTACCCAGTTTAGATTCCAAAGAAACCGTTCCCTCTTCACAAATCAGAACAGCTTAAGCCTTACTAACCAAAAGAAGAAACTGAAGGTCCACCCTTAACCACAAACATCAAATACTGTTAAGCCTTAAGAAGAAGTGAGCAAGCCTTTACCATCTACCCGGCCTACTGACAGAAGAATCACAAAGACTCCTGAATCATCGAAGAAACATGCAACTCTACTGCTTCCGAACTCCACCTCTAGGACACTACTAAGCCAAGAGATCTTCCTGACAGCACACTCAACACCTCCGAGCTGCCACTGATGCTAAAGACTTCCTTTTCCAAAAGCTCCTCGAACCACAAAGCTATATCAACCAAATCTACAAAAGAGCCTTCAAGATGGGCAGATATCTCTTAAGAAACTCGGGTTCAAACGAAGCACAAACACCTTGTCGAGCTGAGTTCCAAACTCCAATACAGACAAATTCCCTGACTTGAGATCTAGAAGATTCTTAACAGTCGAGTCTTCCTTGCGGTAGGTATCAACTATTCCCCCAATACCTTCTTAATCTTGCTCCAAAAAGAACATCTTCAGAACCATCCATGGTTACGCAGCTACTCCTTTCTGAAGTTGCAATCACTAGCTTCTACACATCTTACAGATTCAAATTCTAGAAAATCTGCTCACACGAGCGAAATCAAGCTTACACTTCAAAGATGGACTCTGATCCTTGAAAAAGATTTCTTTCAAGATAGGAGAAATCCTTACACAATGCTGCCAAGCTTACCCGAGACGGTGGGTCTACAGTCTCGACAGATACACCTCAAACCTCAACATATGTACCTCTTCCATAGGTGGTGGTCGTTCTATTCACACCACTACCTCTCCTATCTCTAGAACTTATATTGGAAAACCCAAAAAGGTAACCCAATATATATATATATATATATATATATATATATATTACAAGTACGCTCTCTCAAGATAGAATCTCTCCAAAGCCTAGGTATTCACTCAACCTAGCACTCTGATACCACAATGTAACGACCCGCCTTTCATTCCATATAAAAACACATCATTAATAAGAAAGAAAAGGATAGAAAAGAGAAAAGATAGAGAAGAAAGAACAAAACAACATCAGAATCTCACAACGGAACAAATAAATTATATTATATCACATAAGATATTACATAGTATCATATACATCAGAGTTATTCAGCTTATTCAATAAAAACTAGATAGTTATAAACACATGTCTAGTCATTACATCTCAAGTACATATCAAAAATACAGATACAACACTAGGACAGCGGAACCACTATATATCTACAAACTCCGAAGCCTCCTGCTCCATATCTCCACCAGAATTCATCAAGCTAACCTGAATCCCTTGTCTACTCGTAAAATTTTGAGTGCCCAAGAGTTTAATAAAACAAAAAATAAACTCCGGGTTGGACATGGGTCTACTGTGAGTATACGGATTAAAGTTGTTTAACTTTGAAAACTTTTGAAAAAAAAAGGTATCTCGTAAGACTTCCCGCACATAAACGGAATTTTTTTTACCTTACGATAACCAAAACATTTAATAGGAAATCCAGTTATACTATAATAGGGTCTAGGGTTTTCAAGTAAAGTACATAAATAGCTGGAATGCTTACATCTCACGTTACAACATAGTTGGGTACAATCAATACATACGGCACTTAATGAAGATTGAATTCCATACAATGGCAGGGCTACTGGGGTACCGCCTGTCATAATACGTGGCCTAGATCACCGAACCGAGGATCCACCCTAAATCCCATGCAACGCAAGGCCAGAACCATCTCTTACTGGATAGTCCTGAAGAAGATAACCCCACAATTGTCATGACCAACTGCCCACACAACCGAATAAAAAGAAACCTCTACACAGGTGAAAATCTTGTCCTACTTGGTTGCTACCTACTTAGCCTTGCTGCACCTCCCTTTTTTTAGCCATTCCCGGTTGATGAGGCTTGAGGCTACAATTACCTTTATAGAACACATCTATCTTAGAATGCTCATCGTCCTCCCGACGATGTTCTGAAAGCATTCAATCCATACAAGTTCATTCCGGGTTCGAACGAAACCGAAGGCACTATCTCGCTACACTCATTTTGGAATCACCCTCAGAGTTAACGATAATAGCCCTTGCACTATGAATCTTCATCTCTATCGAAAGCACTATCTCCGTTAACACATTTTGAAATCAACCTTAGAGTTAACGACATAGCCTTTCCTCTAAATCTTCATCTTCACTTAAGATATCACGACCTACCATTTAATTTGGATCGATGTGGTTTTCGGAATTCTAGATTTAGAAATCCGATCCCGGTCTCACCGAAATCTAATACGCCGTCTTAATGTCCAAGTTGTTAAGTTTGAACAATTTAGTTCAATTTAAAATATTGAATTCACACAGCATCATTCATAGATAAATATCACACATTTATCACAGCTATAATCAATATCACATCATAGCACATCACAAATTATTCAAACTATAAGTATCAATCAATCCGGACATTCTACCCAAACAATCATCCATAAACAGGAATCATTAATCCTATTAAAGTAATTTAATCAACTTAAATTAAATTAATTACTTGAGAATTAATCACCTAACCCTGCTTAAATCAATCATTAATTAATTAATTACAAATTATTTATTTAATTAATCAATCATTCTTTAATTACCTTATAAACTAATTAATTAATCTTTAATTATAGATTAGTTATCCTTTAATTATACTCTTAATTAATCATCCTTAATTAATTACTCTTCAGTTACATTAAGTAATTAGCCTTTACATTAATTACACAAATTAATTATACTTTAATCACTTATATTAATTAACCTTTAATTAATTAATTATAATTAACTATGTTGATCCTAAATTAATTACATCAATTAATTATACTATAATCACTTCATTGATTAATTATCTTATAATTAATCACATTTATTAATCAATTAAACCTTTAATTATTTTCATTAATTACATTAATTAATTATCCTCTAATTACTTCATTAATTAATTATTCTTTTAATTACATTTAGTACTAAATCTTTAACTTAATTAAATTCATTAATTACCCTTAATTAATTACTTCCAGTAATTAATTAAATTAACTATTTGATTAATTACATTAATTAATCCTTTAATTAATTACACTGAGTTATTAACATTTAATTACTTCCACTAACTAATTATTCTATAATTACTTTCCATCAAGTAATTTCACTTAATTAATTATATCCAGTAATTATCCATTAATTACTTCACTAAGTAATTACACTTCATTAATTACATTAAGTAATTATACTTATCCAATCATCAAGCGATTCTTTTTAATTAATTAAACTTAATTAATTAACTTAAACTTATCATATATTTTTTATTAATTACACTTAGTAATTAATTTCTTTAAATAACTTTATTAAGTAATTACCCTTAATTATCCTTTTAATATTAAGTAACTAACCTCTAATTACATCCATTACTTAATTATTCCTTAATTAATTAACCTTTGATTACTTAGATTAACCAAATCTAAATTAAGTAATCAACTACCCTTAATTAATTACACAAAATTTATTTATCTTAATTTAATTACTTAAATTACTTATCTTAGTTAATTATGTAATTATACTTTATTACTATTGTAAATAAGACTTGATTAAATTAAGATAACCCATATGCTAAATTAATCTCATAACTACCATTTAAATTAAATTAAATTTAAAAGCTTGAATTTGGTTTATACAAAATCATCGTCTTCTGTTTATTAAAGTTAAATACTTTTACTTTAATTCACAATTAAATTTCAACAAATTACCCTTTTAATTTGAAAACATTTAGGGACAAATTTACAAAATTTTGTTTAATGTAATATTCTAAATCAAAATTATTTTTAAAACAAAATTTAAAACTTTAAAATCCATACTTTAAAAACTTGAATTTGTTTACAACATCATGCTCTAAACTTAAACATTTCATACCTCTTTTAAAAATTTGTTTAAAATTTAAGTTTTTCTTTTAAAATTTGAAATTCATTTTAGTTTAAAATCTGGACCGGTTTAAAAACTGGAAAAAAAAACGTTCCTGAGCAAAATAACAAATTTCCCGAGCAAAACAACAAATTTTCCGAGCAAAACAACAAATTTTTCGAGTTATCTACCAAGCATCACTCGCATGCTTTTTTCTCCGAGTTATCACGATTAATAACTCGGGTAAAACCTGAATAAAATCCTACCCAACCCAAACGAACAACCCAGACCAGAAAAATGGTGCATGCATGCAAATGTTCGCCGCGACCACCAGATTCTGACCATCGTTACAAGCTTCGGCAAGTCGTCGATGCTCCCATCGCCCCTCACGATCTCTCAGAAAACCCAAAATGCCAGAGGAACAAAAATGAGCATTCGAACCCACGACCTCAAAAAAAACTCGATCGGCAAATCACCTGCCGACGACGAACTATGCCACCAGAAGATAGGCCCTTCCTCCCAGAGCTGCTTCATGACAAGACGCAACGATCCCCCCACAAGCGATCCATTCCGATCCACCACAACCACCACACAAATCCCATCAACATCGATGACTCATCTGTGCTCAAAACCCTACTTCTTCCTTCTCTGGCCACCATGGCCAACAGAAAAATCTTTTGCCATTTTTCCAGAGACCCTTGACTCCCCGACCACCTTCAGGCCAAACCCCAAACTCCAGTTCGCCTTCGATCGCCGTGGGTAGCCAAAATACCAAAAAAGCATCAACACCGATTATCTCATCGAATCCCTAACTAAAAATCTCAATCTTTATACCTAAATTTAAGATTTCCTACCCTGAATCCACTCATGCAATCCAATCATGAAATTGTTTTCATAAAACTTTGACCAATTTATGATTTCCACAGTATTTTCTTATTTCTAGAATAATTGTTGAACTAAAGTCCTTCAAACCATTTTTAGAGTTGATATCATGTTGTTATACTCATATTTCATTCAAGGATCTAAGTTTAAAATTGCTTATATTCGGAATTATGCAATTTTTTTATAAAAAAATTAATTCCAGAGACTGCGAAACAACAGAGACCAAAATATAAATATACATACAGTCATATCCACAGTATAAATAGCAATTCAAGTTATATTCATGCTAAAACATCCATGCAATCCAACATTATTTCACACATTTCACCTATATTAAAATTAAATCTCAGATTTAAACTGTTTTTAAAAGAAATAGGTTTACTCACAGGAATTAGAAGTAGAGGACAACTCTATTGTATTTTGTTTCCAGGACTTTGAATTTGAACTGGCATTTTGAATTAGTTGTTTGAGTTGGATTTGTTTGTTGAATTTTGAAACTAATCTGAACCAGAGAAGTTTGCAATTGTTGTTTGATCCAGAGAGGTTTGTACTTGTGTTGATTTAAATTTTGGTTTGAATTTGTTGTTGATCTTCATTTTTGCAAGACCTCAGGTTTGAAGATTTTTGAACAGATGTTTGTATTTAGTTTATATGTTTTAAGAAGAAGAAGGAAAGAAAGTACAGAGAAAATTTTAACTAAAGAAAATAAATAGCTTTTCTCTTTAAAAACATTGTTATATACTTAATTATCTATAAAACAAGGTGTGGCCACTTGTAAACAAAAGTTGTAGAATACTTACAAGTGTATTTGCATGATTTTAGGGCCTTAGACATGTTTTATACCAATATTAAAATTTACTTATTTTACAAGTGTTAAATTTCATTATTAAATTAATTTCTTATTTATATTAACATGTTTTTATGTTTATTTCAATTAACTTTTAATGTTTATATATACAAATTATCTTTATATAATTATAAGCTATACTTAATTCATGATATATTTTTATAAGAAAGAATATCATTAAACCCTTTTATATATATATAAACCATTTAAGCTCAAGTAATTTTAAAAGAAAGTATTCTTTTTAAAAGCAAAAGAATTAAAAAAAATTATGTCCTATATGTTTTGTAAATTATGCTTTAACTTGTATATATATTTATAAATCTTATTTAAAACTAGAAAATTTAAAAAGAAAGTAAAATAAACCCTTTTTTATTAATCTTATATAAAATTTAAACTTAAGTTATTATACTTAACTATATATATATATATATATATATATATATATATATACATACACAAACTAGATTCATTTCAAGTATTAATTTTTAAAAGAAAACATATTAAACTTTTATTATAATATACTATATTAAGCTATCATATTTTTAAATAAAATAAATATTTACTTTAAGTGTTTTTGGAAATATAAGATAAATTTTTAAATAGCTTTTGAAAAGTTTTTATATTAAATTAAATCAAAATCTTTCAAATCACAATATATTCATATATATATATATATATATATAATAAATTTGAAAACTTTTATTAAATTTAAATTGAAACCTAACTTCCTTTTCACAATTTATACACACATATACATTATAAAAAGAATATATTTTTATTAGCTTAGAAAGATAAATTTTTATCAATTATATATTATTAACTTTGAAAAGAAGAAAATTTGCCAGATTAAATTATTATTATTATAAATTTTGAAAAGATAACATTTGTCAAATTAAATAATTATTAGTTTTGAAAAGATAAATTCTGTTAAATTAGATTATTAAATCAATATTACGCATTTTAAAATAATTATTAATGGAGATTATCAAATAAATATTGTCCAAAATTCCGGGACATCACAGGTTTGATCCTATCTTTCAGTGCCAAAATGTTAGCAAATAAATTCATCTACCCTAAAAGTATGTGGAAAGCAGAACAACCTCAAAGAAAGGCCTTGTCGAGGCAAGTTAAAGTTGTTAAGGATAAGTAGGCATTCATAACAGCTCTTGGTTTAGTTGTCAACATCATTGAGGGTTCGAGGCAGTATGCATATCTAAGAATAAGTCAATATAAAGGTCAATGTTCAAGTCAATATGCATGGTAATAGTCAAATCACAAGTTCAAGGAAATTCAATATGTTATGCAAGCAATAAGTCTAAGTAAATCAATGTGCAAAGTCAAACTAATATGCAAGTCATATTCTAAATTCGGCCCCCTCCACGAAGTTCCAAGGTCCATATTTCTAGGGTTTGAAAAGTGGCAGGCTTCGGTATCCATTGACTTTGGCATCAGCAGTATTGTCGAACATCAAGATTGGCACTTTATCGGCTCCGACGGTAACAGCGTCATCGAACATCAAGGTCGGCATTCTTGTGTTCACATAGCTAAACTTCTGTATTGATTTCATAGGGTCTATACTCGTCATCTCTAAACCCGATGTTGATAACTTCTTCTTTGTTGATTGACTTTCATTACCGCCTCATATTAACATTGATGAAAGGTTGCATTAGTAAAAGCTTCTTTGACAGCCCTTTTGGGTGTATTGATAGTTCTTGGCATGGTTAATGAATATCGACGACGACTCCATATTTCGAGACCTTCATTGATTGATGGTTGGAGGCATTGTAGGCATCGAACAATAGCGACATTGATGACCTTCGATGTTGACATTTAATAGCTGACAAAGTGCAGCATTAATAGCACTTGTGAATCGTGATGACGATAGTCATCTAACATCGCATATGTTTATTTGCGGCATCTTCTAAGGGCATATATGAGAGTCAATGCTATAGTAATGACCTTTGCTGACATTCATACCTAGTGGTTCCTCTTTCAAAATGACCTTAATGAACGACGACGTCTCAATGAATATACTATCATTATTTAACAACTTCGAACGCGCATGGTGCTAAGCATGAATGATACTAATAGCATCAACGTTGATAAAAAAAGGCTTTATTCGACATTGCCTTCAAAATCATGATTCTCGACATTAATCACAGTACCACTCAGTAGTCATCGTGATTCATGGAATACGATGTTCATACTGTATAGTTTTGGACTTTATCGAGGCTAATGATTTCATGTGGCATCGCTATTCTTTTGCGTATTTCTTTAAACATTTTCGATGATGGTGACAGTAGTAAAATTTACAAATATGAAACCGCTTTCACTGAATTTGTATTCGATTTCAATTTCTGCACTCTGTTGGACAGCTGTTTGGGGTTATATATTACAAAATGTGATTTTGAACTATTTGTTAGAGATGCTCTTTGGATGTAGCTTTGATAAATTATGCTTTCGCCTTAATGGCCCATAAGCAAGTTAACTCATGTCCACAACAATACTTCAATAAAATCCATATATGCTCTAATATTTAATTATACAAATTTTACTAGGGGTTGAGTTCTCACTAGAGAGTTACCCAATAGTCTTTATAAATGTTATAAGTCAAAATGGATGAATTCAATATGAATATTGTATCAATTTTTTATGGTTTTTATGTTAGATCTTTGAATTAACTAAAGAAATATATAAATGTTATTTATTGAATTAATTGAATAAATATGCTAAAACAAATATTTAATAATTAATAATGGGTAATAAATAGACCCAAAATATACAAAATATCTGTAATAAGAGTGATCGACCATGAAGGTGAATAACGTGGGTTTGAATTGTTAATTTGTCAAATATTAGATCTAGAGCAAAACGTGAAGAATAAGTTAAAGATATATTGATGGAAATGGACTAGCATGCAGCAGATTAATTGGTGAATTTCAAAAAAAAATCATTTTTATATTATTTTGGACCTATAAGTTTAAATTAATTTAGATCCAATCTACTTTAAAATATTTATTTTATTTAGTTAATTTATATGAAGATTTGATTTATTATACATATAGTATATAGTGTATATGTATATCAAATACACACATAGATGTAAAGTATACGCGTAGTGTATAAATGTGTACATGATTAATTTTCCCATATATAGGTGTTGGGGTTTACACTTCAACGAACACATTATATACATATTTTTAATCCATAATTAATTTATTATTACATATACATAGCTACACACATGCATACATACATATGTGTGTGTGTATATATATTGTGACAACCCAGAATTTTTGGATGTTTGAAATCGGAATATTTAATTGATTTTAAATATTTAAAAGTTAATTTTTAACTTGAATTCAAATATCACCATTTATTGGGTATTTAATTATTAAATTAAATAATTTGAAGTTGGGTAAAATGTTGAATCTGGAGTTTTAAGCCTGTTAAAAATAATTTGAAGGCTTGTAAAATTTATATTGATAGTGCTGAAGATAATAAAAGCTTTCAAATTAAAATTGGAAGTGATTCGTTCGGTTTCAAAAATATATAAATTGATATTTAAATAGCCTTCCAAGGTACAATCTCGGAATTCGACGAAACCAGTTCCATTAGATCTGTAGTAGTATTTTATTATTGGATTTCAAATTTCGTAGCGTTTGGATTTGTCGTGTGATTGTACGGTAAGTAAACGCGCTGAAATTTACATTGAAAATTAAATATAATAACTGGGTTCAAGAAAGCTATCTTCTCCATACGATCAAATTAGGCATCGAAACCTTTTCCATTGCATTCGGAATAGGGGTATAACATTATAAACGCCTAGCGGCATGCCTCGATAGGAGGTCAAGATTTTAAGTTGCATTTATCAAGACGTTTGGAATTCAAATAAAAATATTTCTTAATAAACCTACTGTGCAGCCGTAATTGTTTCACGTCGTAACTTTTTTCCTTTCATTTCGAAATCACTATAGCTGCCTGTACAGTGATCTCCTCATCCCTTCTTCAATACGCAAGGTATCTTTCGCTTCGTTTTAAATCACCTAGCCAAGCAAATAAAATAATCAATCTAAGGAAATGGCTGCTAATAAGAAAATCGCGCCCCCTTTCGTCCAATTCCCAATTTACTCGACCCAAATCAAAAAAAATAATCGAATTCAAAAAAAAGTTGGGCAGAAGAAAATCGCGAGTTCGGAATCATAATCGAACTCGAGAGAGAGGATAGGTCACGATTTCCGATTTCTTTGAGGAAGAGCTCGCGAGGGTTAGGGGGTGGCAGCCGAAGCTTCGGCATGGCGGCGGCGACGTCGGGATTCGTCTCGCGGGCATGAGGGAGGGATCGATCGCATGCGAAGGTTCGATTGGTGAAACAATGCATTTGGGGTAACTCGAGCTAAGGTCGGAGGAGGATGTGCGTGAGCGTTGTGCGTAGTGCGACTGCTTCCGGACTCGGCTGGTTCATTGTTGTTAGGTTCGTTTTATTTATTTATTTTATTTTTGACTATAACTTGATTATATATATAAGCTGATTGAAAATATATAAATTTAGTTTTGGCTTTTGTTTTAATTTGCAGTTAAATTTAATGTGATTGAATATTATAGATGAACATAAACTATATATACAGATAAGATTTTTTATACGGAGAGATTTTAAACATATATACATATATGGGAATTTTAAATATTTGAAGGTTTATATAAAAATTAGATTTTTAAATCATTATAAATTATGTTCTAAGTACATGTAGTTTCTAAAGAAAAATAAATATTCGTATTCTATTTATTAGTTTAATTTTAAAGTAATATATTTGTCAGTTAACTTATTTAAAATTTATTTCGGTTACTTAATGATTATTCAAAAGGAAATTAGTTTGAAATTTAATTATTCATTAAAATTTAAATCATTAGTTGAAATCAAATCATTAGTTAAATTAAATTTATTAAATGGTGGTTGATTTTTCGGTTGTTAATAAAATCATCTAATATTTATTCAAGGGTCTTAAATCATGGAGAATCAAGTCAGTTGGAGTGGATTACATAATCAAATCAAAGGTGAGTTAATCCCACTCATCTGGGTTAAATTTAAATTTAAATGGTTAAATTTAAATAATTAGTTGAATGGTTGAATTGATTTGATGTGCTATATTATATATAGTATATATTGGAGTGATTGATTTCCCGCATTATATAGCGGATGAGACCCTATGCGCCGATAATAGCGGATGATATTATATATATAAACCCATATACCGCGATACACCTCGAAGTGGAATTGGTATTTTATTGTGCTAACATCTTTGGATGCAAGGAAACAGGTTGGAGGCATCCAACTGGATTCCTCAAAATATTTAGTTTTGTTAAAATATTCTGTGATATAATTATTTGCTATCCTGTGATGAAGTATATTGATAATTGGAAATGTTGGATACTATGAATGATTTAAAATATTTCGGTGAACTGAGATATCAAAATCTATAGAAATGGGATTTCTGAAAAGAAAATAAAAGAGTGAATTTTGAATAAAATAATCAAAGAAATTTGAATAAATTAAAAATGAATTGGAAAAGAATAAAAAGCGATTTTTGTATTCTGATGAATAAAATTCCAAGTGCGGGAAATGAGATTTTGAATAAATGGGAATAAGTGATTTTATTTTTTTAAACTCAAGTGATATTATTTCAAGAAATAAAGAATTTATTTTGAAATTCAATGTTTGAATTTGTTTGAAAGGATAAGAAGAAATTTGGGAAATATGAAATTGGTATTTTCTGTTAAAAGATTTTAAATCATAATGAAGAAATAAAATCTGAAGTTAATGGATTTTGGAATAAATGGAGTAAGTAAGGAAATTTACTTAAAAGTGAAGTAAATTGGAAATCAATTTGGGGATTGGTTCAAGTGTGTAAAACTGGGATTTTTTTAAAGGTGAAAATCTAGTTTTATATTTTTAATAAAGTATTAAAGTGATTTTTAATTTAAATGTTTTAAAGGATATTTTATAATAAAGTGTTTTCTTTTCATTATTTTAAAATCTAAAGCTTTGTACTTGGTATTTTCAGTGGAAATAAATAGTTGGGAATTTATCCCATGAGAAGAGTATGGTTTGAAAACTATTTTCAAAAGGGTTGAAAATGGAAATATATCTTGCGAAGATATTTTGAGAATAATAAATAATTTGGGAGATTATTTACTGTTTGATGGTTGTTTGTGAATGTTAATTGATAGTTAAATAACCGACTATCAATATTGGCCAACGCGCTGATCGTTTCGAAGAGACCGGGATCGGGATTAATTTCTCGAAAACCACTTCGATCCGGTTTGTACGTTTTCATGTGGAAAACAAGAGTTTGGATTCCAAGATAGAGCAGTAAAGTGCAAGGGCTAGTCACTACTAATCCTGAGGATGATTCCAAATGGATGTAGTAGGAGTAGTGCCTTCGGTTCCGTTCGAACCCAGGACAGACTTGTATGGATGAATGCTTTCAGAACATCGTCAGGTGGGAGATGAGCATTCTAAGAGATGTTTTCTAAAAAGGTAACACTTAGCCTCGAGCCTCATCAACCGGGAATGACTGAAAATTAGGGGTTGTGCGGCAAAGCTAAGTGGGTAGCACCCATTAGGGTAAGGTCATCCCTGTCTAGATGTCCCTTTTTAGTCGGCTTAGTGGTCCGGTTGCTGATTCCAACCGTGGGGTGATCTTATTCGGGATTATCCAGTAAGGCGTAGTCCCGGTCTTGTATTGCAGGGGATTGGGTGTAACCCTCGGTACGGTGATCTAGGCCACGTACTGTGACAGGTGGTACCCTAGTGCCTAGTCATTAGTTGGAAATCCATTCTCCCTACGCACCTTTTACAATTTTTGTTTGTATTACCACGATTGTGGCTAGTCGTTGAAATTTAATAGATGTAACAATTTTGGCTATTTTAATAAGTATTTGTAGATAGACCTTATTATAATATCAGAGGATTTTAATAAAAGTATTTTGGCTATCGTAAGGTAAAAACCCGACATGTATATTTGTGGCATAGTCTTACGAGATGCTTTTGTTTTCAAAGGATTTTGAAACTTTAATAATCCAATTGAGTGTGGTTTTCTCACGCTGGTATTCCAGACTGACTCAGGTGTTATTTAACTATAATGCTTAGGTCAGACCGAGTATTATAGATTACAGGAAATGATGCTGTGGAGCTAG
The DNA here is from genome assembly GCA_030765085.1 of Allium cepa. Classification (NCBI taxonomy): domain Eukaryota; kingdom Viridiplantae; phylum Streptophyta; class Magnoliopsida; order Asparagales; family Amaryllidaceae; genus Allium; species Allium cepa. Next base: position 542,226,894 of record CM060940.1, on the reverse strand, counting down.
ATGGCGATACATACTTCCGTATTTGTATGAAATATTCCGCTGTGTATTCAGTTTCTGGAAGGACGAGATATTATAACCGTCCTGAGTTGTGTTGTTGTTTGTATTGAACTTTGATGTTGTACTCTGATGATGTAATGTATAAACAGATATATTTTCTGTTGTGTAAAGATCATTTATTATCTATTATATTTTATTCCACTGCGATGGTTAGATTCTGATGTTGTTTTCTATTTTCTTCTTCTACCTATTTCTTCTTTAAACCTTAATGGTCCAGTTTTTCGAGCGTCGAAAAACTCGGGCCGTTACAGTTGGTATCAGAGCTTAGGTTAGTGATAACCTTGGCTCTGGTGGGAATCACTCATTGAAATAGAGTCCATAGTATTCTAGAATGAGTTTGAGTGTATTAATAAATATGAGCACGTATTTGTTAGTGAATATAAAATGACTTTATATTGTGTTGATTGGTTTATTAAGTAGTTTATGGATTCTGGTCAATACGAGTAATTAACGTTATCGATAAGGATCTCTAAACACTTGAATGGAATAATTCGACACAGTATTGTTTTAAAATGGGGTAAATGAATTAATTTTACCCAAATTATTTTTGTATGTAAAAGAAATAATTTTTCGAAAATTATTATAGTTATGTTGAGTTGCTTGGTTGTTAAAGAATGATAATGTTAAATTATTACCATTATTGTTGTGTAGGAATTGAAAATTTTAACAAAGATTAAGGAACAAATTCATTAACAAAATGAAATTTATAAATGTGAATTATGAATGTGATCTATAATTGAAGATGAAATAAAAATTCCAGAGTAATGTTTCAATATGAATTGGCAGGGTTGGAATTTGGAATTTTGGGCAAAGTTTAAATTCCTTTAGGTTTGAAAATGGTTTTCAATGGTTTTGAAGAAATAATGGTGATAGTATTTGAGAAATATTTTGAATTGGATTTGAAATCCGGTGAGACTTGAAATTAAGAATATTTGAAAATGTTTTTAAAGAGATAAAAGCATTGAACTTTTTTGGTCGCTGGAAAATAACTTCGGTGATGACTGCAGCATCATCGATGTTTATTTTTGAGTTTCCAAAAGAGAAATTGCTACCAAATTGTTTTAAATTGGAATTGTTTGCAAAACTGGGTTTGATTTTGAAATTCAAAGAGATAATTGAGTTTACAAAAGAATTTTGGATATAATTGATTTCAAATGATTTTTGAAATACTTAAATGATTATTGAAGACTCTGGAATTGGTTTAAATGTTTTGAGTGTCTAAGTAACCGCTTAAGCTCTAGAGGTTTAACTAAAAATGTTTATGGATTATAAAAAGATTTGGAAATTTATAAAGTTTGAAATATCCTGGAATGAAATTAACATGTAAAAAGTTAATGAGTTAGAAGAGTAAGTCGAATTAAATGAACTCAAGCTAAGTTTAATAATGTTGTGATTGGATTTGAATTAAAGTTGAAATATAATTGAAATGGAACTGTATCACGTGGTGGATACATTAAATGAAATTAAGTTCTTACTTAATAAAATTTAAATGGATGGTGAAGTCAAAAGAATAGTATGAGGCTAGATTTAACTGGAGTTTAGTTAAATAAGATTGAATTGGAATAAATAGATTTCGAGGGCTTATAAAAGAATTGAAAACCCATTGAATAAAAATATATACTTGGCAAAATAAAATGTATAATTCCGAGTTAAAAAGTAAAATGTGAATGGGATTGATGGTAAATGGATGAAGGTATGGATATAAATAAGTTGCGATTTATAAAACTTGGAAGTGGAATAAATAAGCCAAAATAAAATTGTTTGAATTTTCAGAAATGAATAAAAGTCCAAAACTTGAATTATAAAATAGATCAAACTCAAGGAAATTAAGTGAAGTGATTTTTGAAGGGTAAAAATCAAATATTGAATTAAAAGAGGGGAATGAACTAATTTGAATAAATTCGTTAAGTGAGTATGTAAATGGATTCTGATTGGTTGGATCAAAATTAAATTATGAGTTAAAAAAGGATTTTTGTGAAGTTAAACTTGAGTTATAAATTAAATTCAACTTAGAAGTGCTAAGTGAATTGAATATGATTGAAACATGGTGAAATGAATATGTGAAATAAGGTTTTGAATGGAACCTGTTTGAATAATGAAATGGAATGTAAGTAAATAGATAAAATTAAATGTAGTGAAAACGAGAATGTATGGATTGTGAATAAATTTAAAATGGAATGAAATTTATATAAATTGAGTTAGGATCAATTTAAAATGGTTATAAGCTTAAGTAATTATTTACTCACATGAATATCGTCGAATTGCATAAGAAAATTGGTCGTTCGACGAAAACGAAAGTAAATAAAATTGTATGAATTAATGGAAGTAAATAAATTGATTTTGAAATCAATGAATATGAATATGAGTTTGTTTGGACTTAAAAATGAATTAAATGAAGGAAAGTGGGTTGTAAATCACTTAAAATTGAAAATAATAGTCTAAGAATTGGTTGTAAGCATTTGGAATTAGTGTCGGAATCTTATAAATTGCATTTGGGTATTGTTTAGTGTATAATGCTTATGAATTATATGTGTTTAGCTATTGAAAGTAAATAAATTTTAGTGAGTTGCATATATTTTATACTTACATGTTTGAATTAAGTAAGTACAGGTACACAAAAGTCGTATGGCTGGATTTGGACGCGGAAAATTATAAATAAATAAGCCGCTTGCTTAAAAACGCTAAATAGAGATACGCCTACGGATAAAAAGTTAGGAAATATGAACTATTGTTTGTTTTTTTTGTTTTTCCGACCGGGTTGGGTCGATGTATATATATTTATATCTCTTGTCAAATTGCAAAAGCTTCTCCGTACAAAGGAGACTGTCAAAAAATTTCGAAAATTTTGGGAGCTAGAAATTTTTGGGAAAATTTTTGTTAGCGACAAAACGATTTCAAATTGGAAATTGAAATAAATTAGTGAATGAAACTAATTTAAAATAATGATATGAATCGGTTATAAATGGAAGATAAAATTCAATATTTGGAGTTGAAGATAAATTGAATTCATATGGAAATGGGAGAACCAATTTGAATAGAAGTAGATATAAACTAAAGTGGTGAAGTGAAAATAAATATAATAAGTATATAAAATACTTATATTGAACTTAAGAAGAAATGGTAGAATTCTTAAGTAATATGGGTGTCGGGAAAATATATTGAATAACCATTTGAGTGAAGATTTAATAAAAATATGTGAAATGATAAGCGTTGATAAGTGAATAGAAATCAAAATGAATGGGAATAAAAAGAGAATTGATATAGTTGATAATCAATTGAGATAAATAAATAGGATGTACATATATTATTTATTCACATAGCAATTTGATCCAGATTCGAGCACAGAATTTCGAGATAGTTATATCGATCCGAGTTAGGATTTTTCATTCGATTTTCGACGGTGAACCCTGGATATGGATTTGGATTGATTCTGGAAATTCTCTATCATAGTTATGACTATGCAAGGAGAACGACGGTTTCTGATCAAGAAACCAGGTCTGAGTTTGCACTAGGAAGTCAAGTGGATGATACTAGTTCGGAAATGAAATTGTGTGATCGAGCGAGTAATCGAATTTGATATTGCGTACGGATGATATATGTACATTGTACGGGCTTGGATGAATAAATATTGAAATTTGTAAGGGAGTCAACAAAATGATTTTCAATGTTGTGATTGGATATTATTGCTATGTAGGATATACAGGTGTTATAAAGGAAAAGGAAAATTGGTTTTGATTTCAGAAGATAAATTTGAATTGCTCGACAAAAAGGTATGTGTTTAAATTTCTATATGAAATTTGATTGGGTTTTTTATATAGTCACTTGGATTTTTGTTTTCTTTTGAAATCTGAGGGCCCGTAGAGGCATTTTATAGTTTTACCGAGCTAGCCGCACAAAGGAGACGCTGGCGAAAATTTTCGGAAATTTAGGGAGTTAGAAAATTTTGATAATTCAAAATTTGGTTTTAAATTGAAATTTGAATAATTAAGCAAATAGTATTGTGAAAACTATAAGAGAGTTTGGGAGGTTAGTAAGAATGATAATGGGTCTTTTATAAAAAGATAGTTGGTAGGATGTTGAATTGTTGGTTTTGGAGAAAAGTAAACGGGTATTGGACCATTCTTCCTAATCAGTAATTTCGGGGACGAAATTCTTAAGGGGGAGGAATGTGACGATCCAGAATTTTTGGATGTTTGAAATCGGAATATTTAATTGATTTTAAATATTTAAAAGTTAATTTTTAAATTGAATTCAAATATCACCATTTATTTGGTAATTTAATTATTAAATTAAATAATTTGAAGTTGATTAAAATTTTGAATCTGGAGTTTTAAGCCTGTTAAAAATAATTTGAAGGCTTGTAAAATTTATATTGATAGTGCTGAAGATAATAAAAGCTTTTAAATTGAAATTGGAAGTGATTCGTTCGGTTTTAAAAATATATCGTTTAAAATTGATATTTAAATAGCCTTTCGAGGTATTGTCTCGGAATTCGATGAAACCAGTTCCATTAGATCCGTAATAGTTTATCATTGGATTTCAAATTTCGTAGCATTTGAAGTTGTCGTGTGATTGTACGTTAAGTAAATGCGCTGAAATTTACATCGAAAATTAAATATAATAACTGGGTTCAAGAAAGCTATCTTCTCCATATGATCAAATTAGGCCTCAAAACCTATTCCATTACATTCGGAATAGGGGTATAACATTATAAACGCCTAGTGGCATGCCTCGATAGGAGGTTAAGATTTTAAGTTGCATTTATCGAGACGTTTGGAATTTAAATAAAAATATTTCTTAATAAACCTACCGTGCAGCCGTAATTGTTTCACATCTAACATTTTTCCTTTCATTTTGAAATCACTATAGCTGCCTGTACAGTGTCTCCTCATCCCTTCTTCAATGCGCAAGGTATCTTTCGCTTCGTATCACCCTCATTCGTCCAATTCCCAATTTACTCGACCCAAATCAAAAAAAAAATTGAATTCAAAAAAAAAGGCAGAAGAAAATCGCGAGTTCGAAATCATAATCGAACTCGAGAGAGAGGGATAGGTCGCTATTTCCAATTTCTTTGAGGAAGAGCTAACGAGGGTTAGGGATTGGCAACCGAAGCTTCGGCATGGCGGTGGCGACGTCGCGATTCGTCTCGCGAGCATGAGGGAGGGATCGATTGCATGCAAAGGTTCGATTGGTGAAATGCGGCATTTGGGGTAACTCGAGCTAAGGTCGGAGAGGGATGTGCGTGAGCATCGTGCGTAGTGCGACTGCTTCCGAACTTGGCCGGTTCGCTGTTGTTAGGTTCGTTTTATTTATTTATTTTATTTTTGATTATAACTTGATTTTATATATATATATATATATAAGCTGATTGAAAATATATAAATTTAGTTTTGGCTTTCGTTTTAATTTGCAGTTAAATTTAATATGAATGAATATTATAGATGAATAGAAAATATATATACATATAAGATTTTTTATACAGAGAGATTTTAAACATATATACATATATGGGAATTTTAAATATTTAAAGGTTTATATAAAAGTTAGATTTTTAAATCGTTATAAATTAAGATCTAAGTACATGTAGTTTCTAAAGAAAAATAAATATTCATATTTTATTTACTAGTTTAATTTTAAAGTAATATATTTGTCAGTTAACTTATTTAAAATTTATTTTGGTTACTTAAAGATTATTCAAAAGGAAATTAGTTTGAAATTTAATTATTCATTAAAATTTAAATCATTAGTTAAATTAAATTTATTAAATGGTGGTTGATTTTTTGAATGTTAATAAAATCATCTAATATTTATTCAAGGGTCTTAAATCGTGGAGAATCAAGTCAGTTGGAGTGGATTACATAATCAAATGTGAGTTAATCTCACTCATCTGGGTTCAATTTAAATTTAAATGGTTAAATTTAAATAATTGGTTGAATGGTTGAATTGATTTGATGTGCTATATTATATATAGTATATACGGTATATATTAGAGTGATTGATTTCCCGCATTATATAGCGGATGAGACCCTATGCGCCGCATAATAGCGGATGATATAATATATATAAACCCATATACCTCGATATTCCACCTCGAAGTAGAATTGGTATTTTATTGTGCTAACTTTTGTGGATGCAGGGAAACAGGTTGAAGGGATCCAACTAGTTCCCCAAAATATTTAGTTTTGTTAAAATATTCTATGATATAATTATTTGCTATCCTATGATGAATTATATTGATAATTGGAAATGTTGGATACTATGGTTGATTTAAATATTTCGGTGAACTGAGATATCAAAATCTATAGAAATGGGATTTCTGAAAAGAAAATAAAAGAGTGAATTTTGAATAAAATAATCATAGAAATTTGGATAAATTAAAAATGAATTGGAAAAGAAAAAAAGCAAATAAATGTATAAATTCATTATACATTAAGGATCTAATCTACACCTATATACATAAATGAATATGAATCTGACAAAATTGATACCAATAATATGGCATTGAATGTGCATCTTGATGTTAAATCCAAAACTCCTTAGATCGAATCTTTCTCTTTCAAAAATGCAGTTATCTAAAAGATCGCTACACGTTTCAAAATATATTTTAATTTGAATTATTTTTATTTGGAAATGAAGAAGAGGGAGGTTGATTACTATGGCCAAAAGTAGATGGAGAAGGAGGTAAGAAGTAAAATGAAAAAGAATGGGGATGTTTACCGACAAGAGAACGGAGTAAAAAGAGGAGATCTGAATATGCTAATTTACCTCTTTTCCTTGCCAATTCAAACCACATATTTCTAGCAAAATATCACATTACCTCCTCCTTTCATGGCTGACCAAAGGTATGGGCTAAAGTATGAAGGATTGTTTTCACCCTAGAGAGGGGTTGAATAGGGTGATACTAATAATAATAATAATATTAATGCGGAGATAAAAACAATAACAGATAGTGATGCAGAAGAGATCACACACAAATTTACCCAGCTTTGGCAAAACCCTGTCTACGTGCTGCCCTTAAGGTTGGTACTAGAAATTAAGTAGTCCGACACTTACACATGTAAACTTGCGACACCCGCTAATGACTAACCAAACCTTAAGCTCAAAACTCCACCGCAACTCAACCACTGAGTTGCGAATTGTCGAACTACACCACCGTAGTTCGTAACCTAGTCACACGATAAGAGAGTTACATAATTTTAAAAGAAAATTACAAAATAAATAAAACAACTAAACAAAACCCTATATATCATTTAAGCCCATAATAAAATAAACTTGACCGGCCCACTTTAAATTATAACTAAAGAGACGTTCACCTTTCTTTTGTATTTGTATGCTCTAGCCGATCTTTCCTCGTTCCTCTTCAAAAAATTAGGGCTTTGCTCGATTGAAGCTGCCACTTCTATAATTGATCGATTAAGGTGTGCTTTTGCTTCTAGTTGCTTCGTCAATCGATTTGCTTGAGTTGCTCTCGGTAGCTTTAATTGATTCGAGTTCAAATGACATGAAATTGGTATGTGATTTATGCTTTATTTTACTTGTTGATTTGTTTGAACTCGAATGCTTGAATGGAAATGATGATGTGGGAATTTATCGGGAACAAAACCCTAAATTATCTTTCGTATATTTTCTATTTGACTTCTTCAATTTGCTATATTCAGCCATTGGTTTGTAATCGAACGTTGGTGATAAATTTGACTTGTTCATTTCATTTAACTGTTACTTCATATGCACTTGTTATATTCGAATTTCTTGAATTTCTTTGGGTCGGTTCCTATAACTTCAGTATTTGAATTTTTTGAGATAATTGACTCGGTTAATTCATGTTAAATCTGCATGTTCCATTCTTTTTTGGCTTTGAAATGATGACTTCATTCAAACTATTACCTTGTTCATTTCTTTGTATTCCTTTCACTTCGTTTGGTTCACTGACTCACGTCTGAAATGTAGACTGATTCACTTCAGTTTTGATTGCATCGGCTTGTACATTTTGTTGAGACTCAATGTTAACTGTTAGCTCGATCTTAGTTCATTTTTCATTTGCTTTGAGTCATTCCTTGGTTTCATGTTTTCATGTGTGTGTCTTCACTTGATCATTGTGCTTGTGTGAGTTCATGCCTTCATACTTATATTATCTGGTGTGCGTTCCTTATTCCACTTGAATCTTTCATTTGTACATTTGGACTGCTGCATCTCTCTGTAAAATTGTATTTATGAACTCTGGTTGCATTATGAAGTGTCCACTGCTCAATTGCTTTGCACTTCGGTCCATGCTTTTGTTCATGTCTCTACAACTGATATATATGCATACATGTCTAGTTCAATTTTGTTCATCATGTGTATACATACATACATATATGTTTGTATATATGTGTATGTCCTTAGCATGTTTTCATGTGTGTTCAAGCTTGTTTTGGCCTGAGTTGCATTTGCAGTCTAAAACTCGAGATGTTGTCTTGCTCCACTGTCTACATTGTCCATACATGAATATTGGTTCCACATATTTGTACACGCCTTTGTAATTGAAACTTTGCCACTGCATATTTGTAAATGTCTACACATGTATGCTCCATTGTCATATTTCTCAAGTGCTTGCTTCCATGTATGATTCTGGTCTAGTTGATATTGCATGTTGACATGGTCTTGATCTCGAGTCATGTATCATATGGAGTTCATGTGTACTTAGTTTTGTTTGAAGTTGAAGTTTTCATATTGCACTGAATTGTTTGGCGATTTGCTCGAGTCTAGTCATTTGAGTGTGTTTATGGCTTTATGTGTGTACATTTTGTTTTGAAGTCTGGTTTACCTGAGTCTGTGTCGTGTGGTTGAGTTTGTTTGTAAGTCTGCATTTGAATTTTGTTCATTTTAGAGACTGGAGCTTTTGTAGATTCGGTTTCACTGGCCTTTTGTCATGTGAGTATGTGTTATGTTCCTATTATCCATGTTGGTCTGTACACTTGCATTACTTTGAGCCTCTGTGCATTGAACTGGTACATATCTTGTTTGTATGCATGTGGAGTATAACCTTGTATTGTCGTGGCTTTGTTTTTTGTTTCACTTGCTCATCTGGTTCACCTGAACTACATGTACTTGTTCCATATGAGCTCTGGTCTGGTGCACTATGTAGTTTGGTTTCACTTGAGTCTTGTCTAGGGCTTGTTCTCATTATAGTACCTTTTGTTGTTTGGTTGAGTTCAAGTGTAATCGATCTTCTGTCTTGTTGCCTATAACTATTCACTGTTTGCTCGCATGGTGCACTTTAGTTTTCTCCATGTATATATATACATACATGTATGTATATATGTGTGTGATTTGTGCGCTTATGCACTTGGCTGACTTGTTTTTATTTGAATTCTGGTCTGTTTTTGTTATTTAGCACCTGAGTTGAATCCAGCATTTGCTTGGGTTTGACCTTGTGCTCACCTATCCCTGTAGTTTAACAAGCAAGTGTGTACTGGTGTGCATGGCCTTATGGCATGTACAGTGATACACTGTGCATGTCACAATTTGTTCATGTAAGATGAATTAAAAGAAAATGATGACGAACAACCCAAATAACTGAGGCAAATAATATATTCAAAACACATACTTTATTGTACACTACAAAATATTTCCTTTTTCAATTTTACTACGTCAGTGTTTGTTTTACAGATAGCTCACATGCTGCATTCAGACTGGAACAGGGTTGAAGATAAAAATACGAGTATTGAGTGAATATGTAGTGAGATGTAACATGTAAATTGAAAATTGCTATGTAATCGAGATTGTAATGTAATTGAAAATGAATATATGTAATGAGTGCTCGGATTTGTACAATTTGAATTTGTAATAAAATATTTGTTTGAATAAAACATTTGTTTAAATATGAATTCTGAGTTATTTATTTTATTCAACAAATATTTATTTAATCATGTGGAAAAATAAAACAGTACAATAACACATACATTTAAAAAAATATACTTATATGTTTATTATCATTAAACAAAAACCATAATCTATTGTATTCTATAAAGGATGCATATGCATTTCTAAATACAATCAATGTTTATGCGTTTTAAATCCAGTTTAAATGTTTATCGATATCATATATCGATATGTACTTATATAACTTTTATATACGCACTTTATTAAACACTAACTCAAATAAATAAAAATTAATTTCTATAATTAATATCTCACAAATATTAGTAAATTTAATTAATTTATAATATAATTCAACTAAATCATTTTGTATTTCAAAGTATTCAACATTACGGTTGTGCGACTCATGGGTCTAATTTCAGTTAATGGTTAACATCGAACAATTGAATATTAACGTTCACATGCCACCTTAGCTAGTGGTGTGACAGTTTGACTGAATTTATTGCTTATATATTTTGGTGAAATCTAATTTTTCTATTTCAACTGGTCCCTGGTAGTGGCGATTATTTGCAATAATTCTCTTAGTTAAAACTATATCATATTAGGAATTATGGAATTTGGTTTCGATCAAAATTCTGATATCATTCACATTTAACTTGTATAATCCAAATCCAAAGTCCTCGGTTCAATAAGAACAATTATTATTAACCCAGTTGCTTTGGGTAGAAATTTTAACTTTAATTTCACTACATTCGATCGAGATACTAGCTTCGTATAATTGAAGAGATGATTTCTCTATTGAATAATGTTTTACTTCTGATGCTTAAACTCAGACCCAACCATAGTCGTTCGATGTAAGCGATGACATGATTTAACTATAATCAAATTTGAGTGTTCAAATTGAATATTAACATTATTCTCAAGTCGAGAGAACTGTGTAATATCGTCACTTTGATATTCTCTATTTTACCTTAGTTATATTAACCAACAAAAAAATATTGAGTGAGTCATTCCCTAATTATCTAATAACTATCAGTATGTAACCCATTGGTGCCTTCCAACAACCATGAGTAATAAACTGCCCAAAATTTGAAGAGTGTTATGTACTCTAGTCTCAATGGATGTATTGATATTCTGTCTCGATACATCTTGACTAGGAATATTTACAATAACATGTTATTTTCATTATGATTTACTTTTCATAATAACAACAAATTGTGATTACTATCACAAAACATATTTTTTAAGGATTTTCTAATAAATATACTTAAATTAAATAAATAAACGTAACAAATTATGACATGTATATAATAAAAAGTCAAATACTTTTTGTTTAGAACGAGGCTTTATAACAAATTTAATAATTTACAATAAATTATAGAATTTCCCCTATGAAATATCCCTATATCTATCATATATTAGATATTTATACCCATTCTATGAGTATAAGTGCACTTTTAAGACTTTCCCACCTTTCTTAAGGCACTCGGTAGAAGATTCCTCTGCTTCCTTCTTCACATGGGGCCTTTGTTGTTAGGCTAAGAATTTCATTAAAGAAGAAGTCGCGTCCTTCGTTCTCCCTGCTTAGTATTCCTTATCCGACTCCTCTTAGTATGTAAATCAGAGTGGTCTTTCCTGTATGCCCTCTTCTCTCATTTAAAATTTCAAAAAAAAAATTCTCTTGGTCAAGCTCATATATATACATAAGAATATATACTTATATATTTTATACAAATATAATTATTTATATTGTTAAGGACCATCGAACTACATATACTATAGTGGGGATGGTCTTGATCAACTTGAGGCCTAAGGCAAAAACATTTTAAAGCTTGGTCACCTATGCTGTAGGAGCCCTAGAAGCATCAAGTGAAAATGGTTAGTAAAATAGAAGGAGGCCTGGAAGCATTAAGTGAAAAAGTGTTTAAAAATCATGCAAAAGTTAAGGATTGAACCATGCTTGTTGATAAACAAGAATGATGTCTTCACCATTGAACTATATTTAAGTTTCGTAACAAAAAATAGCTTTTCTTTATATACACAATCAGGAAATTATAAGGCCCCAACAAATCTAGAGGCCTTAGGTGACTGCCTAGTTCACCTATGGCCAAGCTTATGCCTAATTAGTGTTATGATGCTCTAGACATAGTTTATAATGGTCATGGATTCGAACCCCCGAGATATTAAAATGAGTGCTCTACTTAAATAAAGTACCTCTCTTACCATCAAACAAATTATAATAATATATATTATAGAATATATATGTATGTAATATAAATAATAAATTATACACACACATATATGTGGTCTTATTCTATACATTGTTAGGGTTATATATATATATTAATATATATATGTATGTATGTATGTATTTGCATATCTTTATGATAATGTCAGTGTCTAAATTGCACATGCAAATACAATGTTAAGTTATAATTATAACATATAATAATCAATATCAAATTTAATAAAATCAAATTTCAATCTATAAAACTTTTTTATTATAAAACTAACAATATGTATGATTTAGTATAACAAAAGTATTCATGATAAAACAATTTGAAGACCTAGTGCAACAATTTATAGAAGTAATATTTTTAAATTTATGTTAGATTTCAGTGATATAATATTTCCAATTTGAAGTAGATTTTTGAGTTATTTTGAGTCAAGGTGGAATTGTGCCTCAAATTTATTACCTCTTTTATAAATTTTGGAGAGAAATTAAAGAATATTAATTACCTCTTTTATTATATTAAAGAAAATGCAAGCAATTATCTACATGAAAATGAGTTATTTTGGGTGATGGAAGTAATCAGTCAATTCCTTAATCAGCTGGTTAAAGAAGACAATTTATCGAGGCTATTGTAAATAGGCTTATGTAAGGTTCATTGTGAGTACAGAGAAAGAGAGTCACTATATTAAGGTTTTGGAGATTAAGATTTTTCTCAATTTTTAGTTGTTTCTTTGTAATCTTTTGGTGAATTAATAAAGTTTTGTTTGAAGGATATTGGTTGTCTATTATCTTTCTTCACTTCTTTACTTTTACTCAATTATAATCGTATAGGAATCCTTGGGATAACCCTAATTGTTGGTATTACAAACTACTACACCAATTTTTCTAAAGAGATTTTGGTTATCGATAAGATAAATGTTGAAAAACTTAATGGGAGAAATTATGGGTTATGGAAGCCAAGATAGTGGATTTTCTATATTTTAATAATCTTCACCAACCAATGTTGAGCAAAAGGGAGTAGCTTAGTCGTATAACGAAAATAAACTTGGAAACATTAGACATGAAGGTTGTGGTGGTTATTCGACATATTTAAAGAATATGGTATTCATATTGTTATTGATGAAATATATGCAATTACAAACAAATTAGAAGGAATTTATGCAAAGAACTCTACAACAAAAAAGCTTTTCTTATGTGAAGGTTGGTAAATCTGAAGCTCAAAGAAGGTGTGTCAATTGAAGAGCATCTCAATAGTTTTTCAAGCCTTGATGTTGAAGAGTTCTTTACCGAAAAGTTGGAAAATACTTACGGTTGCTTTAAACGACTCAAATATGGATGGAGTGGTTTTAATGGATCTTTGATTAGTAGTATTTTTAATAAGGAGATATGAAGGTTGACTCTAATGGAAGAAAAGGTACGTAAAGAGTAGGAAAAAAGAAATCCGATTGAAGAGGTGCATCTTGCAAGGAAAGGGCCATCCAAACTTGAAATGGGATTTCATCTACTATTACTATGAAAAACTAGGCCACCAACTAAAAAAATTTAATATCTTAAAAGGCATAAAGATATGACTAGGGCATTGAAAGAAAACCAAAAGGAAAAAAGGATAATAATGATGGTGAGGTGCATTTTGTTGAAGAAATTTGATGATTGAAAGTGTGCTATAGATCGTGTAATATGGATATATGATAATACAGAGTATAGCGATGATAGCTATGTAGTCAATAGTGTGGAATATAAAAGTAATATAATGAAAATGACAGCAGAGATTTTTATACTGGTTCGGAGCTCCGTCCTACGTCCAGTCCTAGACTCCTTCTGGAATTTCACTAAAAAATAACCCTCACTTAACCTAGAGGAACAGGTCTGTACAACCCTTGAGCAGCCGAACAAGGACATGAGCAAAAGAACAGGATTTCGCCACAACAGCCGAAGAGGACTTCACACACCTGAGCAGCAGAACAGGACTTCAACAAATACAAAAGATTGTTTTTGACTTTGTGTGTTCTAATAACACGGATTTGTCACTTGTGGTACACCCTTCCTATAATCTTCTCCTCGAGTATAAATATATATATTTGAAGTTTATGAAGAATAGAAAGGTATAATATTGCTTTAATGTAGAATATTTGAAAGTATAGTTGCAAGTAGATTTAAGAGTGTTAGATTAGAAAGATAAGAAAATTCGGTGATTTGGAATCAAGTTAGAGTATGTATTTATAGATGTTAGAAAGCAGTGACTGTTGATGAAGAGTTCTGATTGAAGTGTTGCATCCAAATCTTTTCGTAGAGGTTCGTAACTCTTCACAAATAGTCGTGTCTTTTCAAAAAGTAGCCGTTGTTGAAATTCAGTCAACTGAACCTCTGGGTCAGTAGATTGAATATTCAAACGATTTTTTTAAATATATATTTGTATATTTGTGCACCTATGCATGTTGCACAGAAATTTCTGGGTCAGTCGACTGACCTGGTAATATCTATGCAATTTGCACGGTTTACACAGGTATAGTATATATATATATATTATATAATGATTCTAACTTTAAAACCTTTTATAATATATATATTTTATATGCTTATATATGTATAAATCATTTGGAAATAAGAAAATTAAATATATTAGCTAATATATACGTAAACGAGGAGAGATTTTAACAAAATTGATCTAAGACTCAAAAATAAGAATAATATAATAGATGCATCGAATTTGATGTCTTGTCTCCATGTAGTATATTCTCTTTTTGTCGAGCAGTCATTAAATCTATATATCGTAGTGATAGCTTTGTGTCACGAATCAAAACCAAGTCTCAACATTTTTCCCTTTTTGATTGATGACAACCTGTAAATAGATATAGATTTTGACTGTATATATAATATAAATATTTGCTCCCCCTGAATCATTGACGATGTATATCGTGCATTCTAAATGTTAATGGTAATATTTCTCCCCCTTTGTCATCAATAAAAAGGAATAAAGAACATAAAAGTATGAAGCATTGATAGATATTATGAAAGAACCGATCATTCATACATTAAAATACCATAAACAAGAGTCTTGAAATAATACGAAAAAGTGTGGCTATTTAATACAAGCCATAATATTGTGAAAGAAAGACTAATGTTTTGATAATATAACATAACAACTTACTCCATCCTATATTTACCCCTATCGTCGTGCTATCTTTGACCACCACTATCGCCTCCGTCTTCATCGTTGTCGCTACTACTTGCTTGATCATCGGAAGAGGAAGACCAAGTGAAAACGGGTTGCTTAGCTGGATCACTTAGTGTAGCCGTTGAAGTGCTGGATGAACATGAGATAGCTTGCCATAACTTTGTAAGGAATCCTTTAACCTTATCAAGCTTTTTGTCAACTATAGTGATATGGGATTGAAGAATTTGTTAGTTCGTCTTATCAAGGAATTAGACTCATGTGGAGGAAGGCCGGATTAGGAATCAAAATTTTGTTTGGTGTTTGGAGAGACGTCAATCATCATCTTCTTCCCTTTGTTTTTCTCCGAAGTATATCTGATATGATCATGATAGGTAGAAGATGGTGTAGTATGATGGATGGTAGTTTTTGGTGATCCGAAAGAGGCTAGAATTTCAATGGAGTCAATTGATGAAGAAGTTGACATTTTGATAGTTAGTTTATATTTCCGTTTGTTTGTTGAATAACATAAAATAAAATTACCTACTTATAGACTAATGTTAAGAATAAGAAGGATGAAGTGAATGGTTTGTCTTGAATTTAGCTAAAAAATGTCAGTTAGGAATGTTAGTTGCTATTTCGTTGGTTTTTGTTATAGTGATCTACGTAAATGTAATATGTAGAATATATATATATATATATATATATATATATAAAGGTAAGTATTATACATAATATACTTTATAGTTGTCAATGTATAATAGAGTCACCGACTTGGACTATAATAAAAATAATCAATAGTTCAGGTGGTTAAGACATCTGGGCTTTTCAAAGCAGGTCATAGGTTTAAGTCTCAGCGTGGTCAGAAAAATGAATTTTTGTCAAAAAATTTATTTTTGAGTTTTTAGTCAAAATCTCGTATTTTATAATTTACATATCTTTAATTGACATTATACCGAGTTCTCGACGTAGTTTTATAAAAGTGTTTTCTAACAAAGGTTTAGTAAATATATCAGCTAATTGATTTTCAGATGGAACGTAGTCTAAATTTATCACATCTTTTCCTATATTATTGCGTAGAAAGTGATGTCTAATGTCTATATGTTTAGTTCTAGAGTGATTTACTAGAATTTTGGATAGATTTATTGCACTAAAATTATCGCAGTAAATTATTGATTTTGATAAATTGACTCCGAAATCTTTAAGTGTATGTTGCATATAAATTACTTGTGTGCAAGCTAGTGCTGTAGAAATATATTCTGCTCCACAAGTTGATAGTGAGACACAATTTTGTTTCTTGCTAAACCATTATATTCATGATTTACCAATGAAGTGACATGCACCGCTTGTACTTTTTCTATCTGTTTGTGATCCTCCGAAATCAGCATCATTGTATGACACTAACTCGAACGAGCACTCTTTTGGATAGAAAAGTCCAAAATCTGTAGTATTACTAAGATAACGTAATATTCATTTTATGGCTCATAAATGTGATTATTTTGGATGATCTTGAAATCGTGCACATAGACATACACTCATCATTTATCTGGTCGACTCACTGTTAGATATAATAACGATCCTATCATACTACGATATAATTTTTGGTTTACGCTCTTGCCATTTTCATCTTTATCAAGATGTGTTGTTGTGCTCATAGGTGTTGGTTTGGCAGAAGTATTTTCCATTTGAAAATGCTTGATAAGATTATTGCAGTATTTTTCTTGATTTATAAATATTCCATTTGAAACTTGTTTTACATGAAGACCTAGAAAATACGATAATTCTCCCATATGGGACATTTCAAATTCTCTAGTCATTATTTCATAAAATTCTTTACATAATTTATTATTAGTTGAACCAAATATATTGTCGTCTACATATATTTGACCTATCAAAATATCATGTTTAGAATGTTTTATAAATAAAGTTTGATCGACTTTTCCTATTTTGGATTCTGATTTAATTAAATAGCTTTTAAGGTGTTCATACCAAGCACGTGTTGCTTGTTTTGAACCATATAAGGCTTTCTTAAGTTTATAGACATGATCTGGATATTTTTCATGAATAAATAAATGAGGTTGTTCAATAAAAACATTTTTTTAATATAACCATTTAAAAATGCACTTTTAACATCCATTTGATAGAGTTTAAAATTATTAAAACAACTGTACGTCAATAAGATTTGTATTGCTTCTAGTCTAGCGAATGGAGCAAATGTTTCTTCGCAGTCTATTCCTTCTTCTTGGTTATACTCTTATGCTACTAGTCTCGCTTTGTTTCTAGTTATATTTCCTAATTCGTCTGCTTTAGTTTTACAAAACCATTTAGTTCATATAACAGTCTGATCGGTCGGTCTGGGTACTAGTTCCCAAACTTCATTTCCTTCAAACTGATTTAGTTCTTCTTGCATAGCAATAATCCAATTTTCATTGGATGATGCTTCCTTAGTATTTTTAGGTCCTATAGTAGAGAGAAAAGCTACATTACCCATTAAATTTAGTTGATTTCTAGTTCGAACATTTGAATTTAATTCACCAATTATATTTTCTGTAGGATAATTTCGTAAGATTCTTTGAGGAGATCTTATTGTATCAGTAATATTTCCATTTTCTAAATTATTAAAAATGTTTTCATCTTCTCTAGAACTATAAACAATATCTTCATCTTCTCTTGAATTGTTTATTATTATATTCGTTTTATTATTAAGTAAATCATCGTTATTATTTGTTTTTAAAATAAGTTTAGAGTTCTCAAAAGATACATGGAGTGTCTCTTGAATAGTATTAGTTTGTTTATTGAAAATTCGATAAGCTTTGCTTCGATTCGAATATCCAAGAAATATATTTTCGTCACATTTTGAATCGAATTTGCCAAGCTGATCTTTGGTATTTAATACAAAACATTTTGATCCAAAATTTTTAAAATAAGATATGTTTGGTTTTCTACCGTTAAAAAGATCGTAAGGTGTATTCTTAGTGAGGGGTCTAATAGAAACATGATTTAAAACATAACAGGAAGTTGCAACAGCTTCTGCCCAAAAATGTTTTGGTAACGTGCTTTCGTTTAGTAAGGTTCTTGCACATTCTTGTAGAGTTCGATTCTTTTGTTCTAGAACTCCATTTTGTTGTGGAGTTTTAGGAAACGAAAAATTATGAAATATTCCTTTCTTTTTACAATAGTTGTTAAACTGTTCGTTTTTAAATTCACCTCCGTGACCACTTCTAATATTTCTAATTTTAGTACCTTTTAAATTTTGAATTTTTTAACAAATGTTTTGAAATTTTCAAAAGTATCACATTTATTTTTCATGAAAATAGTCCATGTATATCTAGAAAAATAATCAACCATTACAGATATGTATTTATTATGATTTATGGATTGAACTTGGGTAGGTCCAAATAAATCCATATGAAGTAATGCAAGTGGTTGTAATGTCGAAATAACTTTCTTAGATTTAAACGAAGATTTATTTAATTTACCTAATTAACATGTGTCACATAAATTATTAATTTCAAAACTCATCATTGGTAATCCTTTTACGAGATTATTTTTAGAAATTTTATTTATATTTTTGAAATTGACATGACAGAATCGTTTATGCCATATCCAAGGATCATTTTCTTTGGCTATTAAACACATGTTTGAGTTATGATTAACTTTCGTATTCAAAATGTAAATGTTTTTATCTCTATTTCCTTCGAAAATAAGATTTTGATTTTGATCAAAGATACTATATTTATTTTTAGAGAAGGATATTTTAAAACCTTTATCGCATAATTGAATTATACTTAATAGATTATGTTTTAGATTCTTAACTAATAAAATATTTGAAATAAGTGGTAAATTAGATGTAACGTAATTGCACACATCGCCTTTGCCAATGACAGCCCTTGGAATTATCTCCAAAAGTGACAGAACCTCCATCTAAGTATGTAATGTTTATCAGAATATCCTTGTCTCCTGCCATGTGTTTTGAGAAACCACTGTCGAGT
The DNA here is from genome assembly GCA_030765085.1 of Allium cepa. Lineage (NCBI taxonomy): Eukaryota > Viridiplantae > Streptophyta > Magnoliopsida > Asparagales > Amaryllidaceae > Allium > Allium cepa. Next base: position 542,207,603 of record CM060940.1, on the reverse strand, counting down.
ATCCATTTTCCTCTTTTCTTGAGTGGGATCTGCAAAAAAATATGAGATAACATTAGAACCCACCTTTTTAATAGGTTCCTAAGAGTTAGGTCTTAGGAAACCAAACCCAAGTGGGTTTAGTATCCCTTTTATAGATATAATTTTTATTATTATGAACATTTTCTATGAATGAGCTAATATACTTTTTCCTTATTAACTTGTTATTAGTTTTAGATACCCATATATTTATAGTTTTAGAAACTAGTCTTTTTGAAGATATGGGTGTTTTAATAGACTTAGCATTATTTAAATTACTAGATTGTGAACTTTTGACTTTCTTATTATAACCTAAACCATTTTTATTGTTAACCGGTTGTGAATTCTCAATAATTCTAGATAAATTTTCTCTACCTTTATTAAAATTTGAAATGTTTTTAGTGATTCCTTCTAGTTTGGTCTTTAGATTTGAATTTTCTAGTTCTATCATTTTAATATTAGTTTTTAAATCATGATTTTCAGAAATAAGAACATCATTCCTTTCTTTTTGAGTCTCAATTTATTGACTTAATAAAAGCAGTTGAGAATTAACATTTGAAAGCGATTCTTGAGTTTTCTCAAGTTCTTCTTCCAATATTTTCTTCTCGTCTTTAAGCATATCACTTTCGAATTCTGCCATGTTCTAATTTTCAACAACCTCTTTATATTTTCTTTTGAGGCTTTTTAAAATATTTAACAGTTCTGAGTTTATTTCTATCATATCATCAAAAGTTAAATCACTAACCTCATTATCTTTGGCCATAAAGCATACGTTGGCTTGTTCATTATCACTGTCGCTTTCACTTTCAGAAGAAGAAGAAGAGTTTGAATCATCCCATGTAACTGAAAAGGCTTTCCTTCTGAATTTGTCCTTCTTTTTATTGCGATACTCTTTCTTTTGATCCAGGCAGTCCTTCTGTATATGCCCCTTTTTGTGATAGTTAAAGCACTCCAGAACTGATGAAGACGGTGGTTTATTGCTGTTTGAACTTCTCTTGCCATTATTTCTATTTCCTTTTCTATACTTTAAGTATTTCTTGAAGTTTTTAGCAATAAAGGCAAGGTAGTCTTTGTCTGAATCTGATTCTTCTTGTTCTGCATGGAATGCTATATTCTTTTTATATTAAGCTTGAACTCGTTTGGCCTGCAAATTCACTTCATAAGACATAAGATTTCCTATTAACTCTTCCGGAGTTATTTTGGAAATATCGTTCACTTCTTCAATAGCGAGAACTTTTCTTTCCTATTCTTTCATTAAAGAGTTAAGGATTTTGCATACAATATCAAAGTCTGAATATTTTTCTCCTAGTCCTACTAATGAATGGTAGATATCCTGAAATCTTGAATACATATCATTTATAAATTCATTTTCTTTCATCCTAAAGTTTTGAAACTGACTTTTGAGCATGGATATTTTGCTTTGTCTGACCTTGTTATTTCCTTCATATGTAAATTTGAGTTTACGCCATATTTCATATTCAGTATTACACATGCTAACATGGTTAAACTCATTTTTATCTAAGGCACAAAGCAACATATTCATAGCTTTTGCATTAGCTATGGCATCTAGCTTCTGTGTATTTTACCAAGTAGAATACTCTTCAGTAGGAATAATATATTCTATCTGAGTTATATTCCATGAATCAAAACCATTTGCTTGCATATATATTCTCATTCGTGCGGCCCAATAGTTATAATTTATGCTATTAAGTAGTGGTGGACGTGCAGTGGATTGTCCTTCAATGAAGCTAGTGTAAATGTTAGTGCTAGTGTTAGTTTCCATATTATTAGATTATCAGATAACTGTGTTACAGTTATACGATGACCTAGCTCTGATACCAAATGAAAATTTGCTATGGATCGTGTAATATGGATATATGATAATACAGAGTATAGTGATGATAGCTATATAGTTAATAGTGCGGAATATAAAAGTAATATAATGAAAATGACACCAGAGATTTTTATACTGGTTTGGATCTCCGTTCTACGTTCTGTCTCAGACTCTTTCTGGAATTTCACTAAAATAATAACCCTCACTTAACCTGGAGGAACAGGTCTATACAACCCTTGAGCATCCGAACAAGGACCTGAGCAGCAGAACATGATTTCGCATCAGCAGCCCAAGAGGACTTCACACGCCTGAGCAGCAGAACATGACTTCAACAAATACAAAAGATTGTTTTGACTTTGTGTGTTCTAACAACATGGATTTGTCACTTTTAGTATAGCCTTCATATAATCTTCTCCCCGAGTGTGTGTGTGTGAGTGTATTTGAAGTTTATGAAGAATAGAAAGGTATAATATTACTTTAATGCAGAATATTTGAAAGTATAGTTGCAATTAGATTTAAGAGTGTTAGATTAGAAAGATAAGAAAATTCGATGATTTGGAATCAAGTTAGAGTATGTATTTATAGATGTTAGAAAGCAACGATTGTCGATGAAGAGTTCTGATTGAAGTGTTGCGTCCAAATCTTTTCATAGAGGTTCGTAACTCTTCGCAAATAGTCATGTCTTTTCAAAAAGTAGTTGTTGTAGAAATTCAGTCAACTGAACCTCTAGGTCAGTCGATTGAATATTCAAATGAATTTTTTAAATATATATTTGTATATTTGTGCACCTGTGCATGTTGCACAGAAATTTCTGGGTCATTCGACTGACTTGGTAATATCTGTGCAATTTGCACAGTTTACACAGGTATAATATATATATATATATATATATTATATAACGATTCTAACTTTAGAAACTTTTATAATATATATATATTATATGCTTATATATGTATAAATCATTTCGAAACAAGAAGATTAAATATATAATCTAATATATACGTAAACGAGAAGAGATTTTAACAAAATTGACCTAAGACTCAAAAATAAGAATAATATAACTCATGCACCGATTTTGATATCTTGTCTCCATGTAGTATATATTCTCTTTTTGTCGTAGCAGTCGTTAAATTTGTATATCGTAGTGATAGCTTTGTGTCATGAATCAAAACAGAGTGTCAACAATGATAACGCCTTATGTATAGATAAAGGCAAAAGCAAAAGATTGGATGCTTAATTCAGGTGCTTCTTTCCATATATGCAATCAAAAAGAAGTGTTTATTGATTAAGAAGAATAAAAATGATAAGGAAAAATCTATGGATGGTCATAATTTAAGTGTTAAAGGCATAGGTTCAGTTAAAATAAAGCTTATGGAAGTTAGACATATCCTAAAATCAAGAAGAATATGATTTTAGTAGGATACTTAGAAGAAAACGGTTGATAGTTCTCATCCTGAGGTGGATTCATAATGGTTTAAAGGGGTAATAGGGAGGTTCTTCATGCAAAATGAGGAAGTGATAATATATACAAACTACTTGGAAAACGTTACAGAATGAAGATGGTTTTTGGAGTTGGAGAGTCGTTTTTTTCTAAATCAAAGTGGAGCCAACAAAGAAAGGCCACAAATTCTATATGGAGCCTTTGTGATATAACAAGCATTTCTAAACCATTGATGATGAGTATGTTCGATTGGGAAGCATGCATAATTAGGTTAAAGGTTGGTTAAGCATTTCTTTTGGATGAAGACTTTTTTTCTATGGTAATATTAGAGATTGTTAGCAGTATGAAGATGTAAGCAAAATTGGTAGCTTATATGGAAATATAGTATCAAGTTGGCTATTATTCGATTTCGATGATACAATATTTCCAAAATGAAATAGATTTTGGAGATATTTGAGTCAAGATGAAACTATGACTCAAATTTATAGATTTTATAGACTTTGAAGAGTAATTAAAGAATATAAGTTGCCTCTTTTATTGCGTTAAAGAAATGCAAGTGGTTATCTACATGGCAACGTATTATTTTGAGAGATGGAAATAATCAATCAATTACTTAATTAGCTGATTAAAGAAGACATTTTATCAAGATTATTATTATTATATGTGTATGTGTGTGTATGTTTACGATTCATTATGACTAGAGAGAATGAGAGTCAATGTATTAAAGTTTGGAGATTAATTTTTTTCTCAACTATTAAGGGTATTCATTGTAACCTTTAGGTGAATTAATAAAGTTTTATTCATCCCCTTACTCATGGTACATCCTCCCCATTTTCCCCCTTTAATATTGCCTAATGCCACTGGAGTTATTGGCCAGTGGTCCATTATGAGTACACATGGTGTTTGGCCACTGGAGTCCTTAGTGAATTGGCTATACATGTAGAGTGTGTGTATTGTGATAATATGTATCTTAGGTTGGTTGGTGAACATGGTGTTTCAGTTGGTAGTGGCTTTCCTCTAATTATTGCATGCACATAAGATGGTTGTGATAATGTGGTTGATCCAAATATTCATATTCACATTGTAGTTCCAGTTAACAACAATCCCCATGTTGCAGCATCTAACTGGCTGTTACTTTTTACAAAATTGCTGCATAATGCAAGGATCTATTCTCCCCGTTTGTTTGATAATGTTGAAGTCAATGGAGTGATGGTTCTTTTGGTCGAAGTTTTACAAGTGCGAACGGATTATTGGTCTAACTATTTTGTTAATTTTATCTTGGATTCTAACCCATCTTATCATACGGTTAAGGAGCGGTGTAGTTAGGTTAGGAAGAGGTGGCCTTAATGTGCATTTTGATAATGCTTTGTTTTATTTTATGAAATTCTCAAGAAGTGAAGAAATACAATACGTATCCTGGAAGCTAATCCGATTCTCATTGGTGGGAAACCTTTCACTACCACTTCCTGTAGCCCATCTGTGGATAAGGCAAAGCAACATGTTTTATCTATTCCTGTTTGGATGCATTTTCTTGCATCCATTCTATTTTGCAACCCATGATTGGGTTTGACTGGCTTGCAGGCCTTGTCGGTAAGGTGATTTTTTTATTCTAATACTATAGCTAGGAAGAAATTTGTGTATGCCAAATCTTTGATTGAAATCACTCTTAAGAATTGTTTGCCTTCTGTGCTTAAAGTCAGAATTGTTGAGGTTGTTGTTCGGTACTGTTGGAAAACTGATATGTGCTCGACATGTTGGTCTTTTGGACATCATTCGAATGCTTATTCTCTAGGGCCTATCGTTGATCTGGTTCCTTTTGTTGATAGGACCCATTACCTGCGACCCCAGTCATAAAGTGCATCCCGAATTTTTGCCCGGTTCTTATTGCCTCTCCTCCCCTCGTTGTTGCTTCAACTATGGTTCTTGGGATAGTTGATGATCCATTCTCTTCAGTCACCATGCCTCCTTTTTACTCTATTATTTGGAACTCTGATGATCAATCTTGGATTAATGTTTCTTCTAATACGATATATTCTCCTAAGTGTGATGAGTATAACTAGTTCGTCAGTGATGACGGTGATGAGAGCAGGCGACTTTTCTATCAAATTGAGGGTGAGGGTCTAGGGTGGGTAAAATGGAGAAGTAGACAAGAATTTTTTTGGGGATATCACATGGGGTAGGAAATTCATTTACACCGATGCCTCCATCGGATTTGTTCCTAACCTTACTCATCCTTTCTCAGGGTTTGTGTTTGTTATTGGTCTTGACTTGGCTGATAATCGAGCGGCTCTTCCTCTTCTGGGGGGGTTAGTCATGGTAGTTAGTAGTTTAGGCATGTTTGCCCAACTTCTGTGTTGTTATTGTATTATTAAGTGGTATGGCCATTATAAAACCATCATGGTTTTTTTGTGCCTATGTAGAACACCTATTCTTACTTATTAATAAATGTGGAACGACCTACTATAAATTCGGCTAGCTTTGCTAAAAATAAGGTTTTCTTTGAAGGAAATTCTTTGTTTATTGTTTTTTCACTTCTATTCTCTTCTAAAATTTATTTGTTAGGGATTCTTGGTATAACCCTAATAATTTCTCACATTTTCCCTACTGTTAGTGCACCTAACCCACCATTTTCGTGGTTGACAATATGGTGAAATGTCATTTAATTGTTCTAGTTTCAATTCATGGATTAATGATGAGAACTAACTTCCCATTTAGATTAATTTAATACAAGTCCTAATAATGAAGTTTATGATTAATAAATGTAAACTATCTAATATTTGGGGCATCAAAAAATTAGGGTAGCATTTGAATGTGTCTACCATAGGTCGTATTGCATGTGATTATAAGAAAATCACATGAATATATCTATGAAGTTTGTTCTCCTATTGCTTGACCTGTTGAATTTGAACTTGCAATCTTTGAAGTGTTATGATCTTCCATGTAGTGTTGTTACCGGAGTTATAAGCATTGTTGGTTTGAAATTATCTAATTATGGCGAGGACTATTTTAAAAGTTTTCTTTAAACATGCATTGTAGTCGCATCCTAATCGTTTAGTTGTAAGTATTTAGTTTCTACTTTAGTGGTTTCTAACGTTATTATGCTACCTCCAAAATCTAGAAAAAGTACTGGTTGATTATCTACTTTTAATGGTTTAAATTATATTAGAGTGATGGTTAAGAGGAAGAACAAGGGTAGTGATACAACACCAAAGAAGAACACTCAACCTGTTGAAGCTAAAAGGCTTAAAAGGACTAGCAGATACTAAACCGTTATTTGGAATAACAATACAGAAAAGGATAGTACAGATTTTATAACAAAATTCATTTTATTTTATATATAAATAGCACTATCATTATAAAGCAATGGTTAGGAATGCTTATAGCAAATAGTAGAATGATGGTTATATGAAGTTGTTACAAAATATGCGTGTACTAGGCTATATAACAATATGGAATGGCAATCAATGGGTAGGTTGGAACTGTAACAACCCATTATCGAGAAGCAATAAATTAATAATAAAAATTAATCAATTGAAAGTTTTTTTAATAAATAAATATAGAAATATATATTGGAATATTTTGGAAGTTTAATAAAGAGTATTTGTTAAAAATGATAAGAATTAAATATGAAATGAGTATTGATTTAACAATTTGTTTGCTTATTTTAACATATCAAATATAAATTAATTATTTGGAATAAAGTGTTAATTTAAATTTTTATAAGCTGGAATTTATTTGGATGAAAGAAAGTATTTTATTAATGAAGTTGAATTTAATAATAAATAAATTTAAAGAAAATTATTAATTAAATAAATGCAGTATAATAAATAACTTTTTAAGATAGATAATAATGCAACTTATTTTATAGGAACTTAATGAGGTGATTTTGGTTTGTGAATAGCCTTGAAATATTGTGAATTGATTCGTGAAATGGAAAACAAAAGAAAAGAAAGAAAACGAGTTAATTAATCAAACAAAGCTCAACATTCTTAAGCCCAAACCTAACTTTGTTTCATGATATTTCTATCTCCAGTCATTTTTGTTTCCTAAGGCTTCACCTTCAACTATAAATATAACGCTATACGATTACGTTCTTCGCTTTAGAAATTTTAAAATCTAACTAAACCCCCTTACTTTGAAATTAAAAGTAAATCAAAATAAATTCCATAAATTCCTATAATCTAGTTCAAGCGTCTTGGCACACTACTACACAAAATTGCTAGTTGAATTCATGTTTTTCTCATCAATTGAAGAAGAGGAAAATTTACAGTAGAAGCGAGAAGTGGAGCTAGAAGAGAAGCAAGAAAGGGTTAATGAAGTAGATGTGGGTCTTCGAATCAAGGTGAGTATCCTTGCTCACTAACTATGTTTATTTTGATATTGTGATGTCTGGAATGGTGAATGGTTGCCTGTGCATTCATATAATCCCTAACTGTAACTTAGCATCTTCCTCCTATGAAGTTGAATTGATTGATATTGAGTAGCTCATGGTTATTTGGACATGAGTAGACCATAGTACGGAAGTGCAACGTTAAATGCACTCAATGGTAGAAGGGAATGTAGAGTAAAAGAAGAAGATAACATGATATGAGCTTATTCAGGCACTGGAAAACGCGACAGTGGTTGCTCGAACTGGTCGAGTAACTTTGTACCAACCGGTCGACTGCTAGCGGCCGATAGAAGGTAGCGACCAGTCGGCACCTATATGCATTTATTTAAAGGAAAAATAAATAAAATATAAACATAACATATTACAACTTACTTATATTTTATGCTTAGTTATAAATATTAATAAGGAGTTTAATAATCAATAAAGTAATTTAATAATATTATTTGACTGATAAATTATAAAGGAGATAGTAAATTATTGTTTTAAATTATATAATGACCAAATAATATTTACTAATGATTTGAATTTTATATTATAGACTTATGTAAGTATTATATTGTGTTTGTATACAAACTTAAATATCACTATATATTATTCAATTTCATAACTTATCTTTGTATTCTTTGTGCTTTAAAATATAATATATATTTTTATATAATTACTTGTAATATTATGTACGTGTTTTCATTTCTATATAACAAGAAATTAGAATAAACAGATTAGTGATACTGCTTAGTATGGGACTTTCGGTCACACTTTTTCGGTTATTCATCGGACTTGTTGCATAAAGATATTATGTGATTTGAGTGTAGTTTATGGGCATTAAATAAACAGACATGTAATATATGGTGGTATGGGATGCTGATGTTATACTTATTCGGTTACTCAATGTAAGTATATAGCACTCATGGTACGGGAATAGAGATGATGGTTTATACTTAAGTGAGGTGATGCTCATGGATGTTGAGCAAACTCATGGTTGTTGAGTTAAGGGGATACCCACATGCATTCATAGATATTATCTACTTGTCTACCACGATGTACTCATGGATATACATGTAATGGTCTGCCTTTCTTACACGAAAAGATGAAACTTAATACATCCACAATATTCATGTACCGATCATTTAAGTGTTCAAGAGACAAGCCATTAGGGGTGAAAGAAAAAAATTATCTTTATTATACACATCATCAAAGTACATTAACCTATTATTATCCTAGACGATTATAACAGCCTGTCCTTACAATTACTAATAACTATAAGCAAGAACAAAACAAATGAAAACTGCAGAAGAATATAAGGTAGGTGAATACGTCTTGGAGAATCCAGCTTGTCACCTAAAAGTACTAAAGGACCCAGCTAAATGTGGAAATATGCTCGGGCTAACTCGAGCATTATAAGAAAAATAACGCCTGGATCAGTCTGGTAAAACCAGCGTGAGAAACTCAAATCACAAGGAATTAATTTATTATAACTTCTAAAATCTTTTAAAATTAAAGGTATCTCGTAAGACCATGTCGCATATAAACATGGACGGGTTTTTAATTTATGATAACCAGAACACTTTTAAGTGATATTATAATAATGTCTAAGGATTCAGAGTAAATATATAAAATAAATGAAATGCTTGTATCTCACATTCTAACATAGTTGGGCACAATCAAAATTGTAATGGCTCGTATTTGAGATTGGATTACATACTATGACAAGGCACTAGGGTACCACCTATCATAGTGCATCTTTAAAAAACACACCGAGAGCCTCACATGGACTCCCTACGAGTCAAGGCTGGCCCTATCCCTTGTTGGATAGTGATGAATATGTCATTACAACGGTTGGGATCAACAACCTAAATAGGTCCCGAGCATACATGATCTATAATATCGATCTAGATTGAATGATGACTGTACCCTAATGGTAGCAAACCACATAGCCTTGAAGCATATCCCCTAATTTTAGTCATACCTGGGTTGATGAAGCTTTAGGCTATGATTACCTTTTATATAGCAAACTATCTTGGAATGTTAACACTGCCCTCCAGACAGCAATGTAGTGCCAGCATTCATCCATACAAGTTCGTTCTAGGTCTGAACGAAACCAAAGGCACTACCTCTATCATCCATTTTGGAATCACCCTTAGGATTAGTAGCAAGTAGCCCTTGCACTTCAAAAGCTTCATTTTCAATCATCTTTAATAAATCTTCACTTCGAAACACTTGAATTGGATTGAAGTGGTTTTCAGATAATTTGTACTTATCCGATCTCAGTCTCTTTGGAACAAATTTCAATAGTTTTGATAAACTCAACTCTGGTTCTTTTGGAAATAATAAGACAATACATAGGAGTAGGGATTACCTCCTAACCGTTTAAGCAGACAAATCTCCCTAGCATTAGTCCTAGGAGAAAAAATGAGATTTATATGCATAGTACAACATCATCTAATATGACCGTGCCATATAACACACGTGTCTCTCCTAGATATTTCCAGAGTTATATGTTGGTTCAGATTTGACAGTCGGTTATTTAACTATCAAATAAACAAACAATAACAAATTCAAAGATTTAATTACCTATAGCAATCACTAAGCCTCAAACTAAATCTTTAATTTATTAAAACTCTTTTCGAAAGTATTTATCAAAAACATTCATATACTTATCTCATTGAATAAGTATATTCACAAAGTATTTGTGAAAGACTTCTCATTTCCAAATCATATCAAAGGATCAAAACAAAATGTTATTTAAATTAGAGATATAGATAATCTCAAACAATATTCCTTGGTGTTAAGTTTGGAATGAATATCCATACCACCAGAATTAAGAATGTCAGTTAAAGGAAATCCAATCTCAAATCCTTTTATAAATTTCTTTCTATAAATCCTCTAAATAAATCTCTTTTATTTATGAAACTTCTTTACTTAAATTCCAAATCCATTTACAAAACTCTTTATAAATCACCAAGTTAAATTTATAAACTGTTTTTGATAAATATCAAAACCGTTTATTTATTTGTTTATAAATCTCCAAAATTATTTATAAACTTCCTTTATAAATATCCAAAATCATATATAAAATTTTCTTAAAAATATTCCTTTTTTGAAACAAAACTCCTTTTATAAAATCATTTAATAAAGTCCTTTTGATAAACAAAATGATTATTTAAAATGTCTTTGCTAAAATCATTACTTAACTTGAAACCATGATTAAAAGTATGATTGACCTTAAAAATCAGAAAGAAGTTTAGTGACCATAATGGTTCTCTTTTGATTAAGTTTACTTTCCAAGTTGTAGCATGCGTATTTACATAAGAAGTAGATGTGTATAATAAAATTGGCCAACAACAAACAAATCAACATATATGTAAGATGTCTAAGTTACTTAATAGCAAATAATAGCAGATGGGGATTTTTTTCTACTAAACACATGTCCAAGTTAATATAATATCAGAATGGGTTTTTATTCTGCTTAAATAGATGTTAATATAATTTGCTTAGTGAACTACGGTAGAACAGTGATTTATTCTACAAACCAGATGCCACATACAAGTTAATTAGAAAAACAGTGATTTATTCTGCTAAATGAATGTCATTGGGTTTCATATTCAGTTGGGTTTACTCAAGGATAGTCGACAATGAAATCCTTTAGATTTAAAATATTCTTTTAAAAGAAAGTTACTATGAAACAAAACCGATCTTTGGAATTAAAGTAGTTTAAAACTTTATAACTTTTATATAAAAACTAAATTACAATTAAACTCTTTACTTAATAATAATTAAACCTTTAATTAATAATTAAATAATAATTAACTATTAAATAAATATAATAATTATCCTAAATAATTACACCATAATTAGTCTTTAATTAATTATTAAATGATAATTTAAACTCTTAATTATTAATTAATTACTAATTAATCTCAATTAATTAATTAATTATTCCTTAATTAAAACTTGAGTAAATAAATTAAATCTTTATTAAAATAATTAAATCATAATTAATTTTTAATTATATCTTAACTTAAATTTAACTTGATTAGTAATTAATAATTAAACCCTTCACAAATAAATAATTTAATTAATCTTAAATAAATAATGATTAATCTTTAAATAATTAATTATATAATAATTAACTCTTTATTAATTAAAATTTTATAATTAACTTACTTAAAAGTAATTAAGTATTAATTACCCTAACTTAATTAATGATTAATACTAATTACCTTATTTAATTTATCGTTAAATAAATAAATAATTACTTAGTTAAATTATAATTTCTTTCAAATATTTAAAATATTTTTGAAAACACCTTTTTAAAAGATACTTAAGTTAAAACATTTTAAATTTAAAAAGAGTTTGTTTTTCATGAACTATATTTATAACGACTAACGCTATACGACCTGAAATTTCAAAAATTCATTTTATACTCTAAATCACTTATCAGACATTTTCTATTATATTTAAACTAATTTAGAAAACTTTGAATAAAGTTTTTGAAAACAAAGGCAAGGTTTTTAAAAACTTTTATAAAATATTTCCAAAAGTAAAGTTAAAAAACAAGTTTAAACCAAAGGATCTCGATATTGTTTTGACAAGTCAAAATGCTAACTTTCTTAGCACACACATCATATACATAAGCTCATACATATAAACACATGTCATAACAACATACATAAGAAACAACTATAAACCAAAATAATATCTTTCAAACTGACTTCAACATTAGATTTCATTTCAAGTCAAACTTCCAATCACATACAACAACATATAATACTGTCTAAACCAAACATCCAACATACTTAGCCACCAAATCACATTATTTATTATCAAAGTAAGCATCATATTTGAAGTTAGAACTTTTAAACGAATTTGTGAGTTATACTCACAAAAAACTAGCAAAATGACTGAAACTTCCCTAACTTTTAGACCAAGCCTAGATCCAAGCTTTAACTTTGGTAAGAACAAGACTTGATGGCCTTGTTATCGCTTTATGTTCGGAAAAAATAAGGTGCACACTGTCCAAAAGTGGTGGAGCTCGGCTTTGAAAGGTGGAGGGGGTTCGAATTATCATCGAATTCATTAAAAAATCCAACCAGGAAATTAGTCTTCTTCTAGCTAATTTTTGGACAAGTAACTCACGAAACTTGGGAATGTTGTAAAAAGATAAGTTCTTGGAAATTCTTTTCTCTTAAATTCTAAAACACTATTCACTCGGTTTGGTTCACTTTTGAGGGAGATATGGTAAAAATAAGAAGTGGTATTTTGGATTTGAAAATCTAGGTCCAAAAATGCTCTTCAAAAATACGAGATTTGGACATGGTTAATCTCAAAATTTGAAAAAGTGATACAAATAAATGTTGTAGCCACTAAAATTATACACGGTTTTAAAAAATCATCATGTGGTTAAGAAATGAGAAAGATATGACATAAGGAAGAGAAGGAAATATTGAAGAAATGAAAGGGGTATTAATAAGCAAGAATAAGGTAAATTACCTAAACAGCCTTGGTCCTTTACCCTTCACCTCCTCTTGCCACATCACCATGCCACATCACCTTTATGCACCTCAGCACGCACTCATGTCCCCTCTCCTTTTCTAAGCTCCAACATGTTTAAACATGTTTTTTAGTACTAAATGTACTTATGTTTGCCTATGATGTGACACATTCTTTTAACTAAATTAGTGTTTTAAACGTTATATACGTAAGTATAAATACATATGTATATATATGCCAATACATATATATGTATTCAAACTTATTTAATAATGTATATGTTATATTATACAATAGAGTTTACGATGTTCCGACAACTTTTAGTCGATGAAAAGTCGAAAATTCGAAAAACGAATTTCGGTCACATTTACGATTTTTCTTCGAACTAATTATTTTCGCAAACAAATTTGAAAAAATATTTCACCATCATTATTCATTATTTAAAAGAGATTTTATTTTAATTATAAAATCCATTATTTGAATATTTAAAATTAATTAAATATTCGCAAATCAAAGTGGTGAAATTCGAGGTCATTACAATATATTTGGAGTTAAGAGGACCGGATTATGACAATATGCACCCTAGCAGCCTGATTGTAAGGTCGTGCCATAAATTTCTGATAACTTATTGATGATTATGATAAGGCGGTTAACCCTAGCCCCCCTTGTATCACCTAAGCTAGGGGGGATCTGGGTCATGACTGGAAGTCCTCACATTGACGAGCACACTGGTGGATAATGTAACGATTACCATGGAGGTAATAGAAGATTGTTGGAGCAGATCTAAGTAGGTAACCCTTAGGCTCTTGGAGTAGGCGGTTAGCTATCAAACTCCCATATGATTTTACATGAAGTGATAGTTAAGTACATACTATTTATACACTTCAGTTGAGTATTGGATATTATGATATGACTCTACTTGGAACCTTATGTTTGTCGTACAGTCAATTCCCATCACCATTGGATTTGATTCATATGCATGCGCGTACATACATATATATATATGCATGTATGTATCTATATATGTATGTGTCTGTATGGATATCTAATTATGATTCATAGATGAATGGACGTTTAATTAACTATAGGGATTATTTAGATAGTTGATTTATCGACGTATCCATGGGCTTATTATTATACTGATATACTATCTTCAACCTATCATTATAGATATAGTCTGACCCATGTATTATTTATAATACTCCGGTCCATCCGAGAGATTCCAAATGCAGGTTCTAAGGATTCCAAAGCTTGGTGTGACTTTTGTCGAGGCTAGTAATAGTTATAGGATGATATATTCCCTATACAATTTATAGCCTCATTGTATTTATAGTGTAGTATATGATGATGTATTGTATAATGGGCTATAGACTATCATTTTGTAGCCGTCGATACTATGTATTGTGTTGTATATTGTATTCTATCTATTGTGTTCTGACTCTATGTACTTTGATTTATTCCCTATGATTATGCATTGTTTTGTCCTGGAGGCATACATGTTTATTGCTTTGTACTGAGAATGTGTATACTTATGGTAAGCAGTACATGATATAAGATATGTACCGGCATTTGTCTATGGGAATATTCACATGTGTACCCCATATCATCTCATTCTTTGTATTATCTGATAATATTATTAAGTAATACTCTTAGGTAGTATAGTTATAGAGGTAGGGGTGTTATAATTGGTATAAGAGCAGGTTTAGAACAATACATGTCATAAAGAAATAGGTTCATTGGCCTAGATGGATTAGGAGACCCAATTCCTAGGATATTGGGTAGATAACCTATATATTATCTAGTAATACATTGTGATTACAAGATTATTCATTTGGATGCGTATTTATCATTTGTGTGATTTGATATATTATTTCTATTCTTGAAAATATATATATATCTCACTTCTCAGCAGTAGTGAGAGATGGCAGGACCTCGCTCTAGTTTTAGCAACCTAGGCCAGTCTAGTGGCTTTGGATCTGGGGGATTGTTCATGACTACAGAGCAGCTAATGGAGCTATTGAGGAGCATATATCAGTCTAGAACTTCCACTATTCGAAATTCTCCAACTCCTTGATTTGACTTTTCCAGGCTATGCAGCAACTATGATAAACATGGCGGAAATACGTTCAAGGGAACAGAGGGAGGGATTGGAGTGAAAGCTTCGCTTAAGTTACATGAGCGAAAGTTCACATGCATGGGGATTATGGACTAGTAAAAATTCCATATTGCTTTCATCCAACTTTAGGAGAGATCTTTGGATTGGTTTGAGCTTTTATTAGCTGAGACAGCTGAATCAGAGCTCGCTTGTGATGATTTTAAGGCCCAATTTGAGAAGAAGTTTGTTCCAAAAACTAAGAAGGCGGTTATGGCTTGAAAGTTAATTGATCTGTATCGATGCAACATGTCCGTAGTAAAGTACGTTGCCACATTTGAAGCTTTGTTAAAGGATCATATTGAGCTCATTAACACACCTTTGAATAAAAATTAGAAATTCATGTTTGTGTTGAAGAAATCTTTGAGGAAACCCTTGGTACCTAAGCTAGTGGTTACTTTTGAGAGGCTCGTGGATACGACATTGTGGCAAGAGGAAGAGGAGAAAGGGAGCAATGAAGAGGAAGAGCCTAAGACTAGTATTAGCTTTGGGCAGAAGAGGAAATTCCCATTTAAGAAGTAAAGACTAAGGATCTTCAGTAGAAAGAAGGCAAGGAGCGGTATAGTAAAAGATAAACATCGATCCAAGGATACTATAGTGAGCTATAATTATGGAGAGAAGAGGCACTATTTAGGCAAATGTTCTGAGCCAGGTATAGCATCATTCTGGTCTAGATGTAGGATTTATAGAGCAGTAGGGCATCCTAGCTATACTTGTCCAACAGTTGATAAGAAGATTGAGAAGCTAAATGTTGTATAGATTGATGGAAATACTTCCCAAGCCAAAGAAAAGGCGCTTGTAGTCCTCGAAGGTATGATTATATTTAGAGATTTTCCTATAGTTCTATTTGATACAGGTGCATCATATTTATTCTTGCCGAAAGACCTAGCCGATAAGTTTGATCTTGATTTGGTGTACTTAGTCGCATCTTTGAGGATTGTGAATCATATTGGAGGATATGCAACCATCGGGGTGTTATGTAAAGATGTTTAATTGCTTTTGGGTGGCTACTATTTTCACTAAGTCTTACATGTATTTGAATACATGGGATTTGGCATCATATTTGGAATGGATTGGCTGGACTAATATAAGGCACATCTTTTATGCCCTAAAAGGATCGTGACTGTCAAACATCCATATTTTGAGGACAGAGTAAGCATAGCACTTGAGAGTGTTAGTGGAGATTCATATGGATCTTTGCATGCTTTAGAAGCTTGAGATAAGGATGAGATTGCATGGATTCCAATTGTAAGACATATGTGGATATTTTTGAGCCTATTATTGATTTACCTCCTAGGAGGGCAATTGAGTTCTGAATTGATTTAGTTCCCGAAGCTTAACCTGTCAGTCGATCTCTGACAATAATGTCCGCAAAAGAGAATGAAGATCTTAAGAAGCATATGATAGAATTAGACTCAAAAGTTTTATCAGATTAAGTAGTTCACCATGGGGAGATGCAGCTGTATTCATGAAGAAGGTGGATGGATCCCTTAAGCTATGCATCGATTATAAGAACCTGAGAACAAGTATCCCCTTTCTAGGATTGATGATATCCCCTTTCTAGGATCGATGATATGCTCTATTAGCTTAGTGGAGCTAAGATATTAAATTAGACATTGCTACTAGATTCCATCAGCTCGGAATTATTGAGGATAGTATTCTACTAACTAAATTAAGGACTAGATATGGATCATATGAATGTGTAGTGATGCCATTTGGTTTAACGCACACTTCAGCTTACTTTGTGGATTTGGTAAATAGAGTGTTTAGATACTATTTGGATAAGTTCTTCTTAGTTTATATTGATGATATTTTTGTCTATTCTAAATCTGAGAACGAGCATGAGAGTGCCTTAGAATAATGTTGGAGACTTTAAGGAAAAACAAATTAAAAACCAAGTTCTGGGGACTTCTCGAAGATGGTGCAGCCTCTTACCAACCTCACTAGGAAGGGAGTGAAGTTCTAACAGATGGACAAGTGTGAGGAAGCCTATCAAAAATCAAAGTAGTTGCTCACAAATGCACCATTACTTATTGTACCAGGAGGTAACTAGGGCTTGGAGGTTTATACATACACATGTGGTTCTAGTTTAGGTACAATGCTAATGTTGAAGGGTAGAGTTGTAGCATATGCATCAAGGCAACTAAGGCCTAATGAAGTTAGATATGCTACACATGACTTGGAACTTGCAACTACTATCTTTGTTCTAAAGATTTGGTGACACTACCTATTTGGAGAGAAATTTGTCTTACAAAAAGATCATAAGTCGTTGAAATATTTGTTTACCCAAAACGATCTCAACATGAGACAACAGCGATGGTTGGAGATCCTAGCAGCTTATGATTTTGAGATCTAGTATATATCTGGTAAAGGCAATCGAGTTGCTAGTGCTTCGAGTAGGGAACACCAAGAAGTGGTTTCCATGACGATTTCTGACTGAAAGGATCTTAAGAACTTAAGTATGTGTGAGATTCAATATAGAGTGTAAACCCTCACCTCTATTCCTTTAATGTTCAGGAGTATTACTAAGTACAGTGTCAGATAATATAGAGAATGAGGCAATATGAGATACACATGTGAATATTCCCTTAGGCTAACACTGATACGTATTTAAACATCGAATAAAAAACTCATCATATGTAGTCAGTATCGGAACAAAACAATAAATACGTGTGCCTTCAAGATAGAACAATATATAATATACAGAAATATCAGATTATAGAGTTAAATTCGCAGTGATATTATATATAATACTAAATATATAGAGTATGTCAAATATACATCACAAAAATACACTATAAGAGTTTATACAATACAAAATGAAAACACACACACACAGATACACACACACAATGAATATATCTTCCCTATGCCTAATAAATATAAGCTGGTCACATTGTCCTTGTAACTAAAAAGTTTTAGATTGATTCAAGTATTATATAAATAACACAATGGTCAGGCTATATCTAATTCAGAGGATCAATATACGTATGGAATAGTATAGATTGCATATAATAATAATGTGGTAACCATTAAAATAATTCAAAATAATAATCATAACGTTAATCACAAACCATACAGAAGAAAATGTCATCACCCATATAAAATCACATCGAATATTATCCAATCGAAACAATATCAACTGGGTGAATCATCCATATCCAATAATCATAATCAAACCCTAGAAATCAATAACAACGTGAGATGTCACCAAGTATAATCAGGCTAGCACATAGCATTCCCTAAATATATCTCACAATCTCGAATAATAAGATATCATCGTCAATATAAAATTAGGCAGCCTATCAATAAAATCATATACAATAAATGATATAAGAATCTACTATACTCTGGATGCTAACATATCACAGTATAATCTCATCCCTTCATATAGAAATAAAAAGTTATGGGAATCAAATTAAAATATATGGATTACACTCATAGTATTTGGGATGTGCCACCCAATCAAATTCACAATATGGCTACCATCATCTCCGAGAGCACATTGGTTATCCACCCAGATCCACTCTATCGCCTAGGTGGAAACATGAATAATATGTATGTATCTACCAATCCATGTAGAACTAGAAGGAAGACTGATAACTACCAGCCTGCTCTAGGAGCTCAGGGCTATACTGCTTGGATCCGTTCCTACAGTCTTTAGTTACAACCTAATATCATGACTATATCCATCGTATGTCATGAACACGCTAGTATACTATTCTTGACAGTAGTCACTACCGAGATCACGCCTCTAAGGTAACAGACTGCTGGCCTTCGTGACTAAAGGGCCTAGGGCTACACCATAATAAGGGCTACACCATGCCAAAGGCTACTCTGCCTTAGCCTATTTTTCATTTCTATAAAATCTCATGATGCACGTCTTATATAAACCAAAGTGTCATAGACCAAGGGTGTAAATCCATGATCAGGCCGTCGTGGTGAACGTTGGCCATCTGGTTTTAGATAACTCTTAGTCATATCTCTGAATACATCATGATAGACAACATACATATGGGTACACCCCCCTAACTTCATCCGTAAATCAGCTTTACACCAAGCATATAAACCTGCTCTACCCCTAGCATTACGTCAAACCCAATATCTTAGTTCCCATCACTTAACTGACATCTACTTAAATAAATAATCGGATAAAAATCACAACGACATCCCCATACCACCGCATGATACTTATTATTTACTCAATGCTCATAAATTACACGCGAATCTCCACAATATTCTATATAACGAGTCTATAGAATAACCATAGAAATATTATTGAAAGTCCATACCAAATGGTATTATAACTCCATTTATTTATATTTCTCATCACACAGAACTAGGTTCATCATATTAAAAGAATGCCATCACCGTATTATACTAAAATCGCTGATTAAATCTACGTCAATGGTGAATCATTCACAATATCAAAATCCATATAGGAAAATAAGAAATTAGAAGACATATAAATCTTGCTTAAAATCCCAATTTAATTCAACATTAAAATAACAAAGTTTGACAAAATATTTCTTTAACAGTTATATCAAATATTCAAATATATATATATATATAGCATTCAAAATCACTTTATAGAAGTCAAACATGATTTTTTGTAATAATTATTATTTCATAATGAATATATATAAACTTCGAATAAATTATATTTATTTCTAAAATAATTTGTACCAACCCAAATTATTTCTCAACCAATTTTATTTATTTCTAATATACTTCAAATTTATTTTAAAATACCAAACCCAATTTATCGAAGCTTTCAAAATATTTTAGAACTAGAAAATCAATCGAACGTCCAAAAATATATAACATGGAGAAAACTTCTCTAAAATCATTAAATTATCAATATAAACTTTATCGTGTGGCCTGAATCGAATTACATCGTATTCCAACCATCCAAACAATATACACACACGACGTAAGTAGATTACACAAATTAAAATGCAAACAAACAACATCTCCTTTGCATTTTTAATAATCCAACATACACAATCAATCCAATTCCAAATAGCCATCTCAACATAGCAATTCAACCAATACTCCCAATCAATTCAACCAAGCAATATAACCTAATCATGTATATATAATGCAATGGAAATGAGACATAAATGTGAGTACAAAACACATCTTAAGCGATTGCTACCCAAAATAACTTCCTCCTATGCCCAATGTTTCCCAAACAATCTCTACCAAGACATTTTCTTAGCATCATTTGAATTGCCATGCTCGCCAACGTGCTTCCTCTCTGCACCATTTTCGCAAATCCTCCTTGCGTCATTGCCTGGACAGACATATACACAAACCAAGTCGCGACATCAATCTCGCATCCCCAAAATCGAATGACTCCGCAATGCATTCCTCTAGGTCGCAAATATGGCATTTGCATCTCTAACTCATTCACCATGTTATTCTCTGTTGCGCCATCAGGTCAAGCTCAGCTATCATCACGACATCACCTATATCAAACTCACATCTACTCATCGCAGCCTTCAATTGCACCTCCCCCGATCGATGTTGCCGATGCTTGGTGTGCGATTCTTTTTTTTTGTTTTGGTTGTCATGATTTCTGATAGGGTAAAATTAGGGATAAAAATGGAAGTAGAGGGAGATACGGTTTTGGGCTTAGATGTAGAGAAGGGAGGAGTTTACCAGAAGAATCAATAGAAGGGAAACGGGCTTGGGTCGAAATAGTTTCAGGATAATCTCAATTTAATTTAGATTCTAATTTAATCAAAATTTTACTTTAATTCCCATTCAAATTTAAATTTTTAACCCTTGACACTATTTATACATGTATTCTAATCTAGTTTCAATTGAATTTATACTCCATTCAGTAATTATATTTCGATAACCATCCAATTTCATTCAATTTGATGCTTACTTATTGATTTTTCACTACATTATTTACACATTTAAAAATATTTTGTACTCAATTAAAATAATATATTCAATTATTGATAAATTATCCAAAAAGAATTTATTAATTTGATTTAATTTGATTTAATTTATTAAATCTAAATCGTTTGTTGACTACAATTTAATTAACTAAAATTTATTTTCAAACTATTATTTATCAAATTCGAGCAATCTTATTTGAATTAAGTTTATTTAATTCATGGCATAAAAAGCGAGTTTATTACATTAAGACCTTATAAGTAGTTCAGAAGCAGGTGATAGCGCTAGCCTTGTAGCAAGACCATCTTTGATAGATTGGACCATATAAGTATGGAAGAAAGATCTGACTACTCTAGGACTTATTTATAGATTGGAATCTAGAGACGAAGGTGAAGATTTGGCTCGTAATTCTCTTGACTCTCATGGATGCATATGGAAAAGGACAATGTTAGTAGTACAAGATGTTAATGAACTTCATAAGGAAGTGATGGAAGACTGCCATAGATCACGGTACACCATCCACCCCGGCAGTAGTAAAATGTATATGGACTTAAATCATCTCTACTACTGGGAAAGTATGGAACGTGATATTGGCAAGTTCATGAAGGTGTACATGACATGCCAGTTATTGAAGGGTGGACACCAGAGGCCCAGTGGTTTGCTTCAACTATGGAAAATCCCTCAATGAAAATGGGATTAGGTACGAGTGGATTTGTATATCAATAATTCACTTGCATAAATCCCATCAGAATAGTTTTAAACCTTCTATGGTTACAAATGTCGATGAATTTTGTAGATACTATGGTCAAGAAGTGGACAAGGCAACATTCTGGTAGTTGTGGATCGGTTAGCTAAGTCAATGCACTTTATACCAGTAAAGTCAAACCGTACCCTTCCTTATTTGGCTAAGCTATATGTGAAGGAAGTTGTGAGATTTCATAAAGTTCCCAACTGCATAGCGTGCGACCATGATCCTTTGTTCACCAGCAGATTCTAGAAGAGTTTTCAGGAAGCATAAGGCACGAAGCTAATTTTTATTACAAAATATCATATGTAGATCGATGGAAAGATGGACTAAATGAATCAGATAGTTGAGGATTGATTCGTGCCTATGTACTTGACTTTGGTGGTAGTTGGGAAGACCATCAATGCTTGTTCAAGTTTTACTACAATAACCACTATTAATTCAGCATCGGCATGACACCGTTTGAAGCGTTATATGATAGACCATGTCGATCACCATCTTATTGGCTAGAGACTGGAGATAAATTTATATTGGGTCTTGACTTTATCAAAGAAGCATCTGAGAAGATTGAGCTGTTCAGACAGAGTATGAAAGATGCTTAAAATCATTAGAAGTCATATGTAAATCATAGTTGGAAAGCAATAAAGTTAGTGGTTGGATATCCAGTGCATGTGAAGATATCTCCAATGAAGGTAGTTTTGACATTCGACAAATTGAGGAAGCTAGAACCTCGCTATGTCGGGCCGTACCCAATTACTGAACGTATTGAGAGAGTTTCATATGGAGTTGCATTGCCTAATCATTTCTCAGGAATTCATAATGACTTCCATATTTCACAATTGTGGAAATGTCTTCAGGATACAAAGATTATTGTAAAACTTAGAGACAATTGGGAGCTCGAGTTACCACCCAATCCGATTTATGTGCAGTTCAGATAGTTGGCTCTAAAATTCGACATCTTAGAAGCAAGAGAGTTCCATTAGTGAAGGTACAGTGGTTTGACAACCCATTGAATTGCACCTGGAAGACTCAGAAGTACATAGAACAATCTTACCCTAAGTTATTCAATGATGCGCATGAGTCAGATATTCAATTTGTTCCTGGTTTTTATTGATTAATGATGTAAATAAGCTAAAATTTATCTAGCTAGTTAAAGATTTTTTCCTAAGAAGGAATTGTGAGGTTGCAATTTTCTTAAAGGGGGAGTTTGTAACAATTCATGGTCGAGAAGCAATAAATTAGTGATTTAATAACAAAGATTAATTAATTACAAATGATTTGAATTAATAAATATATAATTATGGGGGAATTTGAAAATTTGATAAAAAGTATTTGTTAAAAATGATAAGAATGAAATATGAATGGAATATTGATTTAATAATTTTTTTTGTTATTTTGAAATATGAAATATTAATTAATTATTTGGAATAAAATGTTAAATTTTTATAAGTTTGAAGTTTATTTTGTGAAAGAAAGTATTTTATTAAAGGACTTGAATTTAACTTGTAAATAAACCATACCCTGCCTTATTTGGCTAAGCTATACGTGATGGAAGTTGTGAGACTTCATGGAGTTCCTAGCTCCATAGCATGCAACCATGATCCTTTGTTCACCAGTAGATTCTGGAAGAGTTTCCAGGAAGCATTAGGAATGAAGCTAAACTTTATTACAACATATCATCTGTAGACCGATGGACAGATGGAGTGAATGAATCAGATTGTTGATGATTCGCTTCATGCCTATGTACTTAACTTTGGTGGTAGTTGGGAAGACCATCAATGCTTTTGCATGTTTGCCTATAGTAACCGCTATTAATTCAGCATCAGCATGACACCATTTGAAGCGTTATATGGTAGACCATGTTGATCACCATTTTTTTAGCTAGAGACTGGAGATAAATTTATATTGGGTCTTGAATCTATCAAAGAAGCATCCATAAAGATTGAGGTAATCAGACAGAGTATGAAAGAGGCTTAGAATCATTAGAAGTCATATGTCGATCATAGCTTTAAAGCGATAAATTTGTAGTTGGAGATCGAGTGTATGTGAAGATATCTCTACTGAAGCTAGTTTTGACATTCGACAAATTGAGGAAGCTAGAACCTCGCTATGTTGGACAGTACCTGATTACTGAACATATTAAGAGAGTTTCATATAGAGTTGCATTGCCTAATCATTTCTCAGGAATTCATAATGTCTTCCATGTTTCACAATTGTGGAAGTGTCTTCGGGATACAAAGATTGTTGTCAATTCCATAAACATTCGAGAGCTCGAGTTACCAACCGATCTGATTTATGTGTAGTTCAGATAGTTGGCTCTAAAATTCGACATCTTAGAAGCAAGAGAGTTCCATTGGTGAAGGTACATTGGTTTGACAACCCATTGAATTGTACTTGGAAGGCTCAAAAGTACATAAAACGATCTTACCCTGAGTTATTCATTGAAGCGCATGAGTCAGATATGCAAGTTGTTCCTGGTTTTTTGTGATTAATGATTTAAATGAGCTAAAATTTATCTAGGTAGTTTAAATATTTTTCCAAAGAAGGAATTGTGAGGTGGCAATTTTCTTAAAGAGGAGTTTGTAACAATCTGTGGTCGAGAAGCTAATTAGTGATTTAATAACAAAGATTAATTAATTAAAAGTGTTTTGAATTAATAAATATAGAATTATGGGAGAATTTGGAAATTTGATAAAAAAGTATTTGTTAAAAATGATAAGAATTAAATATGAAAGGAGTATTGATTTAATAATTTGTTTAGTTATTTTGAAATATGAAATATAAATTAATTATTAAAAATAAAATGTTAATTTTTTATAAGTTTGAAGTTTATTTTGATGAAAGAAAGTATTTTCTTAAATAACTTGAATTTAACTTGTAAATAAACTTAAATAAAATAATTAATTATATAAATAAAGTATAGAAAATAAATTTATAAAATGGATAAAAACACAATTTTTGGTAGGAACTTAATGAAGAGATTTTGATTTGTAAACGGGCGCGAAATATTATGGATTGATTCATGAAATGGAAATGAAATGAAAAGAAAGAAAATTAGTTAATTAATAAAACAAATCCCAACATCCTTAGGCCCAAACCCAACTTTGTTTCATGATATTTCTATCTCCAAACATTTCTTTTTCTTTATGCTTCACCTTCAACTATAAATATAACCTATACAATTATCTTTTGCTTTAGAAATTCCAAAACATGATTAAACCTCATCACTTTGAAACCAATATGAAATCAAAATAAATCATATAAATTCCTATAATCCAATTCAAGCTTCGTGATGCACTACTACACCAAATTTCTTATTGAATTCAAGTTTTTCTCATCAGTTGAGGAAAGGGAAAATTTACAGTAGAAGTAAGAAGTGGAGCTTGAAGAGTAGCAAGAAAGGGTTAGTGAAGTAATTGTATTTCTACAACAAGGTGAGTAACCTCACGCACTAGCTATATCTTTTGATATTGTGATCACTGGAATGGTGAACGGTTTTATGTGCATTCATATAATCCCTTATTGTAACATAGCATATTCTTCCTGTGAACATGAATCGATTGATGTTGAGTAAATTGTTGGTTGTTTAGGCATGAGTGAACATTTGTATGGAAGTGCAAGATTATATGCACCCAATGGCAGAAGGGAATGGTAGGGTAAAAGAAGATGATGGCCTAAAATGTGTTGATTCAAGCACTGAAATATGCGACACTGGTTGCTCGTACCAGTCGACCACCTATGTGTCAATTGGTCGAGTGCTAGCAGTCGACCAATGGCAACAACCAATGGAACCTATGTGTTTTTATTTAAAAGAAAATAAATAAAATTAAAATTAAATAAAATATAAACATAATATATTACAACATATTTATATTTTATACTTAGTTATAAATATTATTTACAGTGTTTAATAATCAAATGAAGTAATTTAATAACAATATTTAAATGAAAATTTATAAAAGTGATAATAAATTCTTATTTTTAAATTATCTAATAACTAAATAATATTTAGTAATGAATTAAAATTTATATTACAGACTTATAGAAGTATTATATGGTATTTGTATATCAACTTAAATATCACTATATATTATTCAATTTCATAATTTATCTTTTTCTATTGAAAATATTACTTGTGCTTCCAAATATAATATATATTTTTGTATAATTACTTGTGATATTATGTATGTGTTCTCATTTCTGTGTAACGAGAAATTTTAATAAACGGATTAGTGATAATATTTGGTATGTAATGTTTGGTAACACTTTTCCGGTTATTCATCAAACTTGTTGCATAGAGATGTAGTGTAGTCTAGGTGTAGTATATGGGCATAGAATATGCTGACTAGTAACACACAATGGTATGTGATGTCGATGTGATACTTATTCAGTTATTCAGTGCAAGTAGATGACGCTCGTAGTACTGGAATATGGATGATGGTTTATACTTAAGCGAGGTGATATGAGTGTTGAAAAAACTCATGCTTGTTGAGTTAGGGGATACCTGCATGTATTCATAGATATTATCTACTTGTTTATAACAATGTACTCCTGGATATATGTTTGGAGTTAGAGGGACCAGATTAAGCAGTATCCACCCTGGCGGCCTAATTATGGGGTCGTGCCCTAGATCCGTGATGCCTTTTTGATGATTGTGATAAGGTTATTAGCTCTTAGGATGGTGAACCCTAGTCCTTTGTGTCACCTAGGCCGTAATCCCTTATCATATGGCCATGACCTAGTTCCTGACTAGAATTCCTTGCATTGGTGAGCACACCAGTTTACAGTGCCACGATTATAAGGAATTTAATTGAAGACCGTAAGAGTGGATCCAAGTGGGTTACCCTTGGGCTCTTGGTACAAGCGGTTAGCTATTAGACTCATATCTGGTTCTACATGGAGTGATAGATAAGTATATAATATTTATATACTTGACAATATTATTGAATATTGTGATATGATTCTAATTGGGACCTTATATATGTCCACTCGATTTACATCACGGCTGTTATACACACACACATACATACATATACAATGTGAGTGTGTGGATGTGTGATTATGATTCATGGACGAATGACAATTTATTTGACTATGTTGTCTATTTAGATAGTTGATTTATATACTTATCTATGGAATTAAATATTATCTCTAATCTATTATTATATACATAGTCCGACCTACGTGTTATTTATAATACTTGGTTCTGGCGAGAGATTCTGGATGCTGGTTCTCAGTGACTCTAGAGCTTAGTGGGACTTTTGCGGAGGCTGGTAGTAGTTATAGGATGATACACCCTATACATTTTGTAACCTCATTATATCTATTATGTAGTATTTGATGATGTATTGTATAGTGGGCTAGAGACTATCATTTTATAGCCCTCTAGACTATGTATTATGTTGTTTATTATATTTTATCTATTTCGTTCTGACACTATGTACTCTGATTTATTCTTTATGATTATGTATTGTTCTGTCCTAGAGGCACACGTACTTATTGCTTTTTACCAAGATCGTATACATTTATGGTGAGTAGTACATGATATAAGATATGTGTCGATGTTAGTCCAAGGGAATATTCACATGTATACCCCATCTCCTCTCATTCTCCGTATTATCTAATATTATTACTCAGTGATATTCTTGGGTGGTATGGGTATAAAAGTGGTGTTTTTACAAGAATATTTTCTTCATTTAAATGCTTCTTTTTCCTCAAACTCTCTCTTCTTCCTCTTAATTTAATTTTCATCAGCAATTTATGGTAAAACAGTGAGCATGTGGTTTCACTTCTAGCAACACTCCTTCTCCAAACCATCGCCCTTAGCCATTTAGATGAACTTGCCACCCAACTCAACCATCAACAAACATCCATTGATTCCATCAACAACAACCTCTCTACCCAAAAAAACTCGATAACCAACCAAGAGAGCTCCATCATCAACCATAAATATATATCACTAACATCAAAACAAATCTCACATCCCAACAACAAGCCATCCATCACTTGCCCAAACCTTAGCCGAAATTAAATAAAAACTAACTTCAAACCCACCACCACCATAGCACACCCATTTTCAAGACCAACACCTCCTCCGCTCCTCACAACCCTATTACAACTAACCCACTCACATAGCCATATCCCGTCCAATCACTCAAATGCGAGTCGACACATTTCAATGGATTTAACCCCTTTGATTGGATTTTTCAAGCTGAATGATTTTTCACATACCATTCCACTCTCGATGAACAAAAGATTGAACTCTCAAGTTTTGCATGACGATCCAAGCTCTAACTTGGTTCCGATGGATGTATAGGTAAAAATAATTATACTTTTGGCAATCCCTTAGCAAAGCCATTGAAAATCGTTTTGGTCCATCTCCCTTCATAAATCCACAAGCCCTCCTATTTAAACTCCATCAAACAACAATCGTCAAGGAATATCAAGTGAATTTCAAAACCCTATCTAACCGGGTAACTTGTCTTCACATCGATGCCATATTAAATTTTTTTCTATCTAGTTTAAAATGTATATAAAAAATGAAGTCATGCCACTTCGACCCACCAACCTCATAATGCTATTACCCTAGATAAAATGACCGAGACCAAACATAATGAAACAAAGCAATACTCCAACTGAAACATTTAGACTTGAAACCAACCACCAGCAATTCCTTCTCCACCACCCATTCTAGACCACATCCCATAGCCTACCACAGAATAAGCAATTCACAAACTAACAAAAAGTGAAGTCTGAACCAAAAAAGCACAAAGACTCCATTTTCATTGTGATGAAAAGTATTACTCCGATTATAAATCACCAAAAAACATGCACTATTATTCTTTCTGGATGAAGACCTTGACAAAAATGGTATGGAGCAACTCACTACTTCAAATGAGAGGGAACTAGTGATTTCATTCCATGCATTGACTCGATTTGCAAATCCATAATCAGTTAAACTAGCTGCAACCATCAACAAAAAACCCATCTCTATCTTAGTCGATTTCGGCTCCACCTATAATTATTTCAACCAAAAATAGCTAATTTCTAGGGCTCAGCATTGCGAGACCCACTGATTTTCATGTAGTTGGTAATGACGAATGCCTTTAGTGTCATGGACTTAGTCATCGTGTGCTAATTCAAATCGATCTCATGATTTCTCAGCCGATTTCTTCTTGCTGCAAATTGCTGGGGCAAATGCCATATTTGGGGTTCAAAGGCTTCAAAATTTAGGTTCAATAATAGTGTACCATAAACAAGTAACAATGATGAGCAAATGCCATATTTGGGGTTCAAAGGCTTCAAAATTTAGGTTCAATAATAGTGTACCATAAACAAGTAACAATGTCATTTCATCACAAAGAGCATACTATTACATTATGTGATCAAGATGTGGTTTCAAGCCAAGTATCCTTCAAGCAGCTAAAACGTATGTACACTGCATCCTCTATTTCGTATTATTTCAAAACTGAAACTAATTCCTAACGTAGGCCTATTAACTGATGAAAGCTAAAATCCTACACATCTACAAATCCATACCACACTCCAACAATACCTTAACCTCTTTCACAAACCGACTGACCTTTCACTGTATCGAGACCCCAACCACCATATCAATCTCCAACTAAACTCACAACACTTCGACATTAAACATTATCATTACCCATACTCCAGAAAAATGAAATCGAAGTACAAATCTACGATACACTCCAAATCAAAGTATTTCAACCCTCCACAAATTCTTTGTCTTCACCCGTCCTCCTTGTAAAAAAAGATGGATTATGGCCTTTGTGTCGATTATAGAGCTTTAATACTATCGCTGTTAAAGAGCGATTTACTATACCAACCGTAGATGAATTACTAGATGAGTAATATAGAGCCAATTATTATCGAAATTATATTTATAGAGTGGCTATTTTCAAATTCGAGCATCCATCCGACTTACCAAAATGACATTTCGAACACACGAGCAACATTATGAATTTATTATCATGCCTTTTGGATTAACTATCGCACCCTCCATATTTCAAGACCTGATGAATACCATTTTCTTTCCTCGCCTCCAAAAATTCATTTTGGTACCTTTTCAATGATACATTCGTCTATAGTAAATCATAGGATGCTTATTTAGACTACCTTCAAACCACCTTGAATATTCTGACAGTGCGTCAATTCTATGTAATTTCCTCCAAATACTATTTTAGGCTAACTGATTTATCTTATTAGGACATATAATTTCAAAACAAGGGGTTCAAGTTGACCCATCTAAAATTGAAGAAGTAATAGATTGGCCTCCACCAGCAAATCTCACAGCAGTTAATGGATTTTAGGGCTTATGGCCAGCTATAGATGTTTTATAAAGGGATGTGCTGATATTGAAGGCTCGCTAAAAAATTTATAAATAAATGTGAAGTGTTTATATAGACTCATCAAGTATAAAGTACTTTCAGCCTCTTCAAACAAGCCATTACATCTACATTAACCCTCTCGCTACCCGACTTTTCCAAACCCTTCGACGTTTAGACTAAAGCTTTCGGCTCCACCCGTAGTGATATTGTTATCCAAGACAACCATCCAATCACCTTCCATAGCCAAAAATAACCCCTACTCTTGCAGTTCCCATTCACCAATTCCTGTGAGATGTTTGTAATAACATCGACAGTCCATAATTGGTGCCACTATCTTCTAGGGCAACGCTTTACCATGACCACGAACCACCAAAGCCTATGGCAATTCTTAACTAAAAAAATCCAAACACTAAAGCAGCAGCATTGGATCTCGAAATTGCTGGGATTCGACTTCGTTATCAAGCATAAACCTAGAGTAGAGAACTATGTAGCTAATGGACAATCACGATGAACTACAACATCAACAATGGCAGCACTTTCTATTCCAATCAAGGACTTCACCACATACATATGAGATGCTCTACAAAATGAGCCAATAGCATACCACTCATCAACTAGTCTAAAATTACTTCAGACCAGCAGCAACAATTCTTTTTCCACGACGGTCTGTTGTTTCGAGGCAATCTATTTTGTATTCTAGAAAATTCAACACTCATACATAATATTATTACTGCTTTCCATTCTTCTAAAGTTGGTGGATATTCAGATATTAAGGCAATAAGGCCGTGAGTTGCCAGCAGATTTTTCTGGCATAATATGCTACAAATAGTTCGTGATTTTATCAGACATGTTAGGTGTGCTTTTAATCGAAATCGAAAAACATTCCATGAAAAGGACTCATAAACCCCTACCGATTCCCCACCATATTTACGAAGATATTTCGATGGATTTCATCACACATTTACCACCATTATCCATAAAAGGGCATGTGGGTGTTTGTGCCAAAAATGGTCACAAATCCCGAATGTAATGAAAGCACCAGTGTTTACACACAAATCCTCAATATCCAGTCAAAGATCACAGATTCAAATAATGTAGAGAGTGAAAATGAAGAAATAGTAAAATTGAAATGAAAGAAAGTAAGAAAAGACACCAGATTTACAGTGGTTTGGCTATCTCCAGCCTACATCCACTTTGAACCGATCCTTTTTTCCTTTATACTGTAATTACAATTACAGTCTTTTAAATACCGATAACCAAAATGACAGAGTTTTTCCAAAAGAGAAGAAGCACCCTTTCCTGAGCCATGCCCTTTCTATTTATAGGTGAAGGACCTGAGATATTTAGCTGAGATTTCGGCGTAGAAGTTTCCTAGACCATAGAAGCCCGTATGAGGATTGGTAGGGCCTATACCCTCATTCCTGGATTGATTTATAAGCCCTTCATATAGATAATCCTCACGTTAGAATCAGCTGAGATCGATCATGGTGAAAGATGACAGTGCAAAGTCCATGCTCTCCAATTTCATGAAGTTCCAACGTGTAGATTATGAGAAATGATCTGTTCGAGTTTGCAAGTGTAGGCTGATGATTTCGTATCCATAGGTTCGTATATATCAATTCGTATCCAGTAGATTACCATACATCCGAGTCTTGCACTATGATCCATGTTTTGCGCTCCATTCCTTGACTGCTTCTTTCGTATCGATCAATACAAATGATCGATACGAAATATGCCTTTGAATCCATCCAACATCGCTATTCTTCATATCAATCTAATGTGCTCTGGTGAAATATGTTTTCTTCGTATCGATTTGATGCCGCCTTCGATCGATATGAATTGCATCGATACGAACCATGATCGATCTAAAATAAGGTGCAAAGCGCGTTATCCATACCTGTATCCATCCTGAAGTGGTGAGTTGTATTGTGTACTATCGTTCGATCTATACGAATTACATCGATACGAAAGTATTGATACGAAATCTATCGATCCAAGCTGAAAATCCACCTTCCAATTTTTGACCTAAGATTTTTCCTGTGGGCTCCACATTTGAAAGTAATGATATCCTAAAAGTTCCAAGTGAATTGGACTGGTAGGTTTTGAGTTATCCATCGATGTTCATCGATTCGAGTACCGATTCTAATCGATCCATACAATTTTTTGTTCATCCATAACTTTAGCATTTGAACTCTGATTGACCTGAAATTCAAACATAGTCTCATTGAACCTTAAGTATCATTCCATATCGATCCTACCTTGATGGGAGCTTGGTCCAATTTTGACAGTATTGATAATAGCCTTGTTTCTAATTGATCTCCAATCCTGATATCCATCTTTTTTAGCAATTTGTTGATATCCTGGCTTTGACCAAAAAGAGGGATAACATTTTCCCTCCCAAAACATGCCTTGTGGTAGGAAGGCTTGTTTTGAATAGCTTTAAATCCGACATCTAAAGTCCATATTCCATCCATAGCCACATCATCCAATCCACGCCTTATCTTTATCCAAATTAATGATTGCTTTGAGTCGATAACCAATTTCGAATTCAGTTACCATATCCTTAGCCAATTCCATATCCATCTGAACCCGACAACAGTGTTCTAATCCATCCATATCCAATAACCTATAGCCAAATCCATGACCTCTCCGGGTTGATATCCAAATCCGGGACCACTCCGGGCCCTTAGACAAATACAGGACCGCTCTGGGTCTTTATCCAATCCTTGCCCATTTAAAGCTGAATCAATATCCATTTCACATCTGGGAAGCCAGTAATCGAATCCTAGTAACCAAATCCTACGATCTCTTTGGATCATCGACGGCCTCTCTGGACCTTTGCTAAGCTCGATCCAAACTTAACGATTAAATAAGAAGAGCCTATCGTGCTCTGGTGAAGCAACCTATCCCTCGCACTCCGGCCCCGGTAGGGGAATATAGCGATGTCCTAGTGCTCCTAGACTGATTATAGCCTCTCCGGGCTCTTACTGGATCCCATCCGATTACTCTCTGGTAAAGGGGAAACAACGTCGAGCGAGTTGATCCTGTCGCTGAGCGAGCCGATCCTATCGCTCTCCAATAAAGCGGCGTCACTCCCTACACTTCGTTCAGTACCCCTGAACATTAAGCGATGCCATGGACTAAGACCTAGACCGATTACAGCCACTATGGGCTCTTGTCGAACCCCAATCCAATCACTCTATGATGATTGGGGAACAACGCCAAGTGAACTGATCCTGTTGCTCTCCGACGAAGCGACTCACTTCCTGCACTCCGGTCCTTTCCTTTTCGGTCAAGGGCATAAAGCGATCAATATTCAACTGACTTCCAGTATCCATCCCTTAACTCTCCAGTTAAGGATTTTTTCACAAAATCCATATCCATTTATTAAATCCAAATTTCAAATGTTTAATGAAAAAACGGAAAAAACTATATGCTGCCTCTTCGGGCAGAGCAGTCTTTTACCATCTTTGAGCATGCCTGGAAACCGCTCTGGTTCCCTTACATGTGGAAATCTATAATCCCTTTGTATAGATAATACCCATGTTAGAATCAGCTAAGGTCGATCATGGTGAAAGATGACAGTGCAAAGTCCTTGCTCTCCAAATTTCATGAAGTTTTAACATGTAGATTGTGAGATATGATCGATCTAAGTTCGAGTTTGCAAGCGTAGGCTGATGATTTAGTATCCATAGGTTCGTATCCAACAGTTCATATCCAGCAGATTACCATCCATCGAGTCTTGCGCTATGATCCATGTTTTGCACTCCGTTTCTTGACCGCTTCTTTCGTATCGATCGATACGAAATATGACTCTGAATCCATCCAACACCACTATTCTTCGTATCGATCTGATGTGCTTTGGTTAAGTATGTGTTCTTCGTATCGATTTGATGCAGCCTTCGATCGATATGAATTGCATCGATATAAACCATGATTGGTACAAAACAAGGTGCAAAGCGCATTATCCATACCTATATCCATCTTGAAGTAGTGAGTTGTATTGTGCACTGTCGTTTGATTGATACGAATTACATTGATACGAAAGTATCGATATGAAATCCATTGATCCAAGATGAAATTCCAACTTCTAAGTTTTGACCTAAGATTATTCCTGTGGGCTCCACATTACAAAGTGATGATATCCTAAAAGTTCCAAGTGAATTGGACTTGTAGGTTTTGAGTTATCCATCGTCTTCATCGATTCGAGTACCGATTCTAATCGATCCATACAATTCTTTGTTCATCCATAACTTTAGCGTATGAACTTCGGTTGACCTGAAATTCAAAACATAGTCTCATTGGACCTTATGTATCATTCCCTTTCAATCCCATCTTCGTGGGAGCTTGGTCCAATTTTGACAGTATCGATCATAGCCTTATTTCCAATCAATCTCCAATCCTGATATCCTGGCTTTCACCAAAAAGTGGGATAATAATAGGTAATTATGGATCATCTTTCGAAATACATGCATTTTTACGCACTTCTTACTTCCATGACCATAACCCAATTAGCTTCCTTATTGATCGAAGAATACGTTCGTTTGCATGATTTTCCACGTTTTACATTCTTCGATAGAGATATGATCTTTATTTGCATGCTGTTTGTGGTGACTTACTACCGAAATGGACATGATGCCTCTCTTGGGCTGAATAGTGGTATCGTACGTGCTTTCATTCATCTATTGGCATGTTACTGTATTAAGCGGTCTATGGTAGAACCTCACAAATAATTTCGGCTTACATAGTTGGTTGCATAGAAGTACAAGAGGAATGGGCATTAAGTAGAGACCATGTGCTCTCTACACTCAAACATAACTTGAAGCGTGCACAAGCAATGATGAAAAGCCTTGTTGATCACCACAGGCAAGGCCAGCAATTCTTTGTAGGACGGGTCAATGTGAAGCTACAAACATATCAACAACTATCCCTCTGGCAAACTCATCATATGCTTTCAAAAAGATTTTTCGACCCCTTTCAAATCATTGATCACGTCGGCTCTGGTGCTTACAAATTACTACTGTCACAAGATGCTGGGATTGATATGGTGTTTCACATCTCTATGCTTAAGCTTTGTTCCAACCCACAAATGATCACATCAACTCCAATATCACCAAGTTTCATTGTAACAGCCAGCCAGTTCGACTTTGAGGACAAGGTCCTTTGTTTAGGGGGGACAGTGATACAACACCAGAGAAGAACACGCAACCTATTGCAGCTACAAGGCCGAAAAGATTAGCAAGATGTCAAACTGTTACTTGGGATGGCAATATAGAAAGGGACAGTAAAACTTTTATAACAAATTATATGTGTGTGTAGCGCTATATGTTAGAAAGCAATGGCAAAGAATGCTTAACAAATAGTAGAGTTATATAATAATATGGAATGGAAATCAAAAAGGTAGGTCAGAACAATGTTTATTTTCTTCATTTTAATGCTTCTTCTTCCTTAAACTCTCCCTTCTTCTTAATTTACTTTTCATATGCAATTTATAGTAAAACGGTGAGCTTGTGTTATCATGTAGTTTGTGCAAAGTTTTTGGAGATACTAAGAGACCTTATACTACTTTGTTATTTTAGGTTTTATTTTACTATATGAATTTTAATTTTGTATTCATCTTCACTACTGAATTTAATGTTTGATTCTATGTCATGATTGGTGACTAAGTTGAAATCGTTTGGTATACTTTTTTTGGTTGGCACCCCACCATGTCCTCGATAAACATATGTTTCATTGTTCATGAGAAAAAACCACTTGATGAAATTTTCAATATGATGAAGTTCAGATTGAATATCTCTGCATTATCTTCTGAAGAGCTTATACTTGATCTTGGCAAGACTTGGCTGTAACACAGTAAAATGAAGTCCTACCACAAATGGTTAACCATCTCATATAAATATATATGGCCCACTTTATTAACTTATTTTTATTTTTTGTTTTGAACTATTCGTAAGTTCAGTTCATTATTCATGCAGTCATTCTTTATACGATGAGCCCCAAACGAACATACTTAACGAAAAACCTTTCCAATTGTACATGAATAACCATTGATTTGAACCACTGTCCCAGTGTTGGACAGTGGTTAGATGCCTCAACTTTGAAGCGAGACGTCACATGCTCGAAACTTGCAAAACGTAATTCGAACTAGTGACATATATATGTTGTAATTGTCTAAGAATATGTACTATTAGCTAAGTATTTAATTAAAAAAAATAACCATTGGTATTTCTAACAAGAAACAAAAATACAAATATAATTAGTTTGATGCTATGAATGTTGACCTGTATGATAGTGAAAGCAACCCCTAATAGAGGCCCATATATATCTAGCTTGATACATCAACCGACTAGGTCCACGCGCCATTTTCTTCTTAGCTCTTTGGCGTGGACTACATTAATTATTATTGGATATTATTGTAAATTAATGCATGTCACATCCAACAATATACAAGTTTCATGCTCAGATCAACGACTAAACTGTCCGGTTTATAAATATGGCGAAATGCAATTGAATGAAAGTTGTATATATAGGTAATAACTAGTACAGTTGGGTCCCATTTTTGGATTAAGTCCTTGTAAATGAATAAAAGCTATATACACATAGGTATAATTAGTATGGGCAATGAAATTGTGAAAGTTGTATATAGGTAATAACTAGTACAGTTGGGTCCCATTTATGGATTAAGTCCTTGTAAATGAATAAAAGCTATATACACATAGGTATAATTAGTATGGGCAATGAAATTGTGAAAGTTGTATATATAGGTAATAACTAGTACAGCTGGGTCCCATTTTTTGGATTAAGTCCTTGTAAATGAATAAAAGCTCTATATACATAGGTATAATTAGTATGGGCAACGAAATTGTGAAAGTTGTATAAAAAGAACTGTAGCGAAATCAACTTGCAGGACCCTAAAGCCAATCACACGATATAGTACAATTATTATGGACCAAACTCCTGTGGACTTTTGCCACGTCAAGTTAAATGCATGTCCATGATGCGGCGTTTGTCACAAAACCACGTTTTTTTACGTTATGTTTTTGGTTGCGTTTTCGGACTGTATCAAAGTTAGCAAAAGGGCCACTTAACCCGACTTGCAGATATTAGCGGAAATGTGGCCCGTATTTAAATGCAGCCCATTCGTAAATTTAGGCCAGTCTTCAATATTGTGATCGAAAACGTTTGTACAAATGTTTTATGCTAATATAGCCGTTTAACGGTGTAAACTGATCGGTAGATTTGAACATGCGAATTGACGAATTCATAACTTGGGTAACATTTAACTATATAAATTTAACAATATAACATATTTTCTTGCTTTCACAACTCCAGCCGTTCTAAACAAACTTCAATAATTAATATGGCTTACACAAATAGTTAAGTACGCATACACAATCAGAGATGATCAAACATTAAGAAAGTATGCATTTAAGTTTCGTTTTTGAAAGCCTCAATCATTAATTAATCAACATATACATTAATGTTATAGAATAAAGAAAAATAGAAGCCATGGCAGAGAGAGACAAAAGAAATATTATTCTGAGAATAGATGTCTACTTACATTACATGGCCTACTTTATATAAGGGCTTCAGAGGTAAGGACTGAACTTATCCCACGATGTGGGACAAAACAAAACAATGTACAAGCATATTCACTTCATAATATACATATATTATAACACTCCCCCTTGAATATGCGTCTTCAAAATCTTGAATGCTCGGATAATTTGAAAATTTCCGTTTCGAAACGTGTATGATGATTGCTCCCCCTCATTATTATCTTGCTTGCATTTATCGATTCAATCGATATAGATTTGCCTCATTAAAAACCTCTATTAGAAAAACCCAGTGGGAAAAAACCTTGAACGAGGATAAGAGTGCAACTTGTGAAATCATAAATACCATACTAAAAATGATATTTCTTATAAGAGTTTGATACTTCAGGATCAAAATAATGCCTCATTAAAACCTTACTAAGAAAAACCCAATGGGAAAAATCTTAGTGAAGGAAAAAGAGTGCAATGACATATTTTATTTTCTTATTTCTTTAAATAAAGCTTGATACTTCTGGATCAAACTAATGCCTCATTAAAACCTTACTAAGTAAAACTCTATGGGAAAAATCTTAGTGAAGGAAAAAGAGTACAATATAGTATGCCATATTTCAATAATTTACTGCATCAGATAGAGTTTGATACTTCTGGATCAATTTAATACTTCAGTAAAAACCTTACAAAGGAAAACCTGATGGGAAAAACCTTAGTCAAGGATAAAAATATAATTTAACTTAAATAACATATTTGAGATGTTATTTCTTGAAAAGACGTTTGATTCTTCTAGATCAAGATAATGGCTCATTAAAACCTTAATAAGAAAAACCTAGTGGGAAAAATCTTAAATAAGAAAAAAGAGTACATTATAGCTTATTTCAAATGTTACAGGGAGTTGATACTTCTGTATCAAGATAATGCCTCCTTAAAACCTTACTAATAAAAACCTAGTGGGAAAAATCTTAGTTAAGGAAAAAGAGTGCATTATAAAATACTTATGGATGCTCTCTCTGATTTAAAATTTTCCTCTGAATTCATATTCGTCTTTCGATAACTCAAATTGGTTATAGGTACTTTTGGATCTATAAATAATCATCTCATTAATAATACAATTTATTAATAGTTTCCTTCGATACAATCAAATTTTCTAAGATTGTTTCTTCCAAATATGGTTTGCATTTTATGCATTTGTATGCTACTTTTTTGAAACACACTTCATGTGCTTTCATTATTATTATTTTTTTGCTTCAAATTATTTTTGCGCATTGCAACTATACATCTTTCATGAATATTAAAAATTTCATTACAACATTACTAGAAAGCAGGAAGTAATCTACTCATCTTGATGTATCAAGATTTTCATTACAACAATACTTAGAAGAAATTTGTAATCTACACTTCATGTCTTTTCATTCTTTATAACTACAAAAGTTATATATATTCTTCAGAAATTTGTATACTTTAATAAGTATTTTAATATCGCAACTATCACTTCAATGGATATTAAGAGTTTCATTACAATGATACTTAAAAATAGGAAGTAATCTACTCATCATGAATTATATCAAGATTTTCATTACAACAATACTTAAAAGTAGGTTGAAATTTACTCTCCTTGTTCTTTGCATTCTTTATAACAATGAAAGTTATTTATATTCTTCTGGAATTTGTATACTTTCATTATTTAATATGATTTTAAACCATATTTATACCTTCGGGGTATATTAAGCATTTCAAGTACTTTTGGTACTTTGCGGACTACAAGTTCAGATTTCTTGTTAAGGAGAATTTCATGATGACCAATCATGTTTTTCTCTAATCCATGATCTTTAATCCATTTATAAACATAAGCGCTTTATTATTTATAAATTTATCATCGATGATTATTTCTTGTCAGTTCTAGACATGATTTATTGAGATCTCTTTAATTATCATGTTTTAGGTACCTAACCCACTTCTAGGGTTATTTGAGAATCATGTCATGCATCTCTTTCAGAGCATTCTTAAGTGTTTCTTCAAGAACACTCACCTCCTTTATTTGGCATCTTTATTACTTACTCCAAAAATATTTTGAACTGACTTTTAAACCCTATTTCAAATGTGATTTACAAATTTTGATCCTTCAGGGATTCAAATCTATATTGGAGAAAGTCTACTAGGGATATTACTGATAATTTATTCAAGTTACTTAATATTTTGCATCATTATATATTTTAACAAATATTTAACATTGATGATCAAAATGAGCTTGTATCCCCTTATCCTCCCCCTCAATGTTGACAAACATTGTCACATTAAATAATAATCATCTTTGGATTCTCATTTTGATCCATTATGATATTTCTACTAGCAAATACACCATACATATTAATAATAGGAGGATAATTCTTTTATTCATTGATAAGATGCGTTCAATTGATATTAATTATTAGAGTTTGTTCTCATTCATTGATCTAAGCTATTGGAGGAATTTACTTATTGTGTAGATCATTTGAATACATACATGACTTCAGGGCATTCAGCATTTATGTTGATTGAATTTTAAATCACTAAATAATATCTATGCATAATCACTAAATAATAGCTTATAACAAACTTCAGGTTGTTAGCTAAATATTTACATATATAGATGTGTACGTGCGTCCACGTATCACATGTATATTGTAAAATTTTCATATTCTTTCTCATTTGAATTAGTGATTTTTGGAGCAAACTATTACAAGGATCAAAACTATTAATTTCTATTTATAAATCAATGTCAATGTAAACCTGTCAAAACCGCATGATAATGTTCAAAACATTTGGTTTGAAACCATATCGAACTTCTGGTTCGAACAAAATATACATACAACTTCAAGTTGTTAAGTTTTATTCCTCAATTATATCTCAAATATCAGTTTTGAACTCTAATTATGATTACTTATCAAGGAGTAATTTTTAATTGCATATAGACATTTCTACACATCTCTATTGAGAGTTCTGTAAAAAAAATTATAGCAAAAATAGTAATAGTATCTTCTAGATACTTGGAATGTTACAGATACAGATTTCCTCTTAGCTCTCAAACTTTTAGGATCTAATCTAAGCTAAATTAGGATCCTTTTTAATCAAATTTATGTACACTTATTTGGTTTAATAAAATTACCAAATATATAAATAAATCTCTTCTAGAGATATGTTATCATTTTCAAATTTATAAATCTCTTCTAGAGATATATTAGTATCACCACTTCTGCAGTGAACTTCCTCTTCTATATATATATATATATATATATATATATATATATATATATGCACTATTTGAATGCCATATCAATATACACTGTTTATTTTATACATATTACATAATTACTACTTTTATAGTAGCATAAAATATCCATGCTGGAGATTTTTGTTGTAATTGCTTTTAAAATGGCATATCAAACTTTAAATACAGTGACAAAATTAGATTCACCAACTGAAAGTAAGATGCAAGAGATAAAACCATTACTTCTGGAGTGTAACATTGGTATACAATATCATTTTTTTTTGAATAAATTATTGTTATTACTAAAAAAAATATTATATCATTATTACTTGGTTATATCTCTAATATTCATATTGAACATTAATTATGATTTTTTATTAGAAAATATATACTAATTATAATTATATATAAACATCTCCTCTAGAAAGTTCCGTAAAATAGATATATTTACAACATGAATAAGAGTATCTTCTGGACCCTTGAAATGTTATAAAAATAAGAAATTATAATGGTTGCACATACCGATTTTTTCAAGACCGTATTTATATAGTTTAGTGAAAATTATGATACGACATATAGATTATCTCGTCAGGAGCATATCTAATGATATTTCATCAAGAATAGTTGCGCATATAATATTTGATTCATCGTAAGTTCTGAAAAGTAAAAGGTTACATATCACTATTTGTCTAATGGAGCTACGGGTCCATGACAATAGAAGATTGAATTTTGGATAATTTATTATCACATTTGACAATATTTTATAGCAATTTTTTTATAGTGCTATACGATGATATAATATCACTTCTGGGGATATTTCATAAACACCGCTTCTAGAGTGGTACATATCACTTCTAAAGATACTTTATATGCATTGTTTTTGGGATGTCATCAATAATCAATATCTTTTTCTACATAATTGACATAATTCTACAACATCTCTTCTAGGATGTTTGGGTTTTGAAATATAAAAATCATAAAACATCTCTTCAAGAGTATGTCATATGGATTATCCCTTCTGGAGAATATTAAAATGTATTTCTTCAAATATATAGTTTGGCAAACACACCCAAAGATTATCAAAACTTGGGTTTTACCAACTTCAAACTGATTTATTGAACTGAAATAAAATAAAATCCCCATAGCAGACTTCAGGCTGCTATTATCGATCAATTTGACCATATTATTTATTACTGTACTTAGATTTTCATCATTAATGAAGTTTCCTTCATCTTCGAAGAAATGATCTAACTTCAGGTTAGTATTACTAGACAATCCTTTCACATAATTTTAGTTTAGAAGTAATTTTAATATAGAGGAATTGTATTTCCTAGTAGATTTAAAGACTTAAAATTTCAAGTTCAACCACTCATGTCTAGTGTTTAAAAGTGTGACCATATAACATCATAATATATGCACAACTTTTATAAAGAATGAAGAATCAATTTAATAGAACTTTGTAAGCTGAACATAATGGAATACCTCATCTGAATATGGTTAATTCCATCGATTCGATTCCCATTATTGGAGTCATTGGAAATTAATTTGTTTGCTTCTCCTGCAACTCAAACCTCTCTGTATTATTAAATCAGCAATAATATATATATATAATTATACACGCTACAAATATCAAAGCTATTTCATGTAGATATTTGATAATCAACATTAATTTGGTAGAAATTTTTATATAAAATCCTTCATAACAAAGAATATCAATTAAAAATAATGAAAGATCAATGAGATCTAAAATCAATCATTATACCATATCAAGGCTGTGGATTGA
Organism: Allium cepa; assembly: GCA_030765085.1. Classification (NCBI taxonomy): domain Eukaryota; kingdom Viridiplantae; phylum Streptophyta; class Magnoliopsida; order Asparagales; family Amaryllidaceae; genus Allium; species Allium cepa. The sequence goes on along the minus strand of CM060940.1, from coordinate 542,164,698 downwards.
AAAGAAAAGCAACAGTATATAAAATATAAAATGTTATAGATCTATAAAATTAGATCTATAATAGAATTAGACCAGAAAAATTAGATCATATTGAGATCAACATAATAACATCTAGAAATAAAATCAATTTGATAATTCTACAAATGAGATCTGAAAAATGAAGTCTACAAAGTTAGATCTATACAAATAAATAATATTAGATTCACATAATTAGATCAACATTATAAGATATACAAAATGAGATCCAGGAAAAAGAAATGAGATCAAAACAAATGTTTATAAAACGAAATTTGATCTATGAAATAAAATTAGATCCCAAGAGAAAAGAAATAGATCTTAAATGCATAAAGAAAATCTTAAAAATAAAACATCATGCTGATAACGTGTTATAGAATAAAGAAAAGTAGAAGCCATTAGAGAGAGAGACAAAAGAAATATTATTCACTTCTGAGAATAGATGTCTACTTACATTACATGGCCTACTTTATATAAGGGCTTCAGAGGTAAGGATTGAACTTATCCCATGACGTGGGACAAAACAAAACAATGTACAAGCATATTCACTTCATAATATACATATATTATAACAATTAAGAGTCTGAATATTCATAAAAGCATAATTATACATTTCGTATGCACTCAAAGAAGAGACTATTGACATACTTAAAAGATTCAAAATGAAAAAATAACCTCAAAACTAAATTTAGCCCAAAGATCAAATTCTTGGTCCTTAAATTCTCTTCCCATATTCTCATTTTAATCTCATCAGTTCATTTGTGTGATTTTATTATTATGTGGGATCCCCCACATTACGTGAAAAGTAGCCAATACATATATCAATGATTAAAATCAAATAGGCACATACATGAAGCAAAAGATTTGATTTTCTACAAAGATGTCACTTTTCTTGCGAGGATTTCATAGACTTGGTTAACATCAATAATAATTCATGTGATAACACCAATATTGCTCCCCTATTTTAAAATTATAATTAAATGAGATATGGATGGGTGAACGTAACTACTACTATTTAAAATAGTAGTTTAGTAACAATCTCATATTTCTAAAGTGCAACCGTATCACTATTAAAGCATATGTACGTAACATACTGAACTAGTGTTAAGCATACCATTGGAAACTCAAATTCACGTTACTAAAGACATAGGCGAGACTTAAAAACTGTTTGAACTTCATTGATGATTTGAGTACGATGATGAGTAAATTGTCATTCTTCTGACTTCAGGGATGTAATGATTCAGAATTTCAGTCATATGAAAATTAGGATATTTAATTGATTTTAAATATTGAAAGGTTAGCCTTCTAAGTTAAGTTATTTGGATTTCAAATATAGCGATTTAATTGGTGATTAAATTGTTGAATTTAATATTGGGAATTGTTAAATAATTTGAATCTTGAATTAAATTTGAATAAAAAATGATTTAAAAATTGTTTTAAATTCTATTTGAATAAAAAGAAAGATAGTAAACTTTTGAATTGAAATTAAAAGTGATTAAATTGATTTTGGAAATAACTCGTTTTAATTAACGTGTAAAAATAGTCTTTTGGGGCACTGTCTCGGATTTCAGCGAAACCAGTTTCATTGGATCCGTAATAGTGTATTATATTATGTCAACGATTTTTGTGACGATTAAAAGTATCATTTGGACGTGCAAGATCGAAACGCATAGAAATTAAGTAAAGGATTTTATATAACAATTGTGTTTGAAAAGTTATCTTCTATAATGATCAAATTAAGTCTCGAGACTAGTTCCATAATGTTTGGAATAAAGGTATAACATATAGAACGCCAGGCGGCATGTCTTGTTTGGAGTTCGAAATTTTTGAACCTATACACACACACACACACGCCATGCTTGCCCGTACCTTGCCCACATCATGCCTTAACCTTCATCATTATTTATATTATCATGTTTACACCAGAAAGAGAAAAATAGTCGCGTTTTTTCAAATTCAAAACAAGCTCAGTCCAACGGCTATGTGAAAGTGAACCTAGCTTGATGGTTTAAGATATATGAATATATCTTATTCCTGTTTTGCCCTTATCTACCATTACTATTTCATTTTAATTCTCTCTTGTTCATTGTTTAATTTGGCACGACTACGTTCTATTATTCAAATGTCAATTCCCTTAACCGTTTACATTATTTCATTTAAATTAACTAATCAAATGTCCTAGATAATGTTAATCAAAATTAGGGTCATTACAGACTCCTCTCTTTAAAGAATTTCATCCTTGAAATTATGATAAGGTACACATCAGATCAATCATAAAGGTAAAACATACCATGAAATAAGTCCGAATAAGCGTCTCTAATTTGCACTCAGTTTTCCATGTACATTCTCCCTCATCATCGCTCCACTGGACTTTACCTAATCTGATTGTCTTGTTCCTTAGCCTCTTCTCATCCCTTACTACTATACGAACTAGCTTTCTAACTGTAACCAAATTTGGTTCCACTACTAAGTCCCCTAACATAGTTGGCGCTATAGTAGTCTCTAGATCTCAAACACACTTCTTTAGAGGAGAAATACGAAAAACATTATGGATTTCTGCAAAACTGTTCGGTAACTCTATCCTGTATGCGAGTTTCTTGATCCTTTCCATAATAGGAAATGGTCCAACGAACCTCGGTTCCAAGTTCCCACATTTCCCAAATCGAATTACACCTTTCATCGATGATACCGTGATGAAAGTATGATCTCCAACCGAGAACTCCAAATCTTTCCGTTTCTTATCAGCATAACTCTTCTGCCCAGATTGAGTTTCTTTCATTCTAGCTCTAATTAACTCAATCTTTTCTGCAGCTTCGCTTACCAAATCCGCACTAAGAATTCACATATCCTTTGTCTCTAACCAACAAACGGAAGATTTGCATGACCTTCCATACAAAGCTTCAAATAGTGTCATCCCTATACTAGTCTTATAATTGTTGTTATATGAAAACTCGACTAAGTATAGAAGGTTTTTCCATGATCCTCCGAAATCTCGCACACAAGCTCGTAATAAATCTTCTAAAATTTTGTTAGCTCTTTCCATTTATCCATCTATCTGTAGGTGATAAGCGGTACTCATCTTGAGCTTGGTACCTAAAGTCTCCTGTAGGCTTTTCCAGAACTCGCTAGTGAATAAGTAATCTCTGTTGCTAATTATACTACTAGGAATTCCATTCAGTCTAACTACATTCTTCATAAATAACTTAGCTAAAACAAGTGCCGTCCTGGCTGACTTAATTGGGATAAAATGAGGAACCTTTCAACTATGATCCATATAATTTCATTTCCTTTATTAAACCTTGATAACCCGTCTATAAAATCCATTGAGACAGAATCCCATATACAAACTGGAACATCTAAAGGCTGAAGTAACCTATTTGGTTTCTGATGTCAGGCTTTTACCTGTTGACAGTTCAAACACTGTTTCACCCACTAGCCTACCTTTCTCTTCATACCTTCCCAAAAGAAACTTCTTTTCATGTCCTGATACATCTTAGTTCCTCCCGGATAAATAGTGAACTTCAAAAGATGGCAAGAACTTCCTTCCTAATGCTCCCCACTTTCGGAACACATAGTCTTCCTTTCTTTCTTAACCATCCATTTTGGTCGAAACCAAAATCTTTTAAGTCATCGCTCTCTATTCCAACCCTTAACTTTCTGATTCATTCAACTAATAATAGATCCTTCTTCTACTTAGAAGCGATCATTTCGATCATCTCTGGTCGAGCTTCTAAACATGACAACATAGCAGTCTCCTTACTAGATCTAGCTTAAATCACCATTGTATCCTGGATGTAGTCAACACTTCTAAATCTTTTCATTTAGATATCATTTCCAACACTGCATTCTTATGTTTTCTATTAAGTGCATCAACAACCTTGTTGTCTTTTCCTGGTATGTACCCAATACCAAAGTCATAAGCGGCTAAAAACTTTAACAACCTCTGTTGTCTCACATTTAACTCCTTCTGGGAGAATGAATTCTTCAGCGACTTATGATCCATATACAATCCAAATCTCTCTCCCAGATGGCAATGTATCCACACCCTCAACACAAAAATTACCGTAGCTAATTCCAAATCATGCGTTGGATATTTAACCCCATGCGGTCTAAGCTGTCGAGATGCACAGGCAATCACTTTACCTCCCTGCATTAACACGGCTTCTAATCCTGTTCCACATGCATCTGTATATACTACTAAATCCTGATTCCCTTCTAGAACAAGTAACACTGGTGCATTAGTCAATAAGTGTTTCAGCTTCTAGAATGCCTCCTCACATTTATCGGCCCAAATGAACTTCTCATCTTTTCGCGTTAGCTTGGTCATCGGTGCCTCTATCCTTGAAAAATCTTTAATGAATCTTCGATAATAACCAGCTTATCAAAGAAAACTCTTTATCTCAGTCACTGTCTCGGGTTTTTTCCAATTATTCATCGCTTTGACCTTAGTCGGATCTATAAACAACCTTTCATCTGGGGCTACATGACCATGAAACTTCACTTCCTTCTTCCAAAAATGACACTTCAAAAACTTCGCTTTTAGTTGATGCTGCCTCAACATCTCAAGCACCACCCTAAGACGTACTTCATGCTCTCTTTCATCTTTAGAGTATATCAAAATAATCTATGAATACCAACACAAACCTATCCAAGTTTTCTCAAAAAATTCAGTTCATCAAATCTGCAAAGAATGCTTGTGCATTGGTAAATCCGAACGTCATTACTAACCATTCATACAACCCATATCTGGTCCTAAACGCCGTAAAAGGAATATTATCCTCTACTACTCTAAGCTGAATGAACCCTATTGCTAAATCCAGTTAGGTAAATACTTTTTCTCCACTCAATTGGTCTAACAAATTGTCAATTCTAATTAATAGATATCAATTCTTATCGTCTTCTCATTCAACTTACGATAATCGATATATAACCTTAGCGATCCGTCTGACATCTTGGCAAACACCACGGTTGCTGCCTAAGGTGAACTGCTTGGTCTAATAAAATTCTTGCCTTTCAAATTCACCAACTTCACCTTTACTTCCCTCATTTCGGTAGGTGTCATTCTGCTTGGCAGTCTACTCATCGGTTCTGCTCCTGGTACTAAATATATCTAAAACTCAATAGCTCGTTTCGGCAGTAATCCTACTTCAGGTTCAGAAACCTCTACGGATTCTCTAATAATGAAATCTCGATTCAACTCATCTTCTACCTCCACAACACCCAATAAAATGTTATCCTCAAAATTGGGGTTTTCTACGGTATATACGATCAGATCACTACAATCAGTGTGTTTAAGCGATTTTTTTCCTATATGAAAAAATATCCTAACATTGTTTTTACTTAACGAATCCATACCCAAAATAATTCGGAACCCTACGGAATCAAATACATGCAAGCTGCAAGCAAACACATGACCTAACAATTCAAACTTTAAGCGGTCACATCTCATCCCAAGAGTCGCATAACCTCCTTTCGAATTTGCAACCTTTAAGGAAGTAACTAGGTATGGGTTCTAGGTTAAGCTTATCTACCGAACAATAAGATATAAAAGAATATGATGCACTAGTGTCAAATAGAATGCTAACTGACATACCATGAATCATAAGCGTACCTCCCAACACAGCCTTTCCCTTTTCCTTTGCTGTTGGCCTCGAGGTAGCTGGCTCCAATGAAAACACTTTGCCCTTCCATCCTTGGCTGGCTCCTTGCACTAGTTCTTATAATGTCCAATTTGATTGTAGTTGAAGCATCTAATATTCTTCTTCTCGATCACCTTCTTTCTATCTCCTGAGCGATATTCATTTGCGAAATTCTCTTTCCTGTCATATTTATAAGAGAAAACCTCTACATTTCTTTTCTTAGCAGCTCCACCTTTTTGAGCCCCTTTCTTGTGGAAAAACTTCCTTTTTTGACTTTGCCCACCTTGAGCTTCCTTTGCCCGCCTTGAACTTCCTTTGCTTTATTTCTTTCAAGAAAAGCAGGCATCTCTTTATGTCTCAAGGCCATCTCAACAAAAACATCACATGGATCCCCAATCTGTGGTAACGTGGCATTAGTAAGCCCAGGCTTCAAACCACGAATGAAATTTTCATTCCTTTTAATAACAATATTGACCATAGCATAGCCATATCTCGCTAGCTCCTCAAATCTGGTTGCATACTCAAGCACTGTTATATCCCCCTGCTCCAATTCAGCAAACTTCCTGAGCAAAGTAGACTTAGCAATCTCCGACATAAATCTTTCCTCGAAACTTCTTTTGAACTCAGCCAAAGTCGTAGTCTCCTCATTGACTCCAACTGTAACACTGGTTCACTAACACAATGCTGCTTCTTGTAGCCGTCTAGAAGAGAGTTGTTGATACGCTAAGATTTTGATCAATGACAATACGCTTCAACAAAAAGGAAGAGATATGTGCAAAGCTAAAGAAAGAACGATGAAGACCAAGGATAAACATAAGTATGATTTTTATATAGGTCTTAGTTTAGATTTATTGTTAAAATCTATCCTCAAGAGGCCTGCACAAACACTAGATGTAACGACCCAGAATTTTTATTAATTAAAATTTGAATATTTAATTAATTTTAAATATTAATGAGTGAATTTATAAGTCAAATAAATTTTATTTTGAATAATTGGATTTAATTGAATAATTAAATCAATAATTTAATATGTTAAATTATGGAAATAATTGTAAATTGAGTTAAATATGATTGAAAATGATTTGTAAAATTTTATTTTATCATGTTGGAGTTAGAATGATATTTTAGAACTTTTAAAATCGAATTAAAAGTTAATTTGTGAAAATTGAATATTTTAATATTTAATTATCGACTGTAAAATAGTCAATTTTTGAACAGTCTCAGAATTGAACGAAATCAGTTCCATTGGATCCGTAATAGCTAGTTGTTACCCGATTTCAAATTTCGTGTCAATCGGAGTTACCGTTTGATCGTAGCAGCTCGAAACGCATCGAATTATTTTTTAATTTTAATTTGGCGAGTTAAAATAGCCATTTTTCAAAAAGTCTTGGATTTCGACGAAACCAGTTTCATCGGATCCGTAATGTGATATTATTGTAAGGTTTAAAATTTCGAGTCAATTGGATTTACCGTTTGTCCGGTACAAATTAAAACGCCTAGAAAATCGCTTAAATCGGTTTAATTTAAATTGAGCGTTTATAGCCATAACTCGCACAGATGTCCGAATTAGCTTTCGAAACCTGTTCCATTGTGTCCGGAACGTGGGGTAAATCCTAGAAACGTTGGTTACGGCGCGTAAATCGGAGTTCGGAATTTCCGGATGAATAGTGTTCGATTTTTTCCTATAAATAGACCACCTCTCTTTAGAAATTAAAAAAAAAAAGAGATAAAACCCTAGCCGCCAGTTTCGTATGGATGGCCAGAAATTCTCCTCTTTCTTTCCTCAATCTTTCTCAATCCACTCGTTTTTAGCCAAAGTTGTTAGCTACAACATTATAGAGCACGATGAGATCTTGAAATCTATACGGATTTGATGGGTTTTGGTGCAACGTAGGGGGAGCTAGGGGAGGCTGACCGTGGCCAGTTGCGCACACAACTCGAAGAGGAGGAGGGGGCCGAGTTGAGCAAGGTTGCAGCCGAAGGTGAGGTATTCGAGTGGCTTCGAGATGGAGTATCTTGATCGTGTTTTAGTCGAGCGATGGAGTTGCTAAATTTAAACCCTAATTACTAAGATGGGTTCGGCTTGTATTTTTGTGTTCTGTAGTTTGAACGTGACGAGGGAGAAGGGGGTGGACGGTCAGGATGCAAGGTTGGATGGATCAAGGGCTGTGATAGATTAGGTATAAAAATATAAACTAATTTGTTGTAAATTAGTTATTAAAATCGTGTACAAACTTCAAAAATTCATAACTTTTTCATACGAGGTCGAAAATGCGTGAAACCAGTTGCGTTTGAATCGTATGGACGAGCACTATGCGATGAAATTGGATTGGAGTCGTTTGGAGTTAGTGAGAATTTTGGGTAAAATTAAACGTCCGTTTAATTTTATTCGAAATAAATCGCTAAAATGAAATTGAAATCAAGGTCAGAACTTCTCACTCAATCGAATCAGTTTCGATTTTTATTTTAAATAGTTAGATTTAAAATATTTGAATGCATGTTTGAATGTTGATTGATATCTATTGATTGTTAAAATAGACATTATACGCCGTTAGTAAGCGGATGTTATTTATTAAAAACATATACCGCGAATATTTCATAAACAGTGAAATTGGTATTATATATAATAGCAATATATATATATTGGCATATGTATATATTGGAGTTATTGATTTCCTGCATTTTCGTTTAGCGGATGAGACCCTATTGCGCTGTCTATTAAGCTGATAATATTTTAAATCCCATATACCGCGATAATTTCGTACTGGAGCGAAATTGGTATTGTGCTAATGTTTGTGGATGCAGGAAAACAGGTTGGAGGGATCCAACTGGATTCCTCAACAGTATTTATTTGATTTCAGATATTTTGATATTTGATGGATTATCATATCGATATATGATATCGTTGTTGTCGTGATTGACTATTTGGTATGTAGCATCATTGGACCAAATTTTGAAACTTTAAAATGATTTTTGAAAGGTATACATTTTATAAAATAATTTTGGAATTGATCCATTTTAAATAAACAAACGTTATAATTTTTAAAGATATAAAAATTATGATTTTTGAGAAAACATAGTTAAAAGCTGATTTTTGAGAAATATGGGTTAATGACTTTATAAAATAGTTTAAATCGGGATTTCTGAATTTATTTATAAAAAAAGTTTAAATATAGGATTTATAAAATTTAATTATTTTATAAATCAAGAGAATGGTGAAATTATAATTTGGGAGTTTAAAAACGTTTTAAAGAATAATATGAATTGATTTATATAAGAGATTTATAAATTAATATTTATAAATTTGAATATTTTGAATTATAAAACGAGTTTTTATAAGTGTTAGAATGAATTGTAAATGAATTTCATTGATGAATGAAATTTATAGAATTTTATACGGTGAAGTTATAAATGGAATTTTATAAGCAGTAGGTTTATAAAATTTATTAAGTTATTAAAATAATGGTTTTGGATAAATGAATGAATCTTATAAGTTATAAGATTTATAATTTGGGAAGTTAAAAAGAACGATTTTGTAAAATAATCGTTTTATAAGCATTTAACTTATAACATGAACTTTTGTTTTATAATTGAGTTATAAATTGAATAGGTTAATAAATGAATTTATAAAAGGAAGTTGTTATAAATAAATAGAAATGGAATTTATAAACGTTGTTTTATAAATTCACAAACGACTTATTTTGATAAGTTAAATTTTATAATTTATTTATGGAGTTATATTCACGTTTTAGACTGTGAATAATCCTTTGAAATAAAATGAATAAAGGATGAAATTGGTTAACGTAGTATATTCACGTTTTTGAATAGTGAATAACACGTTAAAGAAAATGTTTTGGATTTGGTGTTTTAAATAGAATTAAAGTGATCTAACGATGTTTTAAATGTATTGAGATTCGAAACCATAGATTTCAACATTTATTGTTGAACTAGACGTTTTCGAGAAATAAAAGGAAATGTGGACTATAGCACTGTTGTTATAGTAAATGATTTCCGAAAGGAAATGTTTTGTATAGTATTGGGATTTATATATCTATTTTAATTTCGAATCCCTATACTAGTGATTTTGGGTTGTCGTAACAATGTTTTACGCAACATTCGTTTTGGCTCAAATAAATATGTTTAAGAGAATGATTTCCTTAAAGAATGAAATATATACTTAATCTCGATTCAAGTATATTGAATATTTTCCAAGTGTTGAAAATAAAATTTGTGAATTACTTATTAAATAAGTATGGAAATGTTTTCCAATATAAAGTGAATATTAGAGAATTTATCTTTTTGAAGATAAATTGAAATGAATAATTGAAATCGTGTATTCATAGATATTTTGGATTATAAATTCACTAAGGAATTTATAAAGGAAAGGGGAACTTGTTTAAAAATAAATATTGATTTATTTTTGAGATATTGAATTATATATCTTGTAAAGATATTTTTGGAAAGTAAATAATTTGGAAAATTATTTGGAAACTGGTGATGTGTGCATATCCATTGATAGTTCAATAACCGACTATCAATATTTCCCTTTGAATGGGTAATTGATGTGATTTGTTGGAATTTGAATGCCACACTTATTTTTGAATAAGCGCTCACTATTCGGGTTAACCGGGAAAGGACCATGGGGTCGTATAACCCATTCCGAATATGTGATACGTCGATATGAATTGCATTTGAAGATCGGTGTTGAAGACCCGGTATTTGTGAGAGCGATAGGATGACCTGTCGATTGTCTCTGCACTGAGTTGCAACGGTATAGAGACTCCCTAAGTGATGGGAAATCCGATCAGGATTGTGAATATCCGGATTGCAAGGACTTCTTTGTAAGTGCCTTCGGTTTTGTTCGATCCCGGAACAGACTTGTATGGATTGTATGTCTGACGTTACAAATTGAGATATAAAGCCGATTTCATTCAAATATATTTCTGTTGGTGGCGAAGAATTTATTCTTTTAGCTTAACACCCTTCTCTGAGACGTACGAGCTCAGAGGTTATGTAGTTGAATGTTATCAGCGATATATTCCCAATTTGGTAATGTGACATGCTGAGTGTTGCTGTGAAATGATCATTGTGTTGATTATTTGTGATAGGATCATTTATTTGATCGTCTATCTTTGTGATCATTTCTATGATCATTTGTTGACCCAAAGCATGGCTTTTGTATAAAGTATGTTTTTGTGGACGTGACTTCGTCGAGCCTCACACCCCGTGAATGGTCAAAACATGAAAGATGCGGCAAGGTTATGAGGGGTAGCGCCCTTTAGGATGTGTGCATTTCCTTCTGGAAAAGGGTGGTATCATGGTATGGAGCCCAGATACTTACTCATGTTGAAAACACTTTGTTATGATTGTGTGAATTGATTACGAGCGCTCGGTTTAAGGTCCCAAAGGACCGGGAGATGGCATATTCGGTCAGTTGTTACTCAGTTAGGGGTAACCCGGCCTTGTGTTGGTAGAGATCCGGTTTGGCTCTCGGGGATGTCCATCCAGAGGCATTCTCATGTTGCAATGGGAAGTTCCTTGGCTTGATCATTCGTTGGAAATCCAAAGAAACAATACGAAATTTGTACGGTATTAGTTGTAGAACCTATCATTCACTTATGGTGGCGCCCCACTGTTTGGATGGTAGCTATAGTAGGCATACGATAATGGTCGTATGTTGGCTAAGATTTATATTCTACTTTCGAAATGAATTTTTTTCTACACTATGCACTAATAATAATATCAAATGTTCTTTTAAATGCGTATCAAGCATCTTTGACTATCATAAGGAGAAATCTCCTCCGATTCTGCGTTTGCATTGTGTGTGTGTGTGCGGGAGGCCTTATGGTAGTCTCATTTTTAAAAGCATTGCGAACTGAATTTAAAAATATTCCTCTATTTTGATTTTAAAGATAAATAAACTGTTTTGAGTTCTCACACCAGTCACATGACTGACTTGGAGTTTATTGTTTTCCTTCCTAAACTCTGGGTGCCCACCAATTTCCACACGGGCAGTCAAGAGTTAAGGTTTATCAGGATATTCTGGATATTCTGGAGTTGCTGGAGGCAAGCTGGATGGCATGGCGTATTATTAGTATATAGTATTTCTTTTTCCGCTGCACTGTTTGTTGTTGTTGTACACTCTGATGATGATGTTATGAAATGTAATGAAATGTGATGTAATAACTGATATAGTTCTTTGTTTAAAGATTATTCATTTATTATTATATGTTGTTCCGCTGCGAATTGTGAGATTCTGATGTTGTTTTGATGTTCTGTTGTTTTCTGTTCCGTTCTATTTTCTATGTTCTTTCCTCTCTATTTTCTCTCCTTTTTCTCTCTTCTTCTCTCTCTTTCTTTTTCTTAAACCCTCAGTGTTCGGTTTTCCGTCGTTCGATTGCTCGGCAGTCGATATAGTAAGTATCGATGTTGAATTTTCGAAAGACGAAGAATCGGGTCCTGACAATGTGGTATCGGAGCATATGGTTAAGCGACAACCATGGTTCTGTTGGGTATTACTCATTAGAGATAGAGTCAGTAGTGCTCTAGAATGAGTTGAGTGTAATAATAGCTATGAGAGCGTATTTGTTAGTGAATATATAAAATTGTTTTATATTGTGATGATTGGTTTATTGAGTGGCATATGAACTTTCGTCAGCGTGGTCTGCAAAACTATGCCGAAGGGGTTTCTAAACACTTGAATGGAACAATTCGACACGATATTGTTTTAAAAATGGGTAAACGAAATAATTTTACCTTGAGTATATTTTATATATAAAGAAAATAATTTTTCAGAATTATTAAAGTGTATATAAGTTGATTGTTTAGTTGTTTGAATAATCTAAATAAAAGAATAATTGTATAAGCAAAAGAATTATGAGAAAGGTATTATAATTAAAGTGATTTACAATTGTGAAATAAACTTATACATATGAGAAGTGAAACTATGTGAATATATTTATGAATATGAGTTGTAAATAAAAATGAATTTAAAGTTAAATGGAATATAACTTAAGTGTTGTTGAATGGAATTGATTTTGGTATCGAAGTAAATAATCGAATGGATTAAATAAATATGAACTTGAGTTATATGAATGAAATTCAACTTTGTAATTGAATTGAATCAATGGATTAAATGTAAATCAATTAAATGTGAATTTAGTTGGTATGAAATAATGGATATAAGTGTTAATTCATTAAAATCTTAATGTTATTAGAAAGTTGAATAATTGAATGAAAATCAATTTAATTAAACCAATGGTAAGCAAAGGAAATTTGGGTGTAATTGATATACATTGGTTGATATATGATTGTTGGATGATTGTATATAAATTCATTAAGTGTTAGCGAAATTGAAAGCTATATAATTGAATTCAAATTAAAGGTAAATAAATTTGAATAGAATTGAATTTGATTTGGAAGTGAACCAACTTGAATATGGATTAGTAAATATAAACTGATTGAAAATGAATGTTAGTAAACATCCACTGTAAAGAATCAAATGTGATTAACTTGAAAACCTATTTCATTGAATATTAATGAGAATATGAATGAATATTTATTGGTTATGAATTAGTTGGTTGATGTTTGCATTTGTTGTTTTGTTTCATTTGCTATGTTGACATATATAGTTATTATGTTACTATATGTTGTATATCGATACTATTATCTATATGCATGATTCTCATGTTGTTTGTTGAGTGTTTAGTAGGTGCGGATCGCGTTTGCTTCGCATTTGGAGCTCGCTTTCGCGCTATATTAGCCGTATATGCTTGGTAATAAAATATAAGGTACATATCTCGGATTACATATCGTACTTTTACATTTTTTCCCTTCGGGATGCCTCATTAGTTGATGAGATGTATATTTGTGATATATATACTGTCATTTTTTTTTCGGATCGAGCCGCGCAAAGGAGACTATGGTGAATTTTTCCGAAAATTTAAGGCGTTAGAAAAATTTAAGAAAATTGGAAAGTTTTGAAAACTATAACTTTGATTTGAAGTTAAAAGTTAAATGATATAGTAGTTGTTTTTGAAAAGATAACTAAGTATGATTTGAAAACTTAGTAAAGATATTGTAAGAAGTTTGACTATGGATTTTTGGAAAATTAATAGATTCTGTAACTTTTCTTACTTGTTAATTTCGAGGACGAAATTCTTTTAAGGGGGGAAGATTGTAACGACGCAGAATTTTTATTAATTAAAATTTGAATATTTAATTAATTTTAAATATTAATGAGTGAATTTATAAGTCGAATAAATTTTATTTTGAATAATTGGATTTAATTGAATAATTAAATCAATAATTTAATATGTTAAATTATGGAAATAATTGTAAATTGAGTTAAATATGATTGAAAATGATTTGTAAAATTTTATTTTATCATGTTGGAGTTAGAATGATATTTTAGAACTTTTAAAATCGAATTAAAAGTTAATTTGTGAAAATTGAATATTTTAATATTTAATTATCGACTGTAAAATAGTCAATTTTTGAACAGTCTCAGAATTGAACGAAACCAGTTTCATTGGATCCGTAATAGTTAGTTGTTACCGGATTTCAAATTTCGTGTCAATCGGAGTTAACGTTTGATCGTAGCAGCTCGAAACGCATCGAATTATTTTTTAATTTTAATTTGGCGAGTTAAAATAGCATTTTTTCAAAAAGTCTCGGATTTCGACGAAACCAGTTTCATCGGATCCGTAATGTGATATTATTGTAAGGTTTAAAATTTCGTGTCAATTGGATTTACCGTTTGTCCGGTACAAATTAAAACGCCTAGAAAATCGCTTAAATCGGTTTAATTTAAATTGAGCGTTTATAGCCATAACTCGCACAGATGTCCGAATTAGCTTTCAAAACCTGTTCCATTGTGTCCGGAACGCGGGGTAAACCCTAGAAACGCCGGTTACGGCGCGTAAATCGGAGTTCGGAATTTCCGGATGAATAGTGTTCGATTTTTTCCTATAAATAGACCACCTCTCTTTAGAAATTAAAAAAAAAAAGAGATAAAACCCTAGCCGCCAGTTTCGTATGGATGGCCAGAAATTCTCCTCTTTCTTCCCTCAATCTTTCTCAATCCACTCGTTTTTAGCCAAAGTTGTTAACTACAACATTATAGAGCACGATGAGATCTTGAAATCTATACGGATTTGATGGGTTTTGGTGCAACGTAGGGGGAGTTAGGGGAGGCCGACCGTGGCCAGTTGCGCACGCAACTCGAAGAGGAGGAGGGGGCCGAGTTGAGCAAGGTTGCAGCCGAAGGTGAGGTATTCGAGTGGCTTCGAGATGGAGTATCTTGATCGTGTTTTAGTCGAGCGATGGAGTTGCTAAATTTAAACCCTAATTACTAAGATGGGTTCGGCTTGTATTTTTGCGTTCTGTAGTTTGAACGTGATGAGGGAGAAGGGGGTGGACGGTCAGGATGCATGGTTGGATGGATCAAGGGCTGTGATAGATTAGGTATAAAAATATAAACTAATTTGTTGTAAATTAGTTATTAAAATCGTGTACAAACTTCAAAAATTCATAACTTTTTCATACGAGGTCGAAAACGCGCGAAACCAGTTGCGTTGGAATCGTATGGACGAGCACTACGCGATGAAATTGGATTGGAGTCGTTTGGAGTTAGTGAGAATTTTGGGTAAAATTAAACGTCCATTTAATTTTATTCGAAATAAATCGCTAAAATGAAATTGAAATCAAGGTGAGAACTTCTCACTCAATCGAATCAGTTTCGATTTTTATTTTAAATAGTTAGATTTAAAATATTTGAATGCATGTTTGAATGTTGATTGATATCTATTGATTGTTAAAATAGACATTATACGCCGTTAGTAAGCGGATGTTATTTATTAAAAACATATACCGCGAATATTTCATAAACAGTGAAATTGGTATTATATATAATAGCAATATATATATATTGGCATATGTATATATTGGAGTTATTGATTTCCCGCATTTTCGTTTAGCGGATGAGACCCTATTGCGCCGACTATTAAGCGGATAATATTTTAAATCCCATATACCGCGATAATTTCGTACTGGAGCGAAATTGGTATTGTGCTAATGTTTGTGGATGCAGGAAAACAGGTTGGAGGGATCCAACTGGATTCCTCAACAGTATTTATTTGATTTCAGATATTTTGATATTTGATGGATTATCATATCGATATATGATATCGTTGTTGTCGTGATTGACTATTTGGTATGTAGCATCATTGGACCAAATTTTGAAACTTTAAAATGATTTTTAAAGTGATTTTTGAAAGGTATACGTTTTATAAAATAATTTTGGAATTGATCCATTTTAAATAAATAAACGTTATAATTTTTAAAGATATAAAAATTATGATTTTTGAGAAAACATAGTTAAAAGTTGATTTTTGAGAAATATGGGTTAATGACTTTATAAAATAGTTTAAATCGGGATTTCTGAATTTATTTATAAAAAAAGTTTAAATATAGGATTTATAAAATTTAATTATTTTATAAATCAAGAGAATGGTGAAATTATAATTTGGGAGTTTAAAAACGTTTTAAAGAATAATATGAATTGATTTATATAAGAGATTTATAAATTAATATTTATAAATTTGAATATTTTGAATTATAAAACGAGTTTTTATAAGTGTTAGAATGAATTGTAAATGAATTTCATTGATGAATGAAATTTATAGAATTTTATACGGTGAAGTTATAAATGGAATTTTATAAGCAGTAGGTTTATAAAATTTATTAAGTTATTAAAATAATGGTTTTGGATAAATGAATGAATCTTATAAGTTATAAGATTTATAATTTGGGAAGTTAAAAAGAACGATTTTGTAAAATAATCGTTTTATAAGCATTTAACTTATAACATGAACTTTTGTTTTATAATTGAGTTATAAATTGAATAGGTTAATAAAGGAATTTATAAAAGGAAGTTGTTATAAATAAATAGAAATGGAATTTATAAACGTTGTTTTATAAATTCACAAACGACTTATTTCGATAAGTTAAATTTTATAATTTATTTATGGAGTTATATTCACGTTTTAGACTGTGAATAATCCTTTGAAATAAAATGAATAAAGGATGAAATTGGTTAACGTAGTATATTCACGTTTTTGAATAGTGAATAACACGTTAAAGAAAATGTTTTGGATTTGGTGTTTTAAATAGAATTAAAATGATCTAACGATGTTTTAAATGTATTGAGATACGAAACCATAGATTTCAACATTTATTGTTGAAATAGACGTTTTCGAGAAATAAAAGGAAATGTGGACTATAACACTGTTGTTATAGTAAATGATTTCCGAACGGAAATGTTTTGTATAGTATTGGGATTTATATATCTATTTTAATTTCGAATCCCTATACTAGTGATTTTGGGTTGTCGTAACAATGTTTTACGCAACATTCGTTTTGGCTCAAATAAATATGTTTAAGAGAATGATTTCCTTAAAGAATGAAATATATACTTAATCTCGATTCAAGTATATTGAATATTTTCCAAGTGTTGAAAATAAAATTTGTGAATTACTTATTAAATAAGTATGGAAATGTTTTCCAATATAAAGTGAATATTAGAGAATTTATCTTTTTGAAGATAAATTGAAATGAATAATTGAAATCGTGTATTCATAGATATTTTGGATTATAAATTCACTAAGGAATTAATAAAGGAAAGGGGAACTTGTTTAAAAATAAATATTGATTTATTTTTGAGATATTGAATTATATATCTTGTAAAGATATTTTTGGAAAGTAAATAATTTGGAAAATTATTTGGAAACTGGTGATGTGTGCATATCCATTGATAATTCAATAACCAACTATCAATATTTCCCTTTGAATGGGTAATTGATGTGATTTGTTGGAATTTGAATGCCACACTTATTTTTGAATAAGCGCTCACTATTCGGGTTAACCGGGAAAGGACCATGGGGTCGTATAACCCATTCCGAATATGTGATACGTCGATATGAATTGCATTTGAAGATCGGTGTTGAAGACCCGGTATTTGCGAGAGCGATAGGATGACCTGTCGATTGTCTCTGCACTGAGTTGCAACGGTATAGAGACTCCCTAAGTGATGGGAAATCCGATCAAGATTGTGAATATCCGGATTGCAAGGACTTCTTTGTAAGTGCCTTCGGGTTTGTTCGATCCCGGAACAGACTTGTATGGATTGTATGTCTGACGTTACAAATTGAGATATAAAGCCGATTTCATTCAAATATATTTCTGTTGGTGGCGAAGAATTTATTCTTTTAGCTTAACACCCTTCTCTGAGACGTACGAGCTCAGAGGTTATGTAGTTGAATGTTATCAGCGATATATTCCCAATTTGGTAATGTGACATGCTGAGTGTTGCTGTGAAATGATCATTGTGTTGATTATTTGTGATAGGATCATTTATTTGATCATCTATCTTTGTGATCATTTCTATGATCATTTGTTGACCCAAAGCATGGCTTTTGTATAAAGTATGTTTTTGTGGACGTGACTTCGTCGAGCCTCACACCCCGTGAATGGTCAAAACAGGAAAGATGCGGCAAGGTTATGAGGGGTAGCGCCCTTTAGGATGTGTGCATTTCCTTCTGGAAAAGGGTGGTATCATGGTATGGAGCCCAGATACTTACTCATGTTGAAAACACTTTGTTATGATTGTGTGAATTGATTACGAGCGCTCGGTGAAAGGTCCCAAAGGACCGGGAGATGGCATATTCGGTCAGTTGTTACTCAGTTAGGGGTAACCCGGCCTTGTGTTGGTAGAGATCCGGTTTGGTTCTCGGGGATGTCCATCCAGAGGCATTCTCATGTGGCAATGGGAAGTTCCTTGGCCTGATCATTCGTTGGAAATCCAAAGAAACAATACGAAATTTGTACGGTATTAGTTGTAGAACCTATCATTCACTGATGGTGGCGCCCCACTGTTTGGATGGTAGCTATAGTAGGCATACGATAATGGTCGTATGTTGGCTAAGATTTATATTCTACTTTCGAAATGAATTTTTTTTACACTATGCACTAATAATAATATCAAATGTTCTTTTAAATGCGTATCAAGCATCTTTGACTATCATAAGGAGAAATCTCCTCCGATTCTGCGTTTGCATTGTGTATGTGCGGGAGGCCTTATGGTAGTCTCATTTTTAAAAGCATTGCGAACTGAATTTAAAAATATTCCTCTATTTTGATTTTAAAGATAAATAAACTGTTTTGAGTTCTCATACCAGTCACATGACTGACTTGGAGTTTATTGTTTTCCTTCCTAAACTCTAGGTGCCCACCAATTTCCACACGGGCAGTCAGGAGTTAAGGTTTATCAGGATATTCTGGATATTCTGGAGTTGCTGGAGGCAAGCTGGATGGCATGGCGTATTATTAGTATATAGTATTTCTTTTTCCGCTGCACTGTTTGTTGTTGTTGTACACTCTGATGATGATGTTATGAAATGTAATGAAATGTGATGTAATAACTGATATAGTTCTTTGTTTAAAGATTATTCATTTATTATTATATGTTGTTCCGCTGCGAATTGTGAGATTCTGATGTTGTTTTGATGTTCTGTTGTTTTCTGTTCCGTTCTATTTTCTATGTTCTTTCCTCTCTATTTTCTCTCCTTTTTCTCTCTTCTTCTCTCTCTTTCTTTTTCTTAAACCCTCAGTGTTCGGTTTTCCGTCGTTCGATTGCTCGGCAGTCGATATAGTGAGTATCGATGTTGAATTTTCGAAATACGAAGAATCGGGTCCTGACACTAGAACACATTTTATAAATTTCATTTTTTAATAAACATTCACTATGCACAATTTAGTAGTTCAGTCGACTGAACAGGGATGACCAGTAGACTGAACCTGTTACACATATACAAACACGTACGGTTTCAGTCGACTGAAACACCCTACTCAGTCGACTGAATTTGTTCTTGAAAATTTTAGTTCATATTTTCAGTTGACTGAATTCCCTGTTCAGTCGACTGAATTTGAACCTGCGAATTTTCTCCGAATGGACACCTTCTTCCTCCCAAGAGTTGCAACCATTCTCCAATGGAAATGGAAGCATCTCTTGTCTGCACCCTTAGCCAACAGATGCACCTCTTCTACAAGTATAAATACATGATTCTAACATCTTCAATTCACCGAATTCTCTTGCTTTAATCTTACTATTTTCTTGAACATATTATCTAGAAATTCTCAAAGCAATCACAAATCTACTGCTTGAATCACTTCTTTGTTTTTAACATTCTTTTGATTCATAGCAATTCACATTTCCTAAATCTTCACAAACACATTGCATACTCTCGAGGATAAGATTATAGGAATATTGTACTACATTAGACTCATTAGTGTTGACAAGAACACAACAAGTCGAATATTGTTTTTTTAGTAATTGAGTTGAAGTCCTCTTCGGTAGGTGAGGCAAGAAATCCCGTTCGGTTGTTCGGGTAAGTTGTGAACCTATTCCTCCGGGTTAAGTGAGGGTTGTTAGTTAGTATTCCTAAAAGGAGCTTAGGAACTGGACGTAGGACAAAAGGTCCAAATTAGTATAAAATCTTGTTAGTTAGTATTTCTAAGATTTTGATCAATGACAATGTGCTTCAACAAAAAGGAAGAGATATGTGCAAAGCTAAAGAAAGAACGATGAAGATCAAGGATAAACATAAGTATGATTTTTATATAGGTCTTAGTTTAGATTTATTGTTAAAATCTATCCTCAAGAGGCTTGCACAAACACTAGAACCCATTTTATAAATTTCATTTTTTAATAAACATTCACTGTGCACAATTTAGTAGTTCAGTCGACTGAACAGGGATGACCAGTAGACTGAACCTGTTACACATATACAAACACGTACAGTTTCAGTCGACTGAAACATCCTGCTCAGTCGACTCAATTTGTTCCTGAAAATTTTAGTTCATATTTTCAGTTGACTGAATTCCCTGTTCAGTCGACTGAATTTGAACCTGCGAATTTTCTCTTAATGGACACCTTCTTCTTCCCAAGAGTTGCAACCATTCTCCAATGGAAATGGAAGCATCTCTTGTCTGCACCCTTAACCAACAGATGCACCTCTTCTACAAGTATAAATACATGATTCTAACATCTTCAATTCATCGAATTCTCTTGCTTTAATCTTACTATTTTCTTGAACATATTATCTAGAAATTCTCAAAGCAATCACAAATCTATTGCTTGAATCACTGCTTTGTTTTTAACATTCTTTTGATTCATAGCAATTCACATTTCCTAAATCTTCACAAACACATTGCATACTCTCTTGGATAAGGTTATAGGAATATTGTACTACATTAGACTCATTAGTGTTGACAAGAACACAACAAGTCGAATATTGTTTTTTTAGTAATTGAGTTGAAGTCCTCTTCGGTAGTTGAGGCAAGAAATCCCGTTCGGTTGTTCGGGTAAGTTGTGAACCTATTCCTCCGGGTTAAGTGAGGGTTGTTAGTTAGTATTCCTAAAAGGAGCTTAGGAACTGGACGTAGGACAAAAGGTCCAAACCAGTATAAAATCTTGTTAGTTAGTATTCCTAAGATTTTGATCAATGACAATGTGCTTCAACAAAAAGGAAGAGATATGTGCAAAGCTAAAGAAAGAACGATGAAGACCAAGGATAAACATAAGTATGATTTTTATATAGGTCTTAGTTTAGATTTATTGTTAAAATCTATCCTCAAGAGGCTTGCACAAACACTAGAACACATTTTATAAATTTCATTTTTTAATAAACATTCACTGTGCACAATTTAGTAGTTCAGTCGATTGAACATGGATGACCAATCGACTGAACCTGTTACACATATACAAACATGTACAGTTTCAGTCGACTGAAACACCCTGCTCAGTCGACTGAATTTGTTCTTGAAAATTTTAGTTCATATTTTAAGTTGATTGAATTCCCTGTTCAGTCGACTGAATTTGAACCTGCGAATTTTCTCTGAATGGACACCTTCTTCCTCCCAAGAGTTGCAACCATTCTCCAATGGAAATGGAAACATCTCTTGTCTGCACCCTTAGCCAACAGATGCACCTCTTCTACAAGTATAAATACATGATTCTAACATCTTCAATTCACCGAATTCTCTTGCTTTAATCTTACTATTTTCTTGAACATATTATCTAGAAATTCTCAAAGCAATCACAAATCTATTGCTTGAATCACTGCTTTGTTTTTAACATTCTTTTGATTCATAGCAATTCACATTTCATAAATCTTCACAAATACATTGCATACTCTCGAGGATAAGATTATAGGAATATTGTACTACATTAGACCCATTAGTGTTGACAAGAACACAACAAGTCGAATATTGTTTTTTTAGTAATTGAGTTGAAGTCCTCTTCGGTAGTTGAGGCAAGAAATCCCGTTCGGTTGTTCGGGTAAGTTGTAAACCTATTCCTCCGGGTTAAGTGAGAGTTGTTAGTTAGTATTCCTAAAAGGAGCTTAGGAAATGGACGTAGGAACCAGTATAAAATCTTGGTGTCTACTTTACTTATTACTTATCGTTATTTATCTATATCATTCCACTATTTCATATTATACGATCCTACCGCATAGCCTCTTTCAATTGGTATCAGAGCGAGGTTGTCCTATAACCATAACACCGTTATTAGACATATTGATAATATGGAAAATAACGCAAGTACAAGCACAACATCTGCCTATAGTTCTACATTTGCGGAAGGACAATCTACCCAAGGACCTCCTCTATTCAATGGACTAAACTATAAATATTGGGCTACAAGGATGAGGATTTATATGCAAGCAACAAGTTTCGAAGCCTGGAATGCTACTCAAGCAGAGTTCGTTGTACCCACAACCGATAATCCTACATGGAAACAAACTCAAAAGAACGAAGCTAGTGCAAATGCCAAAGCTATGAATATGCTATTTTGCGCCTTGGATAGAAACGAATTCAACCGTGTTAGCATATGTACTACTGCATATCAGATATGGGAAACACTTAAAGTCATACATGAAGGCACAAACAAGGTTCAACAAACAAAGTTATCCATGCTGAAGAATCAATTCCAAAACTTTAGAATGCGACAAAATGAATCCATCAATGACATGTACTCGAGATTTCAAGACATTCATCATGCTTTAATCGGACTAGGATAAAAATACATGGATTTTGACATTGTGTCTAAAGTTCTAAATTCACTCACTGATGAATGAGAGAGAAAAGTACTAGCAATCGAGGAAGCAAATGATCTATCTACAATAAAACTAGAGGAATTGATTGGAAATCTTATGTCGTATGAAGTAAATATGCAAGCTAAGAAAGATCAAGCTCAAGAAAGAAAGAATGTTGCTTTTCATGTGGAAAAGGAAGAATCAGAGTCTGAAGATGAGGATTTAGCATTCATAGCCAAAAATTTCAAGAAATTCTTAAGATATAGAAAAGGAAACAAAAACGGACTCAAAAAGAATTTCTTGAACAAACCTACATCCTCGAATAACTGTCACAAGAAAGGTCACATGCACAAGGATTGCCCAGAGCAAAAGAAGGAGAATCAGAAAGCTCTCAACAATAAAAACAAGAGAGAGAAATTCAAAAAGAAGGCATTCTCTGTAACATGGGATGATTCGGATTCATCTTCATCCGAAAGTGAAAATGATAGCGACAATGAACAGGCAAATGTATGCTTTGTGGCTCAAGAATCTGTAGTAAGTAATTTAACTTTCGATGACTTAATTGAAGTAAACTCTGAACTTTTGAGCACAATAAAAATTCTTAAAAAGAAAATTAAGGAAATTCGTGTAAATCAAAACAAAGTTGAAATTGAAAGAGATATGTTAAATGATGAAAAGAAAATTCTAGAAGAAGAACTTGAAAAAGTTCAAGAATCTTATTCAAATTAGGAAACTCAATTATCTCTTTTAAGTCAAGAAATTGAAACTCAAAAGAAAAAGAATGATGTAATTGTTTTTGAAAATCACGAGTTAAAAACTTAGATTAGACAAGTTGAATTAGAAAATAATAGTCTTCAAGCTAGATTAGATAACATAACTAAAAACGTTTCTAACTTTAACAAAGGAAGGGAAAATTTATCCAAGATATTAGAAAATTCTCAATCATTTTCAAATAAACAAGGTTTAGGATATAAAAAGGAGTCAAAAATTCCTAATAAAAAGGATATAAATCTTAAAAGGAATATTGATTCAAAACAACAAATATTGTTAAGAAAACCTGTTGAAACAAAAGTAGAAACCAAGGTAGTTAAAATTTGGGTTCCAAAGACTAACAATGTGTTAATTAGGAATAAATATATTAAAACATTTATGGATAGTGTTCATTATAATAAAAACTATATTTATAAAAAGGATACTAAACCAAATTGGGTTTGGCTTCCTAAGCTCTAACTTTTTAGGACCCTGTTAAAAGGTGGGTACCAATAATTTTGTATTTATTTTCAGGTCCCACTTAAATAGAAGAAATGGATACTAGATAGTGGTTGCTCAAAACACATGACCAGAGACAAAGATATGCTTACAAACATCACATACTTTGATGGTGGCTCGGTTACCTTCGGAGACAATTCAAAAGGCTATATCATTGGCAAAGGAGATATGAGCAATTACGGTACATAAAATTTACCTTTTATAACAAATGTTTCATTAGTTGAAAATCTAAAACATAATCTACTTAGCATAAGTCAACTTTGTGACAAAGGCTTTAAAATATCTTTTTCGGAAAATAAATGTAGTATTTTTGATCAAAACCAAAATCTTGTTTTTGAAGGAAATAGAGATAGGAATATTTACGTTCTAAATATGAATATTAATCATAATACAAGTATGTGTTTACTAGCCAAAGATAATGATCCTTGGTTATGGCACAAAAGATTTTGTCATATAAATGTTAAAACTATTAGAAAACTTTCCAAAAATGAATTAGTAAGAGGTTTACCCAAAATAAACTTTAAAATAGAAAATCTTTGTGATGATTATCAAAAAGGAAAATTAACGAAATCATCTTTCAAATTTAAGAAAAATATATCGACTTTACAACCATTAGAATTACTACATATGGATTTATTTGGACCAACATAAGTTCAATCCATTAATCATAATCGATACGCGTTTGTAATAGTTGATGATTTCTCAAGATACACATGGACTATTTTTATGAAAAATAAAAGTGATACTTTTGAGCATTTTAAAACATTTGTCAAAAGAATTCAAAACACTAAAGATTTGAAAATTAAAAATATACGAAGTGATCATGGAGGCGAATTCGAAAATGAAGCTTTCGAAACTTTCTGTAAAAAGAAAGGAATAAATCATAATTTTTAATTTCCTTGAACTCCTCAACAAAATGGAGTTGTAGAAAGAAAGAATAGAACATTACAAGAATGCGCTAGGACATTATTAAATGGAAGTTTTCTACCAAAACATTTTTGGGCAGAAGCCGTAGCTACTGCATGCTATGTATTGAATAGAATATCAATTAGACCGTTAACTAAAAATACTTCATATGAACTATTCAACAACAAAAAGCCAAATATATATTATTTTAAAATATTCGAATCAAAATGTTTTATTTTAAATACAAAAGATCAACTAAGTAAATTTGATCCAAAAGCCGACGAAGGAATTTTTATAGGATATTCAGAACAAAGTAAGACATATCGAGTATTTAATAAACGAAAAAATGTAATCGAAGAAACCTTACATGTATCTTTCGATGAGAATTTCAACAAAGAATTAAGCATAAAAGATGATGAAGAATTTATAAATATAGAAAATACAAATCTTGAAAATTGTAATAATGAACTAAGATCTTCACCAAGAATATTACGAGATCACCCTGCTCAAAACATAATAGGTGAAATCAATTCTCAAGTTAAGACAAGAAATCAACTAAATCAAATGGGACATATAGCTTTCATTTCTACAATAGAACCTAAAAATCCTAAAGAAGCATCAACAGACGTTTACTGGATTATTGCAATGCAAGAAGAATTAAATCAATTTGAACGTAACGATGTTTGGGAATTAGTTCCCCGTCCAAATAATCAATCTGTTATAGGAACAAAATGGGTTTACAAAAATAAAATAGATGAACAAGGTAATATAACCAGGAATAAAGCTAGACTAGTGGCACAAGGATATAATCAAGAAGAAGGTATTGATTCTGAAGAAACTTTTACTCCTGTTGCAAGACTCGAAGCGATACGTATTCTATTAGCTTTTGCATGTTTTCATAATTTTAAAATTTATCAAATGGATGTTAAAAGTGCATTTTTAAATGTTTTTATAAAAGAAAATGTATACATAGAACAACCTCCTTTATTTATACATGAAAAATATCCAGATCATGTATATAAATTAAAGAAAGCACTATATGGTCTTAAACAAGCACCTCGTTCTTGGTATGAAAGACTTAAAAGTTACTTACTAAATTCGGGATTTCAAATTGAAAAAGTTGATCAAACGCTTTTCATTAAAAATACTACTAAAGATATTTTAATAATTCAAGTATACGTAGGTGATATTATATTTGGTTCGACAAATGAAAATTTATGTAAAGAATTTTCAAATATAATGACTAAGGAGTTCGAAATGTCTCATATGGGAGAATTATCATATTTTCTCGGACTTCAAATTAAACAATTAACAAATGGAATTTTCATAAACCAAGAAAAATATTGTGCTAATCTAATTAAACGTTTCAGAATGGAGAACACTTCTGCTAAACCTACTCCTATGAGTACCACTACTCATCTCGATCGAGATGAAAATGGAAAAAGTATAGATCAAAAATTGTTTAGAAGTATGATAGGTTCCTTACTTTACTTAACCGCTAGTAGACCAGACATAATGATGAGTGTATGTTTATGTGCACGTTTTCAATCTAATCCTAAAGAATCACATTTAAGAGCGATAAAACGAATTATGCGATATCTTAATGATACTAAAGATTTTGGTCTTTTCTATCCAAAAGAGTGTCCATTTGAGTTAGTATCATTCAGTGATGCTGATTTTGGTGGATCTCGAACAGATAGAAAAAGTACAAGTGGTACGTGCCATTTCATTGGAAAATCACTTGTATCTTGGTTTAGTAAGAAACAAAATTGTGTCTCGCTTTCCACCTGTGAAGCAGAGTATATATCAGCCGCTTTAGCTTGCACTCAGGTTATCTACATGCAACAAACACTTAAGGATTTTAATATAAATTTAACAAACTCTACAATATATTGTGATAATACAAGTACAATAAATTTATCTAAAAATCCGGTTAATCACTCTCGTACAAAACATATAGATATTCGTCACCATTTTCTACGTGACAATATCGAAAAAGGAATCATAAATTTAGAACATATTTCTACCGAAAATCAAATTGCCGATATATTTACTAAACCTTTATTAGAAAACTCCTTTATAAAATTACGACGGGAATTAGGAATAATTTCTTTTAAAGATATTTTATAGAGAAAGTTATTAATTTTTTTTTATATAATTCGGTCGACTAAATCTATATGCTCAGTCGACTGAATGAAGAAAACTATGACTTTCAATTTATATTTTCAAATAATGATACATAATGAATAAAAATATAAGGGTTATCTCTAATCCATACATTTCTAACTGATTTATTTTAACCATTAAATCTTTGATTGGTTAAAAAACTTTAATAAATTATCACCACAATATTTTTAGAATATTCATCTTATAAATACACGTTTAAACTTATTTTCATTTTCACAACTCATTTTCACTTGCAAAAGATTGAAAAGTCGATATAAAAATGCCCTCAAACAACTCATACTCCCCAATCAACATCACCTCTTCGGTCGATAACTCGGCAACATCACCAAAACTTCCTACTCCAACACCAAAGCATGAGCCAGTCTATAAATGGGACAACTATCGAACTGGCTACACACCTGAATCAAAGAAGGCAAAACATGGACCTTTTATATCTCCAGATACAAAAAGAAAGATCGATGTGATTCATCACTTTCAACAACAACAAATAGATCTTCAACGAGAATTATATTTCGAACAAAAAGTAATGGCTAGACGATTAAGCTTCCTAGAGCAAATCGGTTTACGTTTTTGGGGCTCAAAGAAAAACGAAGTGACTGAGCCCTTACCTCGACCTGTTAGTTCGTATGATCCGTCTTCGTCTTACCGTACACCATTCGATCCCGTGAATCCTTGGATGTCGCTAAAGACTCCTCAGTATAGTCTAAATTCATGGGATATAAACTATATGGAGAATGAAGGGAGAAAGAAGCAAAATAAAAATAGTCCATCTCCGAAGAAATAATTACTTTTCAAGTCAACTCATGTTGTTATATATCTATACAATTGTAATTATTTCTTTCAATAAAACGTTTTCTTTCCAAATTCATGAAGAACAAAAAAAAATTGCAAGGATCAGTCGACTAAACCTTACTGTTCAGTCGACTGAACATAAGGCAGAAAACAAAATTTCCATAGCTCAGTCGACTGACATCATCTGCACAGTCGACTAAATTTTTAACAGAAACTTACATATCACAGTTCCGTCGACTAAAATCCCTGTTCAGTCGACTGAATTCAACACAGAAAATATTCGACCTTCAATTCAGTCGACTGAACAGACTTTTCAGTCGATTGAATGCCAATTCCCAGGTAACTTTTCCCTTTTATCCACCAGTTTTCACCTATTTTCCTTCACTTTTTACATTGCAAAAGTTCTCTCTTCCCCATTTTTTTCCAAAACCCTAGCCCCAAATCCACAAATTACTCTCAAATCTCACAACAGATGGCTCCAAAAAGATCAAGAGCTTCTTCTTCTTCATCCTCCGAGCCAATTGATGCTCAAATTGCACAATGGCTCTATGATGGAGTAGCTATAACGAGGTGGAATAAAATGAAGAATTCTCGCATTTTCGAACACTCCTTCGTTGATTTTCAAAGCCTTCAGACATACGACATCCATGCATTAACGGATCAGGCAGGTTTAACTTCTCTCTTGGATTTAAAAAGAAACGACCATGCAATAAATCATGTCATGGTCATATTTTATGCAAACCTTAATCTTGGACACCAAATTCCAAGAAATCCAAATGATAGTGTTTGGAGTATGGTGTGCGGGAAGAAAGTTTGGTTCTCCTTAGATCGAATTGCACATATCTTAGGATCACCTAATGTAGGGAGAAAGCTTGACGAGGTAGAATTCAATCCACAAATTCGAGATAACATAAACCATCAATTTCTGGATGATAATGTTAACATTCGAGATTTTAAATCCACTTCCCTACGACCTAGAGCTAGAATCCTTCACAAAGCTCTTATGAGAACAATTACTCCACGAACGGGTTCATATGAAATTGTCTACACAATCAATTATCGAGCTCTATATGCTATTTGGGGAAATATTCAAGTCAATTGGGTCCAACTAATTCTTGATGAGTTTCTCACATTTAATAATGGCAAAATGCGAACTATATATTTTGTAGAATATATCATGAGACTTCTCCTCAATGTTGATACGCCATTACCTGAGTCCGAAAATACAATGGTCCATCAAATTAACCAATGGACTATAAGCCTTATGCAACTCCCGGCTAGACCTCCTCGCATCATATCTCTTGCCGAATGGGAAGCTAGGCATCAAGAACAGCAACAACCTCCACAAGCTCCACATGAAGAACCTTCCGATCGAGAAGATGAAATTCGTATCATTGAGCCAAGTTTTACTACCAATCAATCATTAGGAATTTTATCAAGAAATCAACAAATTCTAGATAATTGCCTCAAGAAGGTAGATCACAAACTTGATAAAATTAAAGGATTCTTCAATAAATTATGGGATGCTATCTCATGTTCAACTTCCACTACCGCTTCAACATCACGCGGTAAGCGTCTTGCACCTACTTTCACATGGACATCATCCGAAGAACATCCAAGCAGCAGCACGAGTGGCACTAGTGGTGGTCAAGGAGGAAGCTATAGACCACCCACCGGTGGACCAATCATTCGTGAACCAGAGGAAGGGAGAGAAGGCTCATATGATTGGGATAAAGATCAATAATTTTCTTGTGGTTTGATGTTTTATTTCATAACTTTCTTATGGCTTGTATAAATAGCCATTCTATGTTTTATTTATCTATGCTACATTCTGTGTTTCCGCGATTGTGTTGGTAATATACTTCTACGGTTCTTACTTCCTTTTTTGTCGATGACAAAGGGGGAGAAAATCAATGATACTAACTTTGTTTTTGTAGAAAAGATAGTGCATATATTCAGGGGGAGGAAATAATTTCTACACACATGAGTATTGTCATCAATCAAAAAGAGGGAGAATGTTGATACGCTAAGATTTTGATCAATGACAATGTGCTTCAACAAAAAGAAAGAGATATGTGCAAAGCTAAAGAAAGAACGATGAAGACCAAGGATAAACATAAGTATGATTTTTATATAGGTCTTAGTTTAGATTTATTGTTAAAATCTATCCTCAAGAGGCTTGCACAAACACTAGAACACATTTTATAAATTTCATTTTTCAATAAACATTCACTGTGCACAATTTAGTAGTTCAGTCGACTGAACAGGGATGACCAGTCGACTGAACCTGTTACACATATACAAACATGTACAGTTTCAGTCGACTGAAACACCCTGCTCAGTCGACTGAATTTGTTCCTGAAAATTTTAGTTCATATTTTCAGTTGATTGAATTCCCTGTTTAGTCGACTGAATTTGAACCTGCGAATTTTCTCTGAATGGACACCTTCTTCCTCCCAAGAGTTGCAACCATTCTCCAATGGAAATGGAAGCATCTCTTGTCTGCACCCTTATCCAACAGATGCACCTCTTCTACAAGTATAAATACATGATTCTAACATCTTCAATTCACCGAATTCTCTTGCTTTAATCTTACTATTTTCTTGAACATATTATCTAGAAATTCTCAAACCAATCACAAATCTATTGCTTGAATCACTGCTTTATTTTTAACATTCTTTTGATTCATAGCATTCACATTTCCTAAATCTTCATAAACACATTGCATACTCTCGAGGATAAGAATATAGAAATATTGTACTACGTTAGACTGATTAGTGTTGACAAGAACACAACAAGTCGAATATTGTTTTTTAGTAATTGAGTTGAAGTCCTCTTCGGTAGTTGAGGCAAGAAATCCCGTTCGGTTGTTCGGGTAAGTTGTAAACCTATTCCTCCGGGTTAAGTGAGGGTTGTTAGTTAGTATTACTAAAAGGAGCTTAGGAACTGGACGTAGGACAAGAGGTCCGAACCAGTATAAAATCTTGGTGTCTACTTTACTTACTACTTATCGTTATTTATCTATATCATTCCACTATTTCATATTATACGATCCTACCGCATTGCCTCTTTCACGAGTCTCCTTTTTTGCTCATTATTGAGCCCTAAATCAGCAAATATTCTCACACAATGAAGTAACCGATTCTTCACTTCAATTGCATCTTCAATCCCAATGAACGGCTTTCCTTCCAACCTTGCATAATCTCTACTCAAAACAGCATAATTATTAACCACTGAGCTTCTTGATTTCCTCCTTCAGCATCTCCTACAATTACTCTAGCAACAATTCTTATTTGCATCATGTTTACGAAGAATTGATACATTGCTCCCATATTAACCTGTGGGACTCCAGTAGCCACATTTGAAACTTGTGCCTGACTTGGGTTCCTCTTGGTATTTGGTCTGGCATTTCCATTAGTTGTGGTGCTTCCCCCACCAAGGTTAACTCTTCCACTTCTAGCACCCATATCTACGGTTTCAATGAACTCGCATACCGTTTCGAAACATAATATCGTCGGATCAACCCTTCGCTTCGATTCCTACGATGTCCCGATTGTGAAACACAATATCGTCACTCAGACCCTTTCGCAGCTTGACCGAATTTTTATCATCTATTGTGAGACACGAGTCTTTCAGAGCGTGTTTCAATGAACTCGCGTACCATTCTATTTCTCCCCAACTCTTTTGCACGAGGTATGGTGCCCCAGATACCATTCCAATAATAAGCCTCGGGTCGGTTCATTTCAACCCTTCATCACTAGTTTCAGCTACATTTCTTTGCCCTCCAAGAGATAGAGGGGCCGTAGGTTGATTGGATTTTTGTGGATTTTTCACATAATACTGAAGCTCATTGTCTTGGATCAACTCTTCAGTGAGGTCCTTTAGGTGGCGACAGTCATTTGTATTGTGGCCATGTGTCTCGTGGAAGCAACAGAATTTCCCTAAGCTCTTTTGCTACGCAGTCGCCTCTTTTTTAAGGGGTTTCTTGTATTCTTCAGTTTCTTCTGTTGTGTAATGACCTGCCTTTTTTGAGGGTTTAAATCGACGATAAACCACACAAGTCAGACTCAAACCATTCAAAAGGGCAGATTGTTATGGGGTAAATAAGAAAAGGTAGATAAAGAAAGAAACAAACACAGAATCTCACAGCGGAGTGAAAAATATAATGATAAAATAAATAGTTCATGAAGTTTCTTTACAATTAACATTTAATTACACTTTTACAATATAGGATCAGAGTTACACATAACATAAATAAATAACAATGCAGCGGAACAGTATGATGCAGTGAAAATAATGAAATAAATAATAATAGTAGTAGTAAATCTTTGCCTTAGTCCTCCAGAAAACAATCTTCGATGCACTGAAAAGCTCAGACTGACCCGAACGAATTGAAAAGACAAAACATCGAGTTAGAACTGAAAGATCTTATGCAAATTAAATCAACAGTAAATAATATAAGTGTAACGGTGGCAGAGATGTTTACGGGTATCGACATCTCCTATCCAGTGTCTAACGTAAGTGCAATAACTTAAGAGATGTTCAGGATTCCATCTCATAAGGATCCATTAAACTATCAACATTTATAGTACAATACATTATTATAATAGTGTCTACTGTAAAGTAATGTATTAAAATAGCGTTAAAGCGTTACCCATATCCCCTTTAACATATTTCATATATTCCCGCAGTCTATACTTACCGTAAGCTCCTCCATGAGGTTTACCCAGAGGGCACTCCATAGATATTGTACAAACCAAACTCGTAAAAGGTGCGATAAGGCATGTGAACATGGCATTCGAGGCAATGCCAGGGTAGGATTTTACCATTTGCGGATCCGAACTGGTGGTAACACATAGCAGCTATAACCGCCCACCTCGATACACACTCACTTGATCAAAATCGAGGGTTGGCCACCAAATCAATCATAAAGTAATAAATGTGGTATCGAAGAAATGTGCCCGATAGGGGGAATGGCATCACTTGGCCCAGCGTGACTCCTATTTTAGTCACATCTAAGCTGACTTATGGAAGTCGGGACTACGTAAATACTTCATACAGAATCGTACACCAAACTATCCTACTTAATTTTGGATTCTCCACTACATACACTATTGTTAAAGTGGTTTTCGGTATTGGCATAGAGTATGACAATATCCGATCTCGATCTCTTCAACAACCAAACGCTTATTCCACACCGGATGGTTCTTTTACATTTCATAAAAAATCAAATTCATAATTGATATCAAAATATCATATTCTCAAAATCATTTTCGAAATCATATCACATTTACAATCATATCACTTTCAAAATCATATTGACTTTCAAAATCACGCTTTCTAAAATTGGTTAAACCTCATTTAAAATTATCATATTTACTAACATGTTATTTCACTAGAAAATATCATTTCAAATCTCAACTTAATGTAACGACCCGCAAATCCGTACCCCTTGAGTCAACACTATTCTCCATCAATCAACTCAAGATGTACGGAAATACGAACCATTTGGGTTAAAGAAGGAGAGGTAGAAGAAGAAAGTAGGAAACAATATCAGAATCTAACCATCGCAGCAGAATAAAATATAATAGATAATAAATGATCTTTACACAAAAACAAATATATCTGTTTATACATTACATCATCAGGGTACATCAATCACATATCACACAATTGGCAGTAATCATAACCTGCCCTCATACAACTGAGTACACAACTAATCAACACAGCGAAATATATATAAAACAAGTACGGAAGTACGTATCGTCATCCAGCTCGTCTCTTGAGCTCCACAACATCATATTCTGTATCCTATAATACTCGGTCTGACCCGACCATTACAGGTAAATAACACCCGAGTCAGTCTGGAATACCAGCATGAGAAATCACACTCAAATTGATTATTAAAGTTTCGAAATCCTTTTGAAAACAAAAGCATCTCATAAGACCACGCCACAAATAAACATGTCGGGTTTTTTACCTTACGATAGCTAAAACAATTTTTATTAAAATTCTCTGATATTGTAATAGGGCCTATATACAAATGCTTATTAAAATAGCCGAAATTGTTACATGATTAAATTCCAACTACTAGCCATAGAGTGGGTAATACAAACAAAACTCGTAAAAGGCGCGTAGGGAGAATGGATTTCCAACACTAGGCACTGGGGTACCACCTGTCACGGTATCTGGTCTAAATCAACATACCAAGGATCACTCCCGACCCTCTACAACACAAGACCGGGAATATCCCTTGCTGGATAATCCCAAGTAAGATCACCCCACGGTTGTGATCAGCAACCGCACCACTAAGCCAAAATAAAAAGGGACATCTAGACAGGGATGACTTCACCCTGAAGTGGTGCTACCCACCTAGCCTTGCTGCATAAACCCTGATTTTCAGTCATTCCCGGTTGATGAGGCTTGATGCTAAGTGTTACCTTTTAGATCGTTTCACTTAGAATGCTCATCGTCCACGTGACGATGTTCTGAAAGCATTCATCCATACAAGTCCATCTCGGATTCGAACGGAACCGAAGGCACTATTCCTACTACATCCATTTTGGAAACGTCCTTAGGATTAGTAGCGACTAGTCCTTGCACTTCACTGCTCCATCTTCGAATCCAAACTCGTCTTCCTCTCGAAAATGTACAAACCAGATCGAAATGGTTTTCGAGAAATTAATCCCGATCCCGGTCTCTTCGAAATGATCAATGCATTTGGCCAATATTGATAGTCGGTTATTTAACTATCAATTAACATTCACAACAACCATCAATCATAAATAATTTCGCCAAATTATTTATTAAACTCAAATTATCTTCACAAGATATGTTTCCACCTTTCAACCATTTAAAAATAGTTTCGAACCATACTCTTCTCATGGAATGAATTTCCAAATAATTATTTCCACTGAAAACACCAAGTGCAAAGCTTTAGATTTTAAAATAATTTAAAACACTTTATATATATATATTTTAACATTTAGACTGAGAACTACTTTAATACTTTATTAAAAATATACACTTTAGGAATATTTAAAATGAGGTTACTTTTATAAAATATAAAACTAGATTTTCTCTTTAAAAACAAATATTAAGTCACTTTTAAATAATTACTACCGTAATAGATTAAAAGAAAATACTTACTTTAGAATTTAAATATTTTAGAAATAATAAATTTTCCAAAACTTGCTTTTTAAACAACTTTAAAACTTTTAACTTATATTTAAAAATTTACTTTGGAACGTACTTGGTTATCCAGGGAGAATTTCCAATTTCAATCACTTAAATCAACTTTCCAAATTGATTTCCAATTTACTCCATTTGGAATAAATTTCTTTACTTACTCAATTTATTTCAAAATCCATTAATTTGTAGACTTTATTCATTTATTCTTCTTTCGGTTTTATTTTAAATCCTTTAACTGAAACATACCAATATCAGATGTTCCAAATTTCTTCTTTATTCTTTTCAATAATTTAAATCTTAAATTCAAAATAAAGCTCTATTCTTTTAAATAATACCACTGAAGTTTAAAATTTATTATCTTCTATTTATTCAAAATTCCCTTTTCATATACGGAATTTATTTATTAGAATTTTAAAATCACATTTATTCTTTCCCAATTCATTCTTAAATTTATTTAATTTTTCTATAATTATTTTCTTACAAATTCTTTCCCTTTTATTTTCTTTTCAGAAATCCAATTCTATATATTTTGATAACTTAGTGTGCCAAAATATATTCAAGTAAACCATAGCATTCAATATTCCAATTATCAATAATATTCATCATAGAATATCGCATATTCAAAATAGAGAATATTAAACAATATAAATAATTTTGAGGAATCCAATTGGATCCCTCCAACCTGTTTCCCTGCATCCACAGATGTTAGCACAATATAAAATACCAATTCCACTTCGAGGTGAAATATCGTGGTATATGGGTTTTAAATAAAATCATCCGCTATTATGCGGCGCATAGGGTCTCATCCGCTATATAGCGCGGGAAATCAATCATTCCAAAATATAATATATACTACTATATATATGATATAACACATCCAATCAATGCAAACATTCAACCAGATATTTAAATTTAACTGTTTAAATTTAAATTAAACCAGATGAGTGAGATTAACTCACCTTCTTGTTTGTAATCCAATTCAAACCAGCTTGTTTTCTTCACGATTCCAGACCTTGTATAATATTAGATGATTTATTAATATTTGAATCGATCGAACAATTAATTACTATTCATTTATTTAATTTTGAGCTAATAATTTAGTTTTTAACTAATAATCAAATTTCAAACTAATTCCAATAATAAATATTTCTTAGTAACTAAAATAATTAAATACGTTTATTTACAAACTAATCATTTAAATAAATTATTTTACAATAATTTAGTAAAATAAAAATGTGTATGTATATGTATTTTTATATGGATATATTATACTTCCTTTGAAACCTTTATACTTGTAAAAATTTATTTATGTGGATTCAAACTCTATTTTCAAAGAAACTCTTCTACATTTAAAATCCTTATATATACACAACTTATTCAATTTTAAAACCATACTATCAATTCCCTTTCCGTTTACTGCATATGTATTGATTGATTTTTTTTTTCTTTTTTTTTCTTTCTGTGAAAAAGATATAAACAATTAATTAACTTTACTATATATATAAATATATAAATTGAAATATAAACAGTTTTATGAACTTACTGTTATTATTTCCCCAATCTATATGTACCCATATAAATACAGATTAAATAAATAAACATAAAAATATACATATACCTTACTGTTATCGATCAAACCCAGGCTCGACGTCGCAAAACCCTAGCTCAACACCTTCCATCGGCATCGCATACTACTCCAGCCCTAAACCCACGAAATTCGAGCACTACATCGACACGCCGCCACCAAGACTTCGCCTTAGCCCTCACGCATTCGCCTAAACCCTAGCCGAGCTCATCCATTTTGCCGCCTCGTCTCCACGTAGCCGAACACCAGGTCGACAAACCCCTCGCGCCTCGCCTCGAGATTCCCGATTGAAATCCCTTTCGTACTCGTGAAGTCCCCGCATCGCCGGCTTCCATTGTTTTCTGACTTGAATCAATTTCGTGAAGACGAAGTACGCGGTGCTCTAATTTTAGGAACGAAGCTTTTAGTTTCGAATTGATACCTCGCGATTATTACCAAAGGCCGCCCCTTTTTTCGATTTAGAATTGTTGTTTTTTTTCTTACGGCTGTTCAAACAAGAGAAGGAGGAGAGATTGATTTTATAAAGGAGAAAACGAATTGAATTGCCTTGCGTGAGAGGACAATTTATGTTTTGAAAAGATGGAAGGCGGCTGGACTTGATTTCTGACTTGAATAATATATAAATTTTAATATTGAAAATATCTCGTTTAAGCAGCTTAAAATTTTGATCTCCTATCGAGGCGCTCCGCTAGGCGTTTATAATGTTATGCTCCTATTTCGAACGCAATGGAAAAGGTTTCGAGTCCCAATTAGATCGTAAGGAGAAGATAGCCTTTTTTTGAATCCAGTTATTATATTAAATTTCGATTTAATTTTCAACACGTTTACTTATCGTACAAGCACACAACAACTCCAATCACTATGAAATTTAAAATCCGATATAATACGATATTACGGATCCAATGGAACTAGTTTCGTTGAATTCCGAGACTGTACCTCGGAAGGCTATTTTTAAATTCAATTTTAAACGATGAAATTTCAAAACTAAACAAATCACTGTTAAATTCAATTTTAAAACTTCTATTATTCTTAACACTATCAGTATAAATTTTACGAGCCTTCAAAGTATTTTTAACAGGCTTAAAACTCTAGATTCAACATTTTACCCAACTTCAAATTAATTAATTCAATAGTTTAATTATCAAATAAATAGTGATATTTGAATTCAAGTTAAAATTAACTTTTAAATATTTAAAATCAATTAAATATTCCAATTTCAAATGCTCAAAAATTCCAGGTCGTCACACTTAGGTTATAACATCGGTTAATCATATTCGCTATTAAATCAAGTATTTGAATATAAATACTTCCACTTTACATAGCCTGGAATTTAGAAAATAGTTTGGGTAGTCATAAATAGTTCAACATAGTTTAAAAAATGAATTTTTAAATAGTTTGAAATACTTTAAAATAGTTTAAAAATGGATTATCATAGGTTTAAATAGATTTAAGATAGTTTATAAAATTTTAAAATGGTTTAAATAGATTAAATAGATTTTGATCTAGATTAAATAGATTTAAAACAGATTAAATAGATTTAAAGTAGATTAAAATGGATTAAAATAAATTAAATAGATTTAAAATAAATTAAAATAGATTTGAAATAAATTAAAATAGATTTAAAATAAATTAAATGGTAAATTTGATTAAATAGTTTTAAATAGTTTAAAAATAGATTAAAATAGTTAAATAGTTTAAAAACCTTAATAATCATGATTTTTAGAATAATATTTCTTTACACAATTCATATTAAAATGAAGTAATATCAAACTAG
This sequence comes from Allium cepa, assembly GCA_030765085.1. Classification (NCBI taxonomy): domain Eukaryota; kingdom Viridiplantae; phylum Streptophyta; class Magnoliopsida; order Asparagales; family Amaryllidaceae; genus Allium; species Allium cepa. The sequence continues at coordinate 542,126,187 of CM060940.1, read as the reverse complement.
ACTATCTCCTTCATTTCAACACATCTAGACCATGTCCAGCTTTCAAATTTCAATTAAGTCCTTTAAACAATTCATTTAAACCAATTCCAATTTCACATTTAACACTTGGATTTTCGAAAGTAATTCAGTCTATATAAATCAAGTTTTTTTATTTCACAATATCATTTAACTGAATTCAAATTTAAAGTACTTCAAAATAATTTAATTTAACCAATCCCGTGTCCATACATAATTTTCTACCCTATGGTCAAGTGATACAGACATATATCATTTCAACCCGCAATAAATTACGGGTGTATATCATTTTAACCCACAATCCCGAATTTAATTTCAAATCCATGAAATCGCTTGAGTCTATCATTTCAGCTATTAAAAATTTCTCCCTAATCTATTATATTGTTCGAGTATGTATCATTTCAACCCATAGGAATTTCTATCAATAAACTAAGGTATTGCAGTGTGATATCAATATATATAAACTAACATAATATACAATCATCCAATATCAACAATTAAACATCCATTACAATCATCACTCAAATCAACCAATAAACATCAATAGATAACAGATTATCATTAACAAGTATAAATTGGCAAATTAAAATTTTATTATTAAATTAAATGGAAATTATATTCACTAAATTCAGATTTAACTAGAATGATGATTTAAATATATCAGACAGCAGTCAATCAACTTCTAATCACTTCACAAATTTAATTTATCATAAGTAAAATCTAGTAGTCGTGAGTGGGTTAAAACAATCACGTTTGATTTCAAATCGATCTAAAATCCAAATGAAGGTCCAAATTCAACAGTATCAGAATTTGTCCAAACCCGTTTCTAAATGTTCGAAATTTCAATACGATCACAGTGAGAAAACCGCACGTGAATCAGACATCGTATGTAAAAGATATGGGTATTAGAGCGATTAAAATTTAAATAAACATTAAAATAAACAAACCAATGGAATATTTCCATGTTACCTCTTTGTTTGCTCAAGCAAACCCTGGATTGCATACGATACGAAGCCGCCACCTGAAATCGACCAGCGTCGCCTAGCCTGCGACCACCTCCGACTAGGCGTGCCCCACTAGTCGATGCTCCGGCCTCCGCCAAGACCCCACAATCACCTACGATCATCCAAAGACGCCGATTGAATCCCAAAAAGCATAGCTGCCGTAGAATTCTTGCAACCTTAATTGAATTTTTCCGATCGATCTGGCCACCAATTCGACAAGCGAGCCACATTGATGAACAGCACGCGACACTCTCCACAACCTGATCCCTTGATTCGACGATCGGTTGATATTGGTCACAACACGGTAAACGGCCGAGATTTAATCACCCATTTCTAGCCAAATTATGGTATGAATTGAAAAATGAACTGCAGATGTAGAATGCGTTCGACAAGAGCTTCGAATTGGTATATAATATGATATTGTTTGAGGAGTTTTAATTTTTTGATCTGATTTTGATTTGCAATTGAATCTAAAAATTTGGGTTTCCACCATTTGAGAGGGACGAACAAACAAATGAAGTTGTACATACAATAATGAGGAAAAAAGGCTGCTAGGGTTTGGATAGAAATATTTATTTCAATAAAGCCCGATAAGAAAATAAACACATAACGAATCAGTTCAAAAGACAATAGCGACCCGAAAAGCCCGTTTCGTTTCCGAAATGAAAGTGGATCATCCCATATAACAAAATAGAAGTTTTCGATATTTTTAAGCTTAACGGAATAGGTTTCAAATCCTAATTCCATCGTATGAAGAAGTCAGCTTTAAAATTAGCTTATTTCAAATTGATTTCAATTAAATTGATTTCTACGCGTTTCGAGTCCGTACGATCAAACGACAAGTCCGATCGTTATGAAACTTGAAATCCTACAATAATTCATCGTTTTAGATCCGATAAAATCGGTTTCGTCGAAATCGGAGATAGTAGGCAAAATGGCTATTTTCGCGTTAATTAAATAAATTAATATTAGATTAATTGATCACCCTAAAAATTTAAACTTAATACAATTTTTATCATTTCTAATTTCACAGAATGTAATAATCATTTTAAAACCAATTTCCTATGTCAAATTTCACATTAATTATTGCACTAATTACCGCGTTCAAATTTCAATTGAAATAGATTCGTTGACTGTTAATTTAAATTTATTATTATTAATTTAAATTCCAATAAATTGTTTAAATTTGATTTCAATCTTATTATTCAATCAATCATTACACTAAGGGCATAGCTAATACTGGCTTACATCTTATTACATTAATATTCTCCAATTTCATCTTAATTTCCATTATATCTAATATTTAATTACATTTAACTGCAATTGATTTCTAATTTAATTCAACAAATTAAATAAATAGGCAACATATAACAATTATCCCCTTTTGTAACGACCCAAAATTTTTAGAAATTAAAATATGAATATTTAATTAATTTTAAATATTAATAAGTGAATTTATAAGTCGAATAAATTTTTATTTGAATTTTTGGATTTAATTGAATAATTAAATCGATAATTTAATACGTTAAATTATGAAAATAATTGAAAATAGTGTTAAATATGATTGAAAATAATTTGTAAAATTTTATTTTATCATATGGGAGTTAGAACGATATTTTAGAACTTTTAAAATCGAATTAAAAGTTAATTTGTGAAAATTGAATATTTTAATATTTAAATCGACTAGTGAAAATAGCCAATTTTTGAACAGTCTCAGAATTGAACGAAACCAGTTCCATTGGATCCGTAATAGTTAGTTATTACCGGATTTCAAATTTCGTGTCAATCGGAGTTATCGTTTGATCGTGGCAGCTCGAAACGCATCGATTTATTTTTAATTTAAATTTGACGAGTGAAAATAGCCATTTTTCAAAAAGTCTCGGATTTTGACGAAACCAGTTTCATCGGATCCGTAATGTGGTATTATTGTAAGGTTTCAAATTTCGTGTCAATTGGATTTATCGTTTGTCCGGTACAAATTAAAACGCCTAGAAAATCGCTTAAATCGGTTTAATTCAAATTGAGCGTTTATAGCCATAACTCGCACATACTTCCGAATTAGCTTCCGAAACCTGTTCCATTGTGTCCGGAACACGGGGTAAACCCTAGAAACGCTGGTTACGGCGCGTAAATCGGAGTTCGGAATTTCCGGAATGAATAGTGTTTCGTTTTTCCTATAAATACACCCACCCTCTTCATAATTTAGAAAAAAAACAAATATAAAAACCTAACATTAAACCCTAGCCGCCACCCTTGCAATGTATGGCCAGAAATGCTCAACGTTCATCCCTCAATCTCTCTCAATCTAGCAAGAATTAGCCAAAGTTGTTAACTACAACATTGAAGATCATGGAGAGAGCTTTCAATCCATACGGATATGATCGTAAATGGAGCATCGTAGGGGGAGAAAAAGGGGGCCGTTCGTGACTTGTCACGCACGCAATTCGAGCATGGGGGTGAGGCCGAGCTTCGTATGGTTTAGGCCGAACATAGGGGAGGCTAGAGGCTTCGATTTGCAACTCCCTGATCGTCGTCAAGTCGAGTGATGGAGGTGGATAATTTAACCCTAATTCTTGGATATGGGTTGCTTTGCTTCGTGAATGGCCTGTAGCCGAAACGTGAAAGGAGGGAGAAGGTATGTGCGGTCCAGATTTGCATGTGGATGGATCAAGGGCTGTGATTAGAATAGGTTTGAAAATTAAAATATAGTTGTGATTAGTTATATAAAAATCGTGTAAACTTTGAAAATTGATAACTTTTTCATACGAGGTCGAAAACGCACGAAACCAGTTGCGTTGGAATCGTATGGACGAGCACTACGCGATGAAGTTGGTTTGGAGTCGTTTGGAGTTAGTGAGAATTTTGGGTAAAATTAAACGTCCGTTTAATTTTATTCGAAATAAATCGCTAAAACGGAATTTAAAATCAAGGTGAGAACTTCTCACTCAATCGAATCAGTTTCGATTTTATTTTAAATAGTTAGATTTAAAATATTTGAATGCATGTTTGAATGTTGATGAATATCTATTGATTGTTAAAATAGACATTATACGCCGTTAGTAAGCGGGTGTTATTTATTAAAAACATATACCGCGAATATTTCATAAACAGTGAAATTGGTATTATATATAATAGCAATATATATATATATATTGGCATATGTATATATTGGAGTTATTGATTTCCCGCATTTTTTGTTTAGCGGATGAGACCCTATTGCGCCGTTATTAAGCGGATAATATTTAATAAGAACATATACCGCGATAATTTCGTACTGGAGCGAAATTGGTATTGTGCTAATGTAAAACAGGTTGGACGGATCCAACTGGATTCCTCAACAGTTTTTATTTGATTTCAGATATTTTGATATTTGATGGATTATCATATCGATATATGATATCGTTGTTGTCGTGATTGACTATTTGGTATGTAGCATCATTGGACCAAACTTTGAAAATTTAAAAATGATTTTTAAAAGTGATTTTTGAAAATATACTATATTTTTGGAATTGATCCATTTTAAATAAATAAACGTTATGATTTTTAATGTTATAAAAATTATGATTTTTGAGAAAAATAGTTAAAAACTGATTTTTGAGAATACGATGCTATTGATTTTATAAAATAGTTTAATCGGGATTTTAGAATTTATTGTGAAAAGTTTAAATATAGGATTTATAAAATTTAATTATTTTATGAATCAAAATGGTGAAATAATAAAGGAGATTAAAGTCGTTTTAAAGAATAATATAAATTGATTTATATTAAGAGATTTATAAATGGATATTTATAAATTGAAATATTGACATTATAAAACGAGTTTTTATAAGTGTTTGAATGAAGTGAAAATAAATTTTGTAAATGAATGGAATTTATAAAATTATAAATGGTGAAGTTATAAATGAAATTTATAAATAGTAAGATTTATAAATTTGTGAAGTTATATTGAAGAAATAGATTTGGTTAAATAAATGAATCTTATAAGTTATAAGGTTTATAAATTGGAAAGTCTTTAAAAGAACGATTTTGTAAAATAATCGTTTTATAAGTATTTAACTTATAATATGAACTTTTAGTTTATAATTGAGTTATAAACTGGAATAGGTTAATAAAAGAATTTATAAAAAGGAAGTTTTTATAAATAAATAGAAATGGAATTTATAAACGTTGTTTTATAAATTCGCAAATGACTTATTTTGATAAGAAAATTGTTGAAACCTATTAATGGAGTTATATTCACATTTTTGAATGTGAATAATCCTTTGAATTAAAATGAATAAAAGAATGAAATTGTTAATGGAGTATATTCACGTTTTTGAATAGTGAATAACACGTTAAAGAAATTGTTTTGGATTTGGATGTTTTAAATAGAATTAAAACGATCGAACAATGTTTTAAAATGTGTTGAGATTCGAAACCATAGATTTCAACATTTATTGTTGAAATAGACGTTTTCTAGAAATAGAAGGAGATGATGGACTATAACACTTTTGTTATAGTAAATGATTTCCGAAAGGAAATGTTTTGTATAGTATTGGGATTTATATATCTATCTTAAAATTCGAATCCCTATACTAGTGAATTTGGGTTGTCGTAACGATGTTTTACGTAACATTCGTTTTGGCCCAAATAAATATGTTTAAGAGAATGATTTCCTTAAAGGATGAAATATATACTTAATTTCGATTGGAGTATATTGAATATTTTCCAAGTGTTGAAAATAAATAAAATTTGTGAATTACTTATGAATAAATAAGTATGGAAATGTTTTCCGATATAAAGTGAATATTTTAAGAGTTTATCTTTTTGAAGATAAATTGGAATGGATAATTGAAATCGTATATGCATGGATATTTTGAAATATAAATTCATTATGGAATTTATATGTGAAAGTGGAATTTGTATGAAAATAAATATTGATTTATTTTTGAAGTGTTGAAATTATATATCTTGTAAAGATATTTTGGAAAATAAATAATTTAGAAAATTATTTGGAAACTGGTGATGTGTGCATATCCGGTGATAGTTCAATAACCGACTATCAATATTTCCCTTTGAATGGGTATTTGATGTGATTTGTTTGAATTTGAATGCCACACTTATTTTTAAATAAGCGCTCACTATTCGGGTTAACCGGGAAAAGACCATGGGGTCGTATAACCCATTCCGAATATGTGATACGTTGTTAAAATTGCATTGAAGATCGGTGTTGAAGACCCGGTATTTGCGAGAGCGATAGGATGACCTGTCGATTTACTCTGCACCGAGTTGCTCCGGTATAGAGTTCTCCATATGTGATGGTGAATCCGATCAGGATTGTGAATATCCGGATTGCAAGGACTTCTTTGTAAGTGCCTTCGGTTTTGTTCGAGCCCGGAACAAACTTGTATGGATTGTATGTCTGACATTACAAGTTGAGGTATAAAGCCGATTTCTTTCAAATATATTTCTGTTGGTGGCGAAGAATTTATTCTTTTAGCTTAACACCCTTCTCTGAGACGTACGAGCTCAGAGGTTATATAGTTGAAGTTATCAGCGATATATTCCCAATTTGGTAATGTGACATGCTGAGTGTTGCTGAAATGATCATTGTGTTGATTATTGTGATAGGATCGTTTATTTGATCGTCTATCTTGGTGATCATTGTGTTGATCATTGGTTGACCCAAAGCATGGCTTTTGTATAAAGTATGTTTTTGTGGACGTGAATTCGTCGAGCCTCACACCCCGGAAATGGTCAAAACAGGAAAGATCCGGCAAGGTTATGAGGGGTAGCACCCTTTAGGGTATGTACATTTCCTTCTGGATAGAGGTGGTATCATGGTATGGAGCCCAGATATTTAACCTATGTGGTTACTACGAATTTATTACTTTGTGGTTGTTGGTTATCGGGATCCCGTGAGAAAGGTCGTTTACGATCGGGGAATGGCGTGCTCGTGTCAGTAGTTACCCAGTTAGGGGTAACCCGGCCTTGTGTTGGCAGAGTTCCGGTTTGGTTCTCGGGGATATCTTTCCAGAGGCATTCTCATGTGGCAATGGGAAGTTCCTTGGCCTGACCATTTGTTGGAAATCCAAAGAAACAATACGAAACTTGTACGGTTTTAGTTGTAGAACCTATCATTCACTTATGGTGTCGCAACACTGTTTGGATGGTAGCTATAGTAGGCATAGTTCGAAATGTCAATGTTGGCTAAGATTTATATTCTACTTTCGAAATAAATTTTTCCTACACTATGCACTAGTAATAATATCAAATGTTATTTTAAATGCGTATCAAGCATCTTTGACTATCATAAGGAGAAATCTCCTCCGATTCTGCGTTTGCATTGTGTGTGTGTGCGGGAGGCCTTATGGTAGTCTCATTTTTAAAAGCATTGCCAATTGATTAAAAATATTCCTCTATTTTGATTTTAAAGATAAATAAACTGTTTTGAGTTCTCACACCAGTCTCATGACTGACTTGGAGTTTATTGTTTTCCTTCCTAAACTCTGGGTGCCCACCAATTTCCACACGGGCAGTCAAGAGTAAGGTTTATCAGGATATTCTGGATATTCTGGAGTTGCTGGAGGCAAGATGGATGGCATGGCGTATTACTAGTTTATATAGTATTTCTTTTTCCGCTGCACTATTTGTTGTATGTTGTTGTACACTCTGATGATATGATGTAATGAAATGTAATGTATAAAATGTAATAATTGATAGTTCTTTGTTTAAAGATTATTCATTTATTATTATATGTTGTTCCGCTGCGAATTGTGAGATTCTGATGTTGTTCTGTTTTCTTTCTGTTCCGTTTTATTTTCTCTATTTTTCCTCTATTCTCTTTTTCTTCTATTTTAAAATTTTCTATTTTCTTTCCCCTCCATTTTCTATTCTCTCTAATTTCTATTTTAAAATTTTCTATTTTCTTTTCCCTCTATCTTCTACCTTTTTCTCTCTTTCTCTTTTCTTAAAATCTTTTTAAAAACCCTCAGTGTTCGGTTTTCCGTCGTTCGATTCCTCGGCAGCCGATAAAGTGAGTGTCGATGTCGAATTTTCGGAAGACGAAGAATCGTGTCCTGACAATGTGGTATCAGAGCTTATGGTTAAGCGACAACCATGGTTCTGTTGGGTATTTCTCATTAGAGATAGAGTCAGTAGTACTCTAGAATGAGTTGAGTGTAATAATAGCTATGAGAGCGTATTTGTTAGTGAATATAAAATTGTTTTATATTGTTTTATATTAGTGAATATAAAATCTAATCACATCTATAAGTTTGTTATCTACACACAAATATATAACATTTAATTTATTTCCTTATTTACCATTAACAACCAATTATAACTTTTTAATCATTTCAATTAATTGGAGTTATATTAAAATAGTTAGCAATTATCTTAAGTTAACATTGTTACATTACAATCTGATTATTATTCTCATTAATAAATCCAAATTTTTTATTTCTTTCCATATTAATTTACAAAATCTTATTAAATTAACTATTTTTAATTATCGAAAATTTTGGGTTGTTACACTCTTCCCTACTCAAAACTTTTCGTCCTCGAAAAGGGAAAGAAGGAATTCTTATTCAAAGTATCCAATTTATAAATAATAATTTTACATAATTAAATAAATTAAATAAAATATATCAATTTATAAACAATTAAATCTTTTTCCTATTCAAGTTAATAAAAGTTTGAAGAACATTTCCACTTTCACAAAAAAATTCTAAGTCCAAAATTCACGTAAAATTTCTACAGAGTCTCCTTTGTACGAAGAGGTCCGAAAGAAAAAATAATATCAATAATAAACACACACACACACACACATATATATATATCATATTTCAAAATATAATATTTCAAACCATGGAAAAACAATATAATATCGCTATCGTAATTCGAAAACGAACCTATTTGTCGGGCAAACAACGCTTATTTATGAAACCAAAAGTAGTAGCTATTGCTTCCATAAACCTGTATTTCACTTATATAATTCTAAAGAAGTTAATAATTATGTGAAAAGTGGAATATTTAGTTGCTTCAGTTAATAGCAACAAACCCACACGACATAACAACAATTTCTTGCAAACAAAACCATACAATCATCACATAGAGTCAAAGTAATCAGCAATCCATCTATAACAACCAAAACAAATAGTTTGTTCGGGTTCAGAAACTTTTAATCGTATAAAATGATGAATAAACTACTAAGTATACCATACACTCACAAGTCTTAGATAAAGCTTAATAGGTTATTTATACATCCGAAACAACTTAAAGTATCACTTCCCAATCATCCCATAAGCCAAACAACCAATAAATTCAAATGTTACTTAAGTCTGTTCTCTTTTTTTCTTCTCATGTTATATCTTTTACTGCTCATTTTTCATATTTTTTTCACTCATACAATGCTATTTTCCCATTAATATACATTCATACTTACAAAAATTTATTTCTCATTCACCTTTGTAATGCAAATTTCCATTAACTTACGTTCAATTATTTAAAATAAACAATGGATTCATTATTAGAGTATTGCATACATTTTATTTCAGTTTAATTCTCATTTGTCATTTACTTTGATTTCCCTTTTAAACATCACTTAAGTTTATAATCCATTACTTACAATATTCACCATTAATATTCAATCTGATTATAATTAGCTTAAAATGTTGACTTAAATTTATAGTCATTTTTTCTACATTATTCGCTTTTCTATTACATTTAATTAGCAGAATTTCAAATTGTTATCTTAAGTTTATAACAATTAATAATATCAGAATTCTTATTTGCAAAAGAAATTCCATTGAACACCTTCATTACTTAAGATTTTCTTGCATAATATTCTATCACATATTCTTATTAACATTTCAACTTAAAATATTTTGGTAAGTAACACACACACACACATATATATATTTGTCTTTTAGAATGTAACTGAATACTACACAAGTTCGTCTTATTCATTTAATTTACGAAATTGTTCAACCGTTACATTTTCTTAATCTTCTCATATCTATAAGTTACAAATTTCTTATATATTTCATTAATCTCTTAACATCGAATTTATTAATTTCACATTTAATAATTTTCCAATTATGAAAATAGTTAAGATTTCATTCATTACAATAATTGAAACTATTAATCATCAGAAAGTTAAAGAACTAAACTTCGGGTTACACCTAAAATTATTCATAATAATATATATATATATATATATATACACACACTCATAACTTATATATATCAAATCATATTTAGAAATTAAAATTTATGATTTGTTATCAAAAAAATGTGTAGTACAACTACTACAACGGTCTTTCCACTTTGAAACTCGAAAATGAATGTCGATGATGTGTGCACTCATCACCGAAATTATTTTCCAGCAACAAAGAGGGGAGTACATAACTTATTTCCCTTTTAAAACCTCCATTAAAATATTTTTCCAAACATATTGAAATATTTATATCAAAAAATAATTCCAAATAATACCAATATCATATTCCAAAATCTTTCGAAAGAAAATTTCAAAATCCCAAAACTCAAGTTCTCAATCTCAATTTGCAACCAATATTTATACATTTCACTTCCTAGCAAACAAATATATCACAACCAACTATATCTTTTATAAAATTATTCTTTTATATACAAAATATAATACTAGGTAAAATTATATCATTTACCTATATTTTAAAACAATATTGTGTCGGTCTGCCTATTTAGTATTTAGAAATCCCTATCGATGCCACATCGCCCCATGTACCGTTCAGAATTTATAAGTACTAAACAGAACAAATTAACACAGTACAAAAAACATTTTTGTAACACTAACAAATACGCTCTCTCATATATATACACTCAGCGACTCCTTTTAAGGTATTACTACCCTATATAAATTGAGTCAGACCCCACAATGCTAAGGTTACCGCTAAACCAAAGCTCTGATACCAAATGTAACGACCTGCCTTTTTGGATGGGTTTAAGTCGACGATAAACCACAAATGTCACACTCAAACCATTCGAAAGGGCAGATTGTTATAGGGTAAATAAGAAAAAGTGGAGAAAGAAAGAAATAAATACAGAATCTCACAACGGAATGACAAAATATAATAATCAAATAAACAGTTCATGAAGCTGTTTTACAAATAACATTTAATTACACTTTTACAAAACAGAATCAGAGTGACATACAACAGAAATAAATAACAATACAGTAGAATAGAATGATGCTGTGGAAATAATGAAATAAATAATAGTAGTAGTAGTAGTACTAAATCTTTGTCTTTGTCCTCCAGAAAATAGTCTTCGATACACCGAAAAGCTCAGACTGACCCAATCGAATTGAAATGACAAAACACTCGAGTCAGAACTAAAAGATTTTATGTATGTTAAATCAATTGTAAATAAATATGAGTGTTGAAAGTAACTAATAATGCAAGTTATTAATTAGGATCGACTAATATGGAATATAATTAAATCTAAATGCGGAAACAGATGATAATAGCAAAGTAAATAAAAATAAAACAAGCACACCAGGAATTTTTATACTGGTTCGAACTTCCCGTTGTACGTCTAGTCCCAGACTCCTTTTGGAATTTCAGCTACAACAACCCTCACTTAACCCGAAGGAATAGTGATGCAGCGCATCACGACAAGTCGCAACCAACATTTGCCTTAAGTTGCACCAATATAAGTCACTCAATCCATAAGTCGCTCAACGACCTACCTTCTAAGACAATGGCTCAAGAAATCAAGCGAATTTTCATAAGTCGCCTGCTTCCTTAAGTCGCTGACCTTAAGTCACTGACCTTAAGTCGCCGCCTACCTTAAGTCGTAAGTCGTCTGCCTTGATAAGCGACTCAATATATCAAGCCCGCATCTCTTAAGTCATTCCATGAAGCCGCATTTCTTAAGTTGCATTCTTCTTAAGTCGCTGATTCCTTATGTCGCTAACTCGTTCCTGAAGCTGTGCCATCTTGTTATGTCGCATGGTGTTGTAACCTGTATTGTGTTGTTAAGTCGTGTGATGTTGTTATGTCGTATGTCGTGTTGTTGAGTTAAGTCGTATGTTGTAATTGAATGTTGAGTTAAGTCGTGTTGTAATTTCCTTATGTCGAATGTGTTAAGTCGTGTATGTTGTAACTCGTGGGATGTTAGGTCGCGTGATGTTAGATCGTGTGATGTTAGGTCGCGAAGTCGCTGGTTGAGTCGCATGTGTGTGTGTTGTAATTTTCTATAAATAGGGGTGTGTTGTCATTTGTAAAGGGAGTTGATTTTTAATAAAATTTGTGTATGAGATTTTGCCACCATTGTTGAAGTTGAGTGTGATCTCTTTCTTTTTTCCATCTTCGGGTTATTCGTGCGCGAATCAACGAAGTTGAAGCCAATTCTCGGTATCACTTGCGAGTGATCAACGATCGAATTGTAGATCTTTCAACACGGTATCTTGCGAGATCAACAGGTTGGAGATAGCTAGATTCCGGTATCATCACGATCAACGGAATTGAGCATTTATCGTTCTATCAGTTTATTTGACACGAAATCATCATTTCGTAAGGAAGATCCTGGATAGGTTGCAACAGTTTGACATCTAAACTGTTCGGGCCTAAGTCTAAGCCGCGTCAATTGGTATCAAAGCTAAATCAGAGATAGAAACGAGATTGTTTAATGATCATGCCTCCGAGACGTGCTAATCGCTATCATAATGTTGAAGATTTGTATGGAAGACAAGAAGCTGAGCAGATGGAGCAGCATGTCAATGAAAAGTTCAATGTGGGTATTGAAAAGTTGGAGAAATTGATGAACGACATGAATCGAAATCAAAGGAGAACGTCACCAGTTTCGAACCAGAGTGGAAACAGGGTTTCACCATCGGTTTCAGGAGAAAGGTGGATGTCACCCTAGTCTTATCAAGATAGGAGAGAATCATCAGTTTCAATGATGAGAAACCACCATGGGTATCGAAGTGAAGAGGGCAGAACTCAACGTGGGCTTGAAAATGAACCACATCGTGATGCTGAAAGACAGGGTAGAAGGGACATGCGTAGTCGTAGGGATGTAGATGGTCAGGATCGATATCGAAATACATCTGAGTTTGAGGAGGATGGCGATGGAGGCAGTATTCATTATCGAAATTGAGGCCAAGTGCAAAATCAATATCTGGATTCAGAAAATGATCGTAAATGGGAGTCAGGTATGAGGATGGAAATTCCAGAATTCAAAGTTGGTATGCAAGCAGAAGAATTTCTTGATTGGTTGTCAACTGTTGAATAAATTTTAAAATTCAAGGAGGTGCCAGAGAATCGTAGAGTTCAATTAGTTACTACAAGACTAAGGGGAAGAGCTATGGCTTGGTGGCAACAAACTAAACTAACTCGGGAGAGAATGGGAAAATCAAAATTGTCACTTGGGAGAAGATGAGAAAGATGATGAAGGCGACTTTCTTGCCATATAATTATCAATCTCTTATGTATCAACGTTTGCAGAATTTGAGACAAGGGACGAAGACAGTGAATAACTATGCAGATGAATTCTATTAATTGATTGCAAGGAATGATATTATAGAAACCGAGGAACAGCTAACAACTAGATATATTAGAGGGTTACGAATGCAAATTCAAGACATGGTTAATATGTTTAATCTAATGTCTGTTGCTGAAGCATATCAGAAAGCTCTAGCTTGGGAGAAACAAGGGAGATGAGGAAGTGGTGTGTTTACGGGTTCTAACAACCAAAATAAGGGTGCTAGTAGCAGTGCTAATGTTTCCAAGGCAGTCAATAAACCAATTGTCAATGAAGCCGCTAAAGCAAAGGTCAATAACAGTATCAAGTGCTATAATTGTCAGGAGTTTGATCATAAAAGTAATGAATGTACAAAGCCAAAGAAAAGAGCATTAGTTGCAGAGGAATGTGAGTATGAGAATGTGGAAGCTGAAGTTGATTATTCTCAACCATCAAAGTTTGATGAAGATGAAGAAGTTGTGTCAGGAGACGAAGGGTGTAACTTGATGATAAGGAGGTCTTGTTTAGTGCCAAAGCATGAGAATGATTCTAATTGGCTGAGAAGCAATATCTTTCAGTCTACATGTACTGTCTTGGGAAAGGTTTGTCGATTTGTTATTGATGCGGGAAGCTGCGATAACATTATTTCTGAAGAAGCCGTCATGAAGTTAGGGTTGAAGACTGAAAAACACCCTAGACCTTATAAACTGGCATGGCTAAAGAAAGGTGGAGAAGTGACAGTGGAAAGATGAGCATTTGTTACATTTTCTATTGGGAAGAAGTACAAAGATGATATATGGTGTAATGTCGTCGATATGGATGTGTGTCATCTACTATTGGGAAGACCATGGCAATATGATAGAACTGTACAACATAATGGTCGCACCAACAACTACAGTTTCATGTTCAAAGGGACCCAAATTACCTTAGTTCCTAAGAAGCACGAACAAAGTGAAAGCAAGTCAGAGAAGAAAGTGGAATCAACTAGTCTATTATCTACGAGTGAATTTGTTGAAGAAGTGAAAGATAGTGCTGAATTGTTTATGTTGATTGGGTATGAAACAAGTGAAGTTCTTGAAATTCCTGCGGAGGTTGGACCGGTGTTAAATGAATTTGAAGATGTCTTTCCTGCGGAATTACCCAAGGAATTACCTCCACTAAGGGATATACAACATCAAATTGATCTAGTGCCAGGTGTTGTTTTACCGCATAGGCCACATTATCGTATGAGTCCAAAAGAGCATGAAGAGTTGAGGAGACATGTTGAGGAGTTGCTTGAGCAAGGGCGTGTTCGAGAGAGTCTCAGTCCTTGTGTTGTACCAGCTCTGTTGGTACCGAAGAAAGATGGTTCATGGAGAATGTGTACCGATAGCAGGGCACTCAACAAAATAACTATCAGATACGGTTTTCCTATGCCAAGACTTGATGATCTATTGGATCAACTCAGCGGGTCTGTAATTTTTTCGAAGATCGATCTTAAGAATGGTTATCATCAGATTCGCATAAGACCAGGTAATGAATGGAAGACAACATTTAAGACTCGGGAAGGATTGTATGAATGGCTGGTCATGCCATTTGATTTATCTAATGCACCAAGTACATTTATGAGGGTGATGAATCAAATTTTCAGACCTTACATCGGGAAGTTTGTGGTAGTCTACTTTGATGATATCTTGATATATAGTGCTAGCATAGAGGAGCACATTCAACATTTGCGAAAGGTGTTAACTATTCTTCGTCAAGAACAGTTCTATGCAGCGACGAAGAAATGCGTGTTTATGATGCCAAGTGTTTTATTTCTGGGATATGTCATGTCTAAGGAAGGGATACAAGTGGACCAGAGTAAAGTAGCCGCAATCAGAAATTGGCCACTGCCCA
This sequence comes from Allium cepa, assembly GCA_030765085.1. Lineage (NCBI taxonomy): Eukaryota > Viridiplantae > Streptophyta > Magnoliopsida > Asparagales > Amaryllidaceae > Allium > Allium cepa. Next base: position 542,110,807 of record CM060940.1, on the reverse strand, counting down.
AAACTATAACAGAAACTAGAAGTTTCCATGGTTTAGCTTCATTTTATCGAAGATTTATACCACACTTTAGTAGTGTAATGGTGCCTGTTACTGATTGTATGAAAGGAAAGCAGTTTTCATGGACGAAAGAGGCAGGATCTGCTTTTGAGCAAATCAAGGAACTTTTAACCTCAGCACCGATTCTTGTGTTGCCAGATTTTCAGTTACTATTTGAGTTACATACAGATGCATCCAAAGTTGGGATTGGATGAGTGTTGAGTCAGAAGGGTCATCCAATCGCCTATTTCAGTGAAAAACTTTCTAGAGCAAAAATGAGATACAGTACTTATGATGTGGAGTTTTATGCTATTGTGCAGGCTGTGAAGCATTGGAGAAATTACTTGTTCCACAAAGAATTTGTTTTGTATACGGACCATGAAGCATTGAAACATTTACATGGACAGAATAAAATTGCAGCTAGGCATGCATCGTGGATAGCTTATTTGCAACAATTTACATTCGTCGTAAAGCACAAGTCTGGAGTAACTAATCGCGTCGCCGATGCATTGAGTCGGAGGGAGAATTTACTAACAACCATGCGAGTAGAGGTGAAGGGTTTTGACTTACTTCCAGATCTCCTTACTTCATATTCATATTTTTTCGAAATCCTAGATAAAGTCAAGCAGGGAAGCATAGATGGATATATGCTGGTGGGAGATTTTCTGTTCAAAGGAAATCGGTTGTGTATTCCAGATTGCAGTCTACGAATGAAAATTATCAAAGAATTACATGAAGAAGGACACGTGGGCCGCGACCGTACTATGCAGTTGATCTCAAAGTCTTATTTTTGGCCGTCGATGAGGAAGGAAGTTGAAAAGTTTGTTCAGAGGTGCCATATTTGTCAATTTTCAATGGGAACCGCAACAAATGCAGGTTTATATATGCCGTTGCCTATACCTACTAAACCATGGGTGGATGTTAGTATGGACTTTGTATTGGGTTTGCCGAGGATGCAATGTGGCAATGATTCTATCTACGTAGTGGTTGATCGGTTTTCAAAGATGGTACATTTTATCGCATGCAAGAAGACTGCAGATGTAGTTAATGTCGCACAGTTATACTTTAGAGAGATCTATCGACTTCACAGGTTGCTTGAATCTATTGTATCAGATAGAGACACTCATTTTCTGAGTCATTTTTGGATGAGTTTATGGAGAATGGTCGGGACAAAGCTGAAATTTAGCAGTGCTTATCATCCACAGACGGATGGAAAGACAGAAGTTGTGAATAGATCCCTAGGTAATCTATTGAGATGCCTCGTGAATGACAATTTGAAGAGTTGGGATTTGAAGCTATGTCAAGCCGAGTTTGCACACAACCATGCAGTTAATCGTAGCACTGGGTTCAGTCCATTTCAGATCGTTTACTCAACAATTCCTAAAGGACCATTGGATTTATCTATAGTACCACAGCAGAAAGGAGTGATCAAACGAGCTAGTGATTTCGTGAATGAATTGCAAGAGTGCCACAAGATTGTGTAAGAACGATTGCTTAAGGCGAATGAGAAATATAAGCAATCCGCAGATATTAAACGACGAAATGTTGAGTTCAAAGAAGGAGATTTTGTATATGCACTATTGACTAAGGATCGATTTCCTATTGGTACATACAACAAACTAGCTGCTAGAAAGATTGGTCCTTTGGAAATCGTGAAAAAGATTAATGAGAATGCTTATCAGTTAAGATTGCCGGATCATATCCATACTGCTGACGTTTTCAACGTCAAACACTTGATTCCATATCATGAGAATAAGTATGTCGAAGAAGAGGAAAGTGTAAATTCGGGGTCGAATTCTTTTCAACCAGGGGAGGATGATGCAGCGCATCATGACAAGTCGCAACCAACATTTGCCTTAAGTCGCACCAACATAAGTCGCTCAATCCATAAGTCGCTCAATGACCTACCTTATAAGACAACGGCTCAAGAAATCAAGCGCATTTCCGTTAGTCGCCGACCTTAAGTCGCCGCCTACCTTAAGTCGTAAGTCGTCTGCCTTGGTAAGCGACTTAATATATCAAGCCCGCATCTCTTAAGTCGTTCCCTGAAGCCGCATTTCTTAATTCGCATTCTTCTTAAGTCGCTGATTCCTTATGTCCCTAACTCGTCCTGAAGCTGTGCCATCCTGTTATGTCGCATGGTGTTGTAACTTGTATTGTGTTGTTAAGTCGTGTGATGTTGTTATGTCGTATGTCGTGTTGTTGAGTTAAGTCGTATGTTATAATTTAATGTTGAGTTAAGTCGTGTTGTAATTTACTTATGTCGCATGTGTTAAGTCGTGTATGTTGTAACTCGTGGGATGTTAGGTCACGTGATGTTAGGTCGTGTGATGTTAGGTCGCGAAGTCGCTGGTTGTGTCGCATGTGTATGTGTTTTAATTTCCTATAAATAGGGGTGTGTTGTAATTTGTAAAGGGAGTTGATTTTGAATAAAATTTGTGTGTGAGATTTTGCCACCATTGTTGAAGTTGAGTGTGATCTCCTTCTTCTTTCCATCTTCGGGTTATTCGTGCGCGAATCAATGAAGTTGAAGCCAATTCTCGGTATCACTTGCGAGTGATCAACGATCGAACTATAGATCTTTCAACACGGTATCTTGCGAGATCAACGGGTTGGAGATAGCTAGATTCCGGTATCATCATGGTCAATGGAATTGAGCATTTATCGTTCTATCAGATTATTTGACACGAAATCATCATTTCATGAGGAAGATCCTGGATAGGTTGCGACAGTTTGACATCTAAACTGTTCGGGCCTAAGTCTAAGCTGCGTCAAATAGGTTTACACTGCCTGAGCAATCGAACAGGACTTCACCCGCCTAAGCAACCGAATAGGACTTCAATACAAATAACAAAGATATCTGACTATAGTGTGTTCTTAAATAACACTGATAAGTCAATTGAGTACAATCTTCCTATAATCTTCTCCTTTATGATATATAGTGTGATGTGCTTTGAGAATTGTGGAAGATAAAGAGATCAATGATCAAAGTATGTAAGTAATTTGAGTGCAGTTTGAAAGCTTTGAGAATAGATGAGAATTCAAGAATGCTAAAAGTAAATTCGATGATTTGTTTATTGCATTATATAATCTATTTATAGTATATAAAGAGTTGCATCTTTAAATGAAAAGTTATATTGAAAAGAATGGACAGAATAAAAAAATTCAGACTTTTGAATTAGATTGAAAACGCAAACAGCAAAGAAATAGTTCATTTTTGACCTCATTCAGACGTCTGAATATTTTAGTTCAGACGTCTGAATATTGTGAAAACAATATTCTTATTTCAGTACTCAGACGTCTAAATGAATGGTTTCGGATGTTTGAGTTTGCCATTTTGTTCATGTATGAGCATGTATGTGCATGTGTGTGTATATATTTATATATATATATATCATTTAAGGAGAGATTTTAACAAATTTTCTAAGTAATATACAGACTCTAGACACATAATATACAGCTATAAACATCTGTAGATGAATCTGCAATAAATCTCCTGCAAAGATGGTTTAATATACACATAACATTTTATATAGGTTGTTATAATCAAAATCGAGAGTCTAACTTTCTCCCCCTTTTTGATGATGACAACTATATAAAATTAATAAACTAGATACTCCCCCCGTCAATATGCACAATTTATAGATACTCCCTCTATCAATATGCATAATTTAAATTTCTCCCCCTTTGTCGTCGACAAAAAGAAAGAACATGAATGATAATAGACAATACATTTCATTAAGGTAAATAGAGAAATAGTACATAAAGAAATAATTTTTTAGATTGTTCTCATACAACTAACATAAAGAAATAAAAGCGACAAGTAAACATAAAAAATTAAACCAAGATAATTTTAAATTAACTTGAAAGAGATGGATCACTGTGATTAGAGCTTGAGCTTGAGGAAGACAATTCAAAAGGAGATGGATTGTAAGCTTGAGTAGATGTAGAGCCGGAACAAGAAATTCGATCCCATATCTTATTGAGAAAGCCTTTGATAGAATTGAATTTTCTTTCTGTCTTTTTCTCAAGTGCTTTTATGTCCCGATGAATCTTTGATTGATTTCGGGAGAGAGTGATGATGGCTTGTCTTGAAGAAGTATCCGGGCCAATTTCTTGGATGGTGTCAACGTCCTCCTCTTCTTCTTCATGTTGGGTACGGGAAGAAGAAGCAATACTAGTGTCTCGAGGTTGAGGAACCCTTGTTGAATATTTTATGACCATTGTTGGAAGGAAATGATTTGTTGAGAAGGAGGCCGTATAGGAAGACCCATCAACCCTAAAGTTTAGCGCCTAACTCACTAATACTTGTAAAATCGGAATTAAGCATTGGTACACCGATATTTAGGAGAATGCGCATAATATAGGCACCATAATGAATAGTTCTATACTTCCTTCGGATTGTGATATCTTGGAATTCATCCAAAATAATTTTCCCCCAATTTACTTGTTGATTAGAATAGATAGAATAAAGTGCTTGAAAGTTTTCTTTATACACTTTTTCATAGCTACCCGTTCTTAGTTGGAGAGAGCGAATAAAAGCACAGTGAATTAGCCTAGCTTATGGCTTTAAGTAGATAGATTTTAAATTGCCCATATTTATAAGTTCATCGGATAAAAATTGATGTGAAACTTCATCACGATGTTCCATATCAACTTCAATTTCATTAATATCAATTCCTTGATAAGGGCAATTTAAAATATGACATAGTCTTTGTAAAGGTAAGAAGATTCTTACGCCACAAACTAACGACCAAACACAATCTTGACGCTTTTGAGGATTTTGATGATCCAAATTTAAGTTTGCGAGAAAAAGTTTAATCATAAGATGGTTAATATTAACAATGTTAGGAGTATACCTAATCAAGCTGTCAAAGTGTTGCCCTGTTAATTCTCTAATACGATATGCTACGAAGTCCAGGAATTTCATGAATGCTCCTTCGACGATGTTGGAGTTCTTCATGGAATTGAACTGAGAAACAACAACATCGTTCCATAGCCATTGCCGGATTTGGTCTTCGAATGGTCCGGAAGTTGATTCTCTATTTCTCTTTGATCTTGGTACCGTTGGAAAGCTAGAGGAAGGTTAAAAGCTTTGAGTGAGATGAAAATGGGGGCTAGGGTTCTGAAGTAAGAGGTAAAGAAGTGAAAAAGTTATTATATAGATGATGAAAAGGCAGGGGTAAAAAGGTAATAAATAAAAAATAAGGAAGGTGTAAAAAATTGCTCGGAAGGGATTCAGACGTCTGAATATTTCAATTCAGATGTCTGAATTGGGTTGGATTGCAACCCGCAGGGATTTAGTTCAAAAATGGGCTAATTCAGACGTCTGTTTTTTTGATTCAGACGTCTAAATCTGGGGTAAAATGTTTTTTATATGAATATTCAGACGTCTGTTTAAACTAATTCAGACGTCTGAATTGTGCACAGAAGCATATATTTGGCAATGGTGAGAATGAAAAATAATGTATATTATTGAATAATTTTCAATATTACAATTAGAATAAGTAGAATGAAATGACAAAATAACAAATTATATTAAAAAAAATGATTAAATAGATTTTGAAGAAGATGATGGAGTATGATAAGATTCTTCTTCAACTTTGGTGTTCTCCACATATGGTCGAAGCGGAGACCATCTGTTACCACGTTCCCAAGAATTTGGAGTTGTTTGTGGACGTTGTGGTGATGGTTCCCAAGGATTGCGACGACTTGGAGAACGAGCTGTGGATGGTTGATGAACATAATCTTTTGATGAAGAACCACAGAACTTTAACGCTACTTGTTCCAAAAAGCTAAGCCGTTTGGCATTAACTTTTTGCTAATAGTATAATTCACGTTGTAAGTCTAATGTTTCTTTTTGATAATGATGAATATCATCGATTTTCTCTTTTATGGATGGTGATCCCAAAAAAAGAGACCGTCTTGTTTTTTTGGCTGGTGGAGTATATCCAGTATGAGTATAGGGTGGAACGATCGGAACCGTTTCATATATAGGAGTAGGAGTTGGTAGATTCTCCGATCCCGACGAAGGAGAGGTGTAAGATAGCTTAGATGACACGGAGTTATTTTGAGCTGACATGATTGAATAGAATTTTTAAAAGAGAATCAAATGTATTATTGGTGAAAAGAATTGTAACAATGCAGACAATATATAGGATGAAGCTTGTTTAAAAATAGAGAGGACAATGTATGGTTAGAGAAATAATATCCATAGGAAAAGAAGGAGAGAACGAAAGGTATATATGAATTTAATGACAACCTCATATTTCAGAAAACAATAGAGAGTGAAGTGGTACTGTAGAGGACTATCGAGTATGAGGTCTTAAGTTCGAGCGCTAGACTACACTTTTTATTTTCTTTTGACAAAAACTATGAATTCTCCTTTTTTTTTTAAATATAAAAAATTTGAACTTATAAATCTTTAAGAGAAACGATACCAAGTTCTTGTCTTAAATTAATGAAAGTATTTTCATTTAACGGTTTTGTAAAGATATCTGCCAATTGTTTGTCAGGGGACACATATTCTAGATTTATTATATCTTTTTCAATATTATCACGAAGAAAATGGTGACGAATGTCAATATGTTTTGTTCGTGAATGATTTACAGGATTTTTAGATAAATTTATAGCACTAGAATTATCACAATAAATAGCTGATTTACATAAATTAAAACCAAAATCTTGTACTGTTTGTTGCATATAGATAACTTGAGCACATGCCAGAGCTGTAGAAATATATTCTGCTTTACATGTCGACAATGAAACACAGTTTTGTTTCTTACTAAACCAAGATACAAGAGACCGTCCAATGAAGTGACAAGTCCCACTTGTACTTTTCTTATCTATCCGGCTTCCTCCAAAATCAGTGTCACTATAGGGCACTAATTCAAAAGGACATTCCTTTGGATAGAATAGTCCAAAGTCCTTGGTTTTATTAAGATATCGTAGTATGTGTTTCACTGCTCGTAAATGTGATTCTTTGGGATCTGCTTGAAATCGTGCGCACAAACAAACACTCATCATTATGTCAGGTCTACTAGCTGTTAAATATAGTAACGATCCAATCATACTTTGATATAATTTTTGGTCAATACTTTTACCATTTTCATCTTTATCAAGATGTATGGTTGTACTCATAGGAGTTGGTTTGGTAGAAGTATTTTCCATACCAAAGCGTTTAATTAGATTGTTACAATACTTTTCTTGATTAATAAAAATACCATTTTCCAGTTGTTTTATTTGTAAGCCAAGAAAATAATTTAACTCACCCATATGTGACATTTCAAATTCTTTAGTCATTATTTTAGAAAAATCTTGACAAAGTCTTTCATTTGTAGATCCAAAAATAATATCATCAACATATATTTGAATAATTAAAAAGTCCTATTTATTTCTTTTAATAAAAATAGTTTGATCAACCTTTCCAATTTCAAAACCAGAATCTATTAAATATCTTTAAGGCGATCGTACCTAGCACGAGGTGCTTGTTTCAAACCGTATAAAGCCTTTTTAAGCTTATAGACATAGTCTGGAAATTGTTCGTGAATAAATAATGGAGGTTGTTCAACATAAACATTTTCTTTCATAAAACCATTTAAAAAAGCACTTTTGACATCCATTTGATATAATTTAAAGTTATGGAAACATGTAAAAGCTAGCAAGATTCGTATTGCTTCTAGTCTAGCAACTAGAGCAAACGTTTCTTCATAGTCAATTCATTCTTCTTGATTATAACCTTGAGCTACCAATCTAGCTTTATTTCTAGTAATATTTCCTTGTTCATCTACTATATTTTTGAAAATCCATTTTGTACCAATAACTGATTGATCACTAGGCCGTGGAACTAAATCCCAAACGTCATTTCTTTCGAATTGGTTTAGTTCTTCTTGTATAGCGATTAACCAATTTTCATCGGTAGATGCTTCTTTAATATTTTTAGGTTCAATATTAGATAGAAAAGCTACATGACCCATTTGATTTAATTGACTTTTTGTTCTAACAGATGAATTGAGTTCTCCAATAACATTAATAGAAGGATGATTCTTAATACTCTAGGTGGAGATCTTAATTCATTGTTATTGTGAACAATGTTTTCATTATTTTCAAAATTTAAAGTTTCTATATTTATGGTATTATCAGGGAAATCTTCATCATCTCTTATACTTTGGATTGGTTTAAAATTCTCATTGAAATATACATGAAGAGTTTCTTCAATGATATTTGTTCTTTTATTATAAATTCAATATGCTTTGCTTCGATCTGAATACCCTAAGAAGATTCCTTCATCGTATTTTGGATCGAATTTACCAAGCTGATCTTTTATGTTTATAACAAAACATTTCGAACCGAAAACTTTAAAATAAGAAATATTTGGTTTTCATCCATTAAGAAATTCATAAAAAGTATTCTTAGTTAGAGGTCGAATAGAAACACGATTCAAAACATAACAAGCTGTTGCAACTGCTTCAGCCCAGAAATGTTTTGGTAACGTACTTCCATTTAACAAAGTCCTTGCACATTCTAGTAAGGTTCTATTTTTACGTTCTACAACTCCATTTTGTTATGGAGTTCTAGGAAATGAAAAATTATGGAATATTCCATTTTTCTTACAAAAATATTCAAAGGCTTCGTTTTCGAATTCACCTCCATGATCACTTCTTATGTTTTTGATTTTCAAACCTTTAAAATTTTGAATTCTTTTGACAAAAGTTTTGAAATTATCAAATGTATCACTTTTATTTTTCATAAAAATAGTCCAAGTATAACTTGAAAAATCATTAACAATAACGAACACATATCTACTATTATCGATGGATTGTACTTGTGTTGGTCCAAATAAATCCATATGTTGTAATTCAAGTGGTTGTAAAGTTGAAATGACCTTTTTAGATTTAAAAGATGACTTAGTTAACTTTACTAACTGACATACATCACAAATATGATCAATTTTAAAATTCATTTTTGGTAGACCTTTCACTAAATCATTTTTAGCGAGTTTGTTTATAGTCTTGAAGTTAATATGACAGAATCGTTTGTGCCATAACCAAGGATCATTTTCTTTGGCTATTAAACACATATCTGAATTATGATTTACTTTCATATTCAGAACATAGATATTTCTGTCTCTATTTCCTTCAAAGATAAGATTTTGATATTGATTAAAAATACTACATTTGTTTTCAGAAAAAGTGATTTTGAATCCTTTGTAACACAATTGGCTTATACTAAGTAAATTACATTAAATTTTTGACAAGTAAAACATTTGAAATAAGAGGTAAATTTGAAATACCATTATTGTTCACATCGCCTTTGCCGATGATATAGCCTTTGGAGTTGCCTCCAAATGTGACGGAGCCTCCATCTGAGTAAGTAATATTTGATAGCATATCTTTGTTTCCTGTCATATGTTTTCAGAAACCACTGTCAAGTATCCATTTTCCTCTTTTCTTGAGTGGGACCTACAAAAAATAAGAGATAATATTGGTACCCACTTTTTCAACAGGGTCCTAAGAGTTAAATCTTAGGAAACCAAACCCAAGAGGGCTTAGTATCCCATTTAAAAATGTAAATTTTATTTTTATGAACAGTTTCAAAAAAGGTGTTTATATATTTCTTCCTATTCAAACTGTTGTTTGTTTTAGGAACCCAAATTTTTATACTTTTTGGGTTAGAATTCCTTTTTCTCTATTCAATAGTAGAATTAATATTTCTCCTAACTTTCTTTCTAGGTGAAATTGTTGTTTTCTTAACATATCCTAATCCTTTTCTACTTGAAACAGATTGAGAGCTATTAATAATTTTAGATAAAGTTTCTCTTCCTTTATTAAAATTTGAAACATTTTTGGTAGTGCTTTCTAAATTAGCTTTGAGACTACTATTATCCAACTCTATCAATTTTACCTTAGTTTTAAGTTCATGATTTTCAGAAACAAGAGCATCATTCTTTTCTTTTTGAGTTTCAGTTTCATGACTCAAAAGAGTAAGTTGAGAATTTATATTAGAGAATGATTCTTGTAATTTTTCAAGTTCTTCCTCTAGTATTTTCTTCTCATCTTTAAGCATATCTCTTTCGAATTCTGCTTTGTTCTGATATTCACGAGTCTCCTTATATTTTCTTTTGAGATTTTTCAAAGTATCAACTAGTTCTGAATTTATCTCAATCATATCACAAAAAGTAAAATCACTAACCTCGTTTTCAGTAGCCATGAAGCCGGCATTTGCTTGCTTGTTTTAGCTTTCACTACTGTTATGTGATGAAGAAGCATCCGAATCATCCCATGCTACGGAGAATGCTTTCTTTTTCTTATCTTTTCTGCTCTTGTTGAAGTATTTTTCTTTAATTCTGGAATTTCTTTCTAGATATGACCTTTCTTATGACAATTAAAGCATTCTAGAATTGAAGATGATGGTTTGTTTGGAAAGTTCCTTTTTTCCATTATTTCTGTTGTTTTTCCTGAATTTCAAGAATTTTTAAAATTTTTTGGCAATAAATGCTAGTTCTTCTTCATTCGAATCTTCATCTTTTTCTTCTTCAGCATGGAAAGCTATGTTCTTTTTGTCTTGTGCTTGTACTCATTTTTCCTGCAAATTCACTTCATAGGACATTAGATTTCCTATTAACTCTTCAGGTTTTATGGTGGAGAGGTCATTAGCTTCTTCAATAACCAAGACTTTTCTTTCCCGTTCATCCGTTAAAGAGTTTAGGATTTTTGATACAATATCAAGATCAATGTACTTTTCTCCTAATCCTAGTAGTGAATGATAGATATCTTGAAATCTAGAGTACATATCATTTATGGATTCATCTTGTTTCATTCTAAAGTTTTGAAACTGATTTTTGAGAACGAAGATTTTGCTTTGTTTAACTTTGTTAGTTCCTTCATGAGAGATTTTAAGTGTTCTCCAAATTTCATAAGCAGTTTGACACATGCTAACTCGATTAAATTCATTTCTATCTAGTGCACAGAATAACATGTTCATAGCTTTAGCATTGGCAGTAGCATCTAATTTTTGTGTGTTTGACCAAGTGGAATACTCTCCAGTAGGAAGAGTGTATTCATTCAGTGTGATATTCCATGATTCAAAACTATTAGATTGCATATAAATTATCATACGAGTAGACCAATAATTATAATTTAAACCATTGAAAAATGAAGGTCGTGCAGTGGATTGACCTTCAATAAAACTTGTGTCAGTGACAGTGTTGGTAGTGTTGGTGTTGTTTTCCATATTAGCAAAATATCAGATAACTGTGTAACGGTTATGAGACGCCTTGCTCTGATACCAATTGAAAGTAAGTAATAATGCAAGTTATTACTTAGGATCGATTAATATGGAATATAATTAAATCTAAATGCGAAAACAGATGATAATAGCAAAGTAAATAAAAATAAAACAAGCACACCAGGAATTTTTATACTGGTTCGAACTTCCCGTTCTTCGTCCAATCTCAGACTCCTTCTGCAATTTCAACTACAACCCTGACTTAACCCGGAGGAATAGGTTTACATTGCCTGAGCAATCGAACAGGACTTCACCCGCCTAAGCAACCGAATAGGACTTCAATATAAATAACAAAGATATCTGACTGTAGTATGTTCTTAAATAACACTGATAAGTCAATTGAGTACAATCTTCCTATAATCTTCTCCTTTATGATATATAGTGTGATGTCTTTGAGAATTGTGGAAGATAAAGTGATCAATGATCAAAGTATGTAAGTAATTTGAGTGCAGTTTGAAAGCTTTGAGAATAGATGAGGATTCAAGAATGCTAAAAGTATGGTTTGTTTGTTGAATTCTATAATCTATTTATAGTATATAAAGAGTTGCATCTTTAAATGAAAAGTTATATTGAAAAGAAAGGATGCAACTGTTGATTTAAAAGAATGTTTCTCTTGGTGAAGAGAAGTGACTTTTCAAGAAAATAACAGTTAGGGATATTCAGACGCCCGAATAAAAAAATTCAGACTTCTGAATTAGATTGAAAACGCAAACAGCAAAGAAATAGTTCATTTTTGACCTCATTCAGACGTCTGAATATTTTAGTTCAGACGTCTGAATATTGTGAAAACAATATTCTTATTTCAGTACTCAGACGTCTGAATGAATGGTTTCAGAAATCTGAGTTTGCCATTTTGTGCATGTATGAGCATGTGTGTTTGTGTATATATATATATATATATATCATTTAAGGAGAGATTTTAACAAATTTTCTAAGTAATATACAGACTCTAGACACATAATATGCAGCTATAAACATCTGTAGATGAATCTGCAATAAATCTCCTGCAAAGATGGTTTAATATACACATAGCATTTTATGTAGGTTGTTATAATCAAAATCGAGAGTCTAACAAGTGTAACGGCGTCAGAGATGTTTGCGGGTTTTGACATCTCCTATCCGTGTCTAACATGAGTGCAATAACTTCAGAGATGTTCGGGATTCCATCTCCTAAGGATCCGTTAAACTATCTACATACATAGTACAATACGTTATTATAATAGTGTCTACAATAAAGTATTAAAATAGCGTTAAGGCGGTACCCATATCTCCCTTAACACATTTTATATACTCCCACAGTCTATATAACACCATAAACTCCTCCTTGAGGTTTACTCGGAGGGCACTCCATAGGTATGGTACAAACAAAATTCGTAGAAGGCGTGATAAGGCATGTGAACACGACACTCGAGGCAATGCCAAGGTAGGATTCTATCATTTGTGGATTCGGACTGGTGGTAACGCATAGCAGCTACTACCACCCACCTTGGAACACACTCCCACAATCAAAATCGAGGGGTGGCTACCAAATCAATCATAAAGTAATAAATATGGTTTTGAAGAAATGTACCCGATAGGAGGAATGACCTCACTTGGCCCAACGTGGCTCTTGTTTTAGTCATATTTAAGCTGACTCACAAGAGTCAGGGCTACGTATATACCTCATGCAGAATCGTACACCAAACCATCCTACTTCATTCTGGATTCTCCACCACGTACACAGTTGTTAAAGTGGTTTTAAGTATTGGTAGAGAGTATGACAATATCCGATCCCGGTCTCTTTAACAACCAAACGTCATCACACTGGATGGTTCTTTTACATTTCAAAAAAAATCAAATTCATAATTGATATCAATATATCGTATTCTCAAAATCACTTACAAAATCATATCACATTTGCAGTCATATCACTTTCAAAATCATATTTACTTTCAAAATCACACTTACTAAAATAGGTTAAACCCTCATTTAAAATTATCATATTTACTCAGAACATGTTATTTCACTAGAAAATATCATTTCCTCAACTTAGTTTATAACATCATTTAATCATATTCGTTGTTAGATCAAGGATTTAAATATAAACACTTCCACTTTACATAGCTTGGAATTTAGAAAATAGTATTAAATAGTTTAGCATAGTTTAAAAAATGAATTTTTAAATAGTTTGAAATACTTTAAAATAGTTTAAAAATGGATTATCATAGTTTTAAATAGATTTAAGATAGTTTATATAAATTTAAAATAGTTTAAATAGATTTAAAATAGATAGATTTAATATAGATTAAATAGATTTAAAATAGATTAAATAGATTTAAAATAAATTGAAATAGATTAAACTAAATTAAATATATTTAAAATAAATTAAAATAGATTTAAAATAAATTAAAATAGATTTAAAATAAATTAAATGGTAAATTTGATTAAATAGTTTAAAATAGTTAAAAAACAGATTAAAATAGTTAAATAGTTTGAAAAACTTATTAATCGGGATTTTTAGAATAATATCTCTTTACACAATTTATATTAAAATGAATTAATATCAAACTAGATTATTTCCTTCATTTCAACACATCTAGACCACGTCCAGCTTTCAAATTTCAATTTAAGTCCTTTAAACAATTCATTTAGACCAATTCCAACATATTTAAAACTCGGATTTTCAAAAGTAATTCAGTTTATATAAATCAATTTTTTTTATTTCAGAATATTATTTAACTGAATTCAAATTTAAAGTATTTAAAAATCATTTAATTTAACCAATCCAGTGTCCATATATAATTTTCTAGTATGGTCAAGTGATACGGACATATATCATTTCAATCCGCTATAAATTTAAATTTACGGGTGTGTATCATTTCAATCCATAATCCCGAATTTAATTTCAAATCCATGAAATCAATTGAGTCTATTATTTCAACTCATAACAATTTCTTCCTAATCTATCAGATCGTTCGAGTATGTATCATTTAACCCATGGAGATTTTCTAAAAATTAGGTAAGGAAACTTGTTGTGTGATATCAATATATGTAAACTAACATAAGCATCAATAAATAACTGATTATCGTTAACAGGTATATTGTGACAGCCCGCAAATCCGTACCCCTTGAGTCAACGCTATTCTACATCAATTAACTCAAGCGGAACAGAAATACGAACTACTAGGGTTTAAAGAAGAAGAGATAGAAGAAGAAGGAACTAAACAATATCAGAATCTCACAGTCGCAGCGGAATAAACTATAATAGCAAATATAGAACTTTACACAAAATGAAATCTATAACTGTTTTATACATCATATCATCAGAGTATCTCATACAACAATATTAGCAATCAGACAATCCTATACAATCATAGCAGCGGATATATATACGAATACGAAATATACGTCTCGGACTCCAGCTCCTCTCCAGCTCCATAGCATCCTGACCTGAACATATAATACTCGGTCTGACCCGAGCATTATAATGAAATAACATCCGAGTCAGTCTGGAATACCAGCTGATAATAGTGCACCCAAATTGATTATTAAAGTTTCAAAAAAATCCTTTGGAAACAAAAGCATCTCGTAAGACCACGCCACAAATAAACATGTCGGGTTTTTACCATATGATAGCCAAAACACTTTCTATAGAAATCCTCTGATATTATAATAGGGTCTATATACAAATACTTATAAAATAGCCGAAATTGTTACATGATTAAATTCCAGCTACTAGCCACAAATTGGGTAATACAAACAAAACTCGTAAAAGGCTCGTAGGGAGAATGGATTTCCAACAATGACTAGGCACTGGGGTACCACCTGTCACAGTACGGGGCCTAGATCACCGTAACGAGGACCATGCCCGAACCCCTGCAAAACAAGGCCGGACCCATCCCTTACTGGACAGTTTCGAATAAGATCACCCCGCGGTTGGGATCAGCAATCGCACCACTAAGCCGAAATAAAAAGGGACATCTAGACAGGGATGACCTTACTCTCAAATGGGGGCTGCCCACGAAGCCTTGCTGCATATCCCCTGATTTTCAGCCATTCCCATTTGATGAGGCTTGAGGCTAAGCGTTACCTTTTAGAACATTTTACTTAGAATGCCCATCGCCCACCTGACGATGTTCCGAAAGCATTCGTCCATACAAGTCCGTCCCGGGTTCGAACGGAACCGAAGGCACTACTCCTATTACATCCATTTTGGAAATGTCCTCAGGATTAGTAGCGACTGGCCCTTGCACTTCACTGCTCCATCTTCGACTCCGAACACGTTTTTCGCACGAAACGTACAAACCGGATCGAAGTGGTTTTTGAGAAATAAATCTCGATCCCGGTCTCTTCGAAACGATCAACGCATTTGTCCAATTTTGATAGTCGGTGATTTAACTATCAATTTAATATTCACAGACATCCATCAATAAATAAATAATTTCACACATTATTTATTTTCCTCAAATATCTTTACAAGATGTATTTCCAAATTTTCAAAACTCATTTGAAAACAATTTCCCAAAGTCCTTCCTTTACAAGGTAAATCCTTTACCATTTATTCCCATTGGAAATAACCAAGTTCAAAAACATTTAGATTTAAAACCAATTTAAAAACACTTTATTCTGCAATATACTTTAAAATATGTAAATTTACTTCTAGTTATTACTCAAAAATATAATTTCAAATATGTAAAATAAAACTATTTATTAAATAAGAGTTTTGTTAACTAAACTTAAAGGTAGTGGTTTTAAAGAATAAATACTAGTTTTCAAATAACTTAAATCATCCATTCTTTAAATAAATCTATTTAAAAAAAATATAATTTACTAATAAACGTCTTAAATAATCATACTATAGCTAAATTTATTTCTTATTTTTAAAGGAGAATTTCTTAAAAACACTACCTTGAAATAAATTTTACTTAACTTTTAAAACCTGATTTTATTCAGGAACTCGGTTTTTCCCAGGGAAACATTTCCATTGAAACAACCAAAGAATCTTTCATATAGATCCCGCCCGATCTATTCCAACTCAAATTTACGTTAGTTATCATAATTTTATTCCCAAGCTTACAAATAAACTCCCTTTGAAGTTTAAACACCTTTTCCATTTCCGGAACTTCATTTTCAAAGCATAGGTTTAAAACAGCTTTAAATAAAACAATTGAGAATTTATTAAAGGAAAATAATTCTTATAAATTACTTAGATAAAATCCCAATGGTGAAAAATGCATTTCAAAATATTTTATTGACATTTAAAATTGTTTAATTTATATTTAGAAGCTTCGTTGGAACATATTTAATTTTCTGGCAAACTCTATTCATTATCAAAAATAACCCATCATTATTTTAACACTTTATATCCTTTTATAGAATTTCTCACCCAAATCCATACTTTGCATTTATCAACTAATAATTTTCCCGCTTTATTTAAAATTTCCATTTACAAATTTCATTCTTCATCCGAACCAAATCCAAATTTTATTTCTTTAAATTCTTTATATAACAATTTCTTTATTTCTTGTAAAACTCAATTTATTTTATGCATGCTTAACAATTTCAGGTTTAAATTTATCAATTCATATCACAACAAACTAGATTCCAAAATTAGCTATCACAGTGTATAAATAAAATACATCATCAGTTAAAACAATAATTCATATATTGTGAGGAATCCAGTTGGATCCCTCCAACCTGTTTCCCTGCATCCACAAATATTAGCACATCAAACATATATATATATATATATATATATATATATCAATCCAGACTGATAACGACATTTATTTTCAACCAATCACACAGACATTTAAATATTAACTATTTAAATCAGCTAACATCCCAGATGTGAGTGAGATTGACTCACCTTGAGTTTCGGCGAGCGTTCGAAATTTAAATTAAACCGAACGACGTTCAATTTAACTCAAATTTCTACTTGCATGGAATGATTTCCGAACTGCACCATTGCGTAGTACGCATCTCTGCGATTCCGACGCCGCAAATTTCGTTGAAATCTGCTAACGTATGATCAAGTTACGGATTTTTAAAGTTTGAATACTAAATTTAAAACAAATTTCTTATCTTTTATTTAATTTTATTACCAAACTAAATCTTGGCCGCTGGATTGAGGAACAAATTCAATGCCGCAGGATCGTGCTCCTTCCTCACGCGAGAACACGACAAACCGAACCCAAAAATCCCTTTTAGGGTTTCGAAACGCAACCCCATCGACGCGCGTGAACACGATCAGGCTCCGGTACCTCGAAGAGCACGGCGCCACGCACCCCAAGCTCGAACACGATGAAACTCGGTCGTCTCTAGCCCACGCATGGCGCGCACGAAAAGAATGGGAACGGTGACGAAAATCTCACTATCCACTTCACTAAAACACATCTCGACCGTATGATGTGTAGTACTCGTCGAGTACTACAATTCTCTAGTTGGATATTTCGAAAATATTGAGAGGATTGATCGAAAATGGAAGATGAAAATCCAAAGAGTTCCGGCCACTGAATGAATTGAAACAGTGGCGGCTCCAAATATGCTAGGGCTTAGTAAAAATGTTGATTTATAATAAAATTTTAATATTATTTTAATATTGTTCTACAAACATTTTACCACTTATGCAAACGAACTCCAATTGTCACATACCAATAGGCATTTCTAGGATTTTTCCGCGTTCCGGACACAATGGAACAGGTTTCGTAAGCTAATTTGGTCATACGTGCGAGTTACAGAATTAAACCATCAATTTAAAATTAAGTCGGTTAAAACGATTTCTATGCGTTTTGTGCTGCCACGGTCAAACGACAACTCCGATTGCTACGAAAATTGAAATCCGATAATAACTAACTATTACGGATCCAATGGAACTGGTTTCGTCAAATTCCGAGACCGTGCCCTGAAAGGCTATTTTAACTCGTCTATTAAATCGGGCGATTTCCTGAAATTATCAAAAACGCTTAAAATTTCACTCTTAAAATTTTATTAACTCTGTTATAACTCGTATAAAATTTATATTCACATTAGAAATCATTTCGATTCATCTCGAACCAAAATCTGAATATTTGCATTATTATATTATTAAATTCCATTATTAAATTAATACAAAATTCCAAATTCAATCTATCGACTATTAATTCCATCCAATAGTCCAATATTACTATTTTAATTAAAATAAACTTAAATAAATTTTTAGAAACCATTTTATACTTATTTACGCTCATATTCACCAATTACCCCAATTCTAATATCGAGCTATTATTATTCAAATTTCAATTAAATTACTGTATTTAAAATTTTAACCAATTTTAATTAATTTAACCAAAGTCTTTTATTTCAAAAACTCAAATTATAATCCATATTCAACATTTAAAATGAATTAATTGTTCAAATCTGGCGACCCAAAATTCCGGGTCGTTACATTCCTCCCCCCTTATAAAAATTTCGTCCCCGAAATTTGCTAAGGTAGAACATACTCTTAAACACATTTGTTTACCCAATTAGCTTAGTTAAAAGCTTATATACTGTTCCCAAAACCCTTTAACTCAAATTCAAACTCATGTGCTTCATTTATATTCAAAAGCTCTTGTGGCAACATTATTTCAAACAACTTTACTAGTTAATAAATTTTTTAAAATTCCCAAAAATTTTCTAACTCCCAAAATTTCCGAAATTTTTTGGCAGTCTCCCCTGTACGAAGGAGCTTTCGTGATATCGCGATACATATAAATATATATACATCGACCCACACGGTCGGAAACCAAAATATATCACAATATATATATCATTCCCAATTATATTTGCGTAGGCGTACCTTTTTAGCAATTTTTTTAAAACAAGCGGCTAATATAATGCATATACACGCTCCAACTCTATCGAACGTCTTCCGTACCTGTACTTACTCAACAAACTCATCAGTTTTCAAAGATATGCACATTTTATCAACATTTCCAATATAAATGTAAGCCAAACATATCCATTTCATAATCCAATCAACAATTTGCGTGGTTTCATAAGTAAACCATATTTTATAACATGCACAAAGTTCCTTTTCTAATGCCAAATTCCATTTTATTTTACACAAAGGATTTACATTCAAGTTTCCTTTTTACAATTCATATTTTCCCTAACCAATTCATCTTTGCACCAATTAATCCCATATTCAAATATCATTTTCATTTACTTCCTTTAATTCGTTCATTTAAGTTTAACGACTAATTTCTATGCAGGTTGTGGTTATTCAAACAAATAACCAATTCTTAATCTTATAACCATTAACATTAATTCCAACTTATATTCATATTAATTTTATTCAATTTTGCATGGTTCACAATCCAAGCATTCTCATTCCCTTGCAATTTTTAACTCAATTTCTTATTTTCACTTCAAGATCATCATTTAAGTTTAAATTAATAACATCACATTCTATATTATTTACAGCCCAAACATTCTTGCTTATCACAATTATTGAATTAAATTTCAAATCTTATATTTCCAATTCATTATCCATATAGGTTTATATGAATATCATTCCATTCTGAATTATTTACAACTCATACATCTTTAATTTATCACAAAAATTAATTACAATTCTCTCACTTGCAATTCAATTTCATCATCTAAACAAATTTATCCAAGACCACATTATAAGCTTGATCACAAATATTTTTATCTCTCCCAATTTGCTTAAGTTCTTCCAATTTTCACAATATTTTCATTATCTTCTTATACCAATTTTATTTTATTTTCGTTTGATTCTCATCCAAATCAAACCATTTACAAATTTTAATGCACTTTGTTTATTTATTTTATCCATTTTTAGATTTATTTTATTAGCAAAGAAACCACTTTAAATTATTTCATTCCTTTGAATTTATTCACAATTCAAACTATCACCATTATAATCTAATTCCATTTTTTATTCACACTTCAATATTTGTTACCACAAATTTAAATCCCATGCCACAATTGGATTCTTATTTACTTTCCAAATTTTGACCAAACTATCAAAATTCTATTCATGCCAATACAAATTCCATTTAATTTAGCTTACACTAAATTCATTCTCAAACAATTCCTTTGAATTTAGTTGAGTTAAAACTTTATTCACACAATATCATTCTTACCTTTATAAATTAAATTTCCTTTCAACTTAATTCTTTTCCAATTCTGATTCAAGTTCGACCAAATTTAGTTAGCCATCTTGAATTTATATCATTTCCTTTACTATCCTAAATAAGAATTGAGTTTCACCAATATTGTTTATAATGCAACTAAATTTTGAATTTCATTTCAATCCAATTTATTCCTCCATAAATAAGTTCAAAACTTATTTTCTATTTTAAGTTCATTCACATCCTTTTATATCTCACTTCTTCTTATCTTAACTCACATTTCATTCAGGATTAGATTTGAATTCACCATACCATTCAACTATTTCCATTATGAATTACAATTCCATTTCTATTCATAAGTTTCCCAACTTATTTATTTTAAAACTCGATATCACCCATCTTAGTCGCTTCCATTTCATAATTGCAATTTCAAATTATAGAAATAGCTTAAGGATATAAGTTTTCATTATATAATTATAACTCACAACTATAACCATTTTACGTTCAACTTACATTCAATTCAATTCAATCATTAAATTTTAATTCAATTTTCATTCCCACTTTTATTTAACTTATCTTAAATTAAATTCAAATATATTTTATTTACCTTCATATGCTCAAATCAAATTCACATTCCAGGATAAAATTTCATTTCCCTTCCTTATTAATATCAACCCCTGTTCTTATTTTAACCAACTTCAAGTTCAATAGTTGATTCTCTTCATCTTTCACATTTTAAATGGAATTTCTAAAATTTCAATTTAATCCAAATAAATTTAATTCTAAGTTCAATTTATTTAACTTATCCCAAGTTAAATTTAAATTTTCTATCCACTTCAATATATTTTATTCACTTTTAATAACTCAAGTTAATATTTAATTCCAAAATTAAAAATTTCATTTCCTTTTTATTAATATCAGCTTCATTTAATAAGTTCAATGGTTGATTCAATTTAACCTTACACATTATTCAAATAGAATTTTCCAGAATTCAATTACCCGGTTTTATTTCAAAACCATTTTGAAATAATGATCAACATATTCCCTCTTGCTAAATCAAATCAAACCCCAGATCCCAAAACAATCTGCTTTTACCAAAAAAAAAATTCCCTTTTGAAATTTCCAAAATTACTTGTATCACAAACAAGTCCAACAAATATCATAACCAACCATTTTGGATAGCAATCCATCACTTTAGAAACTCGAAATGAATTCTAATGATGTGGCCAGCATCATCAGGATTATTTTCCAGTGACTGAAGTGAGTTCAATGCTTTCTTACTTTCCCAAATTCATTTCAAAACAGTTTCCATTCAAAGATTCTTTCCAAAATTATATTCCATTATTACCTTCAATCACCTTAGCAAACATTTCAAACTTTTCCAGGATTTTAAATTTCCAAACTTTTATTTTCATTACATTTAAAATCCTTTCCAAAACATCCGGGATTTAAATTCTGTTTTAGTTTAAATTTAGTTATTCTCTTATGTATAATTTATACTCATGGAATTTATATGGTTTTATCCATATCAAATTTTAGATTAAATTTTAAATTCTTATTTAATTATAATATTAACAACCAATCAATCAAATATATATAATAATTTCAGAAAATTATTTCTTTTATATCAAAATATAATTTTCGGTAAAATTATTTCATTTACCCACTATAAAAACAATATTATGTCGGTTTATCTTGTTTAAGAGTTTAGAAACCCCTATCGTTACGATTGTACTTCCCGCACCGACCAGAATTCATACACACTCAACCGATAAGTCAACACAGTATAAAAACAATTTTATATCCACTAACAAGTACGCTCTCATATCTATTAATACGCTCAGCTCATTATAGAGTACTACTGACTCTATTTAATGAGTAATTTCCCCACCAAAGCCTAGGTTGTCGCCAACCTAAGCTCTGATACTAAGTGTGACAGCCCGCAAATCCGTACCCCTTGAGTCAACACTATTCTACATCAATTAACTCAAGCGGAACAGAAATACGAACCATTAGGGATTAAAGAAGAAGAGATAGAAGAAGAAGGAACTAAACAATATCAGAATCTCACAGTCGCAGCGGAATAAACTATAATAGCAAATATAGAACTTTACACAAAATGAAATCTATAACTGTTCTATACATCATATCATCAGAGTATCTCATACAACAATATTAGCAATCGGACAATCCTATACAATCATAGCAGCAGATATATATATACGAATACGAAATATATGTCTCGGACTCCAGCTCCTCTCCAGCTCCATAGCATCCTGACCTGAACATATAATACTCGGTCTGAACCGAGCATTATAATGAAATAACACCCGAGTCAGTCTGGAATACCAGCTGGTAATAATGCACCCAAATTGATTATTAAAGTTTCAAAAAATCCTTTGGAAACAAAAGCATATCGTAAGACCATGCCACAAATAAACAAGTCGGGTTTTTACCTTACGATAGCCAAAACACTTTCTATAAAAATCCTCTGATATTATAATAGGGTCTATATACAAATACATATAAAATAGCCGAAATTGTTACATGATTAAATTCCAGCTACTCGCCACAAAGTGGGTAATACAAACAAAACTCGTAAAAGGCTCGTAGGGAGAATGGATTTCCAACAATGACTAGGCACTAGGGGACCACCTGTCACAGTACGGGGCCTAGATCACAGTACCGAGGACCACGCCCGATCCCCTGCAACACAAGGCCGGACACATCCCTTACTGGACAGTTTCGAAAAAGATCACCCCGCGGTTGGGATCAACAACCGCACCACTAAACCGAAATAAAAAGGGACATCTAGACAGGGATGACCTTACTCTCAAATGGGGGCTACCCACGAAGCCTTGCTGCATATCCCCCGATTTTCAGTCATTCCCATTTGATGAGGCTTGAGGCTAAGCGTTACCTTTTAGAATGCTTTACTTAGAATGCCCATCGCCCACCTGACGATGTTCCGAAAGCATTCGTCCATACAAGTCCGCCCCGGGTTCGAACGGAATCGAAGGCACTACTCCTACTACATCCATTTTGGAAATGTCCTCAGGATTAGTAGCGACTAGCCCTTGCACTTCACTGCTCCATCTTCGACTTCGAACACGTTTTTCGTACGAAACGTACAAACCGGATCGAAGTGGTTTTCGAGAAATAAATCTCGATCCCGGTCTCTTCGAAACGATCAACGCATTTGTCCAATTTTGATAGTCGGTGATTTAACTATCAATTTAATATTCACAGACATCCATCAATCAATAAATAATTTCACAAATTGTTTATTTGCCTCAAATATCTTTACAAGATATATTTCCAAATTTTCAAAACTCATTTGAAAACAACTTCCCAAAGTCCTTCCTTTACAAGGTAAATCTTTTACCATTTATTCCCATTGGAAATAACCAAGTTCAAAAACATTTAGATTTAAAACCAATTTAAAAACACTTTATTCTGCAATATACTTTAAAATATGTAAATTTACTTCTAGTTATTACTCAAAAATATAATTTCAAATATGTAAAATAAAACTATTTATTAAATAAGAGTTTTGTTAACTAAACTTAAAAGTAGTGGTTTTAAAGAATAAATACTAGTTTTCAAATAACTTAAATCATCCATTCTTTAAATGAATCTATTTAAGAAATATATAATTTACTAATAAACCTCTTAAATAATCATACTATAGCTAAATTTATTTCTTATTTTTAAAGGAGAATTTCTTAAAAACATTACCTTGAAATAAATTTTACTTAACTTTTAAAACCTGATTTTATTCACGAACTCGGTTTTTCCCAGGGAAATATTTCCATTGAAACAACCAAAGAATCTTTCATATAGATCCCGCCCGATTTATTCCAAATCAAATTTACGTTAGTTATCGTAATTTTATTCCCAAGCTTACAAATAAACTCCCTTTGAAGTTTAAACACCTTTTCCATTTTCGGAAATTCATTTTCAAAGTATAGGTTTAAAACAGTTTTAAATAAAACAATTGAGAATTTATTAAAGGAAAATAATTCTTATGAATTACTTAGATAAAATCCCAATGGTGAAAAATGCATTTCAAAATATTTTATTGACATTTAAAACTGTTTAATTTATATTTAGAAGCTTCGTTGGAACATATTTAATTTTCCGGCAAACTCTATTCATTATCAAAAATAACCCATCATTATTTTAACACTTTATATCCTCTTATAGAATTTCTCACCCAAATCCATACTCTGCATTTATCAACTAATAATTTTTCTGCTTTATTTAAAATTTCCATTTACAAATTTCATTCTTCATCCGAACCAAATTCAAATTTTATTTCTTTAAATTCTTTATATAACAATTTCTTTATTTCTTGTAAAACTCAATTTATTTTATTTATGCTTAACAATTTCAGGTTTAAATTTATCAATTCATATCACAGCATACTGGATTCCAAAGTTAGCTATCACAGTGTATAAATAAAATACATCATCAGTTAAAACAATAATTCATATATTGTGAGGAATCCAGTTGGATCGCTCCAACCTGTTTCCCTGCATCCACAAATATTAGCAAATCAAATATATATATATATATATATATATATATATATATATATGTATGTATGTATGTATCAATCCAGACTGATAACGACATTTATATTCAACCAATCACACAGACATTTAAATATTAACTATTTAAACCAGCTAACATCCCAGATGTGAGTGAGATTGACTCACCTTGAGTTTCGACGAGCGTTCGAAATTTAAATTAAACCGAACGACGTTCGATTTAACTCAAATTTCTACTTGCCTGGAATGATTCCCGAACTGCACCATTGCGTAGTACGCATCTCTGCGATTCCGACGCCGCAAATTTCGTTGAAATCTGCTAACGTATGATCAAGTTACGGATTTTTAAAGTTTGAATACTAAATTTAAAACAAATTTCTTATCTTTTATTTAATTTTATTACCAAACTAAATATTGGCCGTAGGATTGAGGAACAAATTCAAGGCCGCAGGATCGTGCTCCTTCCTCACGCGAGAACACGGCAAACCAAACCCAAAAATCCCTTTTAGGGTTTCGAAACGCAACCCCATCGACGCGCGTGAACACGATCAGGCTCCGCTACCTCGAAGAGCACGGCGCCACGCACCCCCAGCTCGAACACGACGAAACTCGGTCGTCTCTACCCCATGCACGGCGCGCATGAAACGAATGGGAACGGTGACGAAAATCTCACTATCCACTTCACTAAAACACATCTCGACCGTAGGATGTGTAGTACTCGTCGAGTACTACAATTCTCTAGTTGGGGGATTTCGAAAATATTGAGAGGATTGATCGAAAATGGAAGATGAAAATCCAAAGAGTTCCGGCCATTGAATGAATAGAAACAACGGCGGCTCCATATAGGCTAGGGTTTAGTAAAAATGTTGATTTATAATAAAATTTTAATATTATTTTAATATTGTTCTACAAACATTTTACCACTTATGCAAACGAACTCCAATTCTCACATACCAATAGGCGTTTCTAGGATTTTTCCGCATTCCGGACACAATAGAATAGGTTTCGCAAGCTAATTTGGTCATACGTGCGAGTTACGGAATTAAATGATCAATTTAAAATTAAGTCGGTTAAAACGATTTCTATGCGTTTTGTGCTGCCACGGTCAAACGACAACTCCGATTGCTACGAAAATTGAAATCCGATAATAACTAACTATTACGGATCCAATGGAACTAGTTTCGTCGAATTCTGAGACTGTGCCCCGAAAGGCTATTTTAACTCGTCTATTAAACCGGGCAATTTTCTGAAATTATCAAAAACGCTTAAAATTTCACTCTTAAAATTTTATTAACTCTGTTATAACTCGTATAAAATTTATATTCACATTAGAAATCATTTTGATTCATCTTGAACCAAAATCTAAATATTTGCATTATTATATTATTAAATTCCATTATTAAATTAATATAAAATTCCAAATTCAATCTATCGACTATTAATTCCATCCAATAGTCCAATATTACTATTTTAATTAAAATAAACTTAAATAAATTTTCAGAAACCATTTTATACTTATTTACGCTCATATTCACCAATTACCCCAATTCTAATATCGAGCTATTATTATTCAAATTTCAATTAAATTACCGTATTTAAAATTTTAACCAATTTTAATTAATTTAACCAAAGTATTTTGTTTCAAAAACTCAAATTATAATCCATATTCAACATTTAAAATGAATTAATTGTTCAAATCTGGCCACCCAAAATTCCGGGTCGTTACATATATATCAACCAGTAGTCAATAAACTTCTAATCACATCACAAATTTAATTTATCTAACATAAGAAAAATCTAGTAGTCGTGAATGGGTAAAACACTCACGTTTGATTCTAAATCGATTTAAAATCAAAACGAAGGCCCAAATTCAACAATCTTAGAATTCGTCCAAACTAGTTTCAAAATGTTCGGAATTTCAATACGATCGCGCGGAGGAAACCTAACGTGAATCCGACCTCGTATGTTCTTTTATGGGTACTAGAACGATTAAAATTTAAATAAATATTAAAATACAAACAAATGGAATATTGCTACGTCACCTCTTGGTTTGCTCAAGCAAACCCTAGATCATGTACGTTTCGAAGCCAACACCTGCAATCGATCAACGTCGCGTAGCCTATGGCCACCTTCGGCGCCCCCATCAATCGACGCGCAGACCTCCGTCAAGACCCCACGACCACCTGCGATCATCCAAAGTCGCCGATCGATCCCTAAAAAGAAAAGCCGCCGCCCAATACTTGCAACCCTAATTGAGTTTTTTCAGTTTATCTAGCCATCAATTCGACGAGCAGGCCACACCGATGAACAACACGCAACACTCTCCACAACCTGGTACCCTTGATTCGACGATTGGTTAAACTAGATCACAACACGATGAAAAGTCAAAATTTCATCACCCATTTCTAGCCAAATTATGATCCGAATTGAAAAAATGAACCACCTATCTAGAATGCGTTCATCAAGAGCTTCGAATCGATATATAAAATGATATTGTTTGAGCAGTTTTAATTTTTCGATTTGATTTTGATTTGCAACTGAATCTAGAAATTTGGGTTTCTACCATTTGAGAAGGAGAAATAGACAGATGGAGTTGTATGTACAGTGATAAGGAATAAAAGACTGCTTGGGTTTGGACAGAAATATTTATTTTAACAAAGCCCGATAAGAAAATAAACACATATCGAATTGGTATGAACGACAATAGCGACCCCAAAAGCCCGTTTCGCATCTGAAATGAAAGCAGGTCATCCCACATATCAAAATAGATGTTTTCGATATTTTTAAATTCTATAGAATATGTTTCGAGTCCTAATTCCACCGTATGAAGAAGTTAGCTTTAAAATTAGCTTACAAATTGATTTCAATTAAATTGATTTCTATGCGTTACGAGTCCGTACGATCAAACGACAAGTCCGATCGTTACGAAACTTGAAATCATACAATAATCCACTGTTACGGATCCGATGAAATATGTTTCTTCGAAATCGGAGAAAGTGACCAAAATGGCTATTTTCATGTTAATTAAATAAATTAATATTAAATTAATTGATCGCCCTAAAAATTTAAATTTAATAATTAACAATTTTTATCATTTCTAGTTTCACAGAATGTAATAATCATTTTAAAACCAATTTCCCATGTTAAATATCCCATTGATTATTGCACTCATTACTGCATTTAAATTTCAGTTGAAATAGATTCATTGATTATTAATTTAAATTCCAATAAATTGATTAAATCTAATTTCAATCTTATTATTCAATCAATTATTACTCTAAGGGCATAGTTAACATTGGTTTACATCTTATTACATTAATATTCTTCAATTTCATCTTATTTCCATTAATGTAATATTTAATTACATTTAACTACAATTGATTTCTGATTTAATTCAATAGATTAAATAAACAGGTAATATATAACAACTGTCCCCTTTGCTTAATTTAATCACATTTATAAGTTTATTATCTATACACAAATGTTATAACTACTTACACAACACAAATTTTATCAAATTTCAATGTTTACATATTATTTCATCAATTAATATAACATTTAATTTATTTCCTTATTTACCATTTACAACCAATTATAACTTTTTAATCATTTCAATTAATTGGGGTTACATTAAAATAGTTAGCAATCAACTTAAATTAACATTGTTATATTTCATTCTAATTATTATTCTCATTAATAAATCACAAATTTTTATTTCTTCCCAAACTAGATTACAAAATCTTATTAAATTAACTATTTTTAGTTATAGAAAATTTCGAGTCATTACGCTCTTCTCTACTCAAAACTTTTCATCCTCGAAAAGGGAGAGAAGGAATTAAGGAATTAATATATGTTATTCAAAGTATTCAATTTATAAATAATAATTTTACATAATTAGATAAATTAAATAAATTATATCAATTTATAAACAATTTAATCTTTTCCTATTCAAGTTAAGAAAAGTTCGAAGAACATTTCCACTTTTAGAAAAAATTTCTAGGTCCAAAATTCATGGAAACTTTCGACAAGGTCTCCTTTATACGGAGAGGTTTGTGAGAAATAATAATATAAATAATAAACATATATATATATATATATATATATATATCGTATTTCAGAATAAAATATCCCAAACCATGGAAAAACAATATAATATCGCTATAAAACTATAATCTGGAAACGTACCTATCTGTCGGACAAACAACGCTTATTTATGAAACCAAAAGCAGTAGCTATTGCTTCCATAAATATGTATGTCACTTATATAAATCCAAAGAAGTTAATAATTTTGTGAAAAGTGGAATATTTAGTTGCTTTAATTAACAGCAAACAAACCAACCCAATATAAAAACAATTTCTTGCAAACAAAACCATACACTCATCATATACAATCAAAGTAATGAGCCATCCATCCATAACAAAAAAATAGTTTGTTCAGGTTCAGAATAGTCGTATAAATGATAAATAAACTACTAAGTGTACTATACACTTAATAGCCTTAGATAAAACTTAATAGGTTATTTATACATCCTAAACAACTTAAAGTATCTCTTCCCAATCACCACATAAGCCAAACAACAAATAAATTCAAATGTTACTTAAGTTTGTTCTCTTTTTTTCTTCTTATTTCACATCTTTTACGGTTTATTTTATTTTTATTTTTATTTTCATTCATACAGTGCAATTTTCCCATAATTTATATTCACTACTTACAAAAATTTATTTCTCATTCACCTTTATAATGCCAATTTCCATTAACTTACAATCATTTACTTGCATAAGTTATTTTCATTCAATTATTTAAAATAAACAATGGATTCGTTATTAGAGTATTGCATACATTTTATTTCAGTTTAATTCTCATTTATCATTTACTTTGATTTCCCTTTTAAACATAACTTAAGTTTATAATCCATTACTTACGGTATTCGCCTTTACTA
The DNA here is from genome assembly GCA_030765085.1 of Allium cepa. Lineage (NCBI taxonomy): Eukaryota > Viridiplantae > Streptophyta > Magnoliopsida > Asparagales > Amaryllidaceae > Allium > Allium cepa. The sequence continues at coordinate 542,080,894 of CM060940.1, read as the reverse complement.
TTCATTCTGATTATAATTAGCTTAAAATGTTTACTTGAGTTTATAATCATTTTTTTCTTACATTATTAACTTTTCTATTACATTTAATTAGCAGAATTTCAAATTGTTATCTTAAGTTTATAATAATTTATAATATCAGAATTCTTATTTACAAAAGAAATTCTATTGAAACCTTCATTACTTAAGTATTTCTTGCATAATATTCTACCACATATTCTTATTAACATTTCAGCTTAAATATTTTGATAAATTATATATATATATACATACATACATACATACACATGTGTCTTTTAGAATGTAATTGAATACTACACAAGTTCATCTTATTCATTTAATTAAAAAAATTATTCAACAGTTACATTTTCTTATTCTCCTCATATCTATAATTTACAAATTCGTACATATTTCATTAATCTCTTAACATCAAATTTCTTATTTCACATTTAAGAAGTTTCCAATTATGAAAATAGTTAAGATTTCATTACAACAATTGAAACTATTAATCATCAGAAAGTTCAAGAACTAAACTCCGGGTCACACCTCAAATTATTCAAACTAATATATATATACTCATAACTTATATATATATATATATCGAATCATATTTAGAAATTAAAATTCAAGATTTGTTATCAAAACAAATGTGTAGTACAACTATTACAACGGTCTTCCCACTTTGAAACTCGAAAATGAACGTCGATGTTGCATGCACTCATCACTGAAATTATTTTCCAGCGACAAAGAGGGGAGTGAAGAACTTATTTCCCTTTTAAAACTTCCATCAAAACATTTTTCCAAATCATATTGAAATATTTATATCAGAAAATACATCCAAATAATACCAATTTATATCCCTAATCTTTCGAAAGAAATTTTCAAAATCCTGGAACTCAAGTTCTCAAATTTCAATTTATATTCATTTTAATTATAATCTCAATTTGCAACCAATATTTTTAAATTTCACTTCCTAACAAACAAATATATAAAAAATAAATAAATCATTTATTAAATTATTCTTTTATATGTGAAATATAATACCGGGTAAAATTATTTCATTTACCTATATTTCAAAACAATATTATGTCGGTCTGCCCTATTTAGTGTTTAGAAATCCCTATCGGTGCCATAGTGTCCCATGTACCATCCAGAATTTATAAATACTAAACGGAACAAATTAACACAGTATAAAAAACATTTTTGTAACACTAACAAATACGCTCTCTCACACACACACACTCAACGACTCTTTCAAGGGTATTACTACCCTATATCAAATGTGTCAGACCCTACAAAGCTAAGGTTATCGCTATACCAAAGCTCCGATACCAAATGTAAAGATCTGCCTTTTTGTAAGGTTTAAATCGACGATAAACCACACACGTCAAACTCAAACCATTCGAAAGGGCAGATTGCTATGGGGTAAAAAAGAAAAAGCAGAGAAAGAAAGAAACAAACATAGAATCTCATAACGGAATGACAAAATATAATAATCAAATAAACAGTTCACGAAGTTGTTTTACAAATAACATTTAATTACACCTTTACAATACTGAATCTGCGTTACATACAACAGAAATAAATAACAATGCAGCGGAACAGTATGATGTAGCCGAAATAATGAAATAAATAATGATAGTAATAGTACTAAATCTTCATCTTCGCCTCCAGAAGACAGTCTGCGATACACTAAAAAGCTCAGACTGACTCAAGCGAATTGAAAAGACAAAACATTCGAGTCAGAACTAAATGATTTTATGTAAGTTAAATCAACAGTAAATAATTATGAGTGTAATGACGTCAAAGATGTTTACGGATTTTGAAATCTCCTATCCAGTGTCTAACATGAATGCAATAACTTAAGAGATGTTCAGGATTCCATCTCCTAAGGATCCGTTAAACTATCTACATACATAGTACAATATGCTATTATAATAGTGTCTACAGTAAAGTAAATAATTAAAATAGCGTTAAGGCATTACCAGTATCCCCCTGAACAAACTTTATATATTCCCGCAGTCTATACAGTACCGTAAGCTCCTCCATGTGGTTTAACCAGAGAGCACTCCATAGGTATGGTACAAACTAAACTCGTAGAAGGTGCAATAAGGCATGTGAACACGACATTCGAAGCAATGCTAGGGTAAAATTTTACCATTTACGGATCCGGACTGATGGTAACACATAGCAGCTACTTCCGCCCACCTCGAAATACACTCCCATAATCAAAATCGAGGGGTGGCCACCAAATCAATCAAAAAAGTAATAATATGATATCAAAGAAATGTGCTCGATATGAGGAATGACCTCACTTGGTCCGGCGTGGCTCCTGTTTTAGTCACATCTAAGCTGACTCACGGGAGTTAGGGCAAAGTAAATACCTCATATAGAATCATACACCAAACCATCCTATTTCATTCCGGATTCTCCACCACGTATACAGTTGTTAAAGTGGTTTTCGGTATTGGTAGAGAGTAGAACAAAATCCGATTCCAGGCTCTTTAACAACCAATTGCTTATTTCACACTGGATGGTTCTTTTACATTTCAAAAAAATCAAATTCATAATTGATATCAAAATATCATAATCTCAAAATCACTTTCGAAATCATATCACATTTGCAATCATATCACTTTCAAAATCATATTTACTTTCAAAATCACAATTTCCAAAATAGGTTAAACCCTTATTTAATATTATCATATTTACTCAGAACATGTTATTTCACTAGAAAATATCATTTCAAATCTAAACTTAGGTTATGACATTATTTAATCGTATTTGCTATTAAAATCAAGGATTTAAATATAAACACTTCCACTTTACATAGCCTGGAATTTAGAAAATAGTTTAGATAGTCGTAAATAGTTTAACATAGTTTAAAAAAATGAATTTTTAAATAGTTTGAAATAGTTTAAAAATGGATTATCATAGTTTTAAATAGATTTAAGATAGTTTATACAAATTTAAACAGTTTAAATAGATTTAAAATATATTAAATATATTAAATATATTAAATATAGGTTAAATAGGTTTAAAATGGATTAAATAGATTTAAAATAAATTAAAGTAGAGTAACATAAATTAAATAGATTTAAAATAAATTAAAATAGATTTAAAATAAGTTAAAATAGATTTACAATAAATTAAATGGTTAATTTGATAAAATAGTTTAAAAATCGATTAAAATAGTTAAATTGTTTGAAAATCTTAATAATCAGGATTTTTAGAATAATATCTCTTTACACAATTTATATTAAAATGAATTAGTATCAAACTAGACTATTTCCTTCATTTTAACACATCTGAACCACGTTCAACTTTCAAATTTCAATTTAATCCCTTTAAACAATTCATTTAAACCAATTCCAATTTCACTTTTAAAACTCATATTTTCGAAAGTAATTCAGTTTATATAAATCAATTTTTTTATTTCACAATATCATTTAACTGAATTCAAATATAAAGTATTTAAAAATCATTTAATTTAACTAATCCGGTGTACGTATATAATTTTCTACCCTATGGTCAAGTGATACGGACATATATCATTTCAGTCCGCAATAAATTTAAATTCATGGGTATATATTATTTCATCCCGCAATCCTGAATTTAATTTCAAATTCATGAATTCGCTTGAGTCTATCATTTCTACTCAGAACAATTTATTCCTAATCTATCAGATCGTTCGGTTATGTATCATTTCAACCCACAGGGATTTCTAACAATAAACTAAGGGAACTTGCAGTTTGAAGTCAATATATATAAACTATCATAACATCCAATCATCCAATATTAACAGTTAACATCCATCACAATCATCATTCAAATCAATCAATAAACATCAATAGATAACCAGTTACCATTGATATGTATAAACTGGCAAATTAAAATTTTATTATTAAATTAAATGGCAATTATATTCACTAAATTCATATTTAACTGGAATGATGATTTAAATATATCAAACAACAGTCAATCAACTTCTAATCACATCATAAATTTCATTTAACCAACATAAGAAAAATCTAGCAGTCGTGAGTGGGTTAAAATACTCACATTTGATTTGAAATTGATTTAAAATCCATACGAAGGCCCAAATTCAATTGTCTCAGAATTCGTCCAAACTAGTTTCAAAATTTCTGAAATTTCAATACGATCGCAGCGGAGAAAACCGCACTTGAATCCGACCTCATACGTAAAAGATATGGGTATTAGAATGATTAAAATTTGAAATAACATTAAAATTAACAAACAAATGGAATATTTCCGTTTCACCTCCCCGTTTTCTCAAGCAAACCCAAGATTGCATACGATACGAAGCTGCCACCTGCAATCGATAAGCATCGCCTAGCCTACGGCCACCTCCAGCTACGCGCGCCAAGACCCCTCGACTACCTGCGATCATCCAAAGTCGCTGATCGAACCCCAAAAAGCATAGTCACCGCTGAATACTTGCAACTCTAATTGAATTTTTTCGTTCGATCTGGCCATCAATTCAACGAGCGAGCCATACCGATGAACGATGCGTGACACTCTCCACAACCCGGTACCCTTGATTCGACAATTGGTTAAAGTTGACCACAACACGATGAACAACGGAGATTTAATCACCCAATTCCGGTCAAATTGTGGCCAGAATCGAAAAACGAACTGCAGATTTAGAATGCATTCATCAAGAGCTTCGAACGATATATAATATGATATTTTTTGAGGAGGTTAAATTTTTCGATTTGATTTTGGTGTCCAATTCAATCTAGAAATTTGGGTTTCTGTAATTTGAGAAGGAGGAACAGATATATGGAGTTGTACGTATAGTAATGAGGAATAAAAAGCCGCTAGGGTTTGGACAGAATTATTTATTTTAACAAAGCATGATAAGAAAATAAACACATAACGAATTAGTACGAACGACAACAGCGACCCGAAAAGCCTATTTCGCTTTTGAAATGAACGTTGGTCACCCCATATATGAAAATAGACGTTTTCAATATTTTTAAACTCAATGGAATAGGTTTCGAGTCCTAATACCATCGTATGAAGAAGTTAGCTTTAAAATCAGCTTATTTCAAATTGATTTCAATTAAATAGATTTCTACGCGTTTCAAGTCCGTACGATCACACGTCATTTCGTTACGAAACTTGAAATCCTACAATACTTCACCGTTATGGATCTGATGAAATAGGTTTCATTGGAATCGGAGTTAGTGGCCAAATGGCTATTTTTCACGTTAATTAAATAAATTAATATTAAATTAACTGACCGCCCTAAAAATTTAAATTTAATAATTAACAAATTTTATCATTTCTTATTACACAGAATATAATAATCGTATTAAATCAATTTCTCATTTCAAAATTGACATTGATTATTGCACTAATTATTGCGTTCAAATTTAAACTGAAATATATTCATTGATTATTAATTTAAATTCCAATAAATTGATTAAATTTGATTTCAATCTTATTATTCAATCAATCATTACTCTAAGGGCATAGTTAACATTGGTTTACATCTTGTTACATTAGTATTCTCCAATATCATCTTAATTTCCATTAACGTAATATTTAATTACATTTAGCTGCAGTTGGTTTCCAATTTAATTCAACAGATTAAGTAAATAGGTAACATATAACGATTGTCACCTTTGCTTAATTTAATCACATTTATAAGTTTGTTATCTACACACATATGTTATAACTACTTACACAACAATTTTTTATCCAACGTCAATTTTTTACATATTATTACATCAATTAATATAACATTTAATTTATTTTCTTATTTACCATTTACAACCAATTATAACTTTTTAATCATTTCAACTAATTGGAGTTACATTAAAATAGTTAGCAGTTAACTTATTAACATTGTTACATTTCATTCTAATTATTATTCTCATTAAAAAATCACAATATTTTTTTTCTTCCCATATTAAATTACAAAATTTTTTCAAATTAACTATTTCTAATTATCGAAAATTTCGGGTCGTTACATGTTGTAAGATAAATATTCTTTGGAGTGTCATTTAGAGGGGTATAATCTTCTTATCTAAACTCTTTAAATCTTTTGTTGCTGCCATTGATATTTCTTTTATTGGAATTTTTATTTCTCCTCTTTTGATTCTATCTTTTCCCGCGACTCTTTAAGCAGTTCCAGAATCGCGTGTGTTTTGATTGATCGCTACATCGCTTTATCCGATGTTCATCGATTGCACACCTGTAGACTATCTTTCCAGCTCCTGTGCTTCCTCCAACCTTAAGTATTGGCTTGCCTTACAATTGAAGTCATTCCTGGTGGTAGGCTACTTTATTTTAATCCATTTCCTGAATTCAATCTCTGGGTGAATGGCATAGACTAATGCTATAAAAACCATGTCCTCATTGGGGTTGCTTATTTCCATCCCCGCAGCATCGAACCAGTTCATAATAGATTTCAACGAGTTGTTGCATCCCTGGAACAATTCGGATAGGGGCATGACATCTTTTGGTTGCATGGTATGGAGCTTGAACTGGCCAAGGAATTTTTTTGCAAGTTTTTCAAAGGTAGAAATAGATTTTGGGGGAAGTCTTGTAAACCACATAGACGCAACTCCTTCTAGGAAAATAGGGAAGCATCGGCAGCGAATAGCCTCTGAAGCGTTGGCTCCATCCATATACCAGCTGTACTTGTATAGATGGGGTTTCGGGTCCTTCGCCCCATTGTAGAAAGGGATAGCTGGCATAGTGAATTTGTCTATGTACCTTTCATCAAGATTTCATTGGTAAAGGGAGTATGGCTTGGAGCAGATACCCTTTCATCATCTTTTTGGTTCTTACTCGTCCATCAACCATTTGACAAAATCTACTATATATGCCTCTGATTTTCGGTAATCTTGGGGACATCAATCAGTCACTCCACCAAGTGTTTGGCTCTACAAATGATCTTGGCGCATGAGTTGAAGCCTAGGCTCTCATGTTTTTGGAAAAGCCATTCCCAGGGACCCTGTTGGCTCATAGTTGTCCTGATTGGTGCAGTTTGGTCTAGCATCGAACACGTTGGCGTTTTCTTCCATTTGTTTATCTTGCAATCCATCTTCTGAATCGGAGAGATCGATAGCTATATCTTCCTACAGGGTCTTGGCCTTCTGATTTAAATTCGAAACTGGTTGCCTTGCAGCAAGTGGAGTATTCGCATTCTCTTCCACATTATGTCCTATTGTCACCCTTTTTGTGGCTATTTTTCATTTCTTTTATGTAGACAAAAAACAGAGGAATTCTCTTGTTCTATAATAATCGCGGATTCAGGCATAGTCCTTGGAGCAGGATTTGACAGTAGGGTTAAGAGAGCTTTAATCTTATCCATTAGAGCTTTTTGACTATTTTTCATTTTTTGGTTGATCTCATTAACCATCTCATTCAACTCATCCTTGGTGACAACTTCTTGTTGTCAAGAGGATGCTGGCGCCTGATTTCCCAAATTAACACCATTTACTTCTGTTTGTTAGGGATTGACATTTTCTCCAGCTATCACTGCCCTTATGGATCTTCAGAGGCGGTTCTTCTTCTAGGAGCCATTGATTTCAAGCAGTAGATTACATAGGCAAAGATTGGGGATCTAACTTCTAGACGTCTGGGATCCAAAGTACATAGCTAGATCTTGATCCTGAGTTGGACTTCTTGGAGAAAGCACCAAAATGTTAACCCAAAAAATGGATCAATACCCTGGTTTGAGTTTGAAAGCACGAGCCCTGTTCTTACAGGGCAATATCATAGGTAATTTGTATCGAAAAACAGTAGTAATAGAAAGAAGACAAGGAAATTTATATTGGTTCAGTTGTTAACGAAACCTACATCCATTTTGCAGTTTTATTATAACCGACTGCTATTATAAGTATTGTTTGATTACAAAGCCTTTGATTGTCCTTAGCAAGAATGAATCCTTAGAGTTGGAATCCACTAGAGAATCACAATTAATCCCTTTGGAGATTATTATGAGGGAGGTAGAGAGTGAAGAAAGTTTCTAGCAGAGATTCAACAACTATTACGGAGAAGATTTTCTTTGTGTTGCCGGCAAGACGGTATTTATAGAGATCAAAAAGCTACTGGGCTAGGTCACTTCGTCAATTGATCAAAAATGGACATAGGATGATCTAGAGGAGTTTAGCTCACAACCCGAGCCAAAACCATGTATTTCTAGTGATCCATGGTCTATGGATTGTTAGTGATCCATGCACTTAGCTCGCTTGCGAGCTATGGCATAGCTTCTTTCCCATTACCCTACTGCGCTAGCTCACCAAGATGCCGTGTTCAAGTATGGATCGTCAACGATCCATACAATTAGCATATTTTTGCTTCCATCTTTTAGGGCTTCTTTGTTTTCCTCATGCCATAGCGATCGATGATATTGTGTGGGTCACTGGAGATTTATTGAGCATGGATCGCTAGTGATCCATGCACTTAGACTATTTTTAGAGTTTGACGTTTGGAATGACTTCATTGCCTCGTATCGACGTTGTTCTATTTTGACAACGATTTACTGGCTGGTTTTATTTGACTGCTGATTAGACTGAACGGACGCTGGTCTCTTGGTTGGTAAAACTCAGTCGTTGCCTTTGTAACAGTACTTTGTTCTCTTTAACTCATTACTTTAGCCTTTAAGTTGACTCCCGATCAATTCTAACTTCATCAAGAAGTTTCATCTTTTCTTGGATCCTACTGGGTCAAAAACCTAGATAATGGTTTCTTTTGAAATCTTACCCTTTTGAAAAACCTACTTACTTTTACAAACATGAAATAAGTCTTGAGAACTAAAACAAAGTTTAGACTTGAAAATGATTTTTTTCAAACTAAAAAACATGTTTCGCACAAGTATTACTTGTTCTTCACCATTCAAAATTGCTAACTACCTTAACATATAACCACATATTCATGTCCATAGCCTACAGATCATATCACAAACCATAAACACATACAAAGTTTCAAACTTTATAACATAAAGACCACAACTTGAAACTTTACTAACTTTTTGACTTCATTTCAAGTCAATGACCAATATCACATACAAGCACATATAAACACATGTATAATGACATAAAACAACATTAAATTACAACAAATCATCCAAAAAAACATAGTAATAAGTAAAGCAAAATAAAAAGGTTAAAACTTGTTAAAGATGCAAAATTTACTCACCAAACTTATTTAAATCTCTTTAAAACTTGAAAAGTGCCTTGATCATGCATTTTAGAAACCAAAACTTAACTTTTAGACCTAAGAAACACAAAATAGGCTCGGTCGTGAGGTCTAGGCTCGGCTTAGGTTGGCTACAAGGCTCGGCCTTGCTTGCACATGGGTGTGGGGCTTGATTTTGGAAAGTGAAACGATGTAGAGTAGAAAGAAGTGTTTTAAAGCAAGTTTTTTAAAGGTTTAAAGTGGAAACACTTGATTTTTAAATTTTGAAAAAGGCATGAAAGCCATTAAAGCTTCAAAAAGCCTAAACGAAGAATTGGAAAACTTTTTAAAAAAGTTCAAAATGAAAATGGAGAAGAAGGAGAGAAAAAAAAGAGAGTTTTATACAAAATAAAGTTATAAAATCACAAAATTACCCTTTATACCATACCCTCCACTAATATGTTCCATATCATCACCCTATCACCTCCACATCTTGTTTCACATGTCACCAACCTAAGCTCCCTCTTTTATCCACAATGTAATAATCAAATGTGCACTAGGATTTGAAATGAAGTGATATATCATATTTTCTTTTGTTTAAATTAAGTTTAACACTTGAAAATGGTCATATCTTTCCTACTTAAGTACATTTATGTTATTAATTGTGTTTTATTTACTAATCCATGTTTATGTTATTTAAAATGTGTAAATATGTTAACTAAGGTATTTACAACATTTTAAATAACTTTTTAATGATGAAAATCGAAAATTTTCAAAAAGCTTTCTATTCACATTTTCTAATTTCCTTTTAACTAATTATTTTTATAAATATACCTTGAAAATAAATTTCACCATTATTAGTTAAAAATTAAAAGGCGGTATTTTGATTATTAAAACCTTTATTTGAGTATTTAAATTAATTAAATATTTATAGATCAAAGTGGCAAAATTCCAAGTCATTACATCCCTCCTCAGAATAAATATTTCGATCCCAAAGGACCTAACCTTCTCTTGAGGAACCTATGTTTAAATAAATATGGTTTCTTATATTCTAAGATGTAAGACTAAACTTTTCTTCCTCTTCTTCTTCTTTAAAACAAACCTTAATGTCCAAATCATTTTGAAAATTTACAACAATTTCCTCCCATTTTCAAAATGAGTAAAATAAATAAAATAGATTGCTGCATCACTAGAGTGTCTGCCTACATACTCATGTTTGGTAAAGCCAATGTAGTTCCAAGATCAAGTATTGCATCATTGTGGAGATCAACAGATAAATGGTAGGTATCTTTTTGATTTGAACCTTCACTTAGTATAAACCATTCAAAGTTCTATTGAGGTCTATTGTGAACATATCTTGAACCAACTAACCCTTATGATAGTACCAAAATAGCCACATATACTAATTTTCATATAAAGAGTGTTCTAACTATTCTGCATATTAATGGCCATATGCTCAATTCCTAATTTATGAGTCATCTTCAAAAAGTGGTCTTACTTTCATAAGAAACGACCTGATTTTCATACTCATATAGGTAAGTCCCTTAAGTTGTTTCTACGATAAACCTTTTGATTTTAACCTGACTTATTAAGGATCTTCATCCATCCTCTTCCATGTAAACTCCAACACTAATGATAGGTTATTAGTTTTAGTGTTCCGTAATCATTCTCTTAATTTGTTGGTACCCATTGAACTTTGTCTATCAATTTCCAGATATAAGTTAGGTTTCTGTTAAGGATGGTCAACTTTTATTTATAGACCTTAGCTCTATTTCATTTGATTTTATAGAAACCATAGCCTTTGGAAGACTTTTAGTAAATGAGTCAGCCACATTTTTTTTGTTTCTACGTAATCGACAGTTGTTACTCCTCTTTTGAGTAATTGTCTTACCATCTGATGCCGAAGACTTATATGTCTGAACTTTCTGTTATATGTTTTGCTAGAAACACTACACATCATGGCCCAATCGTCATAGTCAATCAAAGACTACTAGTGATGGCTTCTTCCATAACAGAATTTCAATTAATAAATTCATAAGCCATTCTACCTCAGTGCTTCCATCTGTGAATGCAATTAATTCTGATAACATTTTTGAGTCAGTAATATAGGTCTATTTCTTAGAGCACCAAGACATAGCTTGTAATGACCCAGTATTTAATAGCTATTTAAATGAATTATTTAATTATATTTTAAATAATTAATAAATGCATTTTTATTAACAAATAAAAATATTTTAAATAATCACTAGTGATAATCAAATCGTTTTCAAAATTTATTTACCAATATATATAGTTCATAGAGAAATATATAATGTGACCGGAGATTATTTTTTCGAAATATCGATTTTTCATTGGTAAAAGTTAATTAAAATGCTAATTGTAAACATATGTGTACACTATAAACCATTTTAAAATGTGTACATGTACACATATATACATGTACATGTTTCTCCTTAAGTGTGTGTATAGACATATGCGTACATACATACATACATACATACATATACATATATACATACATACATATATATATATATATAAGATAAAAGAGGATAATTTTAAAATAAAAATGTATATATTTCAATATATATTAATGCCTTTGTCAACGTATGGTACATGGATCATGGCACTAATAGCAAACATGACGGAGGGAAGGGTATCGGGGTTGGGGGGTGGGTGGGGTGATAATGAGGGGAGGTATGGTAATACACATACATATATATTTCAAATATAATCACTTAATATTATTTTAATTAATTCCTTAGACTATATATACCACTCACCACACATTTTTCTCAATTTTCAAGCTCCTTCTCCACTTCTAACTCCTAAAAACTTGAGAATATATTTCCATGGCTCCTCTTCATAATTTCTAGAATAAGAAAACATCACTTCTTTTACTAAAATTTACCTCTTTTTTTCACAAAACCACTTCTACAAATGCTTCAACACATCCTCTTCTAAGCTACAAAACTCCATTACCGAAAAACATAAGGGCCGACCTCAGCTTACCCTAGGCTAAGCCCAATTAACCTAGGACGAGCCTATTTCGTAGGTCCAAGTACTCGAAAATTTTCGTATTTCTAAGTTCATAAATTGCTTTCAAGTTCTTGCAAGAATTTGGTTAGGAATTGGTAATTTTTGATGAGTAAAACAAACATTTTTGGAAAAGAAATCAACTTGTTTTTAATGATCATATGTTGTGGAAATATAGTGTTTGTGGTGTTGAATTATTATGATGTTGGATGATATATGATTACAAGTTAGTTATTTGGTATTAATCTGTGACTTGGATAATATGTTGATATGTTTGGATATGTATATGGATATGGATATGTGATAGTGATTTATGATATGATGGTAGTATTGTTTGTTGAGTTAAACCAGGTATATTGTGAAATGGTTATGAAACTAGCGTTTTAAATTATTGAAAAAGGACTTGAGATCCGATGGAAAGGAAAAGCTTCCTTCTTACTCTTGGCTTTTGGAAATGTTTTCCAAGTTTAAACCTTTTTTTTAAAGTTTTCAAAACCCTTCACTTAAGTTTTCAAAGCATGGCGCAGCTAGTGTTAAGTGAGATTCCAACCTAGAAATCAATTCTAGCTAACTGCGCTTATAGCGATAGTCGCTACGGATGTAGTTCGGGAAATTTTGCAATTTCAAGTTTTAAAGTGTTTCTTTTGGAATTTTTTTGAAAACTCATTTAAAATTAAATTAAGTAAGTCAAAAGGTTTAAGTTTTAATTATTGAACGAGCTAATTATTTAATTTATTGATTAGGGTAATTATTAATTAATTAATTAAGTAATTAGGTTAAGTAATTAGAGTTTAAGAAATTATTAACTAAGTAAAATATTTTTAATTAAGTAAATTTTAAATAATGATTAATTAAGAAAAATAAAATTAATATTTATTTAATCACTTTTATTTACTTTAGTAAATTATTTAATTAGACTTAATTTTTTAGTTAATTATTATTTAATTAATGGTTAATTATCCACTTAATTAAGGTTTAATTTTTTAAATAAATGTTATTTAATTAAAGTTTAATTAAGGTTTAATTATTGTTAACCCGCCTTTTTACCAGGCCATGGACATGCGGGTTTAACTTAATCGGTTGCACGTTCGTCAAGGCTGGTGTACGATAGATTCAATCGACTGGATGGATGGATGACGCAACGTGCTTAGGAGATGGAAATATGACTGGATAAAGATGGATCAACTATAGTTTAGGTCTAGGAAATATGGTTCGGCATTGGCGATCATTCGGCACGTTGGATCGTTCGGCATTGGTAGGACGCTCGGCATCATGGATCGTTCGGCATGATAGGTCGTTCGGCAGGATGGATCGTTCGGCATCAGGGATCGATCGGCATTAGATGTATCGCTCGGCATCCTATCAGCTTTCGGCATGAAGATTTGTACTCGGCATAAGTGGATGCTCGGCATAAGGCCATTCAGCTCTTTACACGGCACTGAAGTACGCTCGGCCTTCCAAGGCTGTGCTCGGCATCGAAGGGGGTTCGGCAGACCAAACTGTGCACGACATTAAAGTATGTCCGGCATTCCTCCACTCGGCATTCGTACTCGGCATTGAAGTACGTCCGGCATTCTTTCACTCGGCATCTTCCACTCGGCACTTGAACTCAGCATTAAAAAGTGCGCTCGGCACACCTCACCCCAGCATTGATCGGCATGCATCACTCAAATGCCTCGACCGGCATTATTCTATCAGGCTTTGTTCGGCATTCTTCCTCCAGACGCTTCGTTCGGCATTGATGGCTCGGCATTGATGGCTCGGCATATGTGGACCGGCCATAAACTCGGTGGGCCTGAATCACGCAAAGGCCCAACAACTCAGGATTTGCCTATAAATACAGCATGTGGGGGTTCAGAAAAGGGATCCTGATTCTCTCTCCTGCTCTCTAACTCCCCTAAGGCTAAGTCTAGCCTATCACTTGGTAACTGTAATCAATTGTTACAGCAATAAAAAAGAAACTACTGGAGTGGACGTAGGCCAGAGTTAGCCGAACCACTATAAAATCTGCTGTTCTTTACTGCTTTCATTTTAATTTTAACTGTTCTTCATATTATTACTCTCTACACACTCTCTATCTGTTATCAGTAACTGTTAATTGGTGCTTTCATTTACATTTGGGTGTTAGTGACCAATTTTGGCGCTAACATTTTGGTGCTTTCACTGAGAAGGACTAGCACCCGCTGCATCGGGTAGAAAATTGGATTTGGAAGATAATGACTAGGCAAAACAGTCGAAGGCTAAGGGCTGAGAGAAGCCAACAGGAAGGAAGTCAACAAGCATCCTCCGGAGGTGAGGAAGTACCAGCTTCGATCTACATAACCCGGGATGAAATGGAAGCCATAACAAATTCACTGCAAGAAAGGTTGTTGAAGAGTCAACAGGAGATGATGCAGACTTTCTTGGAGAAAATGAGAGCTGCGGGGACCCAGAACTTAGGAACGGCTACAGCAGCCGTGGATGCAGGACAAGGAGCTAGAGTTATGGGACCCAATGGAGGACAGGATGCAGAGCCAGAGAGCAATCGACAAGGACTTGGGGGCAGGCCCGCAGGATCCAACACAGGAGGACCTTTGGAAGGAGTTCAACAGGCTAGAACTAACGTTGCTGCTAGCGAGCCACATGAAGAGTATGTACCGGAATTCCCTCGGGGGCAACCCCCGACAGACAACGCTGGATTGGTGGATATAATCAGGAAGACTGTGCGAGGTGGTTTGACCAATAGAGACTTGGAGGATGTAAATAGGAGTCCCTTTACTCCTACTATCAGGCAAGCTAGGAACCCACCCAAATTTAAGCTACCAAATTTGGAAATGTATAATGGGAAGGTGGATCCAACGGTTCATTTGACGAAATACATAAGGCATATGGAGGTACTGGGGGCATCGGATGAGGTCATGGCTCGATGCTTCCCACTGTATTTGACAGATATCGCAGCTATGTGGTTTAGACAGTTGGAGAATGGTTCTATCGGCACATGGACGGAGCTAATTGAGAGGTTTATGAGACAGTTTCGGGTCCACATAGTTAGACCCAAGAACGTGATGACTCTGACATCTATGAAACAATGGAAAGGGGAATCGCTCAGGGACTTCTTAACCAGATTCAACGCAGCGGTAGCCTCAGTGGATCGACCCGATCCGTCAATGGTTTTGATGGCGGCCGTCTCGGGAATCGCGGATAACTCGGATTTCAAAATATCATTGGAACGGGACCCACCGAGGGATCTCGGGGTGTTCTATCATGAGGCGGAAAGGTTCTTGAGACAGGAGGATGCGCAGGCTGAGAGAGTAGGGAGAGAGGCTGAAGCTTATGCAGTGAGGGGTGGAGGTCCATCCAGGGAGGATCTAAGTAAAGATGATAAAGGAAAAAGGAAAACGAATGGAAATGGTGGCACTTCGAAGAAACCTCGGAGGGAGTCAAAGTTTTCTTCTTACACAGATTTAACTGAGACTCTAGAAAGGATTTACTTGGAACTCGAGGGCGGCTCCAATACCGAAGGCCAGCAAAGAGGGAGCCTTCAGAATACGAACGGACATCGGGAAAACATTGCCTATTCCATGAGCTGGATGGGCACAACACAAACGACTGTAGGCATTTGAGGGATATCATTGAGGAGCATGTAAGGAATGGTCACCTACAGCAATATGTCAGGAATCGAACTACGGCAGGGGAGCAAGAGCAGCCACCACCTACCTCTAGCAATGGCAGCATTGGGTCTGGTCAACGCCGGTTTACTATCAACTAAACAGGTTCATGGTTTTGAATAAGTAATAGAACTCAAAGTAATACGGCTAGGTCACTTACACACGTATGGGATTGAGGACGGTCCCTAGGCGTGCTCTGAGATAACTGAAAACCGTACTACTTGAGTCTATGAAATTCTGCTTTCTTTCTAGTTTTCTGCAAACTTTGGTTTTCTCTTTCGTATTTCGGACATTTACTTTTCTTTGGTATGGTTTTGGAGTTTGGATTGAACTCCCGGTTTGGTTGGTTTTTTCTTGGTTTCCCATTCTGGTTTGGATGTTTGATTTTTGATATGGATTTCTGGTTTTATATTTGGTTTTGGATCAATGTAATAAACAGTTCAGGTTTTATAATTACTGTCCCGACCGGAGAGACGGGGCAATGATCACAAGTCACGAGTCCCTTCGCCGAAGAGCGAAGAAATGGACTCGGGCAAAATATCGAAGTCCTTGACCGGAGAGTCGAGGCCGGAGAATATAAAAAGTCCTTGACCGGAGAGTCGAGGCCGGAGAATATAAAAAGTCCTTGACCGGAGAGTCGAGGCCGGAGAATGTAAAAAGCCCTTGACCGGAGAGTCGAGGGTGGTGAATATCAAAGTCCTTGGCCGGGGTGCCGAGGCTGGAGAATATCAAAATCCTTTGCCGGATTGCTGAGGCCGGTGAATATCAAAGTTTTTGACCGGAGAGTCGAGGACGGACAACATACAAGCCCGTGATGGAAAAGTCAAGGCTGGAAGAGGATAACACGACCCGGCGAGGTCTACAAAATCAAGATTAAGCCCGGAGAGGTCATGGATTTGATGATATGGTTACAAAAAGGATGTGGACTTTGGATATCAGATTTGAGGCTATTCAAAACACACCTTCCAATAGCAAGGCATGTTTTGGGGGGCAAGTGTTAACCCTCCTTTTTACCAGGCCATGGACATGCGGGTTTAACTTAATCGGTTGCACGTTCGTCAAGGCTGGTGTACGATGGATTCAGTCGACTGGATGGATGACGCAACGTGCTTAGGAGATGGAAATATGACTGGATAAAGATGGATCAACTATAGTTTGGGTCTAGGAAATATGGTTCGGCATTGGCGATCATTCGGCACGTTGGATCGTTCGGCATTGGTAGGACGCTCGGCATCAGGGATCATTCGGCATGATAGGTCGTTCGGCAGGATGGATCGTTCGGCATCAGGGATCGATCGGCAATAGATGTATCGCTCGGCATCCTATCAGCTTTCGGCATGAAGAGTTGTACTCGGCATAAGTGGATGCTTGGCATAAGGCCATTCAGCTCTTTACACGGCATTGAAGTACGCTCGGCCTTCCAAGGCTGTGCACGGCATCGAAGGGGATTCGGCAGACCAAAACTGTGCGCGGCATTGAAGTACGTCCGGCATTCCTCCACTCGGCATTTGTACTCGACATTGAAGTACGTCCGGCATTCTTTCACTCGGCATCTTCCACTCGGCACTTGAACTCAGCATTAAAAAGTGCGCTCGGCACACCTCACCCCAGCATCGATCAGCATGCATCACTCAAATGCCTCGACCGACCTTATTCTATCAGGCTTTGTTCGGCATTCTTCCTCCAGACGCTTCGTTCGGCATTGATGGCTCGGCATTGATGGCTCGGCATATGTGGACCGGCCATAAACTCGGTGGGCCTGAATCACGCAAAGGCCCAACAACTCAGGATTTGCCTGTAAATACAGCATGTGGGGGTTCAGAAAAGGGATCCTGATTCTCTCTCCTGCTTTCTAACTCCCCTAAGGCCAAGGCTAGCCTATCACTTGGTAACTGTAATCAATTGTTACAACAATAAAAAAGAAATTACTGGAGTGGACGTAGGCCAGAGTTAGCCGAACCACTATAAAATCTGCTGTTCTTTACTGCTTTCATTTTAATTTTAACTGTTCTTCATATTATTACTCTCTACACACTCTCTATCTGTTATCAGTAACTGTTAATTGGTGCTTTCATTTACATTTGGTGTTAGTGACCAATTTTGGCGCTAACAATTATAGATAAAATAAGGATTATTAATGATTACTTTAAGATTAACTATGTTTTGATTGAGTTTTAAACTTATGGTTTAATCAAGGGTTATTTATTTTAAAGTTTCTCTTAAAACTCTGTAGGTTATTATTTTTAACCAATTTTCTTATTTAAGTGAATTGTTATAGAACCAAAAATCTCTTATCCATTCTATTAAGTAGGCAAATGAATTAAAGTAGTAATAATAAAACAATGACACATTTTATTGAAAGTAAGTCGACTCGTATTTATCACAAATACCGCACTTCGGGAACGTGATGCATGCGAGAGGGTTAATTTCGATAAGCGATTCATGATAATCTAAGCATATCGCATGTATGTCCATATGCAAATCTTTACACCCTAATAATGGGATAGTCCACTATAAACAACTTGACCTTTTAAATTATCGAATGTTGGTTTGGAGAGACTGCGATATGATATTAGTTGTTATTCGAAAACCACTTCGAACCAATGTAAATGTTAAAATTGAAAATAGTAAAGGCAAGGTCCAAGATGAAGACTTTGAAGCGCAAGGGCAATTTTTACTAACCCTAAGGGTGATCCAAAATGGGTGTGGTGGAAATAGCGCCTTTGGTTCGTTCATCTCGTTAACGACTTGTATAGTAAATGTTGTCATTATGTCAACAATTGGAAGGCAATGCTAGCATTCCAAGTGGAAATGCTATAAAAAAGGTTAATAGCCTCAAGCCTCATCATCCGGGAATGACCAAAACATGGTATGCAGCAGGGCTATGTGGTTCGCGCCTATCAGTGTATGTCATCTCCATATTTAGAATTGATATTTGACCCATTTTGTATGCTCCGGTACAGTTATTGATCCCAAACATGGTGGTGATGTATTCTGTACTACTAGTTAAGTGGTAGGCCGGTTTTATGTAGCAGGGGTATAAGATGTTCTTGTTAGACCCTAGGTGTATTTTATCTAGAGGTGCATCTTCGGAAGGTAGTTCCTTACCTAGTCAGGTATGGAACCCATTTCCCAATAAGTGCCTTCGGTCTTAGTTGTACACTTATTATGCTGGAATTTAATTAATCTAACATTTTGGTTATGTGATTTATTTACTTTAAAACCCTAGACATTATGATAACATCACTTGATTTCTATATAAAGTGTTTTTGGTCATCGTAAGGTAAAAAAAAATCCGTGTGTATGTGTGGCATGGTCTTTTGAGATACCTTTGATTTTCAAATCATTTTATAAAAGTAAAAATTAAGTTGTTTGAGTTTGCTCACAACAGACCTATGTCTGATACGGATTTTTATTTTCTTTTCCTAAAACTCTTAGGTATTCAAATTTTTATGAGTAGCCAACTAATCCAGGCTTCTTATGGAAGTATTCTAAAGGAGCTAGAGCAGGTGGCTTTACCATTAGTTGGTTATCATATACTCTACTATTTTTTTATGATCTATTTATTTGGTAATGGACAAGTAGTTATAACTGTCTAGTTGAAGTTGTAATGTAATGACTTTAATGTATCATTTATATGAAAATGACCATATAATATCCTGTGTTATCTATTATATGTTGTTCTGATTCATGGTGAGATTCTACGATCGTGTGGTTTCTTCTTGTCTTTCGTTTTCATCTACCCTTAATGGTTCGTCTTTCGATGTAAGAAAGGCGGTCGTTATATTTTGGTATTAGAGCTTAGGTTAAGCAAACACTAAGGCTTTGGGTTAGGATCAACTTCTAGAGTGTGTACCTAGAATTTTTATTCGTATACACACACACACACATCTCTGATAGGTAGATCAGATTAATAGGTTTGATTAGTACCATTCGTTCAAGATTTATCTCGGCCAAGTATTCTAAGATTATCTTACTATGTCTAGGTAGTAAGGAATGAGTAATATAGGCAGATGAGGTAGGGGAGCAGGTAGCACTACAACTACAAATGGTTTAACTCCAAATCCTGGAGGAGTTCGGATTGCTGAAGAGGTAGCACTAGATCAGCCAAGAGTGAATTTCACAACCTTATGCAAGGATAATACTAACCTTGAAAGTAAACCATTTAAGGGCACCAAGCCTATCATGGAAGTACAAGGTTGGTTGTGATCTTGCGAAAAGATTTTTATAGGTCTTGGCTTATCCGGTAAACAAAAAAAAAATTAGCAGCATGGCAACTGCAAGTGGGAGTAGCAGCTTGGTGGGACTCCCTTACTGCAAATGTTCTAGAAGAAAAGTTTTCATGGGCCTGATTTAAGGAAGTTTTTAGGGACCAATTCTTGCCAAGTACATCTAGTAGGACGAGGATGTACCACAACTTCATGGACTTGAATAGAGGGATTTATCTATAGTAGAGTATGAGACGAAGTTTGACGAGCTATCTTGCTTTGGACCAGAATTTGATCAACTCCCCATTAAAGAAGAACGAGATGTTTGTTTTGGGTATGTGGGAAGAGTACCACAAGAAAATGACTATTCACGTTAAAGGTACTTCTGTGGATTTAGTTAAAATGGCTCTAAGGTATGAGGCCATGGAAAAGAAGAAGCCTACAATGTTAACACCTAGTGGAAATACTGGTGGAAACGGTTCTAAAAGTAGAAAGTTCAATTCTAATTGGAAGAATCAGGGAAAGAGAAAGCCTGGCGGTGTAGCTTAAGGGAATAGTTTTAAGGATTTTGTTTGCGACAAGTGTTAGCAGAAGGTCCACGTTGCAAAGTTTTGCAAGAATTCTTGGATTTAGCAGCAGCAACAATAACAAAGTGGACCTATCATCCGATCATCCAGAAGACTCTTTGTTTTAATTGCTTGCAGCCAGGCATATAATAAAGGACTACCCATTAATGAAGAAGGTGTAGTAGCCTAAGTGTACGCCATTAAGAATGAAACGTTAGTGGTATTTTTGTTCGAGCATTATATGATACAGGTGCTTCTCATAGTTTCATCTCTTGTGAATAAGTAGTGAAATTTCATCTTATTTCAAGTATTGTAGAAAACTCTATGTGTGTGTATAACCCTATAGGTGGGGTGACCCATTTGAGTATGATTTGTAAGAATATGCTAATTTATTACCTTTCTCATCATTTTTATTGCGACCCATGTTTCTTAGACTTTAAGGGATTTGACATTATTCTTAGTATGGATATGAGGCTCTCTTAAAATGTAATAAGAGAACTGTATCTTTGCTAACTGATACATGAAGGAAAGCTAAGGCATAATGTAAGGAACCCGACATTCATATGTATTGTTTCTTGTATGCCCTAGAAGCATCCCAAGGAAATCTAGGGTTTATTGAAGTTTTTAAGAATTTTCCCAATTATTCAAAGAGGTTAAAAGTTTAGCCCCTTCCCCCCACCGAGAGATCAAGTTTCGTATTAATTTGGTCCATAGGGAAAGGCTTGTAATTCAACCTAAGTGAAGGATGGCTCTGAGGGAGAGAGTGGAATTGGTAAGTCGAGTCCAACACCTATTAAGACGAAGATTGGTTAGACCCAGTCGTTTGAGTTGAGGGTCTACTATGGTGTTTGAGGCTAAGTTTGAGGGATCTTTAAGCTTATACATGGACTATAGGGAGTTGAATAAGCTGACCCTTTGGAACAATTATCCTATGCCCACATCGATGATCTTTTTGATCAACTTCATGGAGCTACGGTATTTTCTCAAATGGATCTAGCTACTGGATTCCATCAGTTAAGAGTTGCTGAAGATAGTATACCCTTAGCTGCATTTAGAGGCCCTGATTATTTCTTTGAATGGTTGGCTATGCCTTTTGGGCTAACCAATGCACTTGCATATTTTGTAGACCTCATAAAACGTGTTTTCTAGGATGTTCTTATCCAGTTTGTGTAAGTTTTCATTGATGACATCCTTATCTGCTCAAAATCTGAGGAGGAGCATAAACATCATTTTGAAATGGTGTTGGGCACATTGAGGAGACATGTCCTGAAGTTGAAATTTTCTAAATGCAATTTTTGGAAATCGGAGGTAAGATTCTTAGGATATATTATGATGGGAGATGGTATTTCAGTAGATCCAGTGAAGGTGGAGGCTGTTTAGGAATGGAAGCAACCGCGGACTCCTACCGAGGTTTGCAATTTTCTAGAGTTGGATGGATAGTATAGGAGGTTTATTCAAGACTATTCCAAGATTCCCTCCCATTTGACTAAGCTGACTAAAAAGGAGAAAAAGTTTTTATGGACTCTAAATTGTGAAGAGACATTTCTAGAATTAGGGAAGAGATTGACTAGTGCACCAGTTTTGGCTGTTCCAGATGGAAATAGTGAGTTCATAGTTTACATAGATGCTTGTGGATTAGGACTTGGTGCTATTCTGATGTAGCATGGTAAAATGATTACATATGCAAGCAGGCAGTTGAAGCCTCATGAGAAGAACTATGCTATGCATGATCTGGAGTTGTTAGCTATTGTCTTTGCATTGAAAATGTGGAGAAACTACTTTCTGGGTAAGGAACCTTCTATTCCTCTTAGTTTCTTTCTAATCATTAGAGATTTAAGAGTAAGTTTTCTTTCTTTAATTAGGTGAAAATTTCTTTATATGCTAGGGAATGCTAATGTGGTGGCAGATGGCTTGAGCAGGAATGCCGTTTTGACTCTGTTGGAGGACACCTAACTTTCATAGAAAGAGTAGCGAGCAAGCAAAGAGAGGACAGAAGCTTCGCTGCAATCATCGAGAAGGTTAAGGAGGGGTAGTTTAAAATTTTTAAGATTGATAACCGGAGTTTTAAGGATGAATAGATGGTTCTATGTATCGAATGTCAATGGTCTTTGTTAGAATGCCATCGTTTTAAGTTGATTATCCATCTAAGTGTCTTAAAGATGCATAGGGATATGAAGCAGATGTTTTGGTGGAAGGGAATGAAGAAAGATATCTCTATCGTTGTTTGCAGGTGTTCATGCTGTCAACAAATCAAAGGTGATCATCAGAAGACGGCCGGATTATTACAACCTTTGGAAATACCTAATTGGAAATGGGAAATGATATCAATAGATTTTATCGATGATTTACCCAGAACCAGAAAAGGAAATGAAGGAGTGTGGGTTATCATGGATCAACCGAGCGTACATTTTATTCTGGTAAAACTGACAAGGACCGCTACTTCTTTAGCTGAAATATTTATAAGAGAGACAGGTTGCATGGAGCTCTTACAAGTATTGTAAGTGATCGAGACCCCATATTTACTAGTTAATTTTGGGAAGCATTGCAAACAACTCTGCGGACAAAGTTGAGCTTAAGCACAGCATGTCACCCCCAAACTAACGGACAGACAGAGCGAGTGAATCAGATTTTAGAGGATCGCTTAAGATCATATATTCTGGATTTTGATGGATCAAAGGAGGATCATTTGTATTCGGTTGATTTTTCCTACAATAATAGCTTCCAAGCAAGCATCGGAATGGCACCGTATAAAGCCCTATATGGAAGACTATGCAAGTCACCAGTATGTTGGGTTGAGATGGAAGATAGATTAGTTCTTAGACCGGACATGACTTGAAAGCTACCAAGTAAGTGGAAATGATTAAGAAAAGAATGAAGGAGGCCCAAGATCGCCAAATGAGTTACGCTGATAAGAGACGAAGAGATTTGAAATTTGTTGTTGGGGACTTGGTGTTTGTAAAGATTTCACCAATAAAAGGAACTGTTAGATTTGAAAAAGATGGGAAGTTAGCTCCTAGTATGTTGGACCCTTCCGTATTCTTGAGAGGATCAAATCACTTTCTTATAAGGTCGAGTTGCCAGAGAGATTGGCGGTAGTTCATAATGTGTTCTACGTGTTGAGAAAATATGTTCATGATCCATCTTTGATTGTGGAGTCAACAGTTCAAGAGGAATTGGAAATAGAATCAAACCTGACAGTGGTTAGACATCCAGTTTATGTTATAGATCAAGATGAAAAGAGGTTGCTTAACAAGGTGGTGCAACTAGTTAAGATTCAGTGGAGAGAGAATCCAAGAGACTACATGTGGGAGATGGTGGATCGTATGAAAGAAGCCTATTCCGAGTTGATGTTAGGATAGCTAATATAGGTTGTATATCTAGTGCATCTTTTTTGCTATGGATCCTTAGTGTATGTATTTGTATGTGTATTATGATATGAATATATGGCTTTTTGCGTAGTTTGAATTTTTCTCCTTTATTACTAATTTTGGGACGAAATTCATTTAAGCGGAGGAGTGTGTAACGATCCAGAATTTAATTGCTATTTAAATGAATTATTTAGTTATATTTTAAATAATTAAAAAATGGATTTTTATCAACAAAAAAATATTTTAAATAATAATTAATGATGATAAAATCGTTTTCAATTTTTTTTATCAATATACGTAGTTCGTAGAGAAATAGAAAATGTAACTAGAAATTATCCGAAATATTGATTTTTCATTGGTTAAAAGTTAATTAAAATGCTAAAACACTGTTATAAACATATGTGCACACTGCAAGCCTTTTAAACATGTGCACACATATACATATATACATGTACATGTTTCTTCTTAAGAGCGTGTGTGTGTGTGTGCATATAAGATAAAATTGGATATTTTAAAAAAACTGTATATATTTTAGCATATATTAATGCCTTTGTCAACATATGATACATGGATCATGGCATGAATAGTAAAACATGATGGAGGGGAGAGAACATGGGAAGGTGGTGCAGACCATAGGGGGGAGGTATGGTAATACACACACACATATTTTAAATATAATCACTATTTATTATTTTAATTAATTCCTAAGCCTATATATACCACTCACCACTCGTGGTTCTCATTTTTCAAGCTCCTTCTCCACTTCTAATTCCTATAAACATGAAAATATTTCCATAGCTCCTCTTCATAATTTGTAAAATAAGAAAATATCACTTCCTTTACTAAAAATCACCTCTTTATTTCGCAAAACTACTTCTACGAACCATTCAACACCTCCTCTTCCAAGCTATAACACTCTACCACCCAAAAACATAAGGGTCGAGCCCAAACTACCCTAGAATGAGCCCAATTAGCCAAGGTTGAGCCCATCTTAGAGGTCCAAGCACCTAAAAATATTCATATTTCAAAGTTCCTAGATTGCTTTCAAGTTCTAACAAGAGTTTGGTTTGAAATCAATAATTTTTGGTGAGTCAAACAAATAATTTTGGAAAAGAAACAACTTGTTTTTAATAATCTATATGCTGTGGAAACAGTGTTTGTGATGTTGAATTATTAGGTCGTTGGATAATATATGATTGCAAGCTGGTTGTTTGGTATAGATTTCTGACTTGGATAATATTGTAACATCCCGTATCTGGAGGCCAAAAGCTAAGCACTACAGATGCTGCAGTCATCCATAGTATTAACTTCTGGCGATAAAATACGGAAATTATAATGGTATCTATAATAGCAGAGCACATGAATATGAACAAAATCACAAATTTCAAAAAAAACAACATTTTGCTGATTACATTTCAAAATAATAATTCATATCCATGTTACATAATCCCTAAACGTTTCCTAGGAAATGATTAAATACGTCATTACAAAAATACACCAAGAGCGACATATGAAGATGCTCCTTGAATGATTAGAATCATACAGTTATAATTGGATTAATACATACACAGCGGTAATAAACATAAATCAAAGAACTAGAACTCCTAAATATCTATCTGTTAGCCTCCTACTTTCCTTCGGTAGATTTATTCGTCATCCTGTTAAAATCTGAAAAATCTTAACCCTTGGCCTACTCAAATTTATTTTGGGCACCCAAGAATTTAAGGGGAAAACATAAACTTCGAGTCAGACATAAAGCCTGGTGTGAATAATGCTATACATCCTGGTTATTAATGTTAAGTGAGACTATGTCGCTTAGTGGAATGGGTTTCCCCTCGCTAACATTCTTTTAAAACATATCCTTTACAAACCTTTATCTTACAACCAAAATTGGTTAAAATTGCAGATCATTATTATGTAAACATACATATCAAGTAACAAATGGACTATCTGTCTGCACATTATAGTTTTTTGGCTTAATATTAACCTTTAGCTGACTCGGGCCTACCAGACAATGTAACAAAATTTATCCAACATCTGTTAAACACACCTCTTCTAGAGGTCTATCCTTAACTATTTGTTAAATGCTTCTTCTCTAGACGGTCTGTCCCTAACTTAACATCTCCTAGGATCACCTGAACCTAATGGCTTTTGTTATCATGACTTCTGGTCAAGGCCGGGATATTAACAAATTGGCTAAAAAGGAAGGATATCAAGATTGGAGATCGATTAGAAACAGTGGTTCTGATCGATACCGTCAATATTGAAACAAGCTCCAATCAAGTTAGATCGATCGAAAATAATAAAAAAAAGGCTCGATGAGTCTGCACTTCGAATTTCAGGTCAGTCGAAGTTCATATGATCAAGTTATGGATGGATTAATATTCGTGGAAAAGTAGTTCGTATCGACAAAAATGGACGTGGCTGTATACTATAGATCGATACATCTATTCGATGCTTTCGTATTGATCAAAATGGATATGGATATGCACAACATACACATTCTTTTGTTCATTTGGTTTGGATCGATTACAATTCGTATTGATAGATTTCGTATCGGTCGAATGATGGGGGATCAGATCGATACGAGAGAAAGGGTACAGTATGGGATCGATATGAAGGATAGCGGCGTTGGATGGATTTAGAGGCGTGTTTCGTATTGATCATGTTCGTATCGATCGGTATGAAAGAAACGGTCAAGATGGAGCATAAAACATGGATCACAACACAAGACTTGGATCGATGTAAACGAGATGGATACGTAATTGATGGATAAATAATCGATGGATATGTAAGCAATGGACATGAGCTAATGGATATGAA
Source organism: Allium cepa (assembly GCA_030765085.1). Taxonomy (NCBI): domain Eukaryota; kingdom Viridiplantae; phylum Streptophyta; class Magnoliopsida; order Asparagales; family Amaryllidaceae; genus Allium; species Allium cepa. Next base: position 542,054,093 of record CM060940.1, on the reverse strand, counting down.
TCCATCGATAAGAAGGCTTCAGCTTCGCTAGCAAACTCAATTTTGGATGGATCATATATATTAAACCACAAACCTAAGTGCTAAGAAATTTTCATAAAAGTTTGCATATCAACTCAAGAGCAACCATAATCGATCGCAGCTCAATTGGAGCGATTCTTGATCGATACAAAATCGATATGGATCGATCAGGGATCGATCCCAAACCACTCCAGATCGATCATGTAGGCCCACCTACGCATGAGAAAGAGTATTCTAAGGTTCAAGGCAGATATTTCTAGCTCCACACCTATAAATAGCACCTCCATTGCAGCTAAAAGGGACTTCTAGCGGACTTCTCTTTATCTTCTTCTTCTCTTTTGGCTAAACTCTGCCACTTGGTTATTGTAATTCAAAGGATTGTAACTATAATCACAGGATAAAAGGAAATAAACTGATCAATTCAAAGTGGACGTAGGCTTGAGATAGTCAGACCACTATAAATCCTATGTCTTCTCTTACTTTCTTTCATTTTAATTTTGATATTTCTTCATTTTTAATCTCTACATCATCTGGATCTGAGATCTGTGACTGGATACTAAGGATTTGTATATAAACATTGGTGCTTTCATTACATTAGAGGTTTGTGACCATTTTTGGCGCAAACACTTTGGTGCTTTTGCTGAGAAGACCAGCACCCGCTATATAGGATTTGGATTTCAGATTTGGAAGGCTAAAGGATCATATCTTGGAGGAACCATGGTCAGGCAATTAGTTAGGAGGACATTACCAAAAAGGAGCCATCAAAAGGGAAGTCAAGAGGCTTCCTCTAGAGCTGGAGCAAATCAGGCATCCATCTACATCACAAGGAATAAGATGCAGACTATGATGGATTCCATGCAGGTGCGTTTGCTAAAAAGGCAGGAGGAGATGATTCAAATTCTTCTTAGACTGTTTAGACAGGCCAGGGCAGCAGGAGCTGCAGAAGGTCAGATTCACGGTGTTGGACCAGAAGGACTCAACAGGCCATCAGATGGAGCAGTTCAAGAGGGGGCAGCCCCCAATCAGCATACAACTATCAATTTGGACGGATCTAGACTCAGGGGCAAACCCACGTGTAATGCTAGACCAATTCATGGAAGAATGCCAAGTGATGCTGCACATCCTGATGCCCATAGTAATATAGGTGTGCATGACGAGGAGTACATAAAAGAATTCCCTCAAGGACTTGTGGGGTAGCTAGGAAATGAAGACGGGGAGCAACCCTTGGTGGACAACACTGATTGGCTGAAATTATCAGGAGAACTATGCGCAGAGGTTTGACAAATAGAGATTTGGAAGGAGTAAGCAGGAATCCATTTACCCATAACATCAGGATGCTAGGAATCCACCCGAGTTCAAGCTGCCTACTTTGGAAGTATACAATGGTAGGACGGACCCTACCGATCATTGGATTAGGTATACTAGAAATATGGAAGTGTTGGGGGGCATCGGACGAGGTTATGGCCCAATATTTCCACTTGTACTTGACGGATATAGCTTCTATGTGGTTCAGGCATTGGAAATGGATGTATTAGGACAAGGACAGAATTGGTGGACAGGTTCTTGAAGCAGTTTCGGGTTCATATCAAAAGACCAAAAAATGTAATGACACCAACGTTGGTAAAATGGAGGACAAGAGAGTCGCTCAGGACTTCATTAACCTAGTTTAATGCAGCAGTTGCTTCAGTGGATCAGTTAGATCAATCAATGGTTCTAATGGAGGTTGTGTTAGGAGTCAGGGACAACTTAGATTTCAAAATATCGTTTTACAAGATCCACCAATGGATCTTAGGGAATTCTTTCATGAGGCCAAAAGATTCCTTCGAAAGGAGGACGTAAGTTTGGATATGAATCTAAAAGAAGTAAAAATGGTCAAGGATGGAGGACCATCCAATGAAAGATTGGGTAGGGATAAGGATAAAGAAAGAGGAAGTCAGACGACGATTCTTGCAGGGAAAGGAAGCGTTGGGAGAACCAAAATTCTCCACTTACATCGGACTGAATGAGACATTGAAATGAATATGCATGAAAACTTAGGATCGCCTTCCTTACCGAAGGCCATCGAGGAGGGAACCCTTGGAATGCGAGAGGGCATCGAAAAGACACTGTCTCTTTGATGACCTGGACTGGCATGATGCTAACAGGCGCATGCATCTAAAGGATATAATCGAGGAGTACATAAGGAGTGGTCAGTTGCGGCAATACAACGGGACTCAGAATGCATCGGTGGAACAAGGGCATCCATCGTTTACCTCAAACAGCAATGGCACGAGGCCAAGGAAAGATGGTCGGTTGGTAATCATCTGATCGAGGTGGTATGGAAAAAGTAGAAAACTCTGGGCTGACGGCTAAGTCACTTACTCATGTACGAGGATGGAGATAGCCCCTTGGCATGCTTTGAGATGATGATAAACCGTGGTGCTTTAGTTTGTGAAATCTACGTTTTCTTTCTGGTTTGGACATTTGCTTTTTTCTAGTTTGGTTATGAAGTTTGGTTTGGACTCTTGACTTTTTTTGATTTTCTGGTTTGGATTTTGGTTTGGATGCTTGTCCTTTGGTTTGGAACTTGGTTTGGATTTTTGATATGGAATCTGATTTGATCTAGATTTTAGATTGGATTTTGGTTGGATTTCTATCTAGTTTCTGGTAAAAGGTCATCGGGTATGGATTCTACAAGGAAATGGGTAATCGCTTCGTCCGAATGTGGCGAATCGACTTATTTAGGTCGTCAAGTATGGACTATGCTCGATAAGGGTACGAGAGACCAGGATTCGACTTAGGAATTAAGCCATAGCATTACTTAGCTTTCATGGACACAAAACCAGGATCATCGTCAATCTAGGACGTATGCCAAGGCATTGCTTAATACAAGTCGTCGAGTGTGGATTACGCTCGGCAAGAACTCGGGGAGGTTATGGATCTGAATATTGGATATGAATAGCTAAGGATTTAGGCATAAACTCAGAGTGGTCTTTGATTTGGCTAAGGGTCCGGAGCAGTCCTGGATTTGGATATCGACCCAAAGAGGTCATGGGTTTGGTTATTGGTTGCTAGATGTGGATGGACTAGAACTTGGTTGTCAGGTTCGGATGGATATGGAATTGGCTAAGGATTTGGTTATTGGATTTAAAATCAGATATAGACTAAGAGCAGTCGTGGAATTGGATAAGGATATGGCTATAACACTTGGATAGAATGACTTGGTAATGGATTGGATTATGGATCGGATGATATGGCTATGGATGGAATATGGACTTTGGAGGTCATATTTAAAGCTATTCAAAACATGCCTACCATAAGGCATGTTTTGGGCGGTAAATGTTACTCCGCCTTTTGGTCAAGGTCAGGATATCAACAAATTGGCTAAAAACGAAAGATATCAGGATTGGAGATGGATTGGAAACATAGGCTATGATCGATACCGTCAAAATTGAACCAAGCACTAATTGAGGTGGGATCGATCGGGAATGATAAAAAAGGCTTGGTGAGGCTACACTTTGAATTTTAGGTCAATCGAAGTTTATATACTTAAGTTATGGATGGATCAATATTTATGGAAAACCAGTTCATATCGATACTTTCTATCGATCAAAATGGACGTGGCTGTATACTTTGGATCGATACATCCTTATCGATTCTTTCACATCAACAAAAATGGGTATGGATATAGACAACACGCACATTCTTTTGTGCATTTGGTTTGGATCGATTAAAATTCATATCGATAGATTTCGTATCGATTGAAAGTACCCCTGTAGATCCTACTGAAAGTACCCCTGTAGATCCTACTAAAAGCACCCCTGTAGATCCTATTGAAAGTATCCCTTTCAAAAGTATCGTATAAACTTTTCAAAACCATTGAAATTCCTTTTCCTTCGAAAGCTAAAAACCTTAGACATCCTTTTTGAAACCACTAAACATTGCCTTTCAATACCATAGGAAAAACATTCCCTTCAAAAACCATTCAAAACCATTGGAAAACCTTTCCTTTAGACCTCTCGAAACCATTGGGGAACCTTCCCTTCAAAACCTTCTTTAAAACCTTTTGAAGGTATTAAAAATCTTAAACCCTTCAAAAGAAATTTGGGATTCAATTTAAAGCATGTGGAAAACACTTTTTGAAACCATTTATGTCGAAATGATTATCTTTTGACACCATTGGGCTATTCTTTAAAATCACCAGGAGTCACAAGCAATAGGGTCAAAAGCTTACCCTTTCGAAAGCTATCAATAAGTTAGGAAGTGATGGTGTCGAAACACCCCTTCCGAAAGCGTTGGAGAAGTGGTTAACTTAAAAACAAAGTATACCCTTTGAAACCATTGACTTTGAAAGATAGAGAGGCGGTAACTAGGGATTTCGACCCCTCGAGAGCTTTACTTAAAATAAAAGAATGCAACCAAGTCAAAACCATTCTTTTGAAAATAATGGAACCAGTCGAAAGCAACTAAGCTGCAGGTGCTACCTTAGTTTTAAAACATGCATACTCCAACCCCTTCAGAACCTAAGGTTTCGATTAAGTACCCCTTCACCTTTGTCCAAAATGCTACATACACTGAAAGGTTTGGGTCAGAATCCCCTGTACCGAAAGTGGCGGAACATGCTAAAATCATGTTATCCTTGTTTTTTACTTAAAAGAGTAAACTTTTCAACTAATCTGCTTTTATTTATCAAATTTTCATTGGTTGCTAAATACTATTTATAAAAGTGCTGCCAATAATTTCAGAAATTACGGTGATATTATTTTTCAACATTCCCCTTCTCCTTAATTAAATATTTAAAACATTTAAGTCCCATACCATAAATAATTTTATATATTCATCAAAACACTTAGGAAAAATCTGGAAAAATGCCAGAAAATCTATTTTAATATGTTTTCTAAAAGATAAATTTTTTATACCTAAATAGTTATTTATTTTGCCATAAATAAATTATAACCCAATAAATCATTTTTTATTAGAAAATTAATATAAAATCCACATTAATTCAGAAAATTATGAAAATTGAAACCCGTCTCTAAAATAATATTTCTGGTCTGTGTCTAAAATTGGAAGGCATTTGGATGTAATTAAATATGGTTTTTACATCAAAACATATCATAAAAATCAAAATGAACATGCATAAATCACTAACAAGTATATATAAACATTTAATCATCCAAAATATGGCATTATCATGAGAAAAACCATTTCGGGTTAACCTTAAAACCGAAACTATGACAAAATGGGATGTATTTATCATTCACCTTAGCTTTGTGATTAAAGATGTGACATTTGATGTTGAACAAGTTGATTTACTTCTTCCCCTTGAAAATCCTAGCTTTATCTTCTCATGAAATTGAAAATGGTGGTCGGCCTTAAAATATTTTACTTGGGAATGAAATGAACGTGTGTTTGATTTCCTAAGGGTATAGAGTATAAGTTCTATCAATTTCTTATTTTGCCATTCCTAATTTCCTACCACTTATTTCCACTTTATTTCTTTAGTTCAATCTACTTGTAGGCACCCTTGGTTAAGTCAAATCTTAATCATTTAATCATCTAACATTATTTTATTTTATTTGCTAATTAAATATTCTAAATAATGTTGCTAAAAAGATGGGGAGTTAAAAATATTTTGATGTGTTTGGTATGTACATGGATATAGATATGTGATATTTGTTTATGATATGATGGTAGTATTATTTTGTGAAACAATACCAAGTATGTTGTGAAATAGTTACGAAACTAGCGTTTTAAATGGTCGAAAAAGGACTTAAGATCCGATGGAAAAGAAAAACTTTCTTTTTAGTCGTGGCTTTTGGAAATGTTATCAAAGTTTGTACCTTTTGTTTAAAGTTTTCAATACCTTTCAATAAAGTTTTCAAAACATGGTGCAGCTAGTGTTAAGTGAGATTTCCACCTAGAAATCAATTCTAGCGAACAACACTTATAGTGATAGTCGCTGTGGATGTACTTTGAGAAATTTCGTTATTTCAAGTTTTAAAGTGTTTTCTTTTGGATTGTTTTTGAAAACTCATTTCAAATAAATTCAGTAAGTCAAAAGGTTTAAGTTTTAATTATTTAATTGATTAATTAGGGTAATTATTATTTAATTAATTAACTTAGTAGTTGGTTAAGTCATTAGAGTTTAAGAAATTATTAATTAAGTAAAATATTTTTAATTAAGTTTTAAATAAGATTTGTAACGATCTCAGTTTTAAAAACGTATTTAAATTTCTAATTTAATTTAATTTTGGATTAAATTATGGATTTGTTTGAAATTTTCAAAATTAATAAGAAATACATACTTATTTGTTTTTGAATTTGATTTGAAAGTCAAAAAAAAAGAAGAATATTTTCAGTTGAATTCAATTATAAATTAAATGTTTAAGATATAACTATAGAGTAATAACAAAAGAAATACAAATAAAAATCTAAGTACATATAGAATATAAAGTAGGAAAAAAAAATCAAATAATCTTCAAGCATAAAACAAATATGAAAATAAACAAAGCAAACATATGAATATGTTTGCAAAAGAGAGTAAACAAAATACTTAGACACAAAGCAAAGCAAGAAGCAACTTGGAAAGCAAAACAAAAGAAGTACAAACAGGTACATACATAAAACGACAAACTATGCAAAACAAATCTACACAAAAAAAAAACTGTACATGCATCTATTAAACAAATATCTCAGCCGAAATCAAATAGACGCAGGCATGTCTCGGGTATATTAAATTGTTTGTTCGAATGGGTTTGGGAGCGTGATTATGTTACCCAATATAAGTTTAAAATTTGAACTTGGCAGAAAAGAAAGGAAAAGAAAAGAAAAACAGGGAGAAGAAGAGTAGGTGAGAAGAAGAATAGGGAAAAGGAGAACAGGGTAATCTCGGGTTATTGAGGGAACGGACTCGAAGTAGAGCTCGAGCGTTTCAGCGTTTAGCTCGGGTTCGCATGCTTCCAGAGTTTTAAACTTTAACAAACGTAGCTGAATATATTTCTAAAAGTATTTCTTTAATAGATGAGGATTTTATTGTTAAGTTAGGTGATATAAACTAAAGGGTTGGAAATAATGGATCTTTGAACAATTAAGTTTTGAGCTTTATATTTCTGACGATTTATTTTAAATAAAAACTTAAAATAAGGGATTTAGTAATAAAATCAAAATGTTTTAAATGTTGAAAAAAAAGAAAAAGAAAAGCAAGTTAATTTATATTGTTAATAATAATCAAGTTGAATAATTAATTAAACTATAATTGTAAATAGGGATTTATTAATGGTTAAGTGATAAATAAAGGGTAATTAAATACTTAAGTTAATTAATGAAAAATTAATAGTTAATTAATTAAGTAATCTAATTAATAATTAATGGTCGATTAACTAAGTAATTAATGAATGGGTAATTAAGTTTGATTAATAATAAAATTTTACTTAATGATTCAAGGTAATAGATTTAGTAATTAAGACTTAAAAATTGATTAAGAATTGATTTGTTAATTAACTAATTGAAATGAAATAAGAAATCAATTGATAATTAATTAAACAGGGTTAAGGAATAAATTGTCAAGTAATAAATTTTAATTTGAATTAATTACAATTAAAAAATAAAATTTAAAGATGATTACTTATAGATTGTATATATATAGGATATATGATTCGTTATAAAATAAATTGATATTTCTGTTTGAAATTATGATGCTGTGAGGTGTGAATTACTCTGTGCTAGATTATGATTGGTGATTTATTCTGTAAACCCTTGACCCGTAAAACGGCATTTGAAATTCGATGCGACAGGGAGTCGGATTCCAATTGGCTATCCGAAACCCACATCGAATTTTAATAATGAATCTCTGTGATTGATAAATTTAATTATTTATGAATATGTGAATGAAGATAAGCGTTATGGATTTTACCGCTTATCGATATTGATTGAATCTGTGATAATTGATGTGGTGCACTATTGTGTAAAACCCCTGGACCACACCATACACACACAAATATGGATTTCACGTGGAAATCAGCTAACTCACGGATTTTTAAATAAGTTTGAATTTGAATTTTAAATTCAAATAGTTTGGAAATAAATTAAGTTCAATGTGAAGATCTTTTGAAAAAGGTGTTTTAAAAATAAAAGTTATTTTGAATAACTAATAGAGATTTGGAATTTGAAAATTTTGTTTGAAAATTGGAATTCAATATCTGAAATTAAATTCTACATATAACATTTATGATTTAAAAAGGAATTATACAAGTATATGGATTTTTAAACCATTTCTAAAGCGTCGTTTTGGAAATCAGAATTGACCCAAAGTTGTTAACTTGTATAAATGAAATTAGATTTTTCCAAAATAAAACTGTTGTTTCCAAATAATAAAAGTTTTCACATGAACAGTGAATTTCCAATTTGTTAAAAAAGGGATTTCAAGTTAAAACTAAGATAGTTTTCCAAGTTATAAATGAATATTTGGAAACAAATTTTGAAAATGAATGTTTGGGAACGATTTGAAAACTATAAGACAAATCTTTGAATTTAAAGATTTGATGAGTTAAGCTTTTTGAAACGAAATTGTTTTGAAATCCGAGAATGAATATTTATGAAAGTAGGTGAACATTATGAAATAAATCTTTTGTTTAAAAGATTTGAAATGGTAATTGGTTTAAACCATTTGAAAGAAAGTTTTGAATTATTAAGTTGTGAGTTAATTGAAATCCCATATCCATATGTTTTAAATGTTGCGCTCACTATTCGGTTTAGCCGGGAGAGGACCTTTGTGTCGTATATCCCATTCCGAATATGTGATACGTCGTTATGGATGGCATTTGAAGACCGGTGGTGAAGACCGGGTATTTGTGAGAACGATAGGACAACCTATCGATTGTCTCTGCACCGAGTAGCTACGGTATAGAGATTCCCTAAGTGATGGGAAATCCGATCGGGATTGTGAATACTCGGATTGCAAGGGCTTCTTTGGAAGTGCCTTCGGTTCTGTTCGAACCCAGAACAGACTTGTATGGATTGTGTGTCTGATACTACACTTTGAGATATAAAGCAGATTTCTTTCAAATACATTTCTGTTGGTGGCGGAGAATTTATTCTCTTAGCTTAACACCCTTCTCTGAGACGTACGAGCTCAGAGGTTATGTAGTTGAAGGTTATCAGCGATATATTCCCAATTTGGTAATGTGACATGCTAAGTGTTGCTGTGAAATGATCATTGTTTGATCATTTGTGATATGATCATTTGTTTGATCATTTATCTTTGTGATCATTACTTTGATCATTTGTTGACCCAAAGCATGGCTTTGTACCAAAGCGTGGCTTTGTGGATGTGACCTCGTCGAGCCTCACACCCCGGAATGGTCAAAACAGGAAAGATGCAGCAAGGTTATTAGAGGGTAGCGCCCCTTTAGGGTATGTACATCTCCTTCTGGATAGAAGTGGTATCATGGTATGGAGCCCAGATACTTACTTATGTGGACATCACAAACCTATATATATCTTGTTTTGTGATTTGATGTTGGGGCCCCGGTTAAAGGTTGTTACAACCGGGAGGTGGCATACTCGTGTCAGTAGTTACCCAGTTAGGGGTAACCCGACCTTGTGTTGGCAGAGATCCGGTTAGGTTCTCGGGACGTCCATCCAGAGGCGTTTCCATGTGGCAATGGGAAGTTCCTTGGCCTGACCATTTGTTGGAAATCCAAAGAAACAATACGAGCCTTGTACGGTATTAGTTGTAGAACCTGTCTCCTCAGGAGGCAGCTATAGCGGGCATAATATAATGGTACCTATGCTGGCTAAGATCTATTTTCTACTTTCGAAATTCTTTTCTACACTATGCACTAATAATAATATCAAATGGTTTGATTTTGCGTAGTAAGCATGTTTGACTATCATAAGAAGAAATCTCCTCCAAGTTTGCATTTGCATTGTGTGTGTGGCGGGAGGTCTTATGGTAGTTTCATTTTCAAAAAGCATTGCGAATTTATTTTAAAATTCTCTTGTTGATTGTTTAAAAGATAAACTGTTTTTGTTGCTCACACCAGTCCCATGACTGATCCGGAGTTTATTGTTCCTTTCCTAAACTCTGGGTGCTCATTATTTTCTACACGAGCAGTCTAGAGTTGGGTTTTTCAGATAGTTAGATATAGTGGATTATCTGGAGTTAGTTCAGTCCTTGGTTCGCACCAGTCTTGCTTATCTTTGTGCATCGTTATTGGGAGTTCGAGCTATTGTTGGATTGGTTCTTGGAGATGGAGTTCAGATTTGGAGTTCTTCGTTGAAGACTATCTTAGAGTTATTTGTCCCGCTGCTGTTGTTATCTATTTCTTTCCGCTGCTATTTTATTGTATCTCTGATGTATATTGATATTCATTGTATCACTCTATTGTATCAGTGTTGTATATCAATGTATTATTCTTTTTATTCCGCTGTGTTATTTACTTAATGTTGTTATAAGCTCCGGCGAGTCGGATTTGGACGGTCGAATCTACGGCATTCGAATACGATTTGAAGTATGGATGTCGATTTTCGAGCGGGCAAAATTCGTTATCGTCACATGATTAAATAAAATTAATATTAATTAAATAAAGTTTATTTATTTTAATAAATTATTTAATTAGATTTAATTGTTTAATTAAAGGTTAATTATCCACTTAATTATGGTTTAATTTCCTAAATAAATATTATTTGATTAAAGTTTAATTGAGGATTAATCATAGATAAAATTAGGATTGTTAGTGATTTAATTTTGATTTAACTAAGATTATTTAAGTTTTAACTAAGTTTTAAACTTATGATTTAATCAAGGGTTATTTATTTTAATGTTTCTTTTAAAATTCTATCTGTTATTTATTTTTAATCAATTCTTGTTTAAGTGAATTGTTTTAAAACTAAGGATCTCTTGTCCATGATATTAAGCAGCTAAATGAATTAAAGTAGTAATAAGAAAACAATGACGTGTTTTATTGAAAGCAAGTCGACTCATAGTTATCACAAATACCGCACTCTAGGAACATGATGAACACAAGGGGGTTAATTTCAATAAGCGGGTCATGATAATCTAAGCATGTGAAACATATTTCCATACGTAAATCTTTTACATCCTGATAGTGGGATAGTCCATTATAAACAACTTGACATTTAAAATTATTGAACTTTGGTTTGGAGATACCATGATCGGATATTAGTTGTTATCTGAAAATCACTTCTAACCAATGTAAACGTTCAAATTGGAAATAGTACAGGAAAGGTCCAAGATGAAGACTTTGAAGCTTAAGGGCTATTTGCTACTAACCTTGAGAGTGATTCTAAAATGGGTGCAGTAGAAATAGTGCCTTGGGTTCGTTCTTCTATTAAACGACTTGTATGGATGAATGCTGACACTGTACCAACATTTGGAAGGTAATGTTAGCATTCTAAGTCACAATGCTATAATAAAGGTAAACGTGGTCTTAGGTCTCATCATTCAGAAATAATTAAAACAAGATATGCAGTAGGGCTGTGTGGGTCATGCATATCAATGTATGTCATCACCATATCTAAAATCGATATTTGACCCATATTGTATGCTCCGCGGTTGCTAATCCCAACCGTGATGGTGATGTATTCGGTATTACTAGTCAAGAGGTAGGCCAGTTCTGTGTAGCAAGGTTACAAGATGTTCTTGTCAGACCCCAGGTGTATTTTATCTAAAGGTGCATCTTCGGAAGGTAGTTCCTTACCTGGTCATGTATGGAATCCATTTCCCAATAAGTGCCTTCGGTCTTAGTTGTATACATATTATGCTGGAATTTAATTAATGTAACAATTTTGGCTATGTGAATTATTTGTTTGAAAACCCTAGATGTTATGGTAATTTCACTTGATTTCTATTTAAAGTTTTTTGGGTTATCGTAAGGTAAAAACCATTCGTGTTTATGTGCAGCGTGGTCTTATGAGATACCTTTGACTTTCAAATCATTTTATAAAGTAAAAAATTAAGTTGTTTGAGTTTGCTCACACCAGACCCATGTCTGACTTGGAGTTTTATTTTCTTTTCCTAAAACTCTTGGGCACTCAAATTTGTATGAGTAGCCAAGTGATCCAGGTTTCTTATGGATGCATTTTGAAGGTGCTGGAGTAGGTGGCTTCATCATTAGCTAGTTATTATTTATTCCGCTGTGTTTGTGTGTGATTTATGTATTTTGTGATGGATAGGTAGTTATAATTGTCCAGTTGAAGTTGTAATGTAATGACTTTGATATATCATTTATATGGAAATGACTATGTAATATCTTATGTTATCTATTATATGTTGTTATGATTCATGGTGAGATTCAATGATTGTTTAGTTTCTTCTTGTCTTTCGTTTTCTTTTACCCTTAATGGCTCATCTTTCGGTGCAAGAAAGGCAGTCATTACATAGTTGTACCTCCTAAAGTGAAAATCCATCCAGTTATAGACTTGGATCTGGATTCTACATTGTTCCAGGTTGTATTCCTTATATTACAACATGTATCCTTTATAAGACAGACCATAGTGTAAAATGCCCTTTAAATAAGCTAGAACTGTAGAGACACCTTTCCAATGTTCATAACCAGGATTACTCATAAATCGACACAACATGCTTATAACATATTCTATGTTCGATCTAGTGCAATGCATATCATACATTAGACTACCAATAATACCGCGATATTCAAGTTGAGATATAGTACGCCCAGTATTCTTCACTAACTTAATACTCGAATCTAAAAGAGCTGTTGCAGGTTTGTTATTGTAATGATCATATTTCTTGAGGAACTTCTCAATATAGTGAGGTTGGGTTAGTACCAACTCTTCCCCTTTTGTCAAAAGTTTAATCCCTAAAATTACATCGGCCTCTCCTAGATACTTCATATCAAATTTTAAGGATAGAAACTTCTTAGTTTCTTTCACATAAGATATGTCGGTTAAATATTAACATATCATCAATGTATACATATTATAATACAATTGGTTTTATCTGATTTGGTATAAATACAATTATTAACATCATTAATAATGAAGCCTTGTGACAACGCTACTTCATCAAACTTCTCATGCATTGCAAGGGTGCCTACTTCAGACCATAAAGAGATTTTATCAGTTTATAAACTTTCTTTTCTTGGCCTGGATTTATAAAACCCTCTAGTTCCTTTAAGGATATCTCTTCTTCTAAGTCACCATTTAGGAAAGCGGTTTTCAGATCCATTTGGTGTATTATAAGTTTATGAATGGATGCATGCTCTATCAAACAACGAATCAAAGAAATGTGAGCAACAAGAGCATATATTTCAAAATAATACACTCCATGCCTTTACTGATAACCCTTCGTTGGCTTTAAATTTATCAATGGATCCATCATTTCAACCTTTTCTTGAATATTCATTTACATCATATTGGTTTAGCACTATGAGGTAAATCAGTCAAAATCCAAGTTCAGTTTACCAAAATTGAATTCATTTTATCATTGATAACTTCTTCCTAGAAAATAGCATCTTTAAAACTGATAGCTTTAAAATAAGTTTTAGGGTCATCATTAACATTCATTCCATATCTAGTGATGTTAAAATTTCATTCTTACTTCCTTATACAAGATACAAAATGAATTCAGGACCATAGTCCTTTTCTATCCTTGCTCTTTTTTCCATCATTAATATCCTCTTCAGGTACTAAAACATTCTCTTTGTTTTGAGAAGAGGTATATGTTAGGAAATCAAATCTACGGTTTCGATGACAACAACTATATAATGGAAATCGAATATGCATATATATTTCTATATACAGGTACTTGCTAGGGTAACATCACTAGAAAGACAAGAACAAGGCTCAAAGAACATTAGAAGAGACTACAAGTCGATAGGATCAATGGAGCAACAAGAAAAATGCACAAAGCAGACATGCACAGCTTTCAAACATCTTGGTGCACTAGCCAGACGTCTGGAAAAATCCTCTGGAACAACAAAACAGACAGGATCAGATGTCTGGTAGATGCACTCAGACGTCTAAAAGACTACTATATACAAAAAATATATAGTGTTAGACGTCTGATACAAATACCAGACGTCTGATTTTGAACTCGAAATTAATATTCAAATTTCAACTGCCACATTTGAAAAGACATCTTTGCTTCTCTTCGCTACAACTCTTCATCATCATTAGAAGCAACTGTAGAGCACTTGTTAATGGATGCAACTATTCAAGGAACCTCTCTGCAACTATATATATCATCAAGAATCAAAGAGAGCAATCACCTTACTTACTTGTGCTCTTTGCTTACATACTCTATTATATTCTAGATCTCTAGCAATCTATACTTGTATTTTACTCTTCCATATATTCAGTTATTCACAATCAATACTCTCTAGATATATATTGGAAGCATTTGTACTTATTGGTCATTATACGTGTTATAAAACACATACTTGACAAGAATAAGCTATTGTAACCAAGCCTTTTCCTCCAGACGAAGTGAGGGTGTTTGATAGTTGAATTCCGAAGGGGGGCTTCAGGACTGGACGTAGGGCCCAACATGATTGGCTCCTTACTCTATTTGATGGCTAGTAGACCCAATTATGATGAGTGTATGTCTTTGTTCCCGATTTCAAGCAAAACCAAAAGAATCTCACCAAAGAGCTGTTAAACGTATCTTATGATATCTATCTAGTAATAGAGATTACGGCTTGTTTTAACCTAAGGATCATCATTTGAACTAGTTTCATATAGTGATGCGGAATTCGGTGGATGTAAAATAGATCGTAAGAGTACTAGTGGAACATGAACGTGTCACTTTATCGGACAATAATTAGTTTCATGGTTTAGCAAAAAGCGAAATTGTGTCTCCTTATCTACTTGCGAAGCCGAATACATTTCAGTAGCTCTAGCATGTGCACAAGTGATGTACATGCAACAAACACTTATGGAGTTCGGCAAAGTTATCATTAAATCACCAATATATTGCGATAACACAAGTTCAATAAATCTATCAAAAAACCTTGGAAATCACTGGCGTACTAAATGTATAGATACACGACATCATTTTTTATGTGACAATATAGAAAAAGGAATTATTATATTAGAATATGTAAATACCAAAAATCAAATAGCAGATATTTTCACAAAACCACTAAATGAACAAACTTTTGTTAAACTACGACGCGATTTAGGAATATGCTCTCTTAATGATCTTCTAAACTAATAACCACATCTTCATTTATTCTTTGTTTAGGTAAAAAAAAGTTTTATCCACAAATTAGAATTGATAACTCCTTCACCTTACATTTTTTAGGTGGTTAGTTTCTGAAAATTACCTATAAATAATTTATGAAATTATATATAAATCTTTACACAACAAGAAGAAAAAATATATATACATTTCATTTTTTTTACAACAAGAAAATATAAGTATATCTTCTGAAAATTCTCATCCATCCTTCTCGACACCTACAACGGATAGCTCAGTGGATACACCTCAACGGCTTCCTACCGCTACACCAAATCAGGAACCGACGTATAGGTGGTCCTCCTATCACACGGGATTCACTCCCGATAACAAAAAGTCCAAACGAGCTCTATTTGTTTTCCTGACTCCAAGGAGAAAATTGATGAGATACATCACTATCAAAAGAAATAAATAGATCTACAATGAGAATTATATTTTGAACAAAAAGTCACGGCGCGACGACTATATTTTCTGGAGCAAGTAGCGATAAAATTTTGTAATTCGTGGAAGAAGGATGTAAATGTACCACTTCCGATTCCTTGCAGTTCCTTGGATCCCTCATCCTCGTATCATACACCTTTGGACCCATCACTAAGGCGATTCTTTGGTTCCCTAAAAACCCACGAGCGTGGAAAATGGTCTCCACTCAAGCCATGGAGGGATGACAAGTCAGAAGATCGCAAAACTCCATCTCCATCTAAATAGATTAAATTATTTTTATTATATTTTTATCTACGTATATTTGTAATTCTGTTTCACAAAAATAATACTACATTTTTTTTCAAACAATAGAAGGTCGAAAAAAAGCAACTCCCTTTAAATTTAGCTATTTTTAGAAAGATTGGTCATTTCAGACGTCTGGATATTGACCTCAGACGTTTGACACTCTGATATCACACAAATTTTACATCATCATGCATATGTCAGACATCTGATATAACCTTCCAAACATCTGAAAATTAACTCTACTTACTTAAAAATAGATACCAGACTATTTCAGACGTCTGAACTATGAACCAGATGTCTGAATAAAGTCTCTGCCACCATATTATAAAAATTCGATCTATTTCAGACATCTGATATTCAAACCAGATGTCTAAAAAAACTATTTGTCATTTAAAAATGACAACTCGATCTATTCCAGACGTCTGATAATACAAACAGACGTCTGAAAAATCTCTCTGGCTATCAAATTTTACCAAATCCAGACGTCAACCAAAGCAAACCAGACGACTAAATCTATTCACTGTGTTAAAATTAGGTTAAATCAGACATCTGAAATTCAATCGACACTCTTATACTCCCAGATAACGTCTATTTTTTTCTTTCTTACTTTGTTTCATTTTATTCTTCCTTCATTATCGATTTTTTGCCAAAAATCTTTTCTCTTTCAAACTTAAACGAATTGGATGGCTCCTAAAATAAAAAATCCTATACTCTCCAAGAGAAAACAAGACCAACCAACTTTCTCAAACAATCAAGTTTGCTCAGATGATCAAATCGAATGATGGATGAATCGAGCACCACATTCACTCAAGTGATATAAGGATATTCAAAAGAAGAAACTCCACACAAGTCCATTTTATAACTTACTCAAGTTTCCAAGTATGATTTAGATGAAATGTGTGAGAATGCCGGTTTAGAAACTTTGATATCTTTCAATCCCAATAACATCCAAATTGATTAGTTGGCTATATTTATCTTCTACGCTAGTTTGGACAGCACAGCAGTTTGGAACACTAAAAACGAAGATATTTGGCTATGGTCTAGCGTTTATGGCAACACAATTAGGCTCGCTCCAGGAGTCATAGGCAAAACTCTCGGATGTTCTGACACGGGTGAAGATTTATATAATATTCCCGAGATGCATTTCAGACCAAGGGACAATATAACACATCAAATATGGGAGGATGAAATGCCTGAATTCGCATCCAAATACCTACGTCCTAAGGCGAGACTTCTTACTCGAATGATCATCAACACTATCATTCCTTGCCTAGGTAGTCATGAGCAAATAACGGAGTTAGAACACAAGGCCCTATATGCTCTATTCAGCGGAACAAGGGTGAATTGGGCCAAATTTATATTTGACGAGCTCAAACATTTTTGGACTCGATCACGGCCATCGATTATCCACCCCCACATACATCATAAGACTTCTACGTGCTCATAAAATCCGATCCTATTTATCCACTTTTGAAGAAATTTCTCCAAAATAAGCTTCAATGAAGTTTTTCTCACTAATGCACCTACCGGGAAATCCTCCGGGGTTTATATCTTTTGAAGAGTGGACGCAACGTCCTTAAGCTAGACAAGCTAGGCCTCCACCTCAACCACACTATGAACCATCACAAGAGATGGAACAACATCGTGAGACTATTCCTCCTCCTCCTGCACCATTTGATTATACGAGCCACAATGAGATTTTGGAGACTCGAACAAAGACAAATCCAAATGAAAGTATTCGAGATCTCACTCTTTAAAATCAAAATATCTTGTCTCAAAATCAAAAAGTTTTGGCTAAGTGTATTAACAGCTTTAAAACATCTTTTGCCACACGCCTAGCCACAGTTGAAACATCACTTTCAACTGTATTATTGGTTCTCAAAGAGGTTCTTCAAAGGGTTCGTGGCCCTACACCCCCTTTCGAAGATTGGCCAACCCCAGTGCCTTCTCCACCTTCGAAACATTCCAAACTTTTTAAGGAGAATGAACCTCTAGAACAAGCTCTGACATCTCCTACAAAGCAACCTAGCTCTTCCAAAAATGAAGATAAAGGAGATGATCAGGAAAAAGCTTCCCCAAAAGACTCATAGATTTTTATAACTTCATCTTATGTACTACAATTATTAAAGAAATTTCTCTTTTGGTGTGTTATCTTTGTATATATCTTTATCTTACAACGATTGGTCGATATTTAATATTTTCACATTTAAAGAGTTAGATATCCTTTTTGATAATGCCAAAGGGGGAGAAATTAAAAAAAAAAAAAGCACATATCGGGGGAGATTTATAAAATTATATATAAGTACATTGTACAATTGTCATCATCAAAAGAGGGAGATTGTTAGGAAATCAAATCTACGATTTCGATGACAACAACTATACAATGGAAATCGAATATTCATATATATTTCTATATACAAGTACTTACTAGAATAACATCACTAGAAAGACAAGAGCAAGGCTCAAAGAACATTATAAGAGACTACAAGTTGATAGGATCAAAGGAGCAATAAGAAATATGTACAAAGCAGATATACACAGCTTTCAGACGTCTGGGTGCACTAGCCAGACTTTTGGAAAAATCCTTTAGAACAACAAAACAGATAGGATCGGACATCTGGTAGATGCACTCAGATGTCTGAAAGACTACTATATACAAAAAATATGTAATGTCGGACGTCTGATACAAATATCGGACGTCTGATTTTGAACTCGGAATTTATATTCAAATTTCAACTACCACATTTGAAAAGACATCTTTGCTTCTCTTCGCTACAACTCTTCATCATCATCAGAAGCAACTGTAGAGCACTTGTTAATGGATGCAACTACTCAATGAACCTCTCTACAACTATATATATCATCAAGAATCAAAGAGAACAATCACCTTACTTACTTGTGCTCTTATCTTACATACTCTATTATATTCTTGATCTCTAGCAATCTATACTTATATTTCACTCTTCCTTATGTTCAGTTCTTCACAATCAATACTCTCTAGATATATATTGGAAGCATTTGTACTTATTAGTCAACATCCATGTGATAGAACACACACTTGACAAGAACAAGCTATTGTAACCAAGCCTATTCCTCTGGACGAAGTGAGGGTGTTTGATAGTCGAATTCCGAAGGGGAGTTTCGGGACTGGACGTAGGACGGGAGGTCCGAACCAGTATAAAATCCTGGTGTGCTTTTTCTATATTTACCTAGATTAGTATTGTTTTAGTTGCATCATATATTTTGTCACATATACTTGCATACACACTGCACGATACACCTTGTAGACTTTCAGTACAATCTTCATCATTGTTATCATTAGTTTTAATATGTACT
The DNA here is from genome assembly GCA_030765085.1 of Allium cepa. Classification (NCBI taxonomy): domain Eukaryota; kingdom Viridiplantae; phylum Streptophyta; class Magnoliopsida; order Asparagales; family Amaryllidaceae; genus Allium; species Allium cepa. The sequence continues at coordinate 542,034,811 of CM060940.1, read as the reverse complement.
GAACTAGAGGATGTCAATGGATTCTCACTAGTTTGATGTTGGGCTATATACTTGTTTTCCAAAATTCTATATCTACAGACTCAACTACTTTAAAAGTATCATGGATTAAAAAACTATAAGTTATACTATAGATAGAATAACCTATGAAAGCACACTTAAATGTTCTATTTCCTAATTTTGGCCTTTTTGGATTTGGTTTTCTAACATACGTTAAGCATCCCTAAACTTTAACTCTTGATCTGTTAGGTTTTTATTTAAACCATAGTTCAAAAGGAGATATATTCTTCTTTTTCAAAGGAACTCTATTAAAATATAATATGCAGATAAAATGGCATCGCCCCATATGGTGCTATGTAAATTTGAACTAATCAACATAACATTAAACATTTCTATTAATGTCCTATTTTTTCTTTTAGCGACTCCATTTTTTTGAGGGGTATAAGGAGTAGTACACTAATGAATTAATCCTTGTTGTTTATAGAATAAAGTAAAATCATCTGAAAAACTCACCACCACGATTAGAATATGGAACTTTTATTTTATGTCCTGATTGCATTTCAACTTCAACCTTGTAAAATTTAAATTTATCAAAGACTTAATCTTTTGATTTCATTATATAAACATAAGAATATGTAGAGTAATCATTAATAAATGTGATATAGAATTTATTTATGCCATACGTTGTGTAACCTTTAAATCACCAACATCGCTATATACAAGATCAAGCAGACTAGTCTTTTTATATAGATTTTAAAGGATTTTAAATGTAATTTTTGCTGAAACACAAATTTCTTATTTAGAGATGGAATCAAAATTACAATCAGAAATTAATCCTAACTTATTCATATTTTAAGTGAACCATAATTAACATATCCTAATCTAGCATGCCATAAATCTATAGAATTAACGACATAAGCAGAAGTTTTCTTTATCAAATTTAATTTAATCATGCCGTTATAAGAATATCCCCATCTAATGAACTTTTCGCTCTTGGATAACACTAAGTTGTCAGACTCATATATAATCTTGAACCCTCCTTTGTTAAGAAGGAATCCAAAGACCAAATTCTTGCAAATATCAGGTACATGAAAAGCATTAACTAAAGCAATGTCTTTCTGGAAGTGAACGGGAGTTCTATAATGCCTTTGCCAACTACTTTGATGCGAACACTATTCGCTTCAGTAACTTGATTATCATCGTTACTAATTTCTTTGTAGTTCTAGAAGAGACTATGACCCTCGCATATATGAATGGTCGTTCCATATCAAGCTACCAATCACTTTTTACGCCCTAACAGAGTTTGCTTCTTGCACTACTGTCACTAATCCATCTTCGACCATTTTCGCCTTCATTTGTTTCTTTCATTAACGACAGTCACGAGCATATTGGCTGGCTTGTTACCAAAATAACAAGCTCCTTTTTCTTATCTTGCTTAGAATGATTTTTCTACTTAAATTGTGTCTTATTGTTATGCTTTCATGAATTTTTTAACTCAACATTATTCATCTTAGAACGAAATTCGGTTTGCTGATTATTATTTAGTTCTCGTTTTTAACAAGAAATCTTGTCAACATCACCAATGCTTTGATAAGATAATTTTGTTTGAGCATAACCATGTGGGTGAGATGATTTTCGTTTTTGAAAGTGTATTTTTGGATAAAATGTCCTAAGAAAATTGATTAGGATGAAAAGAACAGTGAATGGTCATACATCTCGACCTTGTCAAAAAGTTAATGAGGCACTTCAACCCTTCGATTGGGTTGTGAAAATACTTGATTGTCAAACCCTTCAACCTTGTCGAAGGGTTATTAGTATAACCACCTCAACCTTCCCATCTAATTTGGTGTAGAAGGAAATAGCTCAACCTTTCGATATTGTCAGAAGGTTGTTAACAAGATCACCTCAATCTTTCGACTAGGTTGGAATGGAAGTTGCGAAACCTTTCGACTTTGTCGAAAGGTATGACAAGGCTATACTAACATTTCGATTAGGTTGATATAATTCCCAGTCATTTAGCTTCCAAAATCAGTAGTTTGTTGATTTCCATCTCCCATTGGAGTCAAAAGCAATTGTGGTTGATGTTTACCACTTCCTTTTTAATCATGCCGAAAGGTAATGTATGATACCTCTCAACATTATTGTAGGAGATGCATAGCTCATTTGCCAACCCTAACCACTTTTAGCCCCTTTGATGTACATTTTCACTTTATGGAATCAATTCCAAAGGTTTGCTAATGCTTAAGGAAGTAGATTCCCTTTGAATGAAGTCCATCATGAGCGGTTATAATATACATAACCCAGGATTCCATTCAGAAGTAAACCTTTCGACTAATTTGAAAGGTTTTCTCCTTTCAAAGCAGTCCCAGTTTATATCATTAACCCCTTTACTCTTCTTAAATAAGATCAATTCAGTTATTCCCATATTCATGCATTCAACATATACGATACGTCATCGTCACTTTAACTACCTACATTAATTATGGAATTCCATGAGGACGTATTTCAATGAGAAATGACTAAGTTGATCTACTACATAGCATGGATCAAAAGAGATTATGAGAAAAAGGTTGAAATCATGTGCAATTGATCATTAGTCTAGCTATAGATCTAAATGATTCTCCTTATTGCCAATATCCATCATGAACGAGCCATCTCCATTTATTTCTTATCCAAAATGAGTTACAAGAAATCGAGTTCTCTCCCCGATCCAATTTAGGGTTTTTACAAGTACAATTATTTCTATGAAAGTAGAGAGTAGAAGATGAATTTAGTATCCAGAATTCAGCCCCTAAAACCTGACCCCTTGGGTCTTATTTATAGATGCATGCGGCCCCGTTTTCGACTCTATGCTTTCGAATGAGTCGAAAGGTTCCTCTTTATATGCTGCCTTAACCCTTTCGACTTCATCGAAAGGTTATAAACCCTTCGACTATTTTGAAAGGTTATGGGTCTCTTATTCTCCTTGGTTGATCCCTTTCTCCTCCTTGTCTTCGACCTTGTTGATAGGTCTCCTCTTTGTATGTTGTTGTGAACCTTTCGATATTGTCGAAAGGTATACCTTCCCTATGATTTTTTGAACCTTTTGAAATTGTCAAAAGGTTTTCTTCAACATGCTATTCTAATCCTTTCAACATCGTCGAAAGTTTTCCTTCTTTTTCTTTTATGGACCTTTCGACTTTGTCGAAAGGTTTGCTTTGTATATAACTTCATGAACCCTTCGATCTTGACGAAAGGTTTGTCTTTACTTGTTTTTTTCGAGATTTTTATTTTCCTTCAATGTTATTGAAAGGTTTTCCTTTATTCCTTTGTTTTTGTTGACTTCTGAGTGTTGCTTTCTTCACAGAACCTTTTGACGAAGTCGAAAGGTATCTCGGATGTGATTTAACCCATTCGAAAGGCTTACTAAGATCTCGAAAAGGTCACCATGAAGCTGCTCGCTCTTGCTTTGACTTCTTCATCCTTATCGAAAGGTAAGAACTCCATAGATGCTAAGAAATGGAACCTTTCGACCCCTTCGAAAGGTTTGAGGCTGTTAAACTCTTATGACTACTTCCCTTCGACTACTTCGAATGGTTTAGTGTGTGGTTGAGAGAAACACTATTGATTATTTTCGAAAGGGTCTTTGGAGTTATCATTGCTTTCTCATATGTGTCGAAAGGTTCGTTATGGCAGAAGGTCGTGCTTGCTTTCGTCCAGGTCGAAGGATTTTTTACTATATAAGTGGTTGGATCTTCTAAACATCTTTTTAAGTCTTTCAAGATAACTTGGCCTATCTCTTCATCAAAACTTCGATCTTATTATCCGTCTTTCATACTTAAGTAGATTTTATGGTTAACATTTTACCACCCCCACCCCCACCCCCGGTATGAAATTGGCTTTTGTTCTTTGGGGCAAAGTTTCCATAGCTCACTTATTCTTCTTAATTTTGTCTTTCCTACGAAATTCAAAATTAAAAGCACCATTATTACTATTATACTTACATGTATGCTCAGTCATTGTTCAGTATATTAATGCCCTTATTGCCTGATAAGCCTCATTTCGAATTTATAAACATCAACTTTCAATTTTGGTATTAATAAGATCCATTTTTGACGCCTGCAGTAGATTCAATTACATCATATCATCCATGAAATTTAACCTAAATTAGGGCATTAACTTGTGATGTTTAGAGATTGATAACATAATATTCAGAATCCAGATAGTGATATCCCAAGAATAGTTTTATATATGGTATTTCTGAACCCATATTCCGGTATTTGTGGCCAATTGAAGAAGAATTAGTAGTATGATTCCCATATTATACTTTGAGTCCAAATCAGGACATATTTGAGTCAATTCTCTTTACAGTAAGAATCTTCGGCCCGGATCAAGGCACATATTTATGTAAGTAGATAGTTGTGAGAATAGAAATCCCTTGCCCATATTAGGGCATATTTTGAATAACCAAAAATTCAAAGAAATTATCTTCATATAAGATGTCTTGGACCCTGATTAGGGTATTTAGGCAAAAATTAGATAATAATCTCGAAACCCAACTATGGCTATTATGAATTATAATAATAGACAATATTCTCCTCGGGTTTAATGAAGATGGTGATTGATAGAATCCCGAAATCCAGATTTGGGTATTAGATATTGAAATTCCTGTATGAGAATCCCGCAGCCCAAGTTTGGGCATCTGTGACGTATAGAAATCCACAGATCCCGTTCCCAGATTAGGGTTTAGATAAGTAGCAACCTTGATACCTAGATTTGGGCATAAGAAGTTAGGATTAATTAAAGACCAAAAACCTAGATTCGGGTGTTAGATAATGCATTCCACGTATGAAGGACATGAAACCCCTATTCGGGTATTAATAGCCGATGTTTAGAAGTGAGAGTCCGAAACCAGATTTTTTCTACTTCTTTGCTTTTGTCTTATACGACATGTAAGAACCCTTTAGGTTTGATATAAGAATAATTTGACTAGCTCCCTCTTGAGCTTGAACGTCTTAGTCCATAATTTGATGAGCCTTTATCCGAGCTAGGACATCTTAGTCCTCGGTTGCTTATGCCTCTTCTTGGGCCTGGACATCTTAGTCCACTGTTGGTTGTGCCTCTTCCCAGGCTTGGACGTCTTAGTTCATTGTTGATTGATCCTTTTCTCGGGCTTGGACGTCTTAGTCCATTATGGATTGAGCCTCTCCATGGGATTAGACATCTTAGTTATTTTTTATTGGGCCGCTTCTTGGGTCACGTCTTATTCCATTATTGTCCGGTGCTCTTGGTTATCTTATCTTAGAGGCTGGAACGAAGAACATATCCGACCTTCCTCTAGGAGGCGCCCTGCCCTGGCCCTTTTGCGGCACGGACAAGGACTTATTCAGTGCTCTACTTGGCCATCTTATGGCATGGATAGAGGCTTACTCTGTCCTTTCTCCACGAGGTTCCTTAACATTTCCATAGCGTCGCGTAGATAAGGGCATGTTCGGTGCTCTACCCTGGCCATCTTATGGTATAGATAGAGGCTTACTCCATCCTCCCTCTAGGAGGCGTCTTGACTTGACCAGAGGCATGGACAAGGGCTTGATCGGTGCTTTAACCTGGCCATCTCATGAGATGGTTAAAGGCTTACATGCCCTCCCTCCAAGAGGTGCTCTGCCCTGGCCATCTCGGCGCGAACATAGGCTTTTCTATCGTCTAAGGTAGACTATCATCTTAGGCAGTATCCAAATATGAGGAGCATTTCACTCCTACCCAGATAGATTTTCTCTTTGTAGAAAGAAGCTCTTTATTAATCCATCTTTGAAAAATATGGCCTTAAATGTTTAGCATTCCATGTCTAGGCACCATGTTACCGTCTTGGCGACATAATTTATAGGCTCCCGGGGGAGTAATTTGCATATAATTAATGACCCCTCCCAGTTTGGTCCTAGGGGTCCACCTGCAAGATTCTTGGTATTGGCCATTACTCCGTGGAGTACCAAATCCTCCTCTTGAAATGATTGAGTTCTTACTGCTGCTTCATCTATTAGCTCATGTATCAAGTGTAATGATTCTTTCTCAATTTTTCATTCTTATCAAATGCATAGGCAATCCTTCAGTGTGAGGGTATTTCAATCTCGACTGGTAGCATTGCCTCTCGCCCGTATGTCAAAGAATATGGGGTATGACCCGTTGTTGTTTTAGTAGATGTTCAATCGGCCTATAGCACTAATGGTAGCTCTTTTACCCAATTTCCTTTCTCTTTGTTCACTTGCTTTTTCAAAATGGTTTTGTGGTCTTATTTGCAGCCTCAATTACTCCGTTAACTTTTGGATGTGCGACAGATGAAAAACTTTTAATAATCTTTTGGTCTTATTTGCAGCCCCAATTGCTCCATTAGCTTTTGGATGTGTGGTATAATCAAGATAATTCTTCGCTTTCGAATTGCGTTCCATTTTCAGAGATTATCTTTTAGGGAATTATAAATATGGTCATGATATTCTTAATTACGAATCTCAATACTTTTCCCAAAGTGATTTTTGGAAGTGGTTCGGCTTCAACCCATTTGGTAAAATAGTCGATAGCCACTATGACATATTTAGCTCCTCCTTTTGAAATTGGCAGTAGGCCGATCAAATCTATTCCCCAAACATCAAAGGGCCATGGACTTGTGATTGGAGTTAATTGACTTAGAGGCAGCTTGGGTATTTTTGAAAACTTCTGGCATTTCTCACATCTTTTCTCATAATCTATTGCTTAGCTTACCGTGTGTGGCCAATAAAATCCTTGCCTCATTACTTTCTTTGCAAGCTTTGTTTCATTTGAACGATCACCACATAACCCCTCATGTGCTTCGGCCATTAGTCTCATCTTATTGTTCGCGCTCACACACCAAAGGTAAGGCGGAGCATATCCCTTTTTATAGAGGATTTCGTTTATCATAACAAAAGTTAGAGCCTGCCTTTTGATTTTTCTTGCTTCTCCTTTATCAATCGGCAATGTACCTTTAACTAAATATTGAACAATAGGTGTCATCCATGTGCCACTATATGTGCCATCTGGACTGGGTAGGTCCATCTTTTCATCTGTCAGCTCATTACTACTTTCTATTTCTTCTCTCCTCTGAGACTTGGTTTGAGATATTATCGTAACCAACAATTCTTTTCCTTGTTCGAATGTATGTTTTTCAATGCTCGGCTTTTCCTAGTATCCAACGGGAATGATTTGTGATTCGGGGGCTTTCTTTTAGCTAGGAAATTATTTTGAAGATTCTGCTTGTGCATTCTTTGTCCTTGGAACGTGATTTACCGAAAAATTCTCAAACAAGGCAAACATTTGCAAATATCTTCTTCACATATAAAGATAGCTTCGGGTCCTTTGTTTGGTATACTAGCTTCACTTGATTGACCATTAGCTGTGAGTCACTAAAAATCTATATCCGTGGGATTTTCAACTCGAATGCTAGAGTTAGTCCCGCTACCATTGACTCGTATTATGATACATTATTGGTTACGGAAAATCCCAATTTCATGGCATAATGCAATCGATGTCCGTCTAGGGTTATAATTACATTCCCGCTCTGGCACCTTTCTCATTTGATACCCCATCCCCAAATAGTTGCCACATGGGCTTCTGGTCTTTCTCCTTTTTTGATTGTTACTTTATAAAGCTGGTGCATTCATTAACAAAATTTGCTAGGGCTTATCTATGATTGTAGCCCTTGGTTGAAACTCTATTTCGTATTGGCTGAGTTCAATCCCCCATTTTACCAATCTCCCTGAAATCTCAGGCTTACTGAAAACTTGCTTAAAGGAAAAATTTTCAGTACCCTGATCAAATGTGCGTGGAAATATGCTCTGAGCATTCAAGCAGTAAGAATCAAACAATTAGCTAATTTCTCTATAACTGGGTATCGAACTTCTGCATCCTTCAAATGCCTTCTTATATAGTATACCGGGGTTATGCTCCTTTGTCCTCTCGAATGAGTACTGAACTAACCGCATGTTTTGATACTGCTATATATAGACACAAAGTTTCCCCACTCTTGGGTCTTAAGAGTATCAGTGGTTTCTCTAAATGGCTTTTTAATTCCAAGAAATCCTTTCTGCAATCTTCTCCCCATTCGAAGTTCTTCCTTTTCTTAATTACATCAAAGAAAGGTTTGATCAATAGATTTGGAGATAAAACCGCTTTTCACAGCTACTCTAACATTTAAGCTCATCACTTTCTTTCTAGTTCTTGGTTCAGCCATATTCCTTATAGCTTGAATCTGATCAGGAATTGATTTTATTCCTTGAGCACTTACCAAGTAGCCTAAGAACTTTCCAGAATGAACCCCAAAAGAGCACTTTTGTGGATTTAACTTCATTTGATACCTCCGTAATGTCTCGAACATTTCCTCAACATCTTTGATAAGGTTTTCAGGTTTGCTAGATTTTACCAACATGCCATCAACATAAACCTCCATATTATGCCAATTTGTTCTTTGAACATTCAATTAACCAATCTCTGATAAGTGGCCCAGCATTCTTTAGACCAAATGGTATGGCTCTATAACAATAAATTCCCCACTCTATTATGAAGTTGGTATAATCTTCATCTAGCTTAAACATCGGCATCTGATTGTACCCTGAATAAGCATCCATAAGAGATGACAACTTGTGTCCGTTCATTGCATCTACTAACTGATCTATTCATGGAAATGGGAAACATTCCTTCGGACATGATTTTTTTAAAACTGTGCAATCAACACATGTTCTCTACATTCCATTTGACTTTTTTTACCAGAACTAGGTTTGCTAACTATTTGGGCTAATATACTTCCCGGATTAGACCATTTTCAAGGGGCCTATCAACTTCCTCTTTTAGAGCATCTATTCGAACTTTATCCAATTGTCTCTTTCTTTGTCTTATGGGGGTTGCTCCTTGGTCGATGTTAAGGGCATGACACATAATGGTCGGGTCAATCACCACCATATCGAAATATGGTCAAGTAAACACATCCTTGTTGTCTTTGAGGAACTGAATCAGATCTTTCTTTAACTCACCATCCAGATCTTTTCCCACTTTGACCACTTTAGAAACAGTCTCAGAATCTATATGGGTTTCCTCTAGATCCTCTATGGGCCTTATTCTCTCTGTCTAAACCCGACAATCAAACTCTGTGATTATTGGACCGTATTCTGCTGAATTAGCATCAACCCTCTTTCTCTTATTTCCTACAGAAATGTACTTTTGATACATAAGCTTATTAGGCTTCTTATCATTAATCTTCACTTCAAATGTTGGATGTATAAATCCATCATATAAAGGCTATGAAACAGTACAAAAATCTAAATAAGTAGAATTATCTTTTTTATGTTGATCAAGCATGGCAAAATACATTTCACGAGAGCTGAATTTCTCTCCCTGCACAGTCCCCCAGCCTCGCTTTGTCAAGAATTTCACCATGAAGTACTTCAGCGAAACAAAAGCATAAATCTCATCCAAGGCTGGTCAGTAAAAGAAAGCGTTGTAGTAGGAGGGTAGGTCAATTATCACATAGATGATTTCAAATGTTCGGCATGTAGGAGGCACCCCTATTTATACTTGTAGCTTCATATGTCCCATCAGAGTTGATTCCTTATTATTGAATCCAAATATTGGCGAGGAGCTTGGCTCTAATTTGTGTTTTGGGATATTCATTTGATCGAAAGAATGCTTGAAGATGACATTTACTGAGCTTCGTGTATCAATCAGAATTTTAGAGACAATTAACAGCCCAATTTGAGCAGTGATCATAAAGGGGTCGTTATGTGAATGATAAATTCCTTTGTGCAACTTTTGTGGTGTGATCACTAGATTTGGCATTTGAATATTGAGTCGGGGGCTCTTCGTTGGAGGCTCTTCTTAAACAGAATAAACTCCCTCCATGGCTTCTTTAATATATATGCTCTGAGCTCCTTTACCATTTCCTGCCGGATGTGGCCCGTCGTGGATCACATCAATTTTGTTAATTGGCGGGCTTAAACTGAGAGAGTCTTCATCTTCTAGAACATTTATCGCGTTGACCGGACGCTTCTGGGGATCACTTTCCATTTTTTGAGCTTTACGCCGATCTTGGATAAATTCTTTGAGATGGCCCTCTCGGATAAGCTTTTGAATTATGCCGGCCAATACTCTACATTCATCTGTTTTGTGGCCATTAGCTTTATGTTAGGCACAGTAATCTCCTCCTTTCTTCTGCTTTGGATTATTCTTAGCTTTATAGGTGGTCGGAAAGTTGAGTATTTCCTTTGCTGTAGCGTATATGTAAGACAGTGGGTTGTTTAAAGCGACCGTATTAGCGATTGGCTCATCCCACTTGACCCTTTTATGGTCCAAGCCAAATCTTCCTCCCTCCTTTCTAGGAAGTGTTTTTCTCTTGGAATTGTAAAGCTCATCCATCAGGATGAATTTATCTGCCTGAAAGTGAAAGTCTTGGAGATCTTTGCAGCCATTGACGAATAGCTGCTCCAAGAAAGTAGTATTTTCGATTAACCTAGAGTGGACGGCTATGAGTTTGTCTCAATTATTCATGTCATTAGCCTTCAAAAGCTTCTACGTTGAATCTCCTTAAATAATCTCCCAAAAATTAACTTGTCTTTACTTGACGTTTGCTAGGACCATAGAATAAATAGTTGGATCCTTGCAAATGCAGATCTGTGTTGAGAATTTATAAGAAAACTGTTACCGAGAGTAGACGGTTTTCTCTCTGTATCGTTAATAGTACTTTACCATCGCCCCTTGGAATGTAATGGGGAACAGTCGGCACCTGACTGCCCTAGAAGCATTGTATAGGCCCATCTAGGTGTCAAAGACCATAAGGTGATCATCAGGATCCGTATTCCCATGATATTTCGCAGAAGGGATCTTGACATAAGGAAGAATTACTTTCTCCATGATCTCATTAGTAAATGGTGGAACCCTCTCATTGTCATTTACATTTACCTCCATGGTTTTGTTTCCATTTGAATTCATGGCGTCCTTGATTGCTTTCTCAGTAGCATCTTTAAGGAAAGCTTCTACATTATCATAATTACTCTACTTCAGGTTATACTATTTTGAAGTTGAGCTGCCAGACTACTCTAATGACTTGTCAAGAATTCTCCCTTGATGATTAGCTTTTACTTATGGGAGCTCATTCTTCTTTGAGGAGGTCAATTCTACTTTATCTTTCCATTCCTTGGAACTGGTTTTAGATTTCTTCTAAAGTTACTTCTTCTCCTTGAGTTTGCCTTAGAGTGTTTGACGATCTTTGAGATAAATCCAACTTCAACCGATCCTGCATTTCCTGTAATTGTTGATCCTAGTGCTTGATTTTCTCCATATTTTCATCCTGTGGTGCTGCTGATGAAGTTTGCCCAGGAAGGACCTTATTCAGGTTGAAAGTAGGAGCTATATTTTCCTCCAGGTTGGAAGTGTGCACTACAACCTCTTCATGTCCACTTAAGTGCTATGATCTCATTTTTCCTAGGAAAGAGAAACAACCATAATTAGTCTACATATAGTAATAGAGGTGGAGGATCAAGCCTTATTTTTGTCTCCAAATATATTAACAAGAAATCTTGTCAACATTCTCAATGCTTTGATAAGATAATTTTGTTTGAACAAAACCATGTGGTTGAGATGATTTTCATTTCTGAAAGTGTATTTTTGGGTAAACTGTACCAATCAAATTGATCTAGATGAAAAGAACAGTAAATGGTCGTACCTTTCGACCTTGTCGAAAGGTTAATGAGGCTACTTCAACCCTTCGACCAGGTTATTAAAATACTAGATTGTCAAACATTTCTACCTTATTGAAGGTTTATTAGTACAACCACCTCAACCTTCAATCTAAGTTGGTGGAGAAGGAAATAGCTCAACCTTTCGATATTGTTGAAATGTTGTTAACAAGATCACTTCAATCTTTTGACTAGATTGGAATGGAAGTAAGTTGCCAAACCTTTTGACTTTGTCGAAAGGTGTACAAGGCTATTTCGACCTTACAATTCGGTTGATATAATTCTTAGTCATTAGCTTCCAAAAATTAGAAATTTGTCGAGTTACATCTCCCCTTGGAGTTGAAAGCAGTTATGGTTAATGTCTACCACTTCCTTGTTAATCATGCTGAAAGGTAACGTGTGAAGCCTCTCGACATCATTGTAGGAGATGCTTATCTCATTTGCAAACCCTAACTGCTTTTAGCCCCTTCAATGTCCATTTTCATTTTATGAAATCAATTCGAAGGGTTTTCAAATGCTTATGGAAGTAGATTTCCTTCAAATGAAGTCCATCATGAGCGGTTATAAGATACATAACCCAGGATTCCATTAGGAAGTAAACCTTTCGACTAAATTGAAAGGTTTTCCTCCTTTCGAAGTAGTACCAGTTTATATTTTTAACCCCTTTACGCTTCTTAAATAAGTACAGTTTAGTCATTCCCATATTCATGCATTCAACATATGTGATACGTCATCATCACTTTAACTACCCACGTTAAGTATGGATTTCATTGATGATGTATTTCAATGGGGAATGACTAAGTTGATCTTATACATAGCATAGATCAAAAGATATTATGAGAAAGAGGTTGAAATCATGTGCAATTGATCATTAGTCTTGCTATTGATCTAAATGATTCTCGACATTGCCAATACCCATCATGAACGAGCCATCTTCATTTATTTCATATCCAAATTTGAGTTACACGAAATTGAGCTCTCTCCCCAATCCAATTTAGGGTTTTCACAAGTACAATTATTTTTGTTAAAGTGGAGAAAAGAAGATGAATTTAGTATCCAGAATTTGGCCTCTAAAAATGGACTACTTGGGTCTTATTTATAGATGCACGTGGCCCTCCTTTTGACTCTATGCATTCGACTGAGTCGAAAGGTTCCCCTTTATATACCGCCTTAAACCTTTTGACTTCATTGAAAGGTTATGAACTTTTCGACTATGTTGAATGGTTATGAGTCTCTTATGCTCCTTGGTTCATCCATTTTTACTCCATGTCTTCGACTTTTCGAAAGATCTCCTCTCTGTATGCTGTTGTGAACCTTTGGGCATTGTCGAAAGGTTTACCGACCGTATGCTTTTTTGAACCTTTCGACATTGTCGAAAGGTTTTTCTTCAACATGCCATTCTTATCCTTTCGACACCATCTATAGGTTTTCCATTCTTTTGCCTTTATGGTCCTTTCGACTTTGTCGAAAGGTTTTCTTTGTATATAACTTCATGAACGTTTCGATCTTGACGAGAGGTTTTTCTTTACTTGTTTTTATTGAGAGCTTTATTTTCCTTTGGTGTTATCGAAAGGTTTTCCTTCATTCCTTTGCTTTTGCAGACTTTTGAGTGTTGCTTTCTTCGTAGAAACTTTCAATGCAGTCGAAAGGTTCCCGATGTGATTTAACCGGTTCGAAAGGCTTACTATGCTCTCGAAAAGGTCACTATGGATCCGCTTGCCTTGCTTTGACTTCTTCATCCTCATCGAAAGGTAAAAACTCCCTGGATACTGAGAAATGGAACCATTCGAACCCTTCAAAAGGTTTGAGGCTATTAAACTCTGATGACTGCAACCATTAGATTCCTTTGAAAGGTTTAGTGTGTGGTTGATAGGAGCACTATCGATTGTTTTCGAAATGGCTCTAGAGTTATCATTGCTTTCTCATCTATGTCAAAAGGTTGGTTGTAGCAGAAGGTCTTATTTGTTTTCATCTGGGTCGATAAACTTTATACTGTATAAGTAGTTGGATCTTCTAAACATCTTTTTTAGTCTTTCAAGATAACTTGGCCTATCTTTCCATCAAAACTTTGATCTTTTTATCCCTCTTTCATACTTTTGCTTTTAAGTAGATTTTATGGTTAACATCGTTTGTGAGAGTCCTATTCTATATGAAGATGACGCTATGAATTCTCTAAATCATAATTCGTCTCTTTATGTTTCAATTTCTTCTTATAATCAATTCGAGGAGGGAGGGAGTCTAGAAATTATAACTCCAACAACAAAGGATTTAAGGAGTTCAATCTTTGCATCTTTAAGTAGATTTACTATATAATTTCGTTAACTTGTCCAATAATAGACTTATTATCATTCATTTTAAAATCCATAAAATTATGTACCAGGAATTTCTTATTGCTTTCCTTAGATAATCGATATTTATTCTCTAGTGCAGGCCAGAGTGCTCTGGCTGTTTCCATACTTCCGTGTGCATTGTACATAGAAGTAGACATTGCGTAGATTATGTGTCCTCTATACAAGAAACCATTTTCTTTCCACTATGCTCTTTTTTCTTTCAACTCATTCAAATCTTTTGAAGTTTCTTCGAGTTTAGCTTTCAAATAATCTTCAAGAATGTAGAAGAGTTCGACGGTGATCATAAAGAACTTCATAGTTTCTTGCCAATATGCGAAATTTTCGTTATCAAACCACTCCAATCGCGTCAAATGATGATTCATGACTTGTAGGGTATTGATGTTGCTTGAACTTGAACAATTCATGGATGAAAGTAGTGTATCAAATTTGTTGGAACTTTATTGATGATTTAGGTATGATAATGAGGAGACTGCCATACTTTTTACTTCAAGGATCTACCATGTAGATTCTTTTAGACAATAATTCAACCCAACAGATACAAATGTATTGAAGAACTATTGACTTTAGGATTCAATGAAGCCATAAAACAGCATAACTGGATTGAAAGTTTATACGATATTGTTCCGACCAAGAATGCTCTTTGTTATCTTCTTATGTTGTAAAATTAGAGAAGAAAATAGAGAATAAGAAGAGAAGAGAGGATCTGTAATATCTTTCAATTTGCAACACCTTTTGGGCCATGTCACTGATTTTCAAAGTGAAAAAACACTATAAAACATTTTCTTGAGAAACCTTTATTTAAATAAATATATTTTCTTATATTTCAAGATGTGGAACTAAACTTTCCTTCCTCTTCCTCTTCTTTAAAATAAGCCCCAATGCCCAAATCATTTTGAAAATTTACCACAATAACAAATGTATATATCTTGTAGTTGTAGAACCTTAATCAATCTAATTTGTAAAACTATTGGATATTGCATCGGTGATAAGTATATATCAGTGTAACACATTTTACTTAAAATTAAGCATCAGTAAATGTATATTGGAAATATTATAAAATATACAATATAACATTTATTAATATACCAGAGTAATGGAATAGTTTGTACTGATTATATTTCCAAAGTCTATTGAATAACACAGTGATTATAAGAACCGACCTCTCCGTTCATGAACTAATCACAAAAAATCTGTTCGAAATTGTTGCATTTTGAATTTATTTTCTCTCTTCCTTTATAATAGATGCAATCTAGATTTATAAACCCAAAATTCATTAATTCTATCAAAGGAGATGTTAAATTAGGGTCTAGAAAATAAGTTTAATTAATTTCAAGTCGTGGTGGCATGGAATGTGGTGAAGTGAGAGCTTTGTGAGGGGTAGTGAGTTAAGAAATCCACAATGGATTGGGGGAGGAACGAATGGCAATGGAATTGGAGATTCTGAATTTGTTAAAAAACGTCAAACTAATTTTACCAAGTAGTAGAAAATAATTAAGAGGTATAGAAAAGGGTAATTGGAATGAGGATAGATGCGATTAATATTTCATATTTTATTAGCTTCAAAGTGTACCAAATTGCATGCAATACTAAGGCAAACCTCCCTTCGATCGGTTTGACTAACGTTTAAATATAAAATACAAATCTATATCTATCTATATTCACATTCTATTTCGCTATAAACTATTATACAAGTTTAATTAATGGTAAGATTATTGACAGAACTGACTAGATGATTGGTTTGATTTTAAATCGATAAAAATATATTAAAATCAAAATAACTATTTGAGAACAAAAAACACCAAACCAAGCCAAATTAATATATTTCAAAGTTGAAAACAAAGAAATAAAAGGTAACTGGTTTGAGTTGGTTGATTCAATTGGTCCGTCACTAAGTGAGATGAGTCAAGTTGTTAAAATAATAAGATATTGAAATAATCGATTAAGTCCATAAAGATGCATATGCTGTAACTCTAGAAACAAACTTCTCTTAATACATTAATATGAATTGGAAAAAAGCATCATTGATATAATAATATTAATTATAATTTTGACACTGATAATTATTTTTCCTCAAATGATTTAGGTTTTATCTTCATTTTAATTCGTCGGTTTGGTAGTAAAACATTGAAAATTCAAGCAAATAAAAAACCAAATAAACATCAAAATAAAAACAAAACTCAATCATTTGTCTAACAAAACCGAACCAAACTAACTAAACTGATTTAGTTTGGTTGGTTTATTTGAAAACAATTAGGGTCCCAATCATGCTTGTTGTGAGAAAAAACAGCCAAATTCCCCATGTAAAATCTTAGTCATATATCTACCATGAAATCACACAAGTTGTTGCTATTAATCACAAATTTTATTACATTTTCAATAAGATTCATATATTACGGTTTCGGACCAAATTATTTTAAGTGCAAATAATTATTTCTTATAGAGACGATTAAACAAGACAAAGTCGGTATCATCAGATGCAAATTTTGATATTGAGTCGATTAATGGTAGTCTAAGGTGGTGGCCATAGATTTAACATCAGCAACGTCCATTAAAAACTTGCATTGAACTGATGAGTGCAAATATTAGTAAAGCAAATAACCACACTATGAAAGTCTGTTTGAGAGATATCAGTGCTTAGTGAAAAGAATACAAACAAATTTATAGTGAAAGTGCCATGCATAATATTTTACAGTTATAAATATTGATATGTAAATTATCATTGTAAAACCGCAACTAATTACATCATGATTATTTTGCACTACAACTACTTACATGTTCACATTTATTTATATTTTCAATAGTTTATTATGTGCAATGACAAAGAATTGTTGGATAACTACAATAAACTAGATGCCCTTTTTTATCTGTTTGACCTTTTGTGTTTTGTAATAATAATTTCTTAAATATATATTTATTATAATTCATTTATTTAAGAAAGTGGTATAGAAATGACTCATGTTCATTTTTGTAATCTCTTCTTTCACCCTCTATCACCTTTGAGAAAGAAAAAATAAATAATCCTTCTACATCATTTCTATCTACAAGTTTCTCTAAAAAAAATCACCCCATACCGCTCCCCCATATTCATGGGTTTACCTATTAGACTTTATGGAATTGTAGGTTCATCTACATTGTACATGCTCCCGAGGATGATGTAACCTTAGGACAACAGAAAAATACTGTGGGGTTCACTGCGACCATCACTGTATGGGTGGCTACTACCGATTAACCTATTGAAAATCTCGGCCTAGATGCTGAAGTATAAGGGCCCTGAATGAAGGAAAGACTGATGACCAGCAGGGCCATGATGAAACAAAGGATGTCATAGTAACTCATGCCTCCAAACACAATGGTAAACTAAGCTTGAAGGAGCATATTGAAAAGGAGGAGCTGGATTTGCGAGCCAAGAAGGAGCGTTCTGAAGTGGATATTACTCTGCTCCAATTTATACCATCGGGCGGCATTACTCCTGAAGGGGTCGACCTTTCTGTATCCTAAAGCGAGACTGGTTCTATTTCTGAAAGCATTTCTTCTAAGGGTAGCAAAAGCAAAAGAGGGTCGAAGAGGATAGGATAAGGTGGTAGCTTTGAAGAGTCCATCCCAAATAAAACTAGAAGAAGCCCAAAAAAATGAGAAATAGCTGTCGTGCTTTGGTAGTGCGTAGCTAGGTAGCTAGTTACTTTTTGTTGGCCTAATTTTCAAGCTTCAGTACATGAATAAAAATTCTTTTGTTTCTATTCAACCTTTGTACAGAGCTTGTTTAAGCATCTGAGCTATTACCTTTTCCATTTAATGTACTTATAATTCATAGCTCAATGTGTCGGTCCGACAAATCCATCTCAATACCTCCTTTCAATCGTGGCCTTAAGTCATATCAAACATTAGGTACAAGCCACAGTGTTATGCTGTCATGTTCAACAGTTAAGTGATTATGCTTCTGCCCCAGGCTTGGGTTGGTGGTGTTAGTTTGTGGATGGTCTGGTCCCATCCATGATGAGTTTATACTACTCTTGTCAGGTTCAGGTCAGACTTGGAGAATGAATGGTCGAATCACACTCATTCGTTTTTGTTTATACTCTCATCCACGCTCAAGGGATCAGATTTAGTCGATGGACGATTACATCCGTTTGATTTTTAAAATGTGGAGGTATCAATTTTTTTGGGAAACAGTTCAATCACATTTCCTTTGATTATTTCTCTTGCCCCCAAGTCTGGGGAAAAAGTTAAAGAGTGGTCAGTCGTATATCGACCAATTTTATTTTACATTCTTCCCACCGCACTAGGAATCGTAGTTAGTTAACGTATAGATGAGTCACATCCATCCTATGTTTTATACTCAACACGTCAAATTGCAGGCGAGAGTTAATGCATGAACGATCAAGTCACCTTCATTTTGTTTAATCCCATTATGGACCTAAGTACTTGGTTTGCACCAAATTCTAGGTAGTTGTCGGTTTATACTAGGCATATGTAAGTGTAATTCTATAGTATATCACAACTATTATGTTATGCATAAACAATTCACAAATATACAGAAAATTTTAGATTTTATTGCAAACTAAAAAAAAAGCATCAAAGTCTGTTTTTTTACATGGTTTTGAATTCAACTTCAAAAGCAAATTCTAAATGAAATATAACTAATTGAAACAAAACTAAGAAAAATATGTCGTAGATGCTCACAATTCCATGCTCTAGGGAGTGTGATGCCATCAGTTGCTTGCTTGAAACTTCCATCTCCAAACTTCTAAATGATGACATACAGTCCTTCACATCTCAAACCCATGTTTGCAGGGTTAGGAAAGGTCCACGCAGGACAAGATCACCTCAAAGGTCCTAGTGCAGACATTAACATTACAGTATTGAGCCACTCGGTGTGGATGTGCAGCTACCCTTAACTCCGCTTCTTCACTCTTCTCATCGATCATATCTGGAGATTCTAGAAGGAGATCCCTGTTAGTTCTGGGGTCATAATAAGTCACTCAATGAGAAGGGACTTTGAGCTTTGCAAGAATTATGACTTCATAGCAGTAAGTTAGGGTGAATGGAGTATGGCTAGTCATAGACTTATAGGTGTTTCTGTATACCTATAATGCTGATGGGAGTTCATAGACCCACTTATCTATAGCCTTTTCCAAACGCTTTTCCAAAATGGACTTTATGATTTTATCGACAATTTCGACCTATCCATTAGCTTGAGGGTAAGCAACCGCCGCAAACCTTCATTCGATATGATGTCAGCAGCAAAAGTTCTTGAATTCAGCACTATTGAATTGGGTCCTTTTTTCGATTATAATTATTTAGAGGAGACTAAAATGATAGGTGATGCTCGAAGAAACAAAATTGATTACTTTCTTTATAGCGATCATGGCTAAGGGTTCGGGTTCATCCCATCTAGTGAAATAATCAATTGCTATGATGGCGTACTTCGCACCATCTATGGAATTTGACAAGGAGCGTATTATCTAGCCTTTTGACCCGTCTATATTCAGATAAATTGGACAAGTTAAAATCGATGATACACAAGGCAAGCACCTTATAAAGGTGATCATCTATACCAGAGATCAAGCATAGACAATAATGTGGAGCAACGATTAAGCGAAGCCAGGAGATAGACTCTCTGGAATACTCTAAGCATGAATTAGTACTTCCACTAGTTAGGGGATCATATCGGATCACTATGGCTATGAAAAACATGAATTAGCAATTCAACTCATCGAGATCAATTGATATCTTTAAAAATATGAAGGCAACTATGCAAACAATTTTGGAAACATGAAGCTTGCATGGAGGGGGACCCACCATGGCGATCTCATGGTGCCACATGGTAGGGAATGCCGATCGGTCCCAATTGCTCTATATGGGTATTAGGCCTCGAAATTTTTTGTATGACCTCGTCTACATTTGGAGATTTGTTAGCGAATTTTCAGAAAGATTTTTGGTCATCTACCCTAATAAATGCAGAGTTCATATTTCATTTGAAGGATCTTTAGGCTATTGTTTTCTTTATATTCCATTGTATTCATGTATTGCGATATGATCCCTCTCGTACTTAGAAATTCTAGTGATTAATAAAGCTATTTCATCAAAGTGGTCATAGGCATACGACGATGAACCACTATAAATCTGTTTGTCATTGATATTATACTTTTTTCGCTTGTTTCCACTATTTTAACTTAGATTTCTTCATTTATTTCTCTACCTATAATCTATTGCTTGTTTATACCAAATTTTGGTGCAAACATTTTGGTTCTTCACTGAGAGCTTAGTTCTCAGCTTGATTGGTTCTCATCATTTACATGTGGATTCCCATATTCATGAGATAGATCCCGATCTCTACTGACATGTTCTGTTTCTAGTCAGGTTTGAAGAAAATCTAAAAGTGAGCTATTAGCCATGGTCAGAGGAAATTCTACTACTTCCCATGTCGCTAATGGCAATGATGATAGTGTTCAATAATTTGATCAAAATGTAACACCAGTTGCTGCTAATCCCTAGAATCCAGCTGACCATGTCCCGAAAGTTGACTTTGAAGTCCAAATAGAGGAACAAATGGATAGTCGTCAGCAGCTCAACTAGAAAACTCCGGCTAACATCGAGCTGATGAACCAGTTAAAAGACCAACATGGAAAGACAAGGAGGAAGCATACTCCATATTCAAGATTGGAAAACTCCTCATTTGATGATAATCACAGAAATAGGTGCCGCAAAACGGATGCGTATGTAATTGTAACAATGGGAAGGAATCAGGCGATTGGCTGTGGCCGATCAACGCCGAACACCCCAAGAGACCAGCGCCAAACCCTCTACTCATGGAGGCAGTCAGTATGCAGGTGGAGGAGCTTACTCTAGAGGTACTATGATTAATCAATGCACTAGAACTCGACCAATGTGGGTGAACCGCTGTTGAGCAACGATGATAGAACTACTGCTTATGAAATTGATCAAGAGCGAGAGGAGGCAAGGCAATATGGCGCTGCTTGGAAGCGTGGATCGGGTCGCTCACGTGAGGTGGAACACGATCACTGCCTCACACCAATTCTCCAAACACCAAACTTAACAGCCATGGTGAGAAAGCTAGTAAAAGAAAGTCAAGCTTGACCAATGATGATTGGAGACTATCCCGAAGTCATAGTCGATTCACCGACAACATTCTACATGCAAAATGTCCATGGAGGTTCCATATGCCTACGATGCCTGCCTATATGGGAAAAACCGACCCCAGACAGCATCTCATGAACTACGAATGGAACATGTACTCCACCCAAGCCACTGACGAAATACAGTGCAGGTATATTCCCATTTTTCTAGAAACCAGACACCGACACCCTCCAATCAGCATGAAGTTGTCACCTGGAACGCGCTAAATAAGATGGCTGAGGAGATTAACGAACTGATGGAAAATAGTCAAAAGCTTTAATACATAAGCTAAATGCTCTGCTAACCCTACAATCAAACCTCGCTCGAAGGACTACGCTTGAACTAGTGACTGCTGTAGAACAAGATAATTCCTTCATTTCCGACCTACATAGAAGGAATGAAAAACAACCACAAAGAAGGGTAACAGTGGGATGTAACGTGGAGAAGAACCAGAATACTTCGCCTAATGCTAGGCCGCCGATCTCGAATTTGAATTAAGAAGCCAAAATCCCATTTGTACAAGTATAGCTAGTACATGGGCGGAGCCAATGCTCCAGAGGTCGTCCACTACTGATGTTTCCCTATTTTTCTAGAAGGAGTTGCCTCAATACGGTTCACCAGACTCTCCCAAAGGTCTATTTCTACTTTTGACCAACTTGCAACGAAATTTCTTGACCAGTTCAGGCTTTATACTGCATAACTAAAGGATGTCATGTCCTTATCCAGCTTGGTCCAAGGGTGCAACGAGTCATTGAAATCATTCATTAGCAGATTTAACATTATGGTAATGGAAGTAAGCAACCCCAATGAGGATATGGTTTTTATGGCATTATCCCGCACTATTCACCAAGAACGAAGTTCAGGAAATGAATTATGATGAAGCAACCTACCAATAGGAAAGACTTCAATCGTAAAGAAAGTCAGTACTTGAGATTGGAGGAAGCACAGAAGCTAGAAAGAAAGTCTACTGGTACACAATAGATGAACGCTGGAAAAAATGACACGACGGGAAATCAAAACATGCACGATCCATGAAGTACTCAAGGAGTTGCGGAAAAGAGCGGGAATCAGAAGAGAAGAAACTAGAACTCCAATAAAAGATATAATGGTGGTAGAAACAAAAGATTTAGAGGGTTTAGACAAGAAGGCTATACCCACCTGAATGAAACTCCAGAGAATATTTATCTCACAACACAAAAAATCAAACAATATAAGAAACCACGTAGAAAGGAGGCAACGGAACAACAAAAGTGCTCAGGGAAAATTTTCCACTCCCATGAGACGTAGGGGCACAATACAAATGAATGCCACCACCTTAAAGACATCATCGAAGGATTAATCTAAGGCAACAAAATTCGACAATATATGAAAAAGCCACAAAAGCCCAATCAACCTATGGTCCCTCAACCTCCTAAAGAGCAAAGAAATCAAGTTGGAACTAGCAAAGAAGGGTCAAAACAAACTGATCAAAGTCTTATTATCAGAACAATATCGGAGAGACCACATCCTGCAAGAAGAAGTTGACGAGAGATGGAGCGATATGCAAGTTCATTAAACCATGCCCCAAAGGAATCGTGTTTAGCATTAGATGATGAAACTCTAATCAAGCAGCAAAAGGTTTTAAGCGATGACATATGGTTCTGCAATCGAGACATCGAAGGCATCGAAGCTCCAACTCTTGTCCAATGGTGGTGACAGTAGGAACCTGTCCCGCCATAGTCCGACGAGTGTTGGTTCATAGTGGCAGTTAAGTTAACATACTTTTCAAACGTACTTTTGAACAAATGAAGATTGGCAGGAAAATCGTATCCACATGTCAGATTAATATTCAGTGATTTACTGGAGAACCCAAGCAACTTGTAGGAACAGTCAACCTACCTATGGAGCTCAGAGAGGGTGAGCGATGAGTCACCCTCATTTAGACTTTTGTGATCGTAGATGAAATGTCAGCATACAGTGCATTCTTGGGATGGCCCACGTTAGCCGATTTCAGAATAGCTGTAACGACCCCACTTCCTATGCCCAGGAAGAAGTATCGTTAATAAGAAAAGAAAGAGGTGAGAAAATAGAAAAGATAGAGAAGAAAGAACAATAGCATCAGAATCTCACAGCGGAACGAATAAATTATAATACTCACATAAGTATTTACATAATATACAACATCAATCAGAGATACACAGATAATCCATCACATACTAGACAGTTATAAACACCTGTCTAGTTAATACAACTCAACTCAAACAAAAGACTCAGAGATACCAACACAGCGGAACTATATATATATCTACAACGCTGAAGCCACCTGCTCCATTGCTCCTCCAGAATTCGTCAAAGCTAACCTGAATCCCTTGGCTACCCGTAAAAATTTGGGTACCCGAGAGTTTATGAAAAACAAAAATAAACTCCGGGTCAGACATGGGTCTGGTATGAGTAACAGGTTAAAGTTTAACTTTGAAAATCTTTTGAAAACAAAAGGTATCACGTAAGACTTCCCACACATAAACATGGAAAAGTTTTTACCTTACGCTAACCAAAACATTTGATAGGAAATTCTGTGATAATATAATAGGTCTAGGGTTTTCAAGTAAATAGTAAATAGCCGAAATTGTTACATCTATTAAATTCCAGCTACTAGCCACAAAAGTGGGTAATACAATCAAAACCGTGGCACTTATTGGATTGTGGATTCCATACAATGGCAGGGCTACTGGGGTACCGCCCGTCACAGTACGTGGCCTAGATCAACGTACCGAGGATTACTCCCTTCATCCCCTGCAACACAAGGCCGGAACCATTCCTTACTGAACAGTCCCGAACAAGATAACCCCACAGTTGGTGTACATCCAACCGCCCACAAAGCCGAATAAAAAGGGACATCTAGACAGGGAAAATCTTGTCCTGCTTGGGCATGACCCACCTAACCTTGCTGCACCTCCCCTGTTTTAGCCATTCCCGGTTGATGAGGCTTGAGGCTACGATTACCTTTATAGAATACATTTCTTAGAATGCCCATCGCCCACCTGACGATGTGTTGAAAGCATTCAATCCATACAAGTTCGTTCCAGGTTCGAACGAAACCGAAGGCATCATCTCGTTACACTCATTTTGGAATCACCCTCAGAGTTAACGACGACAACCCTTGCACTCTGATTCTTCATCTTCACTTCAGATTCACGACCTATCGTTAATTTGGAAACGATGTGGTTTTCGGATGTTCCTAATGCGGAAAACCCGATCCCGGTCTCATCGAAATCCAAAACGTGTTTTTTAGGGCCAAGTTGTCTATTTAGCCTTAACAGTTTAATTTAACATAATCAATATACACACAAATAGATAATTCATAATATCACAGTAGATAATCATATCATCATCATAAACAGATAATCAAAATTATCAATCCAACCAGATAAAAACAAATATCATACTTAAACAAACATCCAAGTCACCTAGATATTTTTCATCTCATATCTGAGTTCACAATCATCAAATGAAATATTAATTTCATTCATCCATAAGCAATGATTTATAATCTTACCATTTGTAATTAATTTAAAATGAATTAAATTAACTACTTCTATCTCTAATTAATTTAAAATAAATTAAATTAATTACTTCATTTATAAATCTTGCTTATACAACCAATAATTAAATTTATACAAATTAATTCATTAATCTCTAGATATTTATCTTGATTAACTCCTCTAATTAATCATTTTCTAATTACAGTAAGTAATTAGTCTTTAATAAATTTTACAAATTAATTATTCTAAATTATTCCTAGTAATTAACTTTTAATTACTTCATTTATCATTAATTACATTTATTCTTAATTAATTACATTAATCTCCACATTATTAATTATTACTTAATTAAACAATTCTTAATTTACATTGTTAATTATATTAACTAATGATCTCAAATTCAGATTAAATTACTTTATTAATCACATTAAGTGATTAATCTTTAATTAAACATAATTATTAATCACCTTTGATTAATAACAACCAGTAATTAAATATCCTTAATTACTCAGATAAATAAATTAATTATCCATAATTAATTATCTCTATTAATTAATCCTCTGATTAATTTCAAAAGTAATTATCCAAATTACTTTATTAACATATAATCTTTCACTAATTACATTTAGTAATTAACATTAATTACTTCACTAAGTAATTATGCTCCATTAATTACATTAAGTAATCACACTTATTCATTTCTCAAATGGTTATCTTAAATTAATTAAACTAAATTAATTAACTTAAATTAATAATTTATCTCAATTAATTACAATAAGTGATTAATCCCTTAATCACTTTCATTAAGTAATTACTTA
Source organism: Allium cepa (assembly GCA_030765085.1). Lineage (NCBI taxonomy): Eukaryota > Viridiplantae > Streptophyta > Magnoliopsida > Asparagales > Amaryllidaceae > Allium > Allium cepa. The sequence goes on along the minus strand of CM060940.1, from coordinate 542,009,276 downwards.
ACAATTTACAAATGATTATCTTAATTAATTAATTTAATTAATTATTAAAATTAATTACATAAATTAATTATTTAAAAATTCTTAGTTAATTTTCTTCATTTACTAATAACATTTCTTAAATTACTTTCTTAAGAAATTATCTGAGCTTTAATCATTATCAATTAATCTGGATTATAAATTAATCTAAACTATTAATTTAAATAAATCATCCTTTAATTACCTTATTAACTATATCATTTCATTTTCTTAATTATCTCTAAATAATTCATTTCTTTAATTAATGATTTCATTTATCAAAGTGTATTTAAAACATTACACTTTAAATTTTTAATTCAAATTCTATTTTGAAATTAAGATTCAAAATGTTTAATCATTTTAAACATTTATTTGAAACCAATCTACTTTTAGAAATCTATTTTTAAAACATTTAAACTTGTTCACATTTACATTAATAAAAGTGATTTTAAATTCAAAGTTTTGGATTCAAAGTAAACTTGAATTCCTATTGTAGACTTGATTTGAAAACTTGATTTAAACCTTGCTTTAAATTTTAAATCTTCAGTTTTTATTTTATTTATTTATTTTAAAAAAAACAGAACAGGTTTTCTCTAAAACCTGTAACATAAACATTACCCAAGCCCATATTCTTGCAATAAGCCAAACAAAATGCCTGGCCAAAACAAACTGGAGAAAAATCTCCAATCCCTACTCTGTTCCCATACTTCACCAGTAAATCAGGAGTGCACCGTGCACATGCACGGTGACTCTGATCATCTGTGGCCATCGCCACAATCTTCAACACAACGGCGATCATCCACGCGTCAGATCCTGACCATCCGAACATCGAGAACATCCCACAACCAAAATCGAACGTACAGCCCGGACCTGGAATGGAAGAACAAGATCGCCCCCAACCTGGAACATCACCTCGCTCGCAAAACTCCGACCATCTTAAGATCTGAAACTCCGGCATCATCTTCCCCTACATGATAGCTTCCACTACCCCAAAGCAAGTTGAACTCGATCCACTCAATGAGCCGTGGTGATCGATTATTTACGCACAGCAAAACCTAGGTTTAGATACTTAAATTGACAACCGCTTCCACCACCATGCTCAAACCATCCACCAGTCATTTTTCCTCCACTCACCAATCATATCTCCACCTCCAGGAAGAACCCCAACATTTCCGATCCACTAGATCATCGGAGCAACCCCAAAAACAAAAGACAGTGCAACTCCAAACTGCACCATCAACCCTTAACATAAAAATGAAATTTTGCTTCCTAAAATCGTTATTAAGTATGGAGATTCAATTCATGTTACTGGATTGTTAAATTAACAAATTTGGATTTTCCACAAGTTAAAACTTCCCTGTCCCCTTTAGTTTTCAGAACAAAATTAAAGTTATTTTTAACTTAATTAAATTTTAAATCTTAACTTTATAATCAAACAAACGTATCTTGTTTAGATCCTAGGTCATCCCAATAAGTAAATCAAGCAATGCTAAATTTTTACATCAAACCTGAGTTTGAATTCTAAATACATGTATGCATTACTGGATTATATAACATGTAGTTGTCCTATTATACAACACACGAAATTTGAACCATATATAAACATAAAAGCATCATTACCTTATACTTAAATCTATCAACCAGATACTTAAGTATTTAAAAAGAAGTTACCCACAGATAATTTAAACTTCAGGGGGAAATATGCACAGAACAACTATACTTAAAATATTTTTAGATTGTGATGTTACTCACAACTGGGATCAGATCAAGTGGTAAAGACTTTGTCAAAATCTTTGTTTTTATACAAAAACAGTCAAACAGGTACATAGCAGTACTTATGTATGTAAACACACATGAGAATCGTCACAAACTAAGCATTCAAAGCATATTCACCTACAGGCAACTGATAGTTAACCTTTATGTTTAAATATGAAGTTATTTACCTTAAAGTGAAGACAGCAGTTTTACTTGCAACTGTTTGATTTATTTATTTTTTTTTTCTTTTTTTTCTTTTTTTTTTGAAGTAGGATGTGAACTTGAGATTTATAACAGTGTGTCTCATAGCGAATACAATATGCAGTAACTCTATCTCACAAATGCCGAGAGAAAGGAATATATAAATATTCACACAAATATGTTAAGCCTCCAAATATTAGCATGCACAGATTAAAACTTAAGAAATTTTAAAACTGTTACTCACCTGAAACTTTGAAGAACAGAGCCTTCTTTTGTTTTGAAAACAGATAGCTTAAATTTTTTTCTTTTTTTTTTTCCAATCATCTTGTTTGATTGTTGTTTTAAATTTTCTGAAAGCTTTGTCTTGATTGAAACATTAGAAACTGGAAAGTTTGCTTTGATTTTCTAGCCTCAGATTGCACTTGAACAAATCCTGGTTTACAGGTTATTTATCTGAACTTTTGATAGAAAAGTTGCAGACTTTACTTCATCTCTGGTTTGCAATTATTGTGATGATCGAATGAAACAAGGAGAGATATATAGAAATGAGTTTTACAGGGTTTGTATAAGCTTGTACAAACATTTTCTGATTGCTCAGAGATTTTATTTTTAGCTTATCAGGCAAGATTTGGTTTTGGGGGCTGAGTTGATTTTTGAGAAAATTTGAATTGACCAAAGCTATGCTAGCATTTAATGTTTTAAGTACTTTGTTTACTTGCCTTTGCATCACTACTTTACAGGCCTATACATTTTTACCTCCCTGCCTAAACTTTTTGTACTTATGTACATAGATATCTTATTTTGTTTATATTTTATATCTTGTTTTGTACAAAGATGTTTCTTTCCTGAGACTTCCTTGCGGTAGACTATTTACAGACTACTTATACTTGCCTTTGAAACTACTACAGGCCTCACTAAATATTTATTTATACAAAGCCTTGTTTGTTTTTAGTCTTTATGTACCCATTATTCTTTTGTTTAGTTATATTATAAAATTGTTTTAGTCATTTGTTTAGCTTTGCATACTTGTCTTTTTACTATTCTGCCTGCATAATTATTTTGTCTTGTATACTTACAAATATGTGTTTCTTTTATTTTTTTCTTTTATTTTTAACATAGACTAATAAATATTTGATTGTTTACTATTATTTTACTTTATACTTATATTAATATTAGTAAATGTTTATTTTAATTTAAATATTTTGTAACCTTTATTTTAAATTTCCAAATCATAAATTTTATTCAAACACACATATAAATAAAGTTGACATTATTAAAAATTCATTTGTAAACATTTACATAATTAATAGAACTCATTATTAAGTCAAAATGATTTATAAAAGAATTTATCTATTAATAAACTGTTTATTTTTATCAAGATAAATTTAAAACAAATTAAACAAACCTTTTTGCTAAATTTAAATGTAAGCTAAAATTATCTTAAACAACTAAACTTAAATCTTGAGTAATTTAAAATCATATAATCATTTATTAAATAGCTTAAATATCAAATTTCTAAATTTTCAAAAATATTAGAATTAGAAAACATATCTATTTATTAAATTAAAACAAAGATTTTCCATGTACAATATATATACAGATATATATACATTATAAATAGAAGGCAATTTGATTAACTTCTAAAAGATAAATTCTCAGTTAAATATTTATTTAAAAGAATATTATTAAATTATTAACAAATATTATCAAATTAATTTAATTTTTAATGTAGATTATTAAATTGATATTGTCCCAAATTTCCGGAATATCACATTCTTTCCCCCTTAAAAGAATTTCGTCCCCGAAATTTTAAACAAAGGTAATTTAATAATCCAACTAAAAATTTAAATTCGAAACACAAGCATATATCAACATAAACTAACAATCAAGCAACCAATTCATCCAAACAAACAAATCTAACTATCCAGACAGAATTCTAAATAAAATTCTCTCGAGTTTCCCCAAGTATGAATATCGGGTTACTCGTCCTATAGAATCCAAACAACCAATACTACCACTAAACTACAGAGTTTCCACTCATCTAAATCTACAAAACAAATCAAAATATCAGACCAAACTCAAGTCTGACCCAACAACCGAAATTCCCTGAACTGCTGATTCTAAAGTCAAAGATAGATCTTACACGTACTCCCTCAGAGATACGTGAAACACTCCGAATTCCAGTTATCCAAACTGGCAATTCAATCCTGAAGACCAAGCACTTATCCAAAATCAAATCCCCGATTTCGGACTCTTCTTTCGTCTCTAATCCACAAAATTCTTCGGACGATCCTGGGCTTCCTTCATCTTTACCGATCAGCTCAATCCTTGCTGATGCCCTATAAACAAACTGAACCAAAGACAATCCAACAAATCGATCTTTCCAAGATCAACCAAAGCTCAGAATACAACTCTATTCCAAAATCAGAAAACAAAACTCACTTCTCCCACATCTAGAAAAGATAGAACATGAGCACTCCAATCTGGTCTTAGATTCTGAGAAATTTCCCGTAGAACTCTCTAATCCAAACACTGCAATATCCAATTGCTTCCAAACTAAAACAGCTACCACCATGCTTCCACTGCGCCATTCTGACTGAACAGATGAAAATGCTGATGATGATCTCAAGCACAGTCTGGTCAACGCATTCTAAAAATAAAACTCAGAAGTTCCACCAAAATTCCGAGCTGCTTCACCAAACTCAATTTCCAGAACAAAACCCTAACTTCCAGAAGACATCAAGAAAAATCCCTGAAATCCCAAAAGAATACCCAAACTATCGCAAGTCACTTTTGCGATCGATACAGCCAAATTCCAAAGGAAACTGTTCTTTCTTTTTACAAATCAGAACAGCTTACACTTATGTGGCCAATCCATCGAAGAAACGGGTCCACATAATTACTTCTGAATTCCATAACAGAAAAACTGCTAAGCCAGAAGATCTCTTGCCAACACCGAAAACATTCCAAGCTGCATTGCTGCCACAGATGCTAAGATTTCCTATCCAAAGTTCTTCGAGAAACTCAGACCTCAAAACAAACAAAACACTCAGCTGAGCACAGCCACAACACCGAAGCAGATACATTTCCAAACTCTAACTCATCCAAACTCTAACACTTCAAAGATGAACTCCGAACCTAAACAGGTTTCCTTCAGAGATCAATGAAATTTTTACACCATCCAGAACTTACTCAAGACAGTATTAAGCCTACAGTCTTGACAATTACACTTCCAACCATTGATAGTTGTGTTATACACACCACTACCTATCTACCTTTATAACATATTGGAAAACCTGAACAGGTAACCCAACAATAGGTAGAAATAAATATATATATATACCAAAATTACAAATACGCTCTCTCAAGAAGAAATCACTTAAGAGCCTAGGTATTCAACCTAGCGCTCTGATACCACTGTAACGACCCCACTTCCTATGCCCAGGAAGAAGTATCGTTAATAAGAAAAGAAAGAGGTGAGAAAATAGAAAAGATAGAGAAGAAAGAACAATAGCATCAGAATCTCACAGCGGAACGAATAAATTATAATACTCACATAAGTATTTACATAATATACAACATCAATCAGAGATACACAGATAATCCATCACATACTAGACAGTTATAAACACCTGCCTAGTTAATACAACTCAACTCAAACAAAAGACTCAGAGATACCAACACAGCGGAACTATATATATATCTACAACGCTGAAGCCACCTGCTCCATTGCTCCTCCAGAATTCGTCAAAGCTAACGTGAATCCCTTGGCTACCCGTAAAAATTTGGGTACCCGAGAGATTATGAAAAACAAAAATAAACTCCGGGTCAGACATGGGTCTGGTATGAGTAACAGGTTAAAGTTGTTTAACTTTGAAAATCTTTTGAAAACAAAAGGTATCACGTAAGACTTCCCACACATAAACATGGAAAAGTTTTTACCTTACGCTAACCAAAACATTTGATAGGAAATTCTGTGATATTACAATAGGTCTAGGGTTTTCAAGTAAATAGTAAATAGCCGAAATTGTTACATCTATTAAATTCCAGCTACTAGCCACAAAAGTGGGTAATACAATCAAAACCGTGGGCACTTATTGGATTGTGGATTCCATACAATGGCAGGGCTACTGGGGTACCGCCCGTCACAGTACGTGGCCTAGATCAACGTACCGAGGATTACTCCCTTCATCCCCTGCAACACAAGGCCGGAACCATTCCTTACTGAACAGTCCCGAACAAGATAACCCCGCAGTTGGTGTACATCCAACCGCCCACAAAGCCGAATAAAAAGGGACATCTAGACAGGGGAAAATCTTGTCCTGCTTGGGCATGACCCACCTAACCTTGCTGCACCTCCCCTGTTTTAGCCATTCCCGGTTGATGAGGCTTGAGGCTACGATTACCTTTATAGAATACATTTCTTAGAATGCCCATCGCCCACCTGACGATGTGTTGAAAGCATTCAATCCATACAAGTTCGTTCCAGGTTCGAACGAAACCGAAGGCATCATCTCGTTACACTCATTTTGGAATCACCCTCAGAGTTAACGACGACAACCCTTGCACTCTGATTCTTCATCTTCACTTCAGATTCACGACCTATCGTTAATTTGGAAACGATGTGGTTTTCGGATGTTCCTAATGCGGAAAACCCGATCCCGGTCTCATCGAAATCCAAAACGTGTTTTTTAGGGCCAAGTTGTCTATTTAGCCTTAACAGTTTAATTTAACATAATCAATATACACACAAATAGATAATTCATAATATCACAGTAGATAATCATATCATCATCATAAACAGATAATCAAAATTATCAATCCAACCAGATAAAAACAAATATCATACTTAAACAAACATCCAAGTCACCTAGATATTTTTCATCTCATATCTGAGTTCACAATCATCAAATGAAATATTAATTTCATTCATCCATAAGCAATGATTTATAATCTTACCATTTGTAATTAATTTAAAATGAATTAAATTAACTACTTCTATCTCTAATTAATTTAAAATAAATTAAATTAATTACTTCATTTATAAATCTTGCTTATACAACCAATAATTAAATTTATACAAATTAATTCATTAATCTCTAGATATTTATCTTGATTAACTCCTCTAATTAATCATTTTCTAATTACAGTAAGTAATTAGTCTTTAATAAATTTTACAGATTAATTATTCTAAATTATTCCTAGTAATTAACTTTTAATTACTTCATTTATCATTAATTACATTTATTCTTAATTAATTACATTAATCTCCACATTATTAATTATTACTTAATCAAACAATTCTTAATTTACATTGTTAATTATATTAACTAATGATCTCAAATTCAGATTAAATTACTTTATTAATCACATTAAGTGATTAATCTTTAATTAAACATAATTATTAATCACCTTTGATTAATAACAACCAGTAATTAAATATCCTTAATTACTCAGATAAATAAATTAATTATCCATAATTAATTATCTCTATTAATTAATCCTATGATTAATTTCAAAAGTAATTATCCAAATTACTTTATTAACATATAATCTTTCACTAATTACATTCAGTAATTAACATTAATTACTTCACTAAGTAATTATGCTCCATTAATTACATTAAGTAATCACACTTATTCATTTCTCAAATGGTTATCTTAAATTAATTAAACTAAATTAATTAACTTAAATTAATAACTTATCTCAATTAATTACAATAAGTGATTAATCCCTTAATCACTTTCATTAAGTAGTTACTTAACAATTTACAAATGATTATCTTAATTAATTAATTTAATTAATTATTAAAATTAATTACATAAATTAATTATTTAAAAATTCTTAGTTAATTTTCTTCATTTACTAATAACATTTCTTAAATTACTTTCTTAAGAAATTATCTGAGCTTTAATCATTATCAATTAATCTGGATTATAAATTAATCTAAACTATTAATTTAAATAAATCATCCTTTAATTACCTTATTAACTATATCATTTCATTTTCTTAATTATCTTTAAATAATTCATTTCTTTAATTAATGATTTCATTTATCAAAGTGTATTTAAAACATTACACTTTAAATTTTTAATTCAAATTCTATTTTGAAATTAAGATTCAAAATGTTTAACCATTTTAAACATTTATTTGAAACTAATCTACTTTTAGAAATCTATTTTTAAAACATTTAAACTTGTTCACATTTACATTAATAAAAGTGATTTTAAATTCAAAGTTTTGGATTCAAAGTAAACTTGAATTCCTATTGTAGACTTGATTTGAAAACTTGATTTAAACCTTGCTTTAAATTTTAAATCTTCAGTTTTTATTTTATTTATTTATTTAAAAAAAAACAGAACAGGTTTTCTTTGAAACCTGTAACATAAACATTACCCAAGCCCATATTCTTGCAATAAGCCAAACAAAATGCCTGACCAAAACAAACTGGAGAAAAATCTCCAATCCCTACTCTGTTCCCATACTTCACCAGTAAATCAGGAGTGCACCATGCACATGCACGGTGACTCTGATCATCTGTGGCCATCGCCACAATCTTCAACACAACGGCGATCATCCACGCGTCAGATCCTGACCATCCAAACATCGAGAACATCCCACAACCAAAATCGAACGTACAGCCCGGACCTGGAATGGAAGAACAAGATCGCCCCCAACCTGGAACATCACCTCGCTTGCAAAACTCCGACCATCTTAAGATCTGAAACTCCGGCATCATCTTCCCCTACATGATAGCTTCCACTACCCCAAAGCAAGTTGAACTCGATCCACTCAATGAGCCGTGGTGATCGATTATTTACGCACAGCAAAACCTAGGTTTAGATACTTAAATTGACAACCGCTTCCACCACCATGCTCAAACCATCCACCAGTCATTTTTCCTCCACTCACCAATCATATCTCCACCTCCAGGAAGAACCCCAACATTTCCGATCCACTAGATCATCGGAGCAACCCCAAAAACAAAAGACAGTGCAACTCCAAACCGCACCATCAACCCTTAACATAAAAATGAAATTTTGCTTCCTAAAATCGTTATTAAGTATGGAGATTCAATTCATGTTACTGGATTGTTAAATTAACAAATTTGGATTTTCCACAAGTTAAAACTTCCCTGTCCCCTTTAGTTTTCAGAACAAAATTAAAGTTATTTTTAACTTAATTAAATTTTAAATCTTAACTTTATAATCAAACAAACGTATCTTGTTTAGATCCTAGGTCATCCCAATAAGTAAATCAAGCAATGCTAAATTTTTACATCAAACCTGAGTTTGAATTCTAAATACATGTATGCATTACTGGATTATATAACATGTAGTTGTCCTATTATACAACACACGAAATTTGAACCATATATAAACATAAAAGCATCATTACCTTATACTTAAATCTATCAACCAGATACTTAAGTATTTAAAAAGAAGTTACCCACAGATAATTTAAACTTCAGGGGGAAATATGCACAGAACAACTATACTTAAAATATTTTTAGATTGTGATGTTACTCACAACTGGGATCAGATCAAGTGGTAAAGACTTTGTCAAAATCTTTGTTTTTATACAAAAACAGTCAAACAGGTACATAGCAGTACTTATGTATGTAAACACACAGGAGAATCGTCACAAACTAAGCATTCAAAGCATATTCACCTACAGGCAACTGATAGTTAACCTTTATGTTTAAATATGAAGTTATTTACCTTAAAGTGAAGACAGCAGTTTTACTTGCAACTGTTTGATTTATTTATTTATTTATTTATTTTTTTTCTTTTTTTTTTGAAGTAGGATGTGAACTTGAGATTTATAACAGTGTGTCTCATAGCGAATACAATATGCAGTAACTCTATCTCACAAATGCCGAGAGAAAGGAATATATAAATATTCACACAAATATGTTAAGCCTCCAAATATTAGCATGCACAGATTAAAACTTAAGAAATTTTAAAACTGTTACTCACCTGAAACTTTGAAGAACAGAGCCTTCTTTTGTTTTGAAAACAGATAGCTTAAATTTTTTTCTTTTTTTTTCCAATCATCTTGTTTGATTGTTGTTTTAAATTTTCTGAAAGCTTTGTCTTGATTGAAACATTAGAAACTGGAAAGCTTGCTTTGATTTTCTAGCCTCAGATTGCACTTGAACAAATCCTGGTTTACAGGTTATTTATCTGAACTTTTGATAGAAAAGTTGCAGACTTTACTTCATCTCTGGTTTGCAATTATTGTGATGATCGAATGAAAAAAGGAGAGATATATAGAAATGAGTTTTACAGGGTTTGTATAAGCTTGTACAAACATTTTCTGATTGCTCAGAGATTTTATTTTTAGCTTATCAGGCAAGATTTGGTTTTGGGGGCTGAGTTGATTTTTGAGAAAATTTGAATTGACCAAAGCTATGCTAGCATTTAATGTTTTAAGTACTTTGTTTACTTGCCTTTGCATCACTACTTTACAGGCCTATACATTTTTACCTCCCTGCCTAAACTTTTTGTACTTATGTACATAGATATCTTATTTTGTTTATATTTTATATCTTGTTTTGTACAAAGATGTTTCTTTCCTGAGACTTCCTTGCGGTAGACTATTTACAGACTACTTATACTTGCCTTTGAAACTACTACAGGCCTCACTAAATATTTATTTATACAAAGCCTTGTTTGTTTTTAGTCTTTATGTACCCATTATTCTTTTGTTTAGTTATATTATAAAATTGTTTTAGTCATTTGTTTAGCTTTGCATACTTGTCTTTTTACTATTCTGCCTGCATAATTATTTTGTCTTGTATACTTACAAATATGTGTTTCTTTTATTTTTTCTTTTGTTTTTAACATAGACTAATAAATATTTGATTGTTTACTATTATTTTACTTTATACTTATATTAATATTAGTAAATGTTTATTTTAATTTAAATATTTTGTAACCTTTATTTTAAATTTCCAAATCATAAATTTTATTCAAACACACATATAAATAAAGTTGACATTATTAAAAATTCATTTGTAAACATTTACATAATTAATAGAACTCATTATTAAGTCAAAATGATTTATAAAAGAATTTATCTATTAATAAACTGTTTATTTTTATCAAGATAAATTTAAAACAAATTAAACAAACCTTTTTGCTAAATTTAAATGTAAGCTAAAATTATCTTAAACAACTAAACTTAAATCTTGAGTAATTTAAAATCATATAATCATTTATTAAATAGCTTAAATATCAAATTTCTAAATTTTCAAAAATATTAGAATTAGAAAACATATCTATTTATTAAATTAGAACAAAGATTTTCCATGTACAATATATATACAGATATATATACATTATAAATAGAAGGCAATTTGATTAACTTCTAAAAGATAAATTCTCAGTTAAATATTTATTTAAAAGAATATTATTAAATTATTAACAAATATTATCAAATTAATTTAATTTTTAATGTAGATTATTAAATTGATATTGTCCCAAATTTCCGGAATATCACAATAGCATTAGCCCAATGGTGCCTTACAATGAAGTCCCTACCGAGCTCGGAGTCAGAATTGTGAAGGGAGAACAAAGTGTCACTTAGGAATGCTACATCGCAGAATGTCACAGATCAAGAAGAAAGGAAAAAAGGAAAGTATATAGGGAAGACACTCCACATTTGTGATCCCTTCGAATAGAAATTACGGTGCCACCCCTGGCTTGGGGACCATAGCCAATACAAAAAATCCTTGGACCCTAGGAAGAAGAGCTCAGGGGAGGATCGAGCTGCACCAACAAAACTGATGGTGTCTGTCCCGGTCTATATGGATGACTCAATGCAAGTCCGAAAGGTTGGGTCATATTTTGGAAACAAGATTCAGTTAGAACTAACCAAGTTCCTCCATGCCAATTTAAAATATTTTCTTGAACGCAATCTGATATGTGTGGGGTATCACCTGAGATTACCTGTCATTCCCTTAATATTGACCCCAAATTCACCCCAGTTGAGCAAAAAAGGCGCAACTTTGGCCCTGAGCAGTCCAAGGCATTGAGAGAAGAAGTAGATAAACTGATGGATAATGGTTTCATTCGAGAGGAAACTTACCTCTAATGGGTATCGAACCCTGTCCTAGTGAAGAAGTCCAATGGAAAATGGCAAACCTGTATTGATTTCTCGAACCTCAACAAAGCCTATCTGAAAGATAGCTACTTGTACTCTAGAATTGATTAACTAGTGGATGGAAAAGCGGGACATGAGCTGTTGTCATTTATGGATGCGTAATTGGGCTATAATCATATCCCGATGCATGAACCAGACTAAGAGAATACTAGCTTCATCACTGATTTGGTACTGTACTGTTATAGAGTAATGTCATTCGGTTTGAAAAATGTAGGGGCAACGTACCAAAGGCTAGTGGATACTATGTTCAAATGCCAGATTGGGAAGACTATGGATGTTTACGTGGATGATATGTTAATCAAGTCTCGAGTAGCTGCTAACAATCTAGACAATCCCATTGAAATGTTCGAAATACTTCATAAATATGGAATGAAGCTCAACCCACTTAAATGTCACTTCGGAGTAGCCTCTAGGAAATTCCTAGGGTCCATAGTAAGTGCCCGGTGCATTGAAGCAAATCTAGAGCAAATGACAGCGTTATGGAAAGTGCAAGACCCTAAAAGTAAGAGGAAACTTCAAATCATGGATGGAAAAGTCACAGCACCGAGTCGGTTCATCTCTAAAGCTACAGACAAGTGCATATCGTTCTTCGATGCATTGAGAAAAGGAAGGAAAAACTTCGAATGGAGCGAGCTTGCCCGATAACTTTCGAGGAACTGCTACGACACATGGAAACTCCCCCGACCTATCAAAACTAGTGGATGGGGAAGACTTGTTCATTTATTTAGCAGTTTCCAAGCATGCACTAAGCGTGGCTCTCATGCGGGAAGAAGCAAGAATCTAGTGGCATGTGTACTACATTAGCAAACGATTCTCTAAAGCTAAGAAGAATTTCATTTTTGTTTCGATGAGTGAATAATTTTAATTTTTGAAATTCAGGAATTGAATTGCAATTGTCGATTCACGTTGAATCTTATTATTTATATTATAATCTCTTCTATTTTTATTTTTAATCGGTTAATATATTTTAAACCTACCCGATTTTAATACGGGTTTTACTTTTTCAAGTTCTTTCATTATTAGGTCCATAAGTAGAATTGGATAAGCTAGCATATTGCCTTCTGATCACATCCTGAAAGTTACGACCATATTTTCAGGCTCATCCAATCAAAATATCGACTAACCAACCCCTAAAGTATGTTTTATACGGGCCAAAAACATCCAGATGACTACTCAAGTGGAATATAGAGCTAAGTTACTATGATATAGCATATCACCATAGGAAAGCCATCAACGGGAAAGCATTGGCCGACCTCGTCAACGATTTTACCATAAGAGATGACGAGGATAAAGTTTAGTCAGATATAGATGCGCAATGGAAGCTCTTCGCTGATGGCGCATCAAAAAAATTCTATGCAGGAGCAGGGGTGGTGCTCGAAACCCCCGAGGGGAAAGACATTAGCTATGCTTTATGCTTGGATTTCCCAGCAACAAATAACAGTGCGGAGTATGAAGCGTTGATCGCTGGGCTGAAGGTTGTGAATGAACTCAGGATAAAATCTATTCACATATATAGTGACTCCCAACTGGTCGTCTGTCAAGTGAAAGAGGAGTGCCAAGCGAGTGAGAAAATCATACCCCATACCTATCCAAAGTACAAGAGCTGTTAAGTGATATCGAGGACTACACCATAACTCACATCCTACGAGAGCAAAACACCACCGTAGACTATTTTGCCAAGCTAGAAAGCTCCGAAGAAGCCCAGTCGTTGGGATTGGTTCTGATTGAAATGCTAACCAAACCAAGCATAGATGAAATGAACATGGACTGGATTTTAGAGACCATCGTCGAGCCAAATACATGGATGACACCGATAAAGGACAATCTACTTGCATGAACCCTGCCAACTGACCGAAATCAACCGAAGAAGCTCCTCCACAAGGCTCCATGGTTCATGATATAGCATGGGAGACTCTATCGAAGGGGATTCTCAACACCTCTTCTTAAGTGTGTGACCGATGATGAAGCACGGCGAATCCTGAAGGAAGTGCATGAAGGCGAGTGCGGAGACCACATTGGGGGGCAGATGCTGGCAAATAAAGTCCTTTGATATGGATACTTATGGCCAACAATAAATCGTGATGCCGTATATCATGCCAGAAGATGCGATTGTTGTCAAATATTTTGCAAAATTAAGAGAACTCCTTCAAAAGAACAGACACAAACGGTTAGCCTATGGCTATTTGCGATATGGAGGATAGATCTGATTGTTGTCCTTCCAATAGTTAATGAAGGAGCCAAATATGCTATAGTTGCCATAGATTATTTCAATAGGTGGGCCGAAGCGGAACCATTGGCCGCCATAATCACAAAGAAAGTTATTAACATTGTCACTAAAAACATCATTTGCGGGTTTGGTGTGCCGCAAAAAATCATCACTGACAATGGAACCCGATTCGAAAGTGCTAAGTTCAAAGACTTCTGCATGCGCTTCTGGATCGAAAAATGCTTTTCCATAATGGCTTATCCATAAGAAAATCGGCAAGTGGAAGCAATAAACAAGATAATAAAATCCACCATCAAAAATGATTAACAAAAGCAAAAGAAAATTGGGTTGATGAACTTTTGCTTGCACTATGGGCATACAGGACAACACACAAAGCGGCAACTGGCCACACTCCGTTTGCATTAGCATATGGTTCAAAAGCAATGATTCATGTTGAATTAGAAGTTCCCTCGCACCGAAAGCAGAATTTTAATCATGCACAAAACGAGCAACTCCCACTCAAATTGCTTGACATGGTCGATGAAAAAAGAGAAGCAGAAGAGTAAAGCACTGTTACCCACCAGAAAAGGGTTACATGGTACTTCAACTCCAAAGTTCATAGTCAGACCTTCGAAGTTGGATATCTTGTGCTCAAGCAAGTTTATCCTGTTACGGGGGCCTTTGGACCAAATTGGGAAGGACTATATGTCATTAATCAAAAGCTTAGGGGCGGGACTTTCAAGCTGACAACCGTCGATGGGGTCACGGTTCCTAGAGCCTAGAATAGCAAATCACTCTGCTGTTATTTCACTTAAAAAACTATTCTATGTATTTTCCATTTTCAGCAAATAAGCCATCCCGGAAATGCCAGTGGCATTGTAAACAGGCAAAGAATCTGCCATGCTTTCCTTAACAAAGTTTGCTTCTTGAACCAATCAAATTGTGTTCATAATAATTACCCACAGAGTCTACGGAAGCAAATCGAATCAAATCGTTGGATGGACAAATCTCGAACCTTGCCTCTTAGGTGTTGCCTCGGCTACCCCGGAAGGTCACAAAATAAACTAACTCCTCTGTGTTGCCCGAAGATAGGTAGCGCTAAGGAAAACTAAAAAACTAACTCCTCCTTGTTGACCGGAGATAGGCTACGCCGGGGAGCGACTAAAAATCTAACTTCTCCTTGTTGCCCAAAGATAGGCAACACCAAGAAACATCAAAAGCTACACATCTCGCAAGCCACACATTCAAACCGAAACTCCTCGCATTGCCCTGAGATAGGAAACGCCGAGAAACATCCAAAGCCGTGCATTTCGTATGATGTGCATTCGAACTGAAACTTCTCGCATTGCCTGGAGATAGGTAACGCTGAGGAGCGTCGAAAGTCGTGCATCTCGTAAGCCGCACACCCAAATTTAAACTCCTGGCACTGCTCAAGGATAGGCAACACCAAGGAGCATCAAAAGCCATGCATCTCATAAGCTGGGCATTCAAGCTGAAACTCCTCGCATGGCTCGGAACTAGGCAACGCCAAGTACATCAATAACTAGACAACACCGAGGAACATCAAAAACAAACTCCTCACATTGCACGGAGACAGACAACGCCGAGGAACATAAAAAAACGAACTCCTCGCATTGCCTGGAGAAAGGAAATGTCACGTAATGTCGAAAGTGAACTCCTTACGTTGCTCAGAGATAGGCAAGGCCGAGGAACATCAAAAACCAACTCCTCGTGTTGCCTGGAGATAGGCAACGCCAAGTAAGCTCAAAATAAACCTCTTGTGTTTCCCAAAGATAGGCAACTTCGAGAAAAATCAAAAACGAACTCCTCACGTTACCTGGAGATAGGCAACACCGAGGAAGCTCAAGATAAACCTCTTGCGCTGCTCGGATACAGGCAACGCTGAAAAGCATCCAAACTTACACTCTTTATGTCACTCATAGATAGGCGACATCAAGGAGCACCGAATGTCGTGTACCACATAAGCGGTGCGCTAAATCCTAAAATAATAGCCCCTCATATGACCTGAAGATGGGCAACACAGAGGAGCATGAGAAACACCACGCATATAGCTAGGAATAGTTGGTGCTAGAAGGAAGGCACTCAATGATTGACAATACAAACCTATGCGCCGATTGCATCCGTTATCCAAACTGAGACTACATGCTAAGATCGCAAAACTTCTAAAGAAAGAAAATGAAGTCATGACTAAGCCAGTTTTTCAATGGAGATTATCTAAACCCTAGTTACCGGATACTTGAAAATCATTTGAAGTAATAGCCCTATGAGATGGGTGGCATACAACTGTACTAAGACAGAAACACGCGAACATAATAAGTTCACAAGTTTTGTCATTCCAAACAATAATAAGTTCATAAGTTCTATCTTAAAGTTTTATGAATTTCCAAACAAAATGTCTATATCTTTTCTAAATTCTAAACAAAAATTTCTATGTTTTAGAGAATTTTCAAAGTTTTTTGAATTTTAAACAAAAATTCTCTAAGTACTGTTGATCTCTAAGTTCTGTTACTTCGAATGAAGGTGATGCGCACGTAAATGTGCATATTTTTACCACCATATTTAACCTAATTAAAATAAATAAATGATCATATTGGGTATTTTAACTTGTTTAAACCAAAACTCAATTTATTTTCAAATCATCATATATTCTTTTCCATATAAAAGCAAAATGGTCATTTTTGTGCACAAATTAATTTGTGAAAATTTACTTGGAATTTTCTATGTTGTTTTGCAGGAATTTGGCTTCATATACAAGTATTTTCATGAAGATATATGCATGCACAAGAGTGAATACAAAGGAATGAAGATGGAAATAATTCATTTCATAGATCATGGAGGACCCCACCGACCTACCTTAATGTACAAATATGAGAGCCCAATCCCATCAATTTAGGGGTAATGAAGCTCTCTAGTATGTAGATACAACATTTTGATGTTTATGTTCTCTTGTAGTGCTTAATGGAAACATTTGAAGTGGTTTAATATTGTTGTTTATCTTTGAATTTGATAGTATATATTGTTGACACAAAATAGACCATGCTTAAACAAACATAACACAAATTTCCTCTTCATCTAAATATGATTATGGAAAAAACTGAATGTTGAAATTAAAATTTGATGGCCTATATTTCTAAATAATAGTTAATAGGTCATGCTTAAAATAGAATTTGCTTTTAGTTTTATTGTCATATTTAATGAGAATTAAATGTGTACTGGCGGTTGTGTTATAGTTTGATGGTTTATACTAAAGTAATTAATAGCTCAAATAGGCCATACTTCTGATAAGCACATCAACTAATCTCACTAATGACCAAAAGAGAGATCACAACTTCATTTTGTTGATTTATGTGATCTAGAGAGTGGAAATTACCTTTAAATTGTCTTCTACTCTCGTATTTCTATCACTTTCTTTTTGTTAATTTTCTCATTTTCTAGTTTAATTCACTCTCGACTTTGGTATAATTTGATTCAATAGAATTTTAAAATCAACAATTCCCTGCGGATCGACCTGTACACACTATGTACGATGATAGTATGCCATGCGCTTGCGGTTAAATTTAATTGGAAATTTATTGGCGATTTTCTAATCTGATAGAAGTTCCATCGTTAAACAGAAGGGCTTTGGCCATAGTCACAGAACTAGAAGAGTATGAAATGAAACAAGCATAAGTGCACAAAATATATATGACCAAACAGATAAAAGTATAGTCAAAATATCAATGTATTATTTATAATTTCCTATACATAGAATCAAAATGTGGGGGCCCGTACCCATACAACAACTTCTAACAAAAGGAGAATAAAGACTCTATAGCGAGGACGCGAAATGCAGAATTTGCACTTAAAACGGAATGACTCAAAAAGAAACAAATATAAGTTAGTCCTCTCGCAAGCTATTGGCCAAAATGAAGTCCACCCTCACACTAGTCGGTCAATGCTTCTTGCCACCGCTTCCCTTTCCACCTCTGATTGGTAGTTTCTCCTTCTTTTTAGGAGAAGTGTCACTGCCAGTAATGTCAACGTGCACTTTGGTGGCAATCTCCTCCTCTTTCTCCAAAAGTTTCTCGAAAGAGCCTCCCTTTCCCTTACGTTTTCTTGACTTCTAGAAGCTCTTTGAAGCTTTGATTGCCTCTTCTTTTTTCTTCTTGATGGCAACCAAATTGTGTTGAGTCTTTTGTGGCTGCTTCATTTGCATTTCTTGCTCCTTGGTCTCTAATGCAGTTATATCACCATCTAAATACGCTGAAGGGTCATTCAGGCTGTGAAGAACAGCCGTCTTCTCGGCTTCTGGCCCTAGGTGCAAGCTAGACATGGATGTGGGAAACTGAGAAGGAAAAGATACAACTGCAGAAGATGTGAAAGTGGCAGCATGCAAGGGCCTCGAAGTAGCTGGCGCGTCAATAGGAAAAGTGGATGGACCTATAAGATTAAAGATGAAAGCATTAAACTCTGCTTGCTCTGTGGCGTAAGTTGGAAGCTCACGAATTCGGGAGAAGTATGGACGTTACCTGCACTAGAAGAATGATCGTGAATGGAAACCTCAAACTCACCACCTTCGCCTTCTTTTGAGGGCTCTACCATTTGAGGAATAATATAAAGTCTTGAACTCACTGGTTGGTCATGGAGCTGCTCTGATGGCTCGCCCATGCCCAATATAAAAGGCCACGTAAGCACATCGATGGTGGTCATCAAGCCAGCATTGGTGGCCTCCTTCTCTCATTCAACTCAAAGAATCTCCTGGCCCTCGAGTAGCGCTATCTTGAATTCGTTGTTAAGATAAGCGGCCCTCAACTCTTGATCTGAACACACGTTGCCTCTCTCAGCAAAGTGAGATAAGATTTTCTCCCAAACAAGGGCAAGAGTGCGCAGATACTTCGGGTCGAGATAGCTGAGGCTCCCTTGATGCAATAGAGAGTTAACATAGAAGTTCAGAATAGTCGCATCTAGCTTCTCCTTTTTCCTACCAAAGGCATGCTGGAGGTCCAAGTAATCCTCTTTCACCGCAACCTTCTCAATCTCAACAGTAGTCTTGTTGGCACTGAGTTGCGCGACATGAGCCTGTAGTTTGGCGATGGTCTCAAATTGGTTGGAGATTGGTTTGTTGTGCCTGTCGACAATTATATGATGATCGATGATTCTTTTCCTTTGAGCTTCAATGATAGCATTGTAAGCGACCGCTTCTTCTTTTAGCTTCGCCTCCTCTGCATGAGTTTTTTTAATCTCGTCCCTCCAGACAATCTCAACTTTTTCATGCGCCTCCTTTAATTCCTTCATCAGGCCTGTAGTTCTCCTACTTTCACAAAGTGCCGCCTCCTTCTCCTCCTCCAACCGTTTGATCCTAGCATCCCGATTAGCTAACGCCTTCTTGAAATCGTCTTTCTTGGATTCGAAGGAAAGGATCTCCTGATAATTATTCCTATCCATATCATCCGGCTATTTGCAAGGCTTCTCCCATCTCTTGGCTTGTTCTACGTCATTCTGGATAGGTTGGAGATGAGACATGAAAGAATCCATGTAAATGGGGTGAAGATCCAGGTCAAACTTAACCCCCTTTAAGATCCAACTCAAAAGAGCCGCCTAAAGCTTAGGCGGACCCAAAAGAAGAACGTAAGCAGGCCTCTAGTGGGGGTGAGAAGTAAGAGGAGTGGCCGTAACAGGGAAAGAGGATGAAATATGAGCTGGGGGCAGAATCGGGGCAGAGGTGATGGGAATTTCTTGTGAAGCGGAAGAGTGTTTCAATGTAAGTTCTGAAAGATGGGGGCAGTAACCAAACTTCGACTTCTTTGACGGTTCATCTCTTTCCTCAAGAGAACTTCTTTTCTCATACCCAATTTTATATGAACGATTTCAATCTCTCTCTTCCTGGTGATAGGTTTTAGCTTCAAGCTCTTTCCTCCTCCTATATTCTTCCTCTATCTCTCGAACTTGATGGAAGCTAGAGGAGCACTTGGAGTACCGCTGTCAGTATAGTCTTTGAAGTCATAGTAAAAGTCTCATCCCCTCGTCATAATTGGGATAAGACACACTTAAGAGGTTTCAGAAACATGATATAAACTAAGAAAATATATGAAGAGATGCAAATTAGTGTAATCCTAGTGCAATATGTTGTGTGTCCCTGATAGGGGACTAAGATGCCCTCACGAATTAGAACAAATGGCTATCGTAGGTGGGATCGGACTAACTTCGGTTGTTATGGGCCGGACTGAGATAACTACTGGCGTGATTTCGCCCGAAAAGGAAGGTGTCATGTCAAATTTAAAGTCCCCTTCCATGAGCGCGTTGAAGTCAATAAAAACATCGCTGAAATATCCGTACCCCACTCGGGCGTCCTTGCTCAAAGAATCATGATGTCTTCTAGTTTCTAAGGCTTTGCCATTGCCACTTACATCGAAAGGAGGTGGACTCAAGAGATTGGGACTCAGTCTCGGAGTCTCATCACAAGACTTTGAGTCTTTACCTTCAGATTTTAACGAGAAGTAGTCACTAGTGGTAGAATCATCACTACTACTCTCGAATTCTCCTGCTTCTTTCCCTATGTCAAACACAGCTTTGCCTTCTCTATGCATGAACTCATCTTCTACTACCTTTGGGATTGGAGACATTCTAACTGAACCACTCAGTCCAGTCATAGCAGCGTCTTCCTCCTCGAGGGCCTCACAGGGTGATCCTTTGGATGGGCTACCTCTCGCTTGACCTTCCTCGGAACTGTGGGATGAAGAAGTAGATCTTATGTGAACTCTAGATTGACCAAGAGAGGGAGTTTCAATCTAAATCGTGAATCTACCCAAAGCCAACATTCCGTATCGATGCAAGTTCTCATCGGTCAGTAGAACTTTAACACACCTCTCTTCGGCCTTTATAGCCTTTAAAGTTTGGAAAACTTCATTAAGCATCACATCTCTATTCATCCTTGGGATAACTACAAGAGAAGTATA
The DNA here is from genome assembly GCA_030765085.1 of Allium cepa. Classification (NCBI taxonomy): domain Eukaryota; kingdom Viridiplantae; phylum Streptophyta; class Magnoliopsida; order Asparagales; family Amaryllidaceae; genus Allium; species Allium cepa. Next base: position 541,987,976 of record CM060940.1, on the reverse strand, counting down.
GTTAGTTAGAAACTCCATTACAATGCCTCGGAGCTCGACATATGGAAAAGATAAGTTAACCCTCTGTCATCCATCGATGGTTGAACCCCTCGGGACATCTAACAAAAAAGTACTGCATCTTGAACTATGATAAGTTACTTTACAAGTGTAAGATGATCTTTTGATTCCTCTGAGCCTCAATTATAATCAAAGAGGGACAAACATCTCTCCTCTTGAATGCCAAAAAACACTGCAACTCATCGAAAACTGGAGCGCGGTTGAACGTCCGCATGAAAAGGTCATGCAAGCAAGTAAGGATGGCGTAATCATTTGGATGAAGCTGGGATGGTGCAATTCCCAAGTTTGAAAGCATCTCAAGAAGAAAATCATTGAAGGAAAGCACAGATCCATTCACAAACATGTATCGATGATAAGTAGTGTACCCCGGGGGGCATATTAGCGAATTCGTCTTTCGCCGACCGACGCACGCCCTCTTCGAGGATCCCATGCTGTGTACATATATTATGAAGAACCTTGGCAGAAACCACTGAAGAGCACTTTCAGGTGGATTAAGTTAGACTCGAAAGTTGGGAGGCATGTAGTCCACGATGGGCCCGACCGAAACTAATTGACCGTACTGGGCTTGCGAGGTGGATGATGATTCAACTTCGGAGAACATTGGGCATTGCCCGCTTAACTTATGGCATGTAGATGGCTGCTTCATTCTATATAAAAGAACTCATGCCCGAAAATGGTCAAGTAGATCTATCCTAAATTCGTAAGTCTCCCATATCACACTTGAATTCTGATGAGACATTAACTTGTAATCGACACGATGGATTTGGAGTGCGAACTGGGGCAAGTGTAGTCTGTTGTCTATATGGGATAAAATCAGTGCTCGGTATACCGCAAATGCTCTATCCTGTGTAGATAGTTCGCTCACAGTGGAAGAAGAAAAGAACTTCCCATGTCAATTCTTTTTTCATTTTAATGTCTACTTCATGTGCACTTACCCGTTATCGATCAATGATCGATAACGGATCCATTGTCCGAAGTAACATGGAAAACTCTTCTCCTTACAGGAACACCGAACATGCAACGAGTGAACAAGATAAGTCTGAATCCTTGGAAAAAAATCGAGATCAACTCGTAAATATGGGTGATGAGCAGTAACAGCTATAAAACTGGACCACGAGTCAATTGTGGTTTAACGGACGAAAATAGCAAAACGCATCAAGTGTTGGACCAGAGCTCGAATGTCATTTTCGAAAGAAACTCAAGCCTCGATCGGCTATCTCGACACGTCAAACTGTAATCAACTCGAGCTTCTTTTAATCGAAGTAGAAAATGGATACTATTCATCAAATCATCACACAATTTCAATAATAAACGAACCCACTAACAAAACCCACCTTAAACTAACTTCTAAGGCGCATGAAGGATTAGGGATCGAATTCAACATACTTTGAACGGATCGGTGGCGAGCAAGAGAATCAGTGCCGACTCATGAGAGTAATGGGCTAGAATTTCAAGCTGGGGCTTGAAATTTGGAAATAGAATTGCAGTGGGATGGATCGCTCGAATCATAGTGGAAGGTATAACCAAGAGATAATGAATAGAGGCAGAGAAATCTATGAATCGCTTAGAAATAGCTCGCTCGAAGGAGGAATTGCGTGAAGACTTTTCTAGCTTGAGTCGAATGAGCTTGGGTTGGTTCAAGCCATGTATAAGAAGGCAAACAAGACAGCAAAAAATTTGCTAAGTACAAGGGCCACCTGCGACCCATCATGGATCATTGGCGACCCAACCTAAAGCTAGGTTGCTACTAATCTAACTCACATGGGTTGCTAGCGACTAAAAAAAGGATAATGATAAAAGAAAAGAAGAGAGAAAGAGGAAGGAAAACTTCACCTATTCTTCTCAAACTCGATCTCTTACAATTGTCCATCATTCCAAGGCATGGTGGGAAAACTGCGAGCCAAAATGTGATACATCGAGGAAAGAAGGGGCAGTTAGGACTAAAGGAAGACAACCAACAACATTGGTTTAACATATTTGTAAAGCTCTACCACAATCACTTGGAGATCAATAGATGCTTCCATAGCATGCCTAGTTTGCAACGACGACGTACTCTTGGGGGCAAATGTTATATGGAGTTTTAATCCAGCATAAACCAATAGAAAACAGAATAACCTTGTATAGATAGGATGGTTTAGGACTTAACTAGAAAAGCTAAGACAAGGGATCGAAAAAGGGCCAAGCTACATGGCTAAGACAACGACTGGGATCAACAAAGCTAAGAGATTAGCATTCCTTTAGTCCAATCAGCAGATGAACGTAAACAGCTAGTGACTTGCCATCAAAACATAACTACAACGATAAAAGGCTACTGAAATATCTCCAATTTTGGACTCCAGAAAAATCCTATGTGGTCAGATCATAAGTGACCCAGGCCTCTCCTCAAGCCTTCAAAAAAGCAAGTTGTGGAACGCTAAGAAAAGAGGCAAGACATTGGCTCACAAAAGAGCCAAGTCTATGGGTCGCTAGCGAACCGTAGGCCATGAGTCGCTGGCGACCCATGTCATTGACTCGTTTTACGAGACAAACTCTCCCTAAGTCGTCTACTACTTACCTACAAGCAAATGAAGACATGGCCTTGCCTTGAAGGTCTCCGCTCCATATAAATACCATCCAACCTACAACATAAGAAGGATCTTCTCCAGATTGGTTGCTGAATGAAATACCCAACACCCCTTAATATACCCAAAAAGGACACAATGAAAGGCATAAAGCATTGTGGGTATAACTAAAACTAACAAAGACTAAGATTTATAAGACAGAAATAAGTAAAAACAATGGAAACCAAATGAGTATATTTAATTAAAACAAAGCTTCAGAATTAATTTATAAATAAGTCACATGCCAAATACAACATTCAAAAACCCATCGTGTCTTATAAAATAAAACTTAATTGTCCTAAAATAAGAGTATGTAATATCCTTTATAAATAAACCAGTGCATTCAAGAACAATAGCTGAAAATAAAAGAAGTACATAGAAGGAGTCTCCTCCAAGAAGAACTCCAAGCCGCAGCAGTCTACAAGCTTCTTCCTTGACTTCCTAAGGGGGAAAAAAGGGGGAATAAAGGAGTGTGTCAGGCTAAAAGTCTTGTGAATGATAGTAATTACTAGAGTCTTTAAGAAAGATAAAAGTAGTAGACTCTATAATAGTTTTAGCATAAATAAGGATAAGAAAGGAAATGGCAAGGGATAAACTGGAAATAAATACGATTAAATATTGATCAAGGTAGGTCAACTTTGATTGCTTACACTTGTTTTGATTTAATTAGGTGGAATTCCTAATCCTGTAATTAGGATGTAAACCTAATTCTACCCTTTCTAATCGGCATGCTACTACTCCATAGACTTTTCTATGGACCGGCCGCTATATAACTCCCTACATAGTAGCCAATGGTATCTACGGAAGATGCTCAGAGCAACTATTGTGGATCCGGACGACATATATAGCTCCCTACACAGAAGGCAATAGTGTTTACTATGACATCATACTAAGCACTTGGAACTCATAGCTATTACTGAGCACCCGAATGGAAGTCGCATGCATAACTGCCACCATGCCCATGCTACCTTTTGCTCAACCTATTGGGTCTTCTTATTACCTCCAGTGTACAGCATAGCGTGCCCCTCATCTCACTTCAGGCTAATGCTAGATCACCGGGAGTCCGTAGAAAAATAGGGAAATGCTGTTAGTACTGGCACTTTATCCAAAAAAATATCTAGTTGCGCCCCTTATCCAAATCCCCATGATTTGAAGTTCTATTTGACCAATTACAACCTGTAGGATTGATTTCACCCCAAAGGGGGGTGAACAGGGTGATACTAATAATATTAAAAATTAATGCGGAAATATATAAAATAATTGCAGCACAAATAATAGTAGAATAATAAAAAGCAAAAATAGAACAACATAGATTTACCCAGCTTCGGCAAAACCCTGCCTACGTGCTGCCTCCAAGGTTTCTACTTGAAATTAAGTAGCTAGACGCTCGTAAACTTGCGACACCCGCTATTGACTAACCTAATTGTACACTCAAAACTCTGCCATAATTCAGCCACCGAGTTGCAAATTCTCAAATGACACCACCGTAGTTCGTAACCTAGTTACACGACTGGAAAGTTACATAGTTTAAAAAGAAGATTACAACTGAAAATAAATAAAATAAGAACAAAACCCTATTTAATATTTTGAGCCCAAAATAAAATATAAAGGCCAGCCCAAAATAAAAATGTTCTCCTTTTATTTCTTTTCACTATGCAAAATTTTGCCGAATCCTTTCTTCGTTCCTTCACCAATAATTAGGGCTTTGTGAGATCTGAAGCGCCGATTGATAGTTGATCGATTACTGCTTTGTTCGACTATGGCTGCTCCAATTTGTCGAGATTGAATGGTGCTTTGAATTGGTACATTTGTCCCCTTTTTTTATTTATAATTATACACGACTGATTTGAGTTCTGGATTGATGCTTGCTCTTTGATTTGTTTGCTTGAACTCCGTTGCTCCTTTGCTGATGATATTAATGGGTATTTATAGGGTTCGAATCCCTTAGTTTACATTCGTATAATTTCGGTTTGAATAATTCATGATTTTGTTTTCTGCGTTGATTTTTTATCGTATGATTTTGAGACCTCTGACTGGTTCATTCCTTGATTGTAGCTTGGTATTTGAATTTGATTCTCGTTCTTTTCTCTTTTGACTTCGGCATTAAAAAGTTTGAGATAGTTTAGATTTTCTGGCTATGACTTGTTCACGTCATACTCGATTGGATATGATTTGAATTCGGTTCCTTCTTTTGCTCCATTGATTTTGGCATTTTACTGACTTTGAGATAATATATTGGATTGTTCAATTCTTTTCTGCTCTGACTTGTTAGAACTACTACTTTGATTTTTGTTCGATCTATTGCCTTGTTCATCATGTTGAATTTTGACTCATGCAATTGCTTCACTGTTTTATGATTTTTTAACATTTGTATCAATTCACGTAGAACTTCACATGTATGCTACCACTGCTCTGACCACATCATTCGAACATGCTTTTGTTTTGCACTTGACTGGAACCACTTGTGTTTGTATGTGTGTCATCATGTATATACATACATATATGTATGTATTTATATACGTGTATGATCTGATGTTTTGCATTTGAGGTTTCCTCTAATGCATACTTATTATTATGCTTGAGTTGTCATGTTGATTTGCGTAATCCCCTGTTCATGTGAGATTGTTTGAAGCTTCATGTATACATTTGTGCATTTTTATGATTTTGATGTCTTTACTACGTTCTTTGCGGTTGCATTTAATTTGAGGTCTGTATAAATTTGCTTCAAGTGCTCCTTTGTGTACTCTTGCATTCCACTCTGTTGCATACATGTTGACTTCTTCATCCCTCTGGTTTCATATGTATGCACACATCTCTATTGCATTAGTTTGTCACTGTGTATATACATGTATACATGCATGTAATTATGTATGTTGAGGGTTTTCAAATTTATGCAGAGTTGTATGCATGAAAACTTGTCATTGCACTTGAACTAGTCTTTGATTAAATGCTTGTGTGGTTTGATCTTTTTTTCATGTCCTTGCATATTTCATGTTGAGTTGCAGTTCTTTATGTTCCTTTGTATTTTTTTTCCAATTTACTGGTCGTGCTCTGACCTTTGTACATGTGATTGTATGTCCATTATGCATGTTTTCATGTATAGTCTGTTTCTTGCCTTTGTGTTTGTAGTCTTGTCTATGTTGAAGCTTAATTTGCATGTGGTTGTTGCAGCTATTTGAGTCTGGTTCCTTTGATTGTTCATAGCTTCATTGTCGAGTTTGTTCTCATGGGCTTGCATAGTTTGTTGAGCTGGTGGTTTGTCCTTGTGTACTTGTTGTAGATGTTTTCATATGACCGTGGTCTTGTATTTGAGACTTCCTTTGTTCTGATCTAGCCTACATATCATTGTGAATTGGTTTGTTTTGGTCTGGTTTGTCTGGCCTCTGTTTCATGTGTACATGTGTTGTTCGTAGTCTGAAGTCTTGTGTACACTTTCACCTGGATTTGTTTTTGAATTTCATGCCTCATTGTTTTCTAACTCACTACCGAGTTGTTTTGGTGTACATGATGCCTCTTGAATGAAATTCGAGATGCTGAGGCAATGAACCTGTGTATATGCAGGCTCTAGTGCATTTGAAACTTTGTGACTTGTTTTCGTATTGCACCTGAGTTGAATCCAGCCTCGGCTCGGCTTTGACCTTGTGCTCAACTGTTCCTGTAGTTTTAACAAGCAAGTGTATATCGGTGTGCACGGCCTTGTGACAAGTACAGTGATGCACTATGCATGTCACAAGCTGTTCATGTAAGATGAATTCAAAATAAATGATTATGAACAACCCAAATAACTGAGGCAAATAACATTTTTAACACACATTATTATTTTACACTGCAAAATACTTCTTTTTCAATTTTACTGTATCGGTGTTTATTTTATAGATAATTCAGATGATGTATACAAACTGGAATCGAGTTGAAGATAAAAATACGAGTGTGAGTGAATACATAGTGAGATGAAAGTTGTAGATTGAAAGATGTGTAATTAAAATTGTATTGTAATCGAAAATGTATATATGTAGTGAGAGCTCAAATTTGTACTATTCAAAATTATAATAAAATATTTGTTTGAATAAAATATTTGTTCGAATATGAATTCTATGTTATTTATTTTATTCAAAAAATATTTATTAATTATGTGGAAATAAAACAGTACAATAAAAAACGTATATTGGGATTTTGAATTTATTAATGTATTTGGTCATTGACGAAATCTATTTGCTCTCCCTATTTGATGCTCCATCTACACAGATGCATATAGAACTGAAAAATTAATTAAAATAACATTGAATAAAAACACTCTCGAATATTAGTAAGAATTTTGCTCAAAAATCAAAATCTTAACCTCTCCCCCCTTTTGTTATCAAAAATAATAATAATAGTAATTGAAATAGCTACGATTTTGATCAGAATATAAATCAAATCAAGAAAGAAAATGTATTTTCAAATTTCAATTAATAAAAAAAATCATAATATTTTATTAATTAGAAATAAACTCCACTTTAGAGAAATGGTGGGATTATGGAATAATTTATATAGTGACATGAGTTTGATATTTTCAATAAAAGGAATAATTTGTGCATTTTCTCTTTTCAAATATTATAAAAAAAAGGTGAAGCACTTACTAATCATGCATAACCGTTAGGACTTTTAAATGAGGTTAGTAGTTACCCCTTTTTTAAAAAAAAACATGTGAATTATTTTCTAACCATGAATAACCATGAGGACTTTTGAATGAGATTATAATATACTTGATATTTATCCCTTTCTTATATGCATCCCATCCATGCATAACCGCATGGACTTTTAATTGAGAATGGAAGCCCATATATAGAAATTCATGTTATTCACCCATGCATAACCGTGGAATGAGAATGAATACTTTAGGATATAATTATTTTACAAAAAAATATTTCCTTATTTTGAAATATCAAATTCTGCGCACTATATTATGATGTATGGATTGACAGAAAGGTGAAAGTGATAGAAATGATCACGGAATAAGTACTAATTTAAACATATTATAAAATTTGTTTAATTTTCATGAAATTATAAAATTGTACTTCCTCTTGTTATGAAATATATTTTAATCACTATCCATCATTTTTAAAGCACTATAATAATTTTGATAAGTTCCAAAAGATTCAATTAGTCAATGATTATCTTTTCTAGAGTACATCTCTTACCGAAAGAAACTAGAGTATTTTTAACATGGTGAAAACCCAAGTTTCAAAAAATAAGTGAAAATCTTTTTCTATAAGAGGGCTTCTGAAAATAACTTCTAGTTGAAAGTCAATATAAATAATAAAATAATTGCACAAATGATTTCAACATGAGATGATATTATATAATACTTGTATTTGAGGTATTCACGGTAATATACAGTGGTATAATGTGTACTCCTCAACACTTGAATTGTTTTAGCACGTCCATTTATATCAAGCATAAGTAACGTAATCTAAATTAAGCAAAAACACACATTCAAAAAAAAAATTCTTCAAAGCAGTTTTTCATGACATTTCAAAGTGAATCCATAAAAAGCTAAAAATATAAAAGTTGTAGCATTATTGGTTAGCTTTACAGAACTTTAAGAATATTACAAATCGGATTTAAGAACCTCAAGATACGGCAGAAATATTTCAACAATGTCGATGAAAACATAATTAACAATATGTGAACAAAATTGATTTAAGAGATCATACATCACTTTCCTTTGATTCTGTGATATATGAAATGCGATGATCTCCATCTAAACTTTATAGGGTAAGGAACATTAAAATTTATTTTATTAATCACCTAAACAACTCGAAATTTATCTCCATTAAATTTGTTCCTTAGCCCACTTATGTATCTAAATTGTGGAGAAGGTAAGTGGTCTAACTATGGATGTAGGACCACTATTATTATCTATAAAAAAATTTGGTAACCAAATTTGTCTATATAACAAACCGTTAGTATCTACAATTGTACCATTAGGAATCCAAATTTGTTTAAATTTCAAACCATTTATATTCGTACTTTTTGGAATCCATATTTGTTTAATGGTTTTGTGTTTGTATATATTTCGACAATTATTCTTGCCATGTCCAATATTTCCACACTTTACGTATTTAGGTATCACACTTTTCCCCTTAATAGTGTTATTAGTCATTTGTTCATAGTTTGACATTTTTGTAAATCTAAATCCTTTCCTTTTATTCTCGAAGAGTTGATTTTCCAAGAGCATATTAAATGATTTATCTCTTGTGAAAATTTTCCAAGTAGCCAACTCAAGTTTACTAACTTTGGATTTTAAAAGTTTATTTTCATTTATTAGCTTAGAACAAGAACTGTTGGTATTATCTCCCTTTTCAAAATTCTTTATTTTCAAGTCCATATTATCATTTTTAAGCTCTCTAATTTTAGTCTCAATTTCTAGTATCTCATTTTCAAAGACTTGGATTTTTTTTAATTCAATTTTTTCAAAGTCCTAGATTTTTTCCATCTCCTTTTCAAACGTGTGATTTAATCGAATAATTTCATATTTTCTCAAAATCACATTTTCTTTTTCAAAGGTTTTGAAATTTTCATTGACTTCATTTAATTTCTTTTCAAAAATCGCACATTAGAACTTTCCGACTTCTTAAAACCATCCTACTCTTTTTGCAAAATCTTATTTTCGCAAATCAACTCAGTTTTATTTTTCTCCCGAATTAAAATTTCGTTTTCTAACTTTTGAAAGTTTTCTTGAAAATAGGTAAATTATTTTTCATAGTCCAAATACCTTTTGCAATTAGAATTTTTATTTTTCTTAATATTTTTAAGCTCATTTTCCAAATCATTATTTTTTTGACAAGTTTATCTTGTTCCCTTTTCACTTTATTATTTTTCATCATAAGAGATATATTATTTTCAATTAATTTTCGACACAAGAGAAGTAAATCATTGAATGGAAAATCACTTATCTCATCGGTTATTGAATCTTCATCACTATTGTCTTTTTCAAATCCTGTCAAGTACGTTTCTTTAACTAAGTCGATTATGGGGATTTCTCTAGGTTGTTGACTTTTGCACCATATATTGCACCAACAGTATTTCAGATTTCCTATGCATTTTCATAATGAGAGATAAAGTTAAAATTATCTTGATTAATACGAGAATACAGTATATGCATAGCAAGAGCATTAATTCTTGTCCATTATATCGCACCCATTTTCAATAATATCCCAACATTTAAAATTAATAAATTTAAAATAAAATTTCATTTTTAATTTCCAATTTAAAAAATATATTCTAACTAGGGTTGTAACAAGGGTTAAACATCCTTGCTATTAACCTTGCTTTAATGCCACTTTATAGGATCGATTTCGCCCTAGAGGGAGATGAATCGGGTGATACTAATAATAATAAAAATTAATTCAGAAATATATAAAGTAATTGTAGCACAAATAATAGCAAAATCATAAAAAACAAAAATGAAACAACACAGATTTGCCCAGCTTCGGCAAAACCATGCCTACGTGCTGCCCCCAAAGTTTCTACTAGAAATTAAGTGGTTAGACGCTTACACACGTAAACTTACGATACCCACTATTGACTAACCTAACTCAAAGCTCAAAATCACAACTCAGCCACTGAGTTGCGAATTCTCGAACTACACCATCGGAATTCGTAACCTAGTCATACGACTAGAAAGTTACAAGGTTTAAAAAGAAGATTACAACTAAAAATAAACAAAACAAAAACAAAACCCTATTTAATATTTTCAGCCCAAAACAAAATATAAAGGCCGGCCCAAAATAAAAATGGTCCCGTTTTATTTCTTTTCTCTGTGCAAAACTTTGGCCGATCCTTCCTTCGTTCCTTCTCCAATAATTAGGGCTTTGTGAAATTTGAAGCGCCGATTGATAATTGATCGATTGCTACTTTGTTCGACTTCGGCTGCACCAATTTGTTGAGATCGAATGGTGCTTTGAATTGGTACATTTGTCCCCTTTTTTGATTTACAATTGTGCTCGACTGATTTGAGTTCTGGATTGATGCTTGCTCTCTGATTATTTTGCTTAAACTCGAATGCTCCTTTGCCGATGATATAAATGGGTATTTATAGGGTTCGAATCCCTTAGTTTACATTCATATAATTTTGGTTTGAATAATTCATGATTTTGTTTCTATGTGGATTTTTAATCGTATGATCTTGAGACCTCTAACTGCTTCGTTCCTTGGTTGTAGCTTGGTATTTGAATTTGATTCTCGTTCTTTTCTCTTTTGACTTTGGCATTAAAAAGTTTGAGATAGTCTGTATTTTCTGGCTATGACTTGTTCATGTCATACTCGGTTGGATATGATTTGAATTCGGTTCCTTCTGCTCCATTGATTTTGGCATTTTACTGACATTGCGATAATATATTAGCTTGTTCAATTCTTTTCTGCTCTAACTTGTTCGAACTGCTACTTGATTTTTGTTCGAACTGTTTCCTTGTTCATCATGTCGAATTTTGACTTATGCAACTGCTTCACTGTTTTATAACTTTTGAACTATTTGCGCAAAAAATGGGAAAACACCTCAAAGTCGTATGATTTAGTTGATTTTATGTTGTTCTTAGCAAATTGGGTGAGTTATGCAAATATATAAAAAGCAGGGACTAAACTGTAAAAGACACACAGATTTATAGTGGTTCGGCCAGAACGTGCCTACGTCCACTTTATATGTTATTCTCCCTTTTCTTTCAGATTACAAGTACAAAGCTTTGTATACAAGTATATGAAAGTTGTTTGAAAGTTCCTTCCTTGCTTGAGCTCTCAAACTACTCTTCCATTGTTGTACCCCTGCCCCTCTATTTATAGAGTGAGGCTGGGGATAGAGGTCTTGGATGTATATAGCTGCTGGTGGGCCTGGGATGAAGCAATCTGGCCTGGCACATCTGGTTCAGCAGAGCTTGGTTCGGTAGCACGTTGGTCCGGTGATACCTAGGAGAAGGGTTGGTTCGGTGGTGCATAGGAAGTGGTGAGTAGGTTGATTCGGTGAAGGTGATTCGGTGGCGAGTTGATGGAGCCTGGTTCGGCTATGCTTTGGACCGGCCTTGTTTGGGGAGGATTTGGATCGGTAGTAGTGTGGTCCGGTGAAGGCTGGTTCGGCTAGGAGTTGGGAATGCCGAATGGACTTCGACGTTGGGAATGCCGGATGAATCTCGGCATTGGGAATGCCGGATGAGCCATGGTATTTCGAATGCCGAATGAGATCTCGTTTCATACTGCCGAATGGGCTTGAGTGTTGGAGTGCCGAATGAACTTTAGCATGAACTTTTATATCTGAACCTTGAGTGAAATCCTAGACTTATATACGCTGGCTGGCTGCTTCTTCTTGGTTCGGTCGTGGTGGAAATGCACACAACATTGATATTCCAGTTTTGACCAAAAATGGGATAACACTTTGCCCCCCAAAACATGCCTTGCGTTAGGAAGGCGTGTTTTGTAATGCCATGAGATGGATGTTCAAATCCTGTTGATGTCCTTACGGTAGGAAGGTGAGTTTTGTAATGCCATGAGCTGGATGTTCATATCCCGTTGACAACCTGTAAAGAGCTTGATATTTTATATGGCCCCAAATGACGACCGTTCGGGATCGAGCTATTTGGGATGAAGCGCGGCCGTTCATGGTCAAGCGCCTAACTTCAAATGACGACCGTTCGCGATCGAGTCATTTGAGGTGAAGTGCAACCGTTCGCGGTCAAGCGTCTAAATCCATGCGACGATCGTTCGAGATCGAGTCATTTGCGGTGGAATGTGATCGTTCACGGTCAAACGCTTTACTTCAAACGACGACCGTTTAGGATCGAGCCATTCGAGGTAAAGTGCGACCGAGCCCGGTCAGAGGGCAGACCTCAAATGGCGACCGTTCGCGATCAAGCCACTTGGGGTGAAACGTGACTGTTCACGGCCGGTGCCGTTCGCGGCAAAAGATGAAATAGGACCGTTCGCGGTCAAGCGCCTTACTTCGGATGACGATCATTCGAGATCGAGCCATTCGTGGTAAGGTGCGACTGTTGGCGGTCAGGGGGTGGACCTCAAATGGCAACCTTTCGCGATCGAGCCATTTGTGGCGAGATGAGTTGTGCCGTTCGAGGCGAGTTTGTGACTGTTCGAAGTCGGGTGCCGTTCGAGGCGAATTGTGACCGTTCGAGGTCGGGTGCCGTTCGAGGCGAGTTGTGACTGTTCGAAGTTGGGTGCCGTTCGAGGCGAATTGTGACTGTTCGAAGTCGGGTGCCGTTCGAGGCGAATTGTGACTGTTCGAAGTCGGGTGCCATTCGAGGCGAATTGTGTGCCCGGGGGGGACTTAATAATATCAGTGCTGGAGTTATTGTTTGGGGTAGTTTCCGAATCAAAGACTTCGGCAGTTCGCTGCCATGCAAGAGGTGCTCGTGGACCGTTCGCGATCCACGGGCATACAAGTAATTTTTCCATAGAATTGTAAATGTTAAAGCAATAATCATATGAATCTTACAGCAGAAATGTCCAAACAGGAAGAATTTAAATGTTCAAATCAAAATCAAAGCAAAAAGCAGAATGAAGATGTCAAAGCGTAAACTCTTACTATAACGCGGCTGGTAGTCATTCAGAGCATGCCTATGGATCGTGCGCGATCGCTCACATGTGTAAATGATTTAACCGTGTTAGCGAGAGGTTTACAACTTGTTCATCGTTATTTTAATCAAGCAATCAATGGATAATCAAACGGTGCCCCGATCCAGGGTCACCTCTAGCCGATGTAGACGGTGGTCGTTCTGGCTCCACTGTTGGAGTTCGCCTCCTCACGTACTGAAGGAGCATACCATTCCTGATATGCCCTTCCCCCTCGTCCTTCAAATGCCTACAATCATTAGTGTTATGACCGTTTAATTCATGGAATACACAAAACTTATCTGATTTTATTTCGTCAGAGGTTGGATCCCTTCGCATTGGTCTACGATACGGAACCTGCCCCTTGGTATCCTGATAAATTCGTTCCAGACTCTCATTCAGCTCTGAATAGGTGGTGAATCGTGGCTCTCTTCGTAGCCGCTTTGTCCTGTCATCATTATCCTCAGCCTTTCTCTTTCCTTTGCTAGTCTCCGCACCCTTTCCAGGTGGGTTTCCGCTCTTGATTGCGTAAACGTCATCTTCTTCCTCTCTTTCTGCACTAGCATCTTCCAAACGAAGAAACTTTTCAGCCTCATGATAGAACTCTCCCAGATTCATAGGCGGGTCCTTGGTCAATGAATTCTTGAACTCTGTACTATCAGCTATTCCAGATACAGCCGCCATCATGACCATAGATGGATCTGGTCGATCCACTGATGCTGCCGCCGCATTAAATCGCGTTAGAAAGCTCCTCAAAGTCTCTACAGTTTTCTGCTTCAAGGTTGCCAAAGTCATCACATTCTTAGGTCTCGCAATATGAACCCTGAATTGCCTCATGAATCTCTCAGTTAAATCTGCCCACGTTCCTATAGAGCCGCTCTCCAGTTGCCTAAACCATAACGCTGCAATGTCCGTCAAATACAGTGGAAAGCACCGGGCCATGATCTCCTGTGATGCCCCCAGCACTTCCATGTGCCTCATATACTTAGTAAGATGGACCGCAGGGTCTGTCCTCCCATCGTACATCTCTACTGATGGTAGCTTGAATTCTGGTGGATTCCTAGCCATCCTAATCGCAGAAGAAAAAGGACTCCTGTTTACATCTTCCAAGTTTCTGTTTACTAAACCGCCTCTCATAGCTCCTGCTAATCTGTCATTGTCTCCCTGGCTGAACGTTCATTCCTCTATTGCTACCAGGTGGCTCGGATACCCCCATTTCTCTTCCCGGGGTCGGATCAACATGCTCTGCGTGAGTGCCCCCTAGCTTTGGTGCTACGCCAGATGGTCCTGCTCCGTTCTGAACTCCAGTTGCTCCTTGGTTTTGTGCTCCAAGTTGCCCAATTTGCTGAAGCAAGTTCTGGATCATCTCTTCTTGTCTTCTCATCATAATCTCCATCTCATCCCTGGTGATGAAGGCTGAAGCTTGGTTTGCTCCTGAGGAAGCCTCTTGACTCCCTTCCTGTTGACTCTGCTCTGGCCTTGGCCTTCTGCTTGATTGTCTCGCTATGACTCTTCCAATCTGAATCTCTAAACTCTCAAATTCAACTTCCAAGCGGTAGGTCCTTGAGTTCAATTCTCAGTGAAAGCACCAAAAATGTTTGCGCAAAAAATGGGCAAACACCTCAAAGTCGTATGATTTAGTTGATTTTATGTTGTTCTTAGCAAATTGGGTGAGTTATGCAAATATATAAAAAGCAGGGACTAAACTGTAAAAGACACACAGATTTATAGTGGTTCGGCCAGAAAGTGCCTACGTCCACTTTATATGTTATTCTCCCTTTTCTTTCAGATTACAAGTACAAAGCTTTGTATACAAGTATATGAAAGTTGTTTGAAAGTTCCTTCCTTGCTTGAGCTCTCAAACTTCTCTTCCATTGTTGTACCCCTGCCCCTCTATTTATAGAGTGAGGCTGGGGGTATAGGTCTTGGATGTATATAGCTGCTGGTGGGCCTGGGCTGAAGCAATCTAGCCTGGCACATCTGGTTCGGCAAAGCTTGGTTCGGTAGCACGTTGGTCCGGTGATACCTAGGAGAAGGGTTGGTTCGGTGGTTCATAGGAAGTGGTGAGTTGGTTGATTCGGTGAAGGTGATTCGGTGGCGAGTTGATGGAGCCTGGTTCGGCTATGCTTTGGACCGGCCTTGTTTGGGGAGGATTTGGATCGGTAGTAATGTGGTCCGGTGAAGGCTAGTTCGGCTAGGAGTTGGGAATGCCGAATGGACTTCGGCATTGGGAATGCCGGATGAATCTCGGCATTGGGAATGCCGGATGAGCCATGGTATTTCGAATGCCGAATGAGATCTCGTTTCATACTGCCGAATGGGCTTGAGTGTTGGAGTGCCGAATGAACTTTTGCATGAACTTTTATATTTGAACCTTGAGTGAAATCCTAGACATATACGCCGGCTGGCTGCTTCTTCTTGGTTCGGTCGTGGTGGAAATGCACACAACATTGATATTCCAGTTTTGACCAAAAATGGGATAACATGAACATTTGTATCAATTCATGTAGAACTTCACATGTATGCTACCAATGCATTGACTACATCATTTGAACTTGCTTCTGTTTTCCATTTGACTGGAACCACTTGTGTTTGTATGTGTGTCATCATGTATATACATAAATATGTGTATGTATATTTGTGTATGATATAATGCTTTGCATTTGAAGTCTCCTCTGTTGCATACTTGTTATAGTGCTAGAGTTGTCATGTTGATTTGCTTAATACCCTATTCATGTGAGCATGTTTGAAGCTCCATGTATACATTTGTGCACTTGTATGATTTTGATGTCTTTACCATGATCATTGTTGTTGCATTTCATGTGAGGTCTGTATACATTTGCTTCAAGTGCTCCTTTGTGTAGTCCTGCATTCCACTCTGTTGCATACAGTTGACTTCTTCATCCCTCTAGTTTCATGTGTATGCATACATCTCTGTTGCATTAGTTTTTCACTATGCATATACATGTATACATGCATGTACATATGTATGTTGAGGCTTTTCTATTTATGCAGAGTTGTATGTATGAAAACTTGATGTTGCACTCGATCCGGTCTCTGATTGAATGCTTGTGTGGTTTGATCATGTTTTCATGTCCATGCATATTTCTAGTTGAGTTGTAGTTCTTTGTGTTTCTTTGTATTTTGTTCCACTTGACTGGTCATGCTCTAACATTTGTACATGTGCTTTTATATCCATTGTGCATGTTTTCATGAATAGTCTGTTTCTTGCCTTTGTGTTTGTAGTCTTGTCTATGTTGAAGCTTAAATTGCATGTGGTTGTTGTAGCCACTTGAGTCTGGTTCCTTTGATTGTTCATAGCTTCACTGTTGAGTCTGTTCTCATGCCTTTGTTTCATGGGCCTGTACAGTTTGCTGAGCTGGTGGTCTGTCCTTGTATACTTGTTGTATATGTTTCCATATGACCGTGGGCTTGTATTTGAAACTACCTTTGTTCTGAACTAGCATGCATATCATTGTGAACTGGCTTATTTTAATCTGGTATGTCTGGCCTCTGTTTCATATGTACATGTGTTGTTTGCAGTATGAAGCCATGTGTACACTTTCATCTAGGTTGGTTTTTGAATTCCATGCCTCATTGTTTGCTAATTCACTACCAAGTTGTTTTGGTGTACATGATGCCTCTTGACTGAAATTTGAGATGTTGAGGCAGTGCGCATGTGTACATATACACATGTGTATATGCAGGCTCTAATGCATTTGAAACTTTGTGACTTGTTTTCTTATTGCACCTGAGTTGAATCCAGCCTCGGCTCGGGTTTGATCTTGTGCTCACTTGTTCCTGTAGTTTTAACAAGCTAGTGTATATCGGTGTGCATGGCCTTGTGACATGTATAGTAATACATTGTGCATGTCACAAGCTGTTCGTGTAAGATGAATTCAAAATAAATGATGACGAACAACCCAAATAACCGAGACATTAACATTTCAACACATACACACTATTATTTTACACTACAAAATATTTCTTTTTCAATTTTACCGCATCAGAGTTTATTTTGCAGTTAATTCAGATGCTAGATACAAACTGGAATAAAGTTGAAGATAAAAATATGACTGTGAGTAAATATGTAGTGAGGTGAAAGTTGTAGATTGAAAGATGTGTTGTAATTAAAATTGTATTATAATCGAAAATGTATATATGGAGTGAGGGCTCAAATTTGTACTATTCAAAATTGTAATAAAATATTTGTTTAAATAAAATATTTGTTTGAATATGAATTATGTGTTATTTATTTTATTCAACAAATATTTATTAATTATGTAGAAAATAAAATAGTACAATAACAAATACATTTAAACGAATGTATATATGTTTATTATCATGAAACAAAAACCATACGCTATTGTAATCTACACTACCATTCTTAGCATAAGCGTACCCTAGGAAATTCTATTTGGTATAGGTCTTACTTTCCATCTTTGCTTATTAACTTAGATAAATAATTTAAATAATCCTTTATTACCATTTTTACTTTCTACGGTTATTAATTTATCCCATGCCTTAAAATAAGCCCCGTTCTATTTTTTCTTTTCTTATTATAACCTACGTTATAATCTTTCTTATTACTTAATCTAAGGTCTAAGTGTGAAAATAAGCTCCTTTCATAGTTTATTTCATTTAGTTATAATTCCAAGTTATAACTATTCCAATTATCTTTATTAGTCCAATTCTAATTATAATTAGGCGTAATTTTCGTCCAATTTCATTATTTATTATAGTACTTATAATTTTCATCTTATTTTCTTCATTTAATATTCTTACTTATAAAATCCATATTCGCGTTCAATTTATTCTAATCAATACGCATAGAAAAAGGCAATGAAGAGAATAGATGCTTGCATAAAATCCAAAACGTTGAAAAGATGTAAATAAGAAATAAATAATAGTAAATAAACTTAAGTACTATAAATAGACTGTAAATTAAAAGAAATATATGTTTAATAGTAATATTTATAATTAATAGAAAAAAATACCAGAATTACTAAAAGGAATAGCTGAATAGACTGAAAATAAAAAACTGTAATAATTACTGAAAATGGCTATTCCAAAAATCATAGTAAAACTACAACTATGGGAAACCCTATTATTTTAAATTACTTAAAGAAATCTTAAAATAATTACGATCACTCACCTCCAGTCCTAAAAGCTCTACCTTTGGTCTTTCCGGATCCACTTAGAGTTGTAAAATAATTTCTATTAAAAAGATTCTCTCCTTGGAAAATTATTCCTTTTAGGGTCCTTCGTGGAAAGGTGAATCCAAGCGGAGAAAATCTAGAATGAGAAAAAGTGTTAGGTCTAGGGGTCTATTTATATGCGTAGAAGTGGATCTCAGACAATTGGATTTGAAGATTGAATAGGATGCAACCACGTCATAGGCTGATAGGTGCTATCATATGCAGAAACGGAGGGACTCAATTAAACAAAAGGGTGCAAATGGCATGTTCCGACGTCTCTAATTCGTTCGAACGAATTTACGTTTGTTCGCCTGCCAAAATACAAGGCGGGCCGATAGGGCCGTCGACCACCCCCTTGTCCAGGTCGACCGACCAGTCGATCTGACTGTGTGTGTATTTCTGCTTATTTTGTTTATTTTATAACTTGGTCATATTCACTCGGTTTCTGACATTCTATATAAGGAAATTGACCAAAAAATTACCACGGAAACAATAGTGTAACTTCTGTGGTTTAATTCTGATAATTTCTAAAAGTTACTTTATTATTTAATTAATTAACAAATTAATTATTATGGGTTAAATTTCAGGTTGTTACATTCTTCCCTCCTTAACGGATTCCGTCCCAAAAATCTCTGTGGACAGAAGAATGTATTAAATGTTTTCATCTAATTCTGCAACCAATTACTTAATCATCAACTATTCATCCATTGTCGTTATGCTTTTCTAATGCATTTTATTATACTTATGCAATTAGTCAGTGTAAATGTCCCTAACTAATGCAAAAGATTAAGCGGTCCACTGATTCAGTTGACCTCCTTTTTATGCAATCATGTTCGTGCTATGTATCCCAATGAATGCAAAAATTTCCTAATGATAACTGATAGTTCTATATGCATGCTACAAACATCATCCGAATGCAACAGTCGTGTGGTACTCGTCCATTTATAGCAACCATAGAAATAAAATAGAATGCACACACATCCATATGCAAATGCTCCGGTGTCATAGTTAGGCCGATCCCTATGGAATAATAGTGCCTAGTGTACCTATATGCGTCCATAGCATCCACTAGCAAACACTTGCAACCACTAGCATACATCATTCATAACATGTTATATTAACATGTTTACATCAAATCCTATCATCTATAGGTTAAATCCTAAGTTTTATCCACCCAAAGGATAATAAAAGAAAGAATCTATTCAAATCTAAAGATGAAAAAAGGAATTCTTAAACTTACTATCAAAAAGATGAGGATAGAAAGTATGAATCTTCTCTTCTGCTTCCCAAGTGGCGTTTGCAACATCTTCTCCCCACTGCACCTTTACCAGTGGAACCTCCTTATTACATAGTCGCTAGGTATCTCTTCCAACAATCTTCGTGGGGTACGTCGAATAGAAGCTTCTCTTTCTACCTCCACCTCCTCCAATTGACTAGGCTCTACAACCTCCGCCAAGTCATGTAGGCACTTTTGCAAGTGCAAAACATGGAAAACGTCATTCACTCTTGTGAGCCTATCTGGTAGCTTTGCTCGGTAAGCCATCTTCCTAACTCTCTCTGTGATAGGAAATGGTCCAACAAATCTAGAGGCTAACTTTCCATTAGATTCGAATCTTGCCACCTTCCTAAGCAGGGATACTTTGATAAAAACTAAGTCGCCAACCTCAAACTCTAAGTCTCTCCTCCGCCTATCTGCATATGACTTTTGTCTGTCTTGAACCGTCTTCATCCTTCGTCGAATCAACTCCACCCTCTTAGAGGTCTCCATAACCATATCGGGTCCAAGTAATAACTTCTCAATAGACTCTACCTAACATGATGGGGACATGCAAGGTCTCCCACATAAAGTCTCAAATGATGCCATTCCTATACTTGTTTGTAACTATTCTTGTAGAAAAACTCAACCAATGGTAGATTCTCCTCCTAAGTTCCTCCAAAGTCCAAAATGCACATCCACGGTAAATCCTTAAGCACCCTATTTACCCTCTCAGTTTGACCATCCGTCTGGGGGTTATAGGCTTTACTCAACCTAAGTTGCGTCCCTAGCGCCTCTTGTAAGCTTCTCCAAAACTCACTAGTGAAAATGGGGCCTCCGTCACTAATAACACTAGAAGGAACTCTGTGTAGATGGACTATCTATAGAATATACAAGGATGCCGAATATGAAGCCGTATGCTTACTCTTAAGTAGGATAAAGTGGGCACTTTTGGTCAATCTATCAACAATCACACAAATTCTAGTGTTCCCTTTCCTACAACGTGGTAAACCTTCAATGAAATCCTTACAAATACTGTCCCACTTCCGTTCCAGTACATCTAAGGGCTAAAGTAATCCATCGGGCTTCTGCTGCTTTGCTTTTACCCTTCGGCATATGAGACACTTAGCTACGAATTCTGCCATATCCTTCTTCATATTACCCAAATAGAACATCCTCTTTATATCTTGATATATTTTATCACCACTCGGATGAATAGTCATATAGGAACGGTGCGCCTCCTCCAAATCTGCTCTCAACAAGTCACTGGCACATGGAACACAAAGCCTCCCATCTCTCCTAGGCCACCCTTTGCTATTAATGGAATAGCATTGGATATGTCTTGATACCTCTCCTCGGCTAACCCTATCCATAATGTCCATGTGTTTTGATTCCTTCCGTTGCCTCGAGCCAGTCTGATCTATAAGGGTAGACCTTACCTCTAAGGTTGCCAATAATCCGAGAGTAATGTCCGTAGAGGGCTTAAAATCAAAAGTAGAAATAAACTCCAAGCTCCTCCACTCTACAAACAAAGGAATAAAGATTTCTTTTTTTCTACTTAATGCATCCACAGCCTTAGTACTCTTCATAGGGGTATAAGCTATCTTAAAATCATACGAGGCTAAAAACTTCATCCACCTTTTTTGCCTCAAGTTCAAGTCCTTCTGCGAGAATAGGCACTTCAAAGACTTATGGTCGGTAAAAAAATCAAACCTCTCTCCAAGCAAATAGTGCCTACAAGTCTTAAGTGCAAAAACTATGGCAGGCACTCCCAATCGTGGGTAAGATAATTTTTCTCATGCATCCTCAACTGCCTACTACCGTAACACACTACCCTCCCTTCTTGCATCAACACCGCTCTTAGACCCGTTCTGCATGCATCAATGTATACAGTGGAAGGCTTTGCTCCATCGGGTAAAACTAACACTGATGCACTAGTAAGGGCTTCCTTAAGCTTTGTGATGAAATTTCCTTCATATTTTAGCATCCTATGTTCCGGTCTTCTTGACCTCCTTGATGCAAATCAACTCATTCAGAAGTTTAATAAATTTATATTCACTACTGGGTTAACCTAGCTGGTTCTTCTACCCTTTATCCCCAAAATATAGTTATGCATCCACTACACAGTGAATATATTCATATTTGTAGAAGCAACATAATAATTAACAATACCAGTCCTTTGATTTTAAGGTCCTTGAAATACATTTCATATAAAACATAGTTGACTCCTTTAACTTATATTTTATCAAGGCAACACTTCTTCAAAATTACATTTTTAAAGTCGTTACATCAATCCTTTATCTATGTCGTGGGTTTTTCCTTAACAAATTTGAGTTTGGTTTTAAAACCTATTGATACCTTCGAAACATAGCTTCCGACTTCATAGGATAACCTCCTTCGAAAGCTCTTAAGAACATTAGGCTTCTGTCTTATTATACTTTAAATTCTACCTTTCGAAAGTACAAAACTTGGTCAAAATAAAAAAAAATTACAACCTCTTCAAAAGTATCCCCCTCGAAGGCAAAGGAAACAAAGCAAGCATATTCGAAAGCAAAGAAATCGACTTCTTCGAAAATGTAAAAAAAAAATAGCTATAACTTTTTTTAGGTGTAGAATTAAGGCCTCCAACCTATTTCATTGTGTTCAAATGACGGTCTTCCTTTCCGTAGAGTGGTTTCAATGGAAAAACGGGCTTACGGTTAGGAAGTTGTGCTTATTTGAAGTTTGCAAACAAAGTTGGAGAAAACTGCTACAAAAGGGCTTCCGCAACATTTACAACTGCTTTCAAAAGGTAGCTTTCGTCTAAGTCGAAAGGTATCTAAGTCGAAAGGTTCTTTCAAAATGCTGCAGAAGGGACCACAAGTGCTGCAAAATGATCTAAAGCCGAAAGGTTACTTAGTCGAAAGGTATCTATGTCGAAAGTTTCTTTCGAAATGCTGCAGAAGGGTCCAGAAGTGCCGTAGAATGATCTAAGTCGAAAGTTTGAATGACAGAGTCGTAAATTAGTTGAAAACTGTTATTTTGCTGATAAAAGTATATTCCTTTCACCAACTCCTATCGTTTATCAAATTCCTATTGGTTAATAATATACTTTAACACTTTCTTTGTAGAAAATCTGCTATAGATTAGATTTACTATTTCAAAAATTGTTTTCAAAATAATTAATTATATTAATATTTTAGTATAATTATTAAGTCTTTTTAGCTTAGAAAATTCATAATAACTCGAATCGCTTTGGAAAAATCCTATATATTCACTAAAAATCTGAAATAAAATTTTCTACATCATATTAAAATTTCGAGGAAAATTCATTATTTTAATATTTTTAATAAATAAAACCTGTATAAAATGCCTTTTTCACCTTAGGAAATTTATAAAATATTCCTATTAATTCCGAAAACTATGAAATTAAAAAATCATCTCCAACATTATGTTTTATACAACGTACCCAAAGATTAAGCCATTTAGAGGTCATTTACTAAGGTTTTTACTTTAAAACCCATCATTTTAATTTCATAAAAATTCCAATAAATCACCATAAATCATTATTGTATCTAAACAACGATTATTAGATCCAAACATGATCATTACAGCAAAATACATTCGGTTACTATCTGTAATCGAACTAAAATGAGGAAAAATGAGATGATTTACACTATTATTCACCTTGATTAAATGGTTGGAGTTTGAGATTTGCCTTAGCTTTGATCTTCTAGCTTTCTCTCTTGGATCTTCCAAGTTTGCTGCGCTCCTAAGGCATTTTAATGGCTAGCTATATCTTATCTTTTATGTGTGTTTTGATTTATGAAATGGTAGGTGAGAATAAGGGAGGGTTTAAGGGTATGTGGGTGTGGCTATTCCCATATTGTCCTCCTTTTTTTCCTAACATATAAATTATAAACCATACTTATACATCCATTAGTTTAGCTGTAGCCAAGTTAATTGACAATTAAATCCCATCTCATTAATTAACCATACTATTCTATTTAATTTATCTAATTAAATGTCCTGAATAATGTTAAACAAAAATTAGGGGTGTTACAGGCTCCCCTCTTAGAGAATTTCGTCCTCGAAATTCAGTAAGGACTACAAACAAGCATAAAAACCTTGCAAACAAAAGCTAGTATGTCCTACCAGCTAATAATTCTATATAAAATAAATATGGAACATACCCTCAAAGCAGATCAAGATATGCATGTAGGATCTTGTCCTTTGTTTCCCAAGTATAGTCCATCTCGTTGTCGCTCCATTGAACTTTCACCAACTTGACTGTCTTAGTCTTAATTTTTTTCTCATCTCTCGCTACAACCTGAACTGGCTGTCTAACAAAAGTCAAATCAGGCTCTACTACCAAGTCCTCCAGCTCTTTCTAAGGAATAGTAGCCTCTCGATCATGCACATACTTGCGAAGATGAAACACATAGAATATATTATGGACACTTTCCATACTGCTTGGCAACTTTACTCTATAAGTGAGCTTTCCAATCCTTTCTAAAATCTTGAATGGTCCAACATCTCTCGGGGCCAACTTTCTCGATTTTTCTAAACCATACCACACCCTTCATTGGTGATACTTTAATGAAAACCCTATCTCCCACCGAGAACTCTAGGTCTTTACACCTCTTATCTACATAACTCTTCTGCCTGGATTGTGCTTCCTTCATCCATCCTAAGATTAACTCAATCTTTTCTAACTCCTCTCTAACCAAGTCCGGACTGAAGACCAATATGTCTCCGATCTCTAACCAACATGCTCGTGATTTGCATGGTCTTCTATACAAAGCTTCAAAAGCCGCCATTCCTATACTAGCCTGATAACTATTATCATATGAAAACTCAATCGAATATAGGTGGTCCTCCCAAGATCCACCAATGTACAATAAATAAGCTCTTAACAAGTCCTTAAGTATCTTGTTGACTCTCTTTGTCTGCCCATCTGTCTGTAGGTGATAAGCTGTACTCATCTTGAGCTTGGTACCTAATACGTCTTGTAGACTCCTCCGAAATTCACTAGCGAATAATGATCCCTGTCGCTGACTATGCTGCTAGGAATCAATGAAGTCTAACTATGTTCTTCATGAACAACTTTGCTAAAATAGGTGCCGATCTGGTCGACTTTGCTAGAATGAAATAAGCACTCTTGGTCAACCTGTCTATAATAACCCATATACTCTCATTTTTTCTCCTTGACCTTGGCAACCCATGTATAAAATCCATAGATATCGAATCCCATTTCCAAATTGGAATATCTAGAGGCTGAACTAACCCACTTGGCTTCTGATGTTCGGCTTTCACTTGTTGACAGTTTACACACTGCCTAACCCATAAGCCAACATCCCTCTGCATACCTTCCTAATAGATGCTCCTCTTCATACCTTGATACATCTTGGTCCCTTCAGGATGAATCATAAACTTGGATCGATGACATTCCTCAAGAACTTTTCTTTTCAAGTTCTCCACATTTGGAACATATAACCGTCCCTTCTTTATCAACCATCCTCTCTGGTGAAGACAAAAATCTCTCAAATCATCATCCTCAGTTCCAATCTCAACCCTTCTGATCCTCTCGCTAACAATTGATCCTCCTTCTATTCAGAAATAATTCTCTTGATCAATACTAGTCAAACATCCAAACCGGATAACATGGTAGTACTCTGATGTGAACTAGCAGTCCATCTTAACTGCACACCACAACTGGTCAAAGCTTCCAGATCTTTCCACCTCGCCAACATAACCAACACCACATTCTAATGTCTTCTGATGAGAGCATCCGCTACTTTATTATATTTCCCTGGGGTATATTCTATACCAAAATCACAAGCAGCCAAAAACTCCAGTCACCTCTACTGTTTCATATTCAACTCCTTCTGAGAGAATAGGTATCTCAAAGACTTATGATCGGCATACAATTCAAATCTCTCCCCCAAGAGACAATGCCTCCAAACCATCAAGGAAAAAAATTACCGCTGCCAGCTCCAAGTCTTGAGTAGGACATCTTACTTCATGTGGTCTAGGTTGCCTAGATGCGTAAGCAATAACTTTGCCCTTCTACATCAATACTGCTCCCACACAGATCTATGTATACTACCAACCCTTGGTTACCATCTGGAACTACTAATACTGGAGCATTAGTCAATAAATGCTTTAAACTAAGGAATGCTTCCTCACATTTGTTGGAACAAATAAACTTCACTTCCTTCCTGGTAAGCTTAGTCAAAGGAGCTTCTATCCGTGAGAAATCCTTGATGAGTCGTCGGTAATAGCTAGCAAGTCTAAGAAATTTTTTGATCTCGGTCACCGTTTTCGGTCTCTTCTAGTTGTTCACAGCCTCGATCTTATATGGATCGATTGACAATCCCTTCTCTGAAACCACATGACCAAGAAGCTTAACCACTTTCTTTCGAAATGACACTTTGAAATACTTTAAAAATGTCGATGAAAACATAATTAAAAACATGTGAACAAAATTGAGTTAAGAGATCATTCCAAACTTTCCTTTGATTCCGTGATATTCGAAATGCGATAATCTCCATCTAAACTTTATAGGCTAAGGAACATTTAAATTTTAGTATATTAATCATCTAGAACCACTCGAAATCTATCTTCATTAAATTTGTTCCTTAGGCCACTTATGTGTCTAAATTTTAGAGAAGACAAGTGGTCTAATTATGGATGTAGGACCACTATTATTACCTATTGAAATTTTTGGTACCTAAGTGTGTCTATATAACAAATCGTTAGCATCTACAACTGTACCCTTGCGAATCCAAATTTTTTAAATTTCAAACCATTTATATTCGTACTTTGGAATCCACATTTGTTCAATGGTTTTGTGTTGGTATATATTTCGACAATTATTCTTGCCATGTCCAATATTTCCATACTTTACGTATTTGGGTATCACACTTTTTCCCTTAACAGTGTTATTAGTCGTTTGTTCATATTTTGACATTTTTGCAAATCCAAATCCTTTCCTTTTATTCTCGAAGAGTTGATTTTCGAAGAGCATATAAAATGATTTATCTCTAGTGAAAAATTTCCGAGTAACCAACTCAAGTTTATTAACTTTGTATTTTAAAAGTTTATTTTCATTTATTAGCTTAGAACAACAATTAGTGGTACTATCTCTCCTTTCAAAATTCTTCATTTTCAAGTCCATATTTTCATTTTTAAGCTCTCTAATTTCAATCTCAATTTCTAGCATCTCAGTTTCAAAGAGTTGTAATTCAACTTTTTCAAAGTCCTTGATTTTTTCAATCTCCTTTTCAAACTCGTTATTTAATCGAATAATTTCAGATTTGCTTAAAATCAGGTTTTCATTTTTAAAGATTTTGAAATTTTCGTTGACTTCATTTAATTTCTTTTCAGAAATCTCACGTTTAGAACTTTCCAACTTCTTAAAACTATCCAACTCTTTTTGCAAAATCTTATTTTTACAAATCAATTCACTTTTTATTTTTCTCCCGAATTAAAATTTCGTTGTCTAAGTTTTGAATGTTTTCTTGAAAATAGGAAAATTCTTTTTCACAGTCCAAACGCCTTTTGCAACTAGAATTTTTAATTTTCTTAATATTTTTAAGCTCATTTTCCAAATCATTATTTTTTCACATAGTTTAGCTTGTTCCCTTTTCCACTTATTATTTTTCATCTCAAGAGCTTTATCATTTTAAATTAATTTTCGACACAAGAGAACTAAGTCATTGAATGGAAAATCACTTATCTCATCGGCTATTAAATCTTCATCACTGTTGTCTTTTGCAGATCCTGTCCAGCACATTTCTTTAGCTGACTCGTTTATGTGAGGTTTCTTACGGTTGTTGACTTTTGCACCATATATTGCATCAAAAGTATTCTAGATTTCCTGTGCATTTTCACAATGAGAGATACAGTTAAAATTATCTTGATTAATATGAGAATATTGTATATGCATAGCAAGAGCATTCAACGAAGTATTTTTCTTGTCTATTATATCGCACCTATTTGCAATAATATTCCAACGTTTAAGATTAATAAATTTTAAACAAAATTCCATTTTTAATTTCCAATTTAAAAAATTTGTTGCATCAAAAATAGAAGGAATGATACTGGACTAACTCTCGCTAGATTTGCAACTAGGGTTAAATATCCTTGCTATTAATCTTGCTTTGATACCACTTGTAGGATCGATTTTGCCCTAGAGGGGGATGAATCGGGTGATACTAATAATAATAAAAACTAATGCAAAAATATATATAATAATTGCAGCACAAATAATAGCAGAATAACAAAAAGAAGAAATAGAACAACACAGATTTACCCAGCATCGGCAAAACCCTGCCTACATGCTGCCTCCAACATTTTTACTAGAAATTAATTAGTCGGACGCTTACACACGTAAACTTACAACACCTGCTATTGACTAACCTAACTCTACGCTCAAAACCCTGCCACAACTCAGCCACCGAGTTGCGAATTCTCAAACTACATCACCATAGTTCGTAACCTAGTCATACGACTATAAATTTGCACGGTTTTAAAAATAAGATTACAACTGAAAATAAACAAAAAAAAAACAAAATCCTATTTAATGTTTTAATCCCAAGACAAAATATAAAGGCCGACCAAAAATAAAAATGTTCCCCTTTTATTTCTTTTCTCCGTGCAAAACTTTGGTCGATCCTTTCTTCGTTCCTTCTCCAATAATTAAGGCTTTGTGAGATTTGAAGCACCAATTGATAATTGATCGATTAATACTTTGTTCGACTTTGGCTACTCCAATTTGTCAAGATCGAGTGGTGCTTTGAGTTGGTACACATGTCCCCTTTTTCGGTTTACAATTATACTTGACTGATTCGAGTCCTAGATTGATGATTGCTCTTTGATTTTTTTGGTTAAACTTGAATGCTCCTTTGTCTATGATGTTAATGGACATTTATATGTTCGAATCCCTTAGTTTACGTTCGCATAATTTCGGTTCGAATAATTCATGATTTTGTTTTCTACGTTGATTTTCAAACGTATGATCTTGAGACCTCTAACTGGTTCATTCCTTGATTAAAGCTTGGTATTTGAATTTGATTCTCGTTCTTTTCTCTTTTAACTTCGACATTAAAAAGTTTGAGATAGTCTGGATTTTCTGGCTATGGCTTGTTCATGTCATACTCGATTGGATGTGATTTGAATTCGGTTCCTTCTTTTGCTCCATTGATTTTGGTATTTTACTAACTTTGAGATAATATATTGGCTTGTTCAATTCTTTTCTGCTCTAACTTGTTCGAACTGCTACTTAGATTTTTGTTCGAATTGTTTTCTTGTTCATCATGTTGAATTTTGACTCATGCAACAGCTTCACTGTTTTATGATTTTTGAACATTTGTATCAATTCACGTAGAACTTCACATGGATGCTACCACTGCTCTGACCACATCATTTTAACATGCTTCTGTTTTTCATTTGACTAGAACCACTTGTGTTTATATTATACGATCGATTTCACCCTAAAGGGGGGTGAATAGGATGATACTAATAATTATAAAAATTAATATGAAAATATATAAAATAATACAACACATATAAATAGAAGAAATTGAACAACATAGATTTTCCCAGCTTCGAAAAACCCTGCCTACGTGCTTCCCCGAAGGTTTTTACTAGAAATAAAGTAGTCAGACGCTTACACATATAAACTCGCAACACTGACTATGGACTACCTAACTCTAGGCTCAAAACCCTGCCACAACTCAGCCACTGAGTTAAGAATTCTCAAACTACACCACCGTAGTTCGTCCCCTAGTCATACGACTAGACTTTACAAAAGTTTAAAAGAGAGGCAAAATAAAAACAACTTAACAAAAATAGACCCTAGTTTAAAATAAAAGACCAAATTATTATTGTTTTTCGGCCCAAAACAAAGCTCAGTGATTAAAAAAATTCCCCTTTACTTTTATTATTCGGCCTTGTATCCTTTGCATTGAAAAATGGTTGCTTCTTTCCTTTGCTTGAGAACATTCGTTCCTTTTCGTTCAAAATTAGGGTTTCTGAGAATTTGAGGCGGCCGGTATTTTTTTAAGGGATTGAAGTGATATGCTTTGCTTTGCGCTGTCAATCGCCTCCCATCTTCGATTTGCATTTGGCTGCTTCAAACTGGCAAGTTCGAGTTGAATTGATATATGATTTCCTTTTCTTATTATTGTTGATATGCTTGAACTCGATGCGATTCAAGTTATTGATTTGCAACTTTGCTTAGTGATATTGCTTGAACTCGAATCACATAGTTGCCAATGATGAGATTGGGTTAAATAGGATTCAAAATCCTATAATCTCGTTTATTTGATTTCTTCAATTGATATGCTTGGCCGTTCGATTTGACTTGAATGTTGGTGATGACTTTGACTAGTTCAATTCGTATATTTCCTGTTATGCTTTGCTTGATTACACGGCTTGTTTTCTAATTTGGCTCCGTTCTTTTTTCCTTTGACTTCGGCCACTTTGATTTTGTGAAAATTTGACTTCAACTTATTTTATGTGTTAGCATACGAATTTTATTTATGTTCGTGTATAATTGACCTCTGTTGATTCCTTTTTTAAAAACACCGCTACTACATTCTCTGGTTTGAATTTTATGACTTGAGATAAAAATCGACTTGATAAACTCGGATTGATTTCCGCCTTGACTTTGTTAATGCAACTGGTATTGCAGTCTTATTCATTACTGCATATATGTATACATGCTGTTTCACATATTCATTTATAGTTGACCGGCCAGTCGACCTGATCATATGTGTGTACGTATATATATTTATGCTTATTTTGTTTATTTTATAATTTGGTTATATTAGCTCGGTTTCTATATATGGAAATTGACCAGAAAATTACCACGGACACAATGATGCAACTTCCATGGCTTAATTCTGATAATTTCACAGTTATTTTATTATTTAATTAATTAAAAAACTAATTATTATGGGTTAAATTTATGGTTGTTACATTCTCCCCTCCTTAACGGATTTCGTCCCTCAAAATCTCTAAGGATGGAAGAATGTACTAAATATTTTCATCTAATTCTACAACCATCTACTTAATCATCAACCATTCATCCATTGTCCTTAAGCTTTTCTAATGCATTTTAAGATACTTATGCAATTAGTGTAGTGTAAATGTCCCTAACTAATGCAAAAGATTAGGCGGTCCACTGATTCAGTTGACCTCCTTTTTATGGAATCATGTATGTGCAACAATCTTCATGCAACGAATCTTCTCTTCTGCTTCCTAAGTGGCATCTGCAACATCTTCTCCCCACTACACCTTTACTAGTGGAACCTCCTTATTCCTTAGTCGCTTGATATCTCTTCCAACAATCTTCGTGGGATACGTCGAATAGAAGCTTCTCTTTCTTCCTCCACCTCCTCTAATTGAGTAGGCTCTACAACCTCCGCCGAGCCATGTAAGCACTTTCGCACGTGCAAAACATGTAAAACGTTATGCACTCCTACGGGCCTATCGGCTAGCTTCACTCAGTAAGCCATCTTCCCAACTCTCTCTGTGATAGGAAATGGTCCAACTAATTTATGGCTAACTTTCCATTAGATTCGAATCTTACCACCTTCCTAAGCGGGAATACTTTGATAAAAACTAAGTCTCCAACCTCAAACTATAAGTCTCTCCTCCTCCTATCCGCACAGGAATTATGTCTGTCTTCAACCGTCTTCATCCTTCACCGAATCAACTCCACCCTCTCAGAGGTCTCCCTAACCATATCGGGTCCAAGTAATAACTTCTCCGTAGACTCTACCTAACATGATGAGGAATTGCTAGGCCTCTTATATAAAGCCTCAAATGGTGGTGCCATTCCTGTACTTGTTTAGTAACTATTATGTATGCATACTCAAGCACTCTATTTACCCTCTCCATTTGGCCATCCATCTGGGGGTGATAGGCCGTACTCAACCTAAGTTGCATCCCTAGCGCCTCTTGTAAGCTTCTCCAAAACTCACTAGAGAAAATAGGGTCTCTATCGGTAACAACACTAGAAGGAACTCCGTCCAGATGGACTATCTCTCGAATATACAAGGATGCCAAATATGAAGCCGTACGCTTACTCTTAACTGGGATGAAGTGGGCACTCTTGGTCAATCTATCAACAATCACACAAATCCTAGCGTTCCCTTCCCTAGAACGGGGTAAACCATCAATGAAATCCACATAAATACTGTCCCACTTCCACTCCCATGCATCTAAGGGTTGAAGTAATCCATCAGGTTTCTGCTGCTCTACTTTTACCCTTTGGCATATGGGACACTTAGCTACGAAGCCATGTCCTTCTTCATAACACCCTAATAGAACATCCTCTTCATATCCCGATACATTTTGTCACCACTCGGATGAATAGTCATACAAGAATGGTGCGCCTCCTCCAAAACTGCTCTCAACAAGTCACTGGTGTGTGGAAAATAAAGCCTCCCATCTCTCCTAACCACCCTCTGCTATTAATGAAATAGCGTTGGGATGTCTTGATACCTCTCCTCGGTTAACCTATCCATAATGTCAATGAGTTTTGAATCCTTCTGCTACCTTGTGCCAATCTAATCCATAAGGGTAGGCCTTACCTCTAAGGTTGCCAACAATCCGGGAGTAATGTCCATAGAGGGCTTAAAATCAAAAGTAGAAATAAATTCCAAGATCCTCCACTTTACAAAAAAAGGACTAAGGATTGTTTTTTTCTACTCAATGCGTCCGCAACCACATTACCCTTGCTAGGGGTATAAGCTGTCTCAAAATCATACGAGGCTAAAAACTCCATCCACATTTGTTGCCTCAAGTTCAAGAACTTCTGCAAGAATAGGCACTTCAAAGACTTATGGTCGGTAAAATGCTCGAACCTCTCTCCAAGCAAATAGTGGCTCCAAGTCTTAAGTGCAAAAACTATGGCAACCACTCCAAATCGTGGGTAGGATAGTTCTTTTCATGCATCCTCAACTGGCTACAACCATAAAACACTACCTTTCCTTCTTGCATCAACACCACTCCTAGACCCGTTCTGCATGCATCAGTGTATATAGTGAAAGGCTTAGCTCCGTTGGGTAAAACTAACACTGGTGCACTAGTAAGGGCTCTCTTAAGCTATGTGAAGGAGTCCTCATAATCCACGTCCCACATGAAATCTTTATTCTTCTTAGTAAGGCGTGTGAGTGGTGCTGAAATCTTGGCAAAGTCTCTGATGAACTTCCTAGAGTAGCCTGCTAATCCTAGGAAGCTCCAAATCTCAGTAACATTCTTAGGGGCCTTCCAATCTTGTTATGCAATAACCTTGGCACGGTCAATAGCCAAACCTTCCTTCGAGACGATGTGCCCTAAGAAATGAATTCCACCCTCCGAAATTGACCCTTTGAAAACTTAGTTCTCAAATAATGGCTACGAAGTGTGCGAAGAACTTATTCCAGATGAACAGCATGCTCCTCCATATTCTTGGAAAATATCAAGATATTTTCCATGAATACCACCACGTTCTTATTAAGGACATCGCTAAAGACACGACTCGTTAAATCAATGAAATAGGCTGGAGCATTGGTTAGCCCAAAAGGCATAACTAACCACTCGAAGGATCCATTCGGTGTCCTAAAGGCAGTCTTATCTATATTGTCATTAGCGACTCTAAGCTCATGGAATCTCGTGGCTAGATCAAGTAAATAGAAAATCGAAGAACCTACTAACTGGTCAAAAAGATCATCAATCCTAGGAAGTGGATATCGGTAATTCTTGGTGAGCTTATTCAATTCCTTATAGTCCACTCAAAGTCGGAAAGAACCATCTTCCTTAGTGGAGAAGACGACTGACGCTCCCTACTCTGATATGCTCCTTCTCATGAATCCTTTCTCCAAGAGCTCACGAATCTGCTTGCATAATTCTTTCCTCTCCCTAGGTGCCATGTGTCTCACAGATAACGCTAATGGCTTGGCATTCTCAGTCAAAAAAAATCCTTAAGTCAATCTCTCTCTTAGGTGGTAGTCCCCTAACCTCCTCGAAGACATCTACAAAATCTATGATGACAGGAACTGAATCTATCTCTGATGAAGATGAATCGAGGGAGTAGAGAAAACTCAACATTATTGACCCTTGCGGGTCACAAGATACCTCCAAAGTCCTACCACTATAGGTCTTAAATCTAATGCTCTCCTCTCATAGTCTAAGATAGCTCCGTATATGGATAGCCAATCCATTGCTAAGATCATCCATACCCCGAGATTCCCAAAACAAAGGCTCCGCAGTCAAACTCTACGCGTTGGATAAAGATTTTCAAAATAAATTTTTGGAATCCTATAACCTTAGGCTCTGATACCAAGCGAAACACCCCCACACCCCTTAATATACCCAAAAAGGATATATTAAAAGGCATGGTGCATTGTTGGTATAACTGAAACTAACAGAGACTAAGATTCACAATAGAAATAGGCAAAAACAATGGAAACTAAATGAGTACATTTAACAAAAACAAAGCTTCAAAATTAATTCATAAATAAGTCACATGCCAAATACAACATTCAAAAACCCATCATGTCTTATGAAATAAAACTTCATTCTCAAAAAATCAGAGCATGTAATATCGCTCATAAATAAACCAGTTCATACAAGAACAACAGATGAAAATAAAAGAAGTACATAGTCCAAGAAGACCTCCAAGCTACGGCAGTCTACTAGCTTCTTCCTTGATTGCCTAAGGGGGAAAACGGGGGAAATAGAGAAATGGGTCAGAAAGTATGGTGAACGATAGTAATTACTAGAGTCTTTAAGCAAGAAAAAGTAATAGACTCAGTAACAGTTCTAGCATAAATAAGGATAACAAAGGAATTGGGAAAGAAATAAACTGGAAATAAATAAAATTAAATATTTCTTAAGGTAGGTTAATTTTGATTGCTTGCACTTGTTCTGATTTAACTAGGTTGAATACCTAATCATGTAATTAGGATGTAACCTAATTCTACCCTTTTTGATCGGCTGTTACTCTATAGACCTTTTTGTGTACCAGCCACTATATAACTCCCTACATAACAGTCATTGGTATCTACAGAAGATGCTCAGAGCAACTACCGTGGATCCGGATGACATATATAGCTCCCTACATAGAAGGCAATAGTGTCTACTAAGACACCATACTAAGCGGTTGGAACTCATAGCTATTACTGAGCACCCAATGGAAGTCGCATGCGTAACTGCCACCATGCCCATGTTGCCTTTTGCTCCACCTATTGGGTCTTCTTATTACCTCTAATGAACATCATAGCATGTCCCTCATATCATTTCAGGCTAATGCAAGATCGCTGTGTCTATAGAAAAAAAGGAGAAATGTTGTTGGTACTGGCTCTTCATCCAAACAATATCTAGTTGAACCCCTTACCCAAATCCCCATGATTTGGACTTCTATTTAACCAATTACTACCATTCTTAGCATAAGTGTGCCCTAGGAAATGCTATTTGGTACATGTCATGCTTTCATCTTTGCTTATTAACTTAGATAAATTATTTAAATAAGCCTTTATTACTATTTTTATTTTCTACGCTTATTAATTTATCCCAAGCCTTAAAATAAGCCCCATTTTTTTTCTTATTATAACCTACATTATAATCATGCTTGTTACTTAACCCAAAGTCAAAGTGTGAAAATAAGCTTCTTTCATCTTTTACTTCATTTAGTTTTAATTTCAAGTTATAACTATGCCAATTATCTTTAATTTGTCCAATTCTAGTTATAATTAGGTGTAATTTCAGTCCAATTCCATTATTTATTATAGTCTTTATAATTTACATCTTATTTTCTTCATTTAATATTCTTACTTATAAAATCCATATTCGCGTTCAATTTATTCTAATCCATACGCACAAAAAAGGGGAATGAAGAGAATAGACGATTGCATAAAATCCAAAACGTTAAAAAGATGTAAATAAGAAATAAATAACAGTAAATAGACTTAAATACTGTAAATAGACTTTAATTTATAAAAACCTATGCTTAATGGTAATAATTTATAATTAAAAGAAATAATACTAAAATTACTAAAAAGAATAGTTGACTAGAATGAAAATAAAAAACAGTAAATAATCACTGAAAAAGGCTATTCTAAAAATCATAGTAAAATTACAACTATTAGAAACCCTATTATTTTTAATTACTAAAAGAAATCTTAAACTAATTACAATCACTCACCACCGGACCTACGCTCTTCCTTTAGTCTTCCCGGATCCACTTGGAGTTGTAAAATAATTTATTTTAAAAAGATTCTCTCCTTGGGAAATTATTCCATTTAGGGTCCTTCCTGAAAAGGTGAACCCAAGCAGAGATAATCTAGAATGAGAAAAAGTTTTAGGTCTAGGGGTCTATTTATATGTGTAGAAGTGGATCTCGGACCATTGGATTTAGAGATTGAATGGGATGCAACCACGTCATCGGCTGAATAGGAGCCATCGGATGCAAAAACGGAGGGACTGGATTAAACAAAAGGATGCAAATGACGTGTTCTGACGTCTCTAATTCGTTCAAACGAATTTACATTTGTTCTCCTACTAAATTACAAAGTGGGTCGACCGGGCGGTCGACCGTCCCTTGCCCAGGTCAACCGACAGGTCAACCTGACCTCTGTGTGCGTGTGTGTGTGTATTTCGTTGTATTTTTGCTTACTAAATAACTTCGTCATATTAGCTCAGTTTCTGACGTTTTATATATGGAAATTGACCATTAAATTACCATGGACACAATGGTGCAACTTACTTGGCTTAATTATGATAATTTCACAAAGTTATTTTATTATTTAATTAGTTAACAAATTAATTATTATGGGTTAAATTTTGGGTTGTTACACTGAAGCTTTGCTGGAATTATTCTTCACTCTCTGCTTCCCTCATAGCAATCTCTAAAGGAATAGAATGTGATTCTTCAGTGGATTCTAAATTTGAAAATTCAATCTAGCTAGGAAACAAACAAAGCCTTGTAATCATAAATCTCTTGTAATAGCAATCGGTCTATAATAAAACTATAAAGTGGACGTAGGCTTCCTTAGCAATCGAACCACTATAAAATTCTCTATCTACTATCTTTTACTGTTCTTTCTTAATATATGTTATCTGTGACATTTCACTGTTAGAACAGAGCTGGTGCTTTCAAACTCAACCCATAGTGTTGGTCCATTTTTTGGGTCAACAATTTAGAAGTTAATTTGAGAAAGAAAGTTGTAGCAATATGTTAAAGTTTTGCAGGATGCCTAGCTGGGGACATCCGACCCCAATCGAGGATAGGCTCCGCTCAGTGTAGAGGAACCTCGGTGGATAACAGTTATCAATACCATTGTTGTAGAATCATATCTGGCTGACAAAAGCTGGAATGAAACGGAATGTTTCGTGAATGCTATCAGGCATGTTTACATTGAATGTTGCTTAAAAACGGAGGGAGGTGCTCTAGCAAAGCAACAGTGGACTATGATGGATGATATTATGTTTCGTAGTAGAGATGCGGACAAGGTGGAGGCCCTTATGATTGACAAAATGGTGAGCTCGACCATTATGGGCCCTGCCTTGGTGAGAAAGATACTGATTGGTTGTGGTAATTTCTATGAATATCATTTTCAAGAAGGAATAAGACCAGATATTACTGCAAGCCAAAGATTTGAAACCTTGCATAACCCATATTCGTGGCTTTAACGGTATTGCAGCTAAAGTGATAGGCTAGGTCGAGCTACCGATGGAGTTGGGAGACGGCAGTCAAAGGAGAGTGCGGGTGTTGCCGTTTGTTGTGATGGATGTGAACTCTCTGTACAATGCTTTTTTGTACCGACGGACCCTTGCTTAATTCAGAGCAGCTATCGCCCCTAGGTGTCTAACGCTCAATCTCAATAGTGAATGGCGTGGGAATTATTCATGGAGATCAGGCAACTGGTTGAGCCTGTTATGTAGCTGAGTTGACAGACGCTCATCGAAAAAAAGGAAAGGACGTGGGGAAGTCTCTCTGCATCAAAACCAATGAAACTTAGCAATAGCGTACGAGCCTTGGCTCTGGCACCACAGTTGGTTCTATAAAGATATAGATCCAAAAGATGAAGAAGAGGAGCCCAACGATACCAAGGATGCACCCCTTGGCTAACGATCGACATCATTGTCGACCATGATGACTCATCACTGGTCCTAAAGATCAGATCATAGCTCAGTGCATTAATGGTAAATAAATTAGCTAGCTTTTTGAGCGAATCTTGATGTGTTTGCTTGGACCCATTCTAACATGTGTGGGATCTCGCCAACTATTGTGGGCCATGAATTTAACATTAGCTCGGGGCATGTCCCGGTGAATCAAAAGCGATATGGGATGGATCTTGAGGGATCTATGCACATAAAAAGGATGAGGATAAACACAAGAACAATGGGTTCATCTGTTGTTAGCCATAAAATCCGCTTAAGCGTAGAAGTATGAAAGAAAGTTAATGGAAATGTCAAGCTCTGCTGAAATTACAGTAATGGGTTTGGATAAAGGTCACAAAAGAACATTTCAAAGGTACTAAGAAGGCTTTCGAAGGAGTCAAAAGCACCAGGCGCCCTACAAGGTATTCAGCAGTGTGAAAGCTTTCGGGTCAGATAGAAGAGAATGGCAGGACTACCC
This sequence comes from Allium cepa, assembly GCA_030765085.1. Lineage (NCBI taxonomy): Eukaryota > Viridiplantae > Streptophyta > Magnoliopsida > Asparagales > Amaryllidaceae > Allium > Allium cepa. Next base: position 541,949,660 of record CM060940.1, on the reverse strand, counting down.
TTCCGCCACTTTCAACCTTTCGATGCAGAGGGATTCATGTATTTAAGAAAGCAAGGACAACCTTAGAACCAGCTTTCGAAGGCAATGAACATCAACCATTCATATGCATGCCAAACCTTTCGAAACCATTGGTTTTGCCTTTATAACAACCCTTTTGAAAGCACACCCAAGCCTTTCGAACCGGTCGAAGCCAATGACATCAGGAGAAAATTTCACATTAATTCACTGGCATGCATTCGAAAGCTACCCATTACATCAAAGCCATTGGTACTTCAACACTTTGAAGCCCATATGGACAACCTATCAACGGAGTCGAAAGCTCCTATCTTAACTTCTAATGACAACAAAGCCATGTAAAGAGAAAGGTGCATTTGGGGACCTTTCGACAACGTCCGAAGGAGTTCTGAAGAAAGTAGGAAAATGGTTACTAAAGACTCAACAAAGGTGAAAGGTTGATAAAAGACCTTTTCGACTTAGTTGAGTTGTCTGGATTAAGATAAGGAAAGCACAAGGGTGAGTTAAAGAATTCTAAAGGGATGCCTTTCGACTGCGTCGAAGGCGGACGATGCCTTTCGACTAAGTCGAAAGGAATGAGGCAGCATATAAAAAAGGGACTTTTGACTGGGTCAAAAGCATAGGCGCAAAAGGGGGGCGACGGGCATCTATAAATAAGACCCAAGGGGTCGTATTTTGTTGACCAGATTTTGGAATCCTAAGCTCATTTCTCTTATCTTAATTTCTTTGCAACAACAAACATCTTTGTAAACCCTAAATCAATTTGGGTAAAGCTCTCATAAATGTAACTCATTTTGGATTAATAAAAATAATGAGATGGCGAATTCATTAAGGATTTGGATTATGAGGAAGATCATTATGATCATTAGCTAGACCAATGATCCATTGCACATGATTTTATCTTATTTTCTTGTCATCTTTTTGTTTATGCGAAGCATTAAGATCAACTTGGATATGATCATTCAAAACACATCTTCGTCGAAATCAAAATGTAGGAGATAAAAATGGAGATGATGTTTCGATTCTGACGAATTTACGAAACTTAGAAATATCCAGGCTAATCTTATGCAACGTAAACTGAATGAAGCTTAGGCAATTACAATCTGGATCTATTTTGAAAGGATGAAGCTCCTTACAGCCTGGTCGAAAATGGTGTTTTGAAGGGAATCCGGCCTGTAACTGGCAAGCGAATGTTCAGAAAGGGATTCATTCAAAAAGTGTTTGCCTCTCACTACATCCGCATTACTTTTGAAGTGGATCATCAAAAAAAGAGGTGAAAACAATAATCTTGTGAGAAGCTATCCCATTTTAATGAAACATGCGTACGTTTCGACGGGGTTGAAAGTGTTGAAACGAACCTTTCGACATGGTCGAAAGCCTTCATAAATAACTGCTTTCTACTCATTCAAAAGAAAGGTTTCTAGTTGAATGCTTCTTTCTTAGCCTGTATTTCTACTTTAACCATCGAATCTATTTCAACTTGGACAATCAGGTCGAAAGGTGGGTTTCAAAAGAAACAACTTCTTTGACCTCCTAATCTTATATGACCTTATTGGTTATTCACCTAGATTTTGGGATGTTGATAAGTTTTCTTATTAACGTTTTCGACGCTAGAAAGAGGGCCTAAACTTCTGATCTTGTTACTAACTTAAAGACTAATTTTAGATCATATGACTTGGCGTAGGAAAATGAAATCTAAACGACTAATCACAATGGAGGAAGTGGTTATCCACACCACAATCCTTGGGGAGAACGTAGCTCCATCCTTTAATCTGGATGGGGTTGTTCAAGGTCAGCCTTCATCACTAGCTCAACAAGATGAAAATATTGTGAAGATCAAACTCTTAGAGCAGTTGCTTCAAGAAATGCAAGAGCTCCTCAAAATGGCATTATCTCAAAAATCTTTAAAAATGGCTAAGTCAACACAAGTGAAAGAGGTAATCTCCCTAAGAAGGAACTTGAAAGCTAACTTAAATAAAAATAAAAGCAAGATAGATCTAACATCCTCGAGAAACGAGGAACACCCGCAATCTAAAGATAATCATCAAGGGAGGGTGGTCAATAAATCGCTTGAACAATCCGATAGCTCTACATTGAAAGAATACTTTTTGGATCGGAAAAACTATCAAGATGTTGAGGCCTATCTTAAGTATGCTGTAGAGAAAGCAATCAATGTTGCAATAAATACCAAAGGAAAGAGGACCATATATGAAAATGCCAATAATAATAAGCAAATGCTCCCTACTGATGAGATTATAGCAATAGTCATACCATCTTACGTGAAGATTCCAACAATGAAATACCATGGAGTCACAGACCTGGATGATCATTTAATGGCTTTCGATAGTTAAATGGATTTATATAATGTGTCAGGAGCTGTCAGATGCCGATTATTCTCGGTCACTTTCCAAGGAGCTGCAGCCAAGTGGTATAGACAGTATGGAGAGAAAACCATATATTCATGGAAGCAGTTCTCCTACGAATTCTCCACCCAATGCTGGGAGAATCCTTGGGAGACTATATGAGGAGATTCAACGCAGAAACACTAAAAGAAAAAGACATGAATGACCGAGATAACCTTATCACGATACATTCTAGATTAGTAGAAAGCACCCCCTTTGGAAGCAGCTCTTCGTTAATGGGTCTAAAGATTTACAAGATTTCCACTTCCAAGATGACAAGTTCCTTTGGATGGACGAGCTTTATTATCCTAAGAGAAAAGCTATCCCCAAGAAGGAATGAGGAAGATTTGGTCAAGACCAAGGACATAAAAGAACAAAATGGGAGGAGCCAGTTGCTAACGTAGTCGCTTTGAACAAGCCATTGTCTTACGTGTATTCTATAGCAAAAGAAAGAGTGAACTTCCTGATTTCTTTTAAAGCTCAGAACAACCCAGAACAAAGAAAGGGAGGTGACTATGCATATCATAAGGAAAATGGTCACAAGACCGATAAGTGTAGGGTTTTGGCTGGAATCATCTAAAAACTGATAAGCAAGGGTCATTTAAAGGAATTTATTTAGTATCGGCAGAAAGCTCAACGGACAAGGGATGCTCCTCAAAAGCATCCAGGAAATGTCATCAATATATTGGAAGATGAAGAGCCCCTCAGTTTGAACACACTGATAAACAGAATTGACATAATTCATGGAGGGTAGCATCCGACGGGGAACAACAAAGGGGCTCGTAACGGATACATCAAGGAAGCTAAAGAAGGCGTCTTCTCTATTCTAGAGCCCTAATTGAAGAATCCACTACTCGGTATTTAAATGTTGAATCTTGCTGTCACTCCTCAAGAGCTGAAAAACGAGGGTTCAGCATCTGGATAATGATCCATTGATGATTACTGCTCAAATCGGATTGTACGTCGTCTCCAAAATTCTTGTAGACACACACAGTGCAATCAAGGTTATCTTCAAGAACATCTTCAATCAGATGAACATTGCCGAGGACAAACTGGAGCCAAAAGGGAACCCATCTTTGGATTCAGTAATAAAGGGTCGACCTGGTGGGGCAAGTGAAGCTACTTGTGTAAACGAGGGTGCCACCATCTTGTAGAACTTTCAAGACTATTTTTGTGATTATCAACCAAACATCTTACTACAATGCCTTCGTTGGCAGGCCGGCACTTGATGAAATAATTGCATTTGTCTCCCAAAGTACTTAACGGTAAAATTCTTGACAAAGAGTGGATGAGGCACCATCCAATAGGAGCAGTTCAACTCCCGAGAGATGTCTTTTGCTACAGTAGATTAATATAAATGGGAGTATTCTGCTTACTATGATTCTTCCACTATTTTATAGCCTTCGGATGATGGATTTTCACATCTAATATTCGAAGAAAAGGTTAAAATTAATAAGTCTAACAAGTGCATGTATGAAAGGTACATTCCTCTTGGAGGCGCAAGGAAGAGAGTCGATGCTAATTCTACTGAAGAAAGCCCAATCGTCACAGAATTCGATTGCCGAGGGGAAATAAAAAGGATAAAACCAATAGAGGATCTTGAGTAAGCATACATAGATTCAGATGATGCTACTAAAATGATCAAAATGGCAGATGATTTGAATAGTGACTCAAAGAAGGATTTGATCCAATTTCTTAAAGTCAACAAGGACATATTTGCCTCGTCACATTCTAAAATGGTGGGGATCGATCCAACGGTCATGTGTTACGCACTCAACATCAATCTAGAAGCAACCTCCATTAGACAGAAAAAGGGACATACAAAGTACGATCGGATGATTTGAAAGAAATTAATAGGCTCCTTGAGAATGAATTTATTCAGGAAATATACTATCCAAAGTGGTTAGCCAACCCAGTTCTGATAAAGAAATCAAATGGAAAATGGAGGAATTGCATTTACTATATAGACTTGAGAAAAGCATGTCCAAAGGATTGCTTCTCGCTACCATGAATTGATCAGTTAGTAGAAGCTATAAGTGGGCGCAAATTACTATCTCTCCGAATGCCTATTCAGGGTACATCCAAATACCAATGTTCAAGTTAGATGAAGAACACAATAGCTTCATAACCGAATGGAAAATTTATTGCTACAAAGCAATGCCATTTGGACTAAATAATGCAGGGGCAACATACTAAAGACTGGTCAACAGAATGTTTAAGGTGAAAATTGGCCGGGATAAGAAGGTTTACGTGGATGACATGTTAGTAAAATCTGGTGAGGATCAAGGTCATTTATAGGATCTAAAAGAGATGTCTAGGATATTGTGGAAATATCAAATGAAATTGAACCCACAAAAGTGCTCTTTCAGAGTTCATTCGGGAAAGGTTTTAGGCTGCCTTATAAGTGCTTAAGGGATTGAAGCTAGTCTTGACCAGATTCAAGCCATTAAGGACATGGCCGAACCCAAAACCAACAAGGAGGTAATGAGTTTGAATGGAAGGTTGGCGTTCCTAAGTACGTCCATTTACAAAGCTACAGATAAATGTACTCCCTTCTTTGACGTAATCAAGAATAAGAAGAACTTTGAATGAGGGTAGATTATAGAAAGGCTTTTTAGGAATTGAAAAACCATATGGGAAAGCCACCAATACTTTCAAGTCTCGAGAATGGGGAAGTCTTATACCTATATATGGCAGTCTTATAACACGCGGTTAGCTTGGTATTGATTAGAGAAGGAAGTGGAGCTCAACTTCCATTATACTATGTAAGCAGACGGTTAAAGGATGCAGAGGTTTGATACCCAGTGATAGAGAAGCTATCTTACTGCTTGATTATCACAGCGTGAAAACTTATATTTTCAAGCACATCCGATCAGGGTATTGACTAGTTTCCCCTTAAAGCGAGTTTTCAACAAACCGGAAACGTCAAGAAGGTTGGTAAAATAGGGAATCGAGCTCAGCTAATATGATATAGAATTTCAGTCGCGAGCAACAGTTAAGGGGCAGGCAATGGCTGATTTCACCAATGAATGCACTAACTTCATTAAAGAGCAATCGAAAAAGGAAAGGAATCAGAAGCCTACCTGGAAATTGTTTATTGATGTTGTGTCAAGTGAATAGGAGGCTAGCATGGGATATGAGATGATAACTGCTTACATTATGCCATGAAATTAGGGTTCCCTACAACGAACAATGTGGCAGAATATGAATCTATGGTAATAGGGTTAACCTTGGCATTGGAACTCAAGATTCTGTGAATTCAGATCTTTTGTGATTCCTAGCTAATCATAAATCAAATGAAGTAGATATATTAAACAAAGGACTCCATGTTATCTTTATATGTGAAGAAGATACTGAAAATGCTTGGTTTATTTGAAGACATTTCAATACATAAAATCCCAAGAGCGGAAAACTCACAAGCAGATTCGCTAGTAAAACTTGTCAGCTCAAGAGGAGCCCTAGAATCACAAATTGTTCCAATAGGATATCAAGAAATTTAGAGCATTGAAAAGGAAGCATACGAACAAGGAAAGGAATTATTAGTTCTGACTAGGTCCCAATCTAACCCGTATGGTAACACTTTGATGTCACTCATCATTGAATATCTTACTAAAGGAATACTCCCCCCAACAAGGGTGAAGGAAGAAAAATCAGGCGACAAGCAACAACTTTTACAATAGTGGATGGAATCCTTTATAAGAAAGGTATGCGCTTCCCTATTTAAGATGCATACGTCTGGATGATGGAGTAAAATTTCTAGTAGAAGCACATGGGGGATTCTATGGTGTCCACTCGAATGGAACAAAATTGGCAAAAAAATAACGAGGCAAGTTTTTTATTGGCCTTGTATGGTAATACAAGCCAACGAGTATTTGACAAGATGCGAGAAATGCCAAAAATACTTGAATATTTTAGATTACCTCTGAGTCGGTTAACTCCAATTGCAAGTTCGTGGCCATTTGATGTATTAAGAACAGATTTAATCGGCCCATTGCCAATTTCGAAAAGGGGAAACCTACGCCGTGGTTGCTATAGATTACTTCCCTAAATGGTAGAAGCAGAACCACTCCTAAAGATTACTTCTAGGAAGGCACTTAGATTCTTCATCAAAAATATCATAACCAGATTTGGAATTCCCCAGAAGATAATTTCCAACAACAAGACACAATTTGAGAGTGAAAAATTCTCTCACTTTTGCCGCAAGAATGGAATTATTAAGAGATTTTTAACTCCGTCGCACACCCAAAAGAAAATGGGGCAGTTGAGGCTTCAAATAAAACCATAAAGTCAATTCTGAAAAAGCGACTAAACAAAGCAAAAGGAAATTGGGTAGAAGAACTACCACTTGAGTTATGAGCTTATTGAACATCTACTAAAATGGCGACGGGACATATCCCCTACTGTTTGAAATTTGGGTGTGAGGCAATGTTACCAATCAAGATTGAAATACCCTCACAGTGAAGAATCGCCTATGCATACAATATGAACCAAGAACTGAAAAGAGAATCCTTAGATTTGATATAAAACCTGAGAGATGAAGTAGAAATAAGAACAACAGAGTATCAAAGAAAAATTTTGAAATATTGTAGCTCAAAAATGAGAGCCCGATCATTTCAAGAAGGTGATCTGGTACTTTGAAGAGTAATGGTGAATATAAAAAACCTCGTAGATGGACCCTTGGGACCAAATTGGGAAGGACCCTTAATCTTTTGCAAAGTGATCCCCCCAGGAGCTTACAAGTTATGCCGACCAGATGGTAATATGGTCCCAAGAACATAGAATGCCTAACATTTGAGATCGTATTTTCCAAAGATGAATGAATAAATCATCTCTTTCTTCAAAAGGAAAATCTACATGGTTGGGAGTGAAATACTCTTTGCATATGGATACTACCTAAGATGGTAGAAAGCCTCTGTCCGCGTCGAGTTGGACAGGGTAGAGCACCTCCTAGAGGGATGGCAAAGTAACCCTTTAACTATGCCACTCTATGGTAAGGTTAAAGCACCTGACAAGCCCTTGGTCGAGCCTCTGGTCTGGTCAAGGCACCTCCTGGAGCGAGGATGGAGCAAGCCTTTATCCACGCCACGCTATGTCCAGCATAAAACACCAAACAAGTCTCTGTCTGTGGCATGCTATGGCCAGGGTAGGGCGCCTCTTGGAGGGAGGATGGAGTAAGCCTTTATCCGCGCCATGCTATGGCCAGGTTAAAGCACGAACAAGCCCATGTTTGTGCCATGCTATCGCCAGGGGAAGGTGCCACCTGGAGGGAGGTTTGGTAAGTCCTTGGTTCCAGCCTCTAAGATGAGCTAACCAAGAGCACCAAACAAAAATGGACTAAGATGTCCAAGCCTAAGAAGAGGCTCATTAAGTAATGGACTAAGATTTCCAAGCCTAGAAGAGACTCATTAAATAATGGACTAAGATGTCCAAGCCCAAGAAGAGACTCATTGAATAATGGACTAAGTTGTCCAAGCCCAATATGAGGCTTATCGAATAATGGACTAAGATGTCCAAACCTGAGAGGCAGTATTTCTCCAATGGGCTTAGATGTCGGGGCCCAAGAAGTGGCACATTAGATTATGGTCTAAGACGTCTATGCTTGAGAAGTAGCCAATAAAATTATTACTATATACAAGGCCAAAAGGGTTTTGCATGTCAAATGAGACAAAATCTAAGGAGTAAAGCAGAACTCCATCTATTAAATACTCGAATCTAGGATTTGGGACTTTCGTATCTAAATTTCATCTATTAATACCTCATTCTGGGTTTTAGGTCTTTATCAATCACTTACGGTCTTTATTATACCAAAATCTAGGCTTGGGGATTATTATTCAACCTCACTTTAATGCCCCAATCTAGGCCAAGGATTTCTATTATAATAACAATCGCCGTAGATTCCTACTTACCCAACATATGCCCTAATCAGGGTCGAGGATTCCTATTATAAAGTAATTTTTATAGGATTTTGATTATCCTACATATGCCCAAATCTAGGCTAGAGATTCTCATTACAAAGATAATTGATGATAGTTTTTAATCATCCGACATATGACCTAATCTAAGCTCGGGATTTTTGACATGAAGATAATACCTGAATCTGGGTTTGAGAATTCCATTCTGAAAACTATTTTTGATTCTCGCTTATTAAGACCCGAATCTGGGTGTTAGATATCTTACTATTAACCTCTAAACTCCATTAGCTAATACCCTAATCTGGATTAAGTTCCATAATATCATAATTCCTGAATATGAATTTCGGGTCTTTATCATCAATTGTGATTTCTATCAATCGAATCCTAAGCTTGAGATTTAAAGTAGCAGTATTGAAGCTATCACAAACGTTTAAGTCATCAACCAGAAGCTACGAACTGGTCTTCTTAATACCCAAATCAGGGTTATTAGTTTCTAAGTTAAATGATGCTCCCCAAAATCTAAAATCAGACTCTGGATCATTCTTATCTCCAAGGAAAATTTCTAAGCACATATTAAAAAAAATTGCGGGTTACAAAGGCTAATCTCCAGACAATAACTAGTAACCTTGTATTTCCTGGCATCAGATATCTCAAGCAAGAAGTTCGTAGGCTTCAATTTTTATGTGCAGGGATAACTATTAATTGCAGACCTCATATCCTTTGTTAAATCAAACCTATGATTAACTAACTAATTAAATTTTTAAGCACCTCTTTGCTAACTTATCATGAGGAATATTTATAAGATAATGGGTCAGCAATAGAGAATGTTACTTACTTTTATTTTTGCAGGAAGACAGAGTAATTAAGAGAAAGAGAGTTTTAACATTTTTGTCATAAAGAACAAAAGCTTCTTTCATAGAGGAGGGTCAAAATGTTAGCCATAAAATCCGATTAAACATAGAAGAATGAAAGAAGGTTAATGGAAATGTCAGACTTTGTTGGAGTTATAGGCATGGGTTTTGACATAGGTCACAAAAGAACGTTTCGAAGTTATTGAGAAGGCTTTCGAAGGAGTCGAAGGCACCAGGCACCCTTCCAAGTAATAAACAGTGTGAAAGCTTTCGTGTTATATAGAAGAGGAGGGCTAGACTACCCTTCTGCCACTTTCCTTTCGATGAATATAGATTCATGTATTTAAAGAAAGCAAGGACAACCTTGGAACCACCTTGCAAAGGCAATGAACATCAACCATTCATTTGCGTGCCAAACCTTTTGGAACCAAAGGTTTCTCCTTTATAACAAACCTTTCAAAAGCATACCAAATCTTTTCGAACAGGTCGAAGTCAATGACATTAGGAGAAGTTTCCTCATTAATTCACAAGAATGCATTCAGAAGCTACCCACTACATCGAAGACATTGGCACTTCAACATCTTCGTAGCCCCTATGGAAAACCTATCAACGGAGCAGAAAGCTCCTATCTTTACTTCTAATGACAACAAAGCCACATGAAGAGAAAGTTGCATTTGTGGACCTTTCAACAACGTCAAAAGGAGTTCTAAGGAAAACAGGGAAATGGATACTAAAGACTCAATAAAGGAAAAAGGTTGATAAAAGACTCTTTCGACTTAGTCGAGAGGTCTGTAGTAAGATAAGGAAAGCGCAAGGGTGAATTGAAGAATTTGAAAGGGATGCCTTTCGACTACGTCGAAGGGAAACGATGCCTTTCGACTAAGTCAAAAGAAATGAGGCAGCATAAAAAAAGGGCCATTCAACTAGGTCTAAAGTAGAGGCGCGAAAGGGGGGCCGACCTACATCTATAAATAAGACCCAAGGGGTCCAATCTAGGGGACAGGATTTTGTAGTCCTGAGGTCATTTTTCTTATCTCGATTTCTTTACAACAACAAACATCTTTGTAAACCCTAAATCAATTTTGGGAAAGCTCTCACAATTGTAACTCATTTTGGAATAATAAAAATAAAGAGATGGCGAATTCATTAAGGATTTGGATTATGAGGAAGATCATTATGATCATTCGCTAGACTAATGATCCATTGCACATGATTCTATCTTATTCTCTTATCTTTTTTTTTCTATGCGAAGCATTAAGATCAACTTAGATATGATCAATCAAAACACATCTTTGTCGAAATCAAAATGCAGGAAATAAAAATGGAGAAGGTGTTTCGAGTTTGATGAGTTTATGAAACTTAGGAATATCCACGCTGATCTTATGCAACGTAAACTGAATGAATTTTAGGCAATTACAATCTGGATCTATTTTGAAAGGGTGAAGCTCCTTATGACCAGGTCGAAAGGGGTGTTCTAAAGGGAATCCAGTCTGTAACTGGCAAGCGAATATTAAGAAAGGGATTCATTCAAAAGTGTTTACTCCCACTACATCCGCATCCCTTTCAAATGGATCATCAACAAAAGATGTGAAAACAATGATCTCGAGAGAATCTTTCTCATTTTAATGAAACATGCATACGTTTCGATGGGGTCGAAAGGGTTGAAACAAACCTTTTGACATGGTCGAAAGCCTTCATAAATAGCTGCCTTCAACTCATTCAAAAGAAAGGCTTTGAGTTGAATGATTCTTCCTTAGCCTGTATTTCTACTCTAACAATCGAATCTCACTACACCATAAATGATATTTTGATACGGCTAAAAGCCGTATCAAATTATGCCATCATTATGGTTTAGATGCGGCTTTTAGCCGTATCTAAATGAAAGATTAGATACGGCAAAAAGCCGTATCTAACTCACACATTAGATACGGCTAAAAGATGTACCTAAGTCTTCTATTAGATATGGCTTTTAGCCGTATCTAATTGAACAATGAACTGCTACTTATTTTTCAACTAGATACGGCTTATGGCCGTGTCTAACTAGTAATTTAGATACGGCTTTTCAATTACCTACTCAGATCTGCACATATACCATGGACATACAACAATAGTTCATATCCAATACCACATATATAATCATTCCGAGAAATCAAAACAAATAATATTATAGATGGTGCACATTCAAATGATTCAATAATCCGCATTGCAATGCGTAATAACTTAACAATATCATTACGTAATACGGTATATACTAGCATTTAGCACATTAGTGCATTGCAGTGTAATACGGATACTACATACTACATAGCTTATAGCACCACCACTAAGTATGTTACAGTTGTTCATAGTTGATAATTAATAACATTACATAATACAAATGCGAGGCAGCAGTGTACCAATTCAACTCAGCAGTGCACATGTCATTAGGAAGATCGCCTGCAGCCAGATTTGTGATAGAAAACAGGGTTATAAGACATGTAAACGTGTACAAACTAAAACAAAAGCACATACTAGCAGATTTAAGTGCAGCTAGCGAACTAAAAGTCTAAAACACATAGGTACTCATAAAAACGCTAAGTACAGGAATAACAAATTGTAGCAAGTGTATAACTACCAGGAAGAAGTAACGAAAAATACCCACACATGCAAAGGCAACTAGAAAATCGCATACACTTTGTAATGACGTGCCATCCATCTCCACATAATGACGCATCGTTAATAAGAAAGAAAGGGATAGAAAAGAGAAAGAAGAGAAGAAAGAAGAAACAACACATCGGAAGCTAAACAGTGGAACAAATAAATTATATTAATAGCATAAAATATTACATAGTATCAACAACTATCAGAGTTACACAGAGACACAACACATACTAGACAGTTATAAACACCTGTCTAGTTATACAACTCAATACAACATCAACAAATAACTCAGAGATACCAAACACAGTGGACTACTATACATATCTACAACGCTGAAGCCTCCTGCTCCATTGCTCCTCCATAATTCATCAAAGCTAACCTGAATCCCTTGGCTACTCGTAAAAATTTAAGTACCCAAGAGTTTATGAAAAACAAAAATAAATTCCAGGTCAGACATGGGTCTGGTGTGAGTAACATGTTTAGGTTGCTTAATTTTGAAAAAACCTTTGAAAAGAAAAGGTATCACGTATGACTTCCCACACATAAACATGGAAAAGTTTTTACCTTACGCTAACCAAAACATTTGATAGGAAATCTAGTGATATTATAATAGGTCTAGGGTTTTCAAGTAAATATGAAATAGCCGAAATTGTTGCATTATTAAATTCCAGCTACTAGCCACAAAAGTGGGTAATACAATCAAACCGTTGGCACTTATTGGATTTTGGATTCCATACAATGGCAGGGCTACTGGGGTACCGCCCGTCACAGTACGTGGCCTAGAACACCGTACCGAGGAGTACGCCCGTTCCCCTACAACACAAGGCCGAAACCATTCCTTACTGAACAGCTTCGAACAAGACAACCCCGCAGTTGGTGCGCATATCCAAGCACCCACTAAGACGAATAAAAAGGGACCTCTAGACAGGGAAAAATCTCGTTCTACTTGGGCATGACCCACTTAGTGTTGGGCGCGTTTCCACCCTTCACCGGTCCAAGCTCACCGAACCATCCGGTCCACCGAACCACCCACCTTTCCAAGCACAACCGGATCAACCCACCACCGGACCAAAGAAACTCCATCCACCACTGCCGAACCAAGTCATTACCGCTCCCTAGCTCCTACCGGACCACTTCTCCACCAAGTCCCACCGGTCCAACATCTCACCGGACCGGCTCCATCCCTACCACCGATCCACCCCACTTCCTAGCCGATCCAACCAACTTCCCTCCTACGACCGAACCATCTCAACTTCCATCCTCCTGCCGAACCAAGCGTAGCCGGACCGGAGTGCCACCGAACCAACTCCACTTCCCTTCCTAGCCGAACCTACTCCACTTCCATGTACTACTGGACCAGAGTGCAACCGAACCAGAGCATATTCCAACCCTCAACTACCGGACCAAGGCGTACCGAACCAACACTACCAGGCCAGATTGCATCGGCCCAGTCCCACCAGCAGCTATATACATCCACGACCCCTGCCCTCAGCCTCACTCTATAAATAGAGGGGCAGGGGTACAACAATGGCAGACAAGTTTGAGAGCTCAAGCACGGATAGAACTTTCAAACAACTTTCAGTTACTTGTAATCAAAGCTTTGTACTTGTAATTTGAATAGAAAAGGAGAATAACATATAAAGTGGACGTAGGCACGTTCTGGCCGAACCACTATAAATCTGTGTGTCTTTTACAGTTTAGTCCATCTATTTCATACATTTGCATAAATCACCCAAACCATCCAGATCAACATATAATCAACTAAATCATACGACTAGGAGGTGTTTGTCCAATTTTTGTGCAAACATTTTTGGTGCTTTCACTGAGAATCAGGAGCTCGAAGCTTCAGCTTCTCCCACTTAACCCTTTTTCTATCAGCCTCGTTCATTGCTTGGAAAACATGCCTCCCGGACGGAAGAAAGATGCTAACAAAGGAAAGAACATTGCAACTGGCAGTATCCCAGATCCAACGATCAGAGACCAAGACAATCGTCCGGTTCCAACAGCAAACGAAAATCAGGCAAATCCGACATCCCCTGCCACGGAACAACCTATTATAAGGATGGATCTAGATAGGATTGTGGCTGAAGTAACTAACCGCTTCGCATCTCAACAAGAAGCCTTGGTGGACCAACTCATGTCACGCTTAAGGGATGCTGAAGAATCCAACCGCAACACTGAATCATGGGGCGAGTCCCGGTCTGGAGGATCTGGGAGACGACAAAGGTCTTTCTTCTTCGAAGAGGTTAACAACAGAAACAGCAATGGTAGGAGCCGAGCCCGGACTCAGCCTGAATTCCGACCCGAGGAAACACTTGGAACCGAACCCAACAGGGAAGGTACCAGGCAGGGGGCGGATGTAGCTGAGCCTGTCATGCTACCTAACCATGGAAACACCAGTAGACGGGGCCGAGCAGGAGTCCAGCCCGAAGTAGGACCCGAGGAAGTGCTGAGAACAGAACCCAGCAGGGGAAGATCAAGGCAAGGGCCAACTGTGGCTGACCCCAGCATGCCCCCAGAAGACCAGAGGCAGCCATTGGAGAATGTTAGGAGTGACAGACGATACCATCCCTACAAGTCGTCTGGACGGAATCAGTCCCGAGGGGAAGAACCAAACTCATTTCTATCCGCTCCAAGTTCTGATGAAAGGATGGCGTGATTGTTCAGAAAGTGCGTCCAACGGGAGCAAAGGGATCGGGGGATAGGTGCTAGGGTAACCAGCCCCTTCACCCGCATATCGAAACTGCCATCACCCCCCGGGAATGGAAAATGCCAACAATGGAACCTTACAAAGGAACCTCTGACCCCATCGTACACTTACAGAGATACACCCAGCATATGCTCATGAGCGGAGCAACGGAAGGAGTATTGTGTAAATGCTTCCCACTTTTCTTGGCAGATCTAGCTACCTCCTGGTTCTGCCACCTACCCCAAGGGTCCATCAGCTTATGGGAAATGTTGAAAGAAAAGTTCATCAGCCAGTTCCGCATTCATTTGGAACAACCCAAGGACGCTTATTCCTTATCTAATATCAAACAGAAACCCGGAGAGACGGTGTAACAATATCTAACCCGATTCAATGCCGCAGCGGCCGCAGTCCAAGATGCCGACGAAAAACTTATCCTAATGGCCCTCTACAGTGGTGTACATCCGGATACTAAATTTGCTAGAAGACTAACCAAGGAAAAACCAGCTACTTTACCTGATTTCTTCCATGAAGCTGGAAAGTATATGAGACTTGAAGATGCTGCCACTGAGAGGCAGTCAGGGCAACATGCTAAGACAGCTCCAGACAAGGTTCCCGCTGTAGCAAAGGATGTACGGAGAAGTGACTCTAGAGACAATGCTGGGGGCAAGAAGGGAGAAAAGCGCTTATATCGACCAGGACCAAGATTTGACTCCTACACTGCTTTGAATGAAACAATCGAAAACATCTTCCTAGCCACTCAAGACGAAGTTAGATACAAGCGCCCCACGCACAAGAAGGAGTCAGATAACGCACTCAAGTCTAGAAAGTTCTACTGCTTCCACGAATCCCATGGACATGACACCAATGAATGCCACCATCTCCGGGACTTGATTGAAGAACACATTAGAAGGAGGAGACTAGAACGCTATGTAAAAAGCCAGAACAGGACTCCAGCTCCCGCCAATGAAAACCCAGGGCTACCCCTCCCAGAGGTAGGCGGAGGAAATCGCAACACCAGCGGCTCTAGTCAAGAGAAGATAGTGGTCCATACCATATCGGGAGGACCACACATCGCCGACAGAAGCTGGGCAGAGATGGAAAGATACGGTAAGTCACTTAGAAACGATGAAGGCTACGTAAATTCTGTTATGGAAGAACGCCACCCGAAACGGAAAGAGAATGACGACATCACATTCAGTAGGCGTGATCTAGAGGGAAGACAGTACCCACACATGGATCCTATGGTCATCTCTGCCTAGTTCGGTCCGGCCAAAGTTTTCCGAATTTTAGTAGACACTGGAAGCTCGGTGAATATCCTATTCAAGCATGCTTTCGACAAAATGAAGCTGTCAATGAAGGATGTGTCTCCCTGCAACAAACCACTACATGGTTTCACTGGAGATGCGAAGATGCCCCTCGGGCAACTGGACCTTTATGTTGAAATAGGAAGTCATCCCCGCTCCGTTGTGCGAAAACAAATGTTTGTACTAATAGAGAACCACTCGGCCTACAATGCCTTTTTGGGAAGACCAGCCTTGTCTGACTTCCAAATTGTCCTAGCCCCATGGTGCCTGAAGATGAAATTTCCAACAGATAACGGAATAGGAGAAATAGAGGGAGATCAAGACGCTGCTCGAGACTGCTATGTAACTAAACTTCGCAGTAACCGTAGAAAAGATAAAGGGAAAAACGCAGAGACTACTCTCTGCATGAAAAGATTGGAAGCATAGCAACTAAAGAAAGCCCCTCCTCTTCGATATATCAGTGATCCTTTCAATGAATTAGACCCCAGCGACAAAGAGGAGGAGGCCACCGCCGAGCCTGCAGATGCTATGGAATTCGTAGCTGTAGACAAACATGACTCAAGTAGACTATTGAAAATCGAATCTCAACTAAAAGAAGAATTAAAGGATCGAATCGTTGATTTTCTTTGCCACAACATGGATGTATTTGAATGGACGCACGCTGACATGACAGGAATCTCCCCAGACGTAGCATGCCACGTGCTGAACATCGATCCCACCAAGGTGCCAGTAAAGCAGAAAAAGAGAAGCATGGGGGCAGAACGATCAACAGCCCTCGAGGAAGAAGTAAAGAACCTACTTGCCAATAACTTCATACGAGAAGCCATCTACCCAGAATGGATCACCAACCCGGTACTGGTAAAGAAGGCTAATGGGAAGTGGCGAACATGCATCGACTTCTCCAACTTAAATGACGCGTGTCCGAAGGACTGCTTCCCACTCCCCTGAATCGATCAGCTCGTGGACAGCACAGCCGGACACGAACTCTTATCATTTATGGATGCAAACTCAGGATATAACCAGATCCCTATGCACGCCCCCATCAAGACCACACTAGTTTCATCACTACCCGAGGATTGTACTGCTACAGAGTAATGCCTTTTGGACTTAAAAACGCCGGAGCTACTTATCAACGCCTCGTCAACAAGATGTTTGCAGAACTAATAGGACGAACTATGGAAGTTTATGTGGATGACATGCTGGTAAAATCGAGGAAAGCCAACGATCATATAAACCACCTGGATGAGATGTTTCAAGTACTTCGCCAATATGGAATGAAGCTGAACCCTCTAAAGTGCTCCTTCGGAGTATGGGATTCATCGTCCATGCCAGGGGAATTGAAGCAAACCCCGAACAAGTTTGAGCTTTGCAAGATATCAAGATACCATCCACTCGAAGAGAGATGCAAAGCCTAAACGGAAAAATAGCCGCCCTAAGCAGGTTCATCTCTAAAGCAACCGACAAATGCATCCCTTTCTTTGAAGCCCTAAAAAAAGACAAAGGAAAGTTCGAATGGACTGACGAATGCTCGATGGCCTTCCTTAACTTAATCGAACACCTCCAGAGACCACCAGTACTCTCAACTCCGAATGAAGGCGAGGATCTATACCTATACGTTACTGTATTGTCCCATGCTTTAAGCGCCGCTTTGCTGAGAGAAGACGACCGCGCACAGCGGCCCGTATACTTTGTAAGCAAGAGATTTACAGGGGCAGAAGCCAGATACCCTAAACTTGAAAAGCTAGCATACTGTTTGCTAATCACGTCACGGAAACTACGACACTATTTCCAATCTCATTCCATCAGAGTTTTAACCGATCAACCATTAAGGCAAGTACTCCATCGCCCCGACACTTCTGGGCGACTACTTAAGTGGTGCATTGAACGGAGTCAATATGATATCACCTACCATCCTTGCACCGCTATCAAGGGGCAAGCCATAGCTGATTTCATTATCGAATTCACTACTAACGAAGGTAAGGAGCAATCTGAAATAGCAGAAGATATAAAGTGGAATCTCTTCGTAGATGGAGCATCAAATGAACAAGGCTCGGGGGCAGGTGTTGTGATAATCACCCCCAAGGGAAGGAAGCTGCACTACGCCCTAAGGCTGGAATTCGCTGCCACCAACAATGACGCAGAATACGAAGCAGTGATAGCCGGATTAGAACTTGCCCTGGAGATTGGAGTCGGTTTTTTATGTCTCCATAGTGATTCTCAACTTATTGTAAATCAAATACTGGGAGAATTCCAGACACGAGGAGAACGACTCACAGCATATCTAAAGAAGGCCAAGCTACTGCTCAATCAGTTGGATCACTATTTAATCAAACACATTCCTCGAGAAGAGAATCAGGAGGCCGACGAACTGGCAAAGCAAGCTAGCATGAAGGACGGCGCCGCTTCCCGAACAATAACCATCTCACAGCAACTAGCCCCGAGTTACGAGACAATGAACATGATAGCTGCAATCGAAGAGGAAACTTGGATGACTCCTGTCCGGAAATATTTACAAGATGGCACACTGCCCGACGAGCGTAACGAAGCTAAGAAAATCATAAGGAAAGCTTCCCGCTACACATTACAAGAAGGCATCCTCTATCGGCGCGGCTTCTCTAATCCCTTATTAAGGTGTATCGCTGGAAGGGAAGCCAGGGAAGTCTTGTCCAACATCCATCAAGGAAGTTGCGGAGATCACACCGGAGGGCAGACTCTAGCCAAGAAGACACTCCGATACTGGTATTACTGGAACACCTTAAACAAAGACGCCTTGGACTTCGTCAAAAAATGCGACAGATGTCAGAAATTTGCTAAGATTCCTCGACTACCCACAAATGAGATTACTTAAATGACCAGCCCTTGGCCCTTTGCAACATGGGGAATTGACTTGATTGGCGAACTGCCAGTGGGCCGAGGCGGAGCCAAATATGCCATAGTAGCAGTTGACTATTTCACCAAATGGGTGGAAGCGGAGCCTCTAAATAAAATATCTTCGGCAAAAGTTATTAACTTCTTGATCAAAAATGTTTTATGCAGGTACGGGGTTCCACTCAAAATCATATCGGACAATGGACTTCAATTTGACAGCGAGGAATTCGCCGATTGGTGCCAAGAGCACGGAATTCACAAAAGCTTCTCATCTGTGGCTTACCCCAGGCAAACGGACAAGTCGAAGCTATCAACAAAATCCTCAAAACCCTAATCAAGAAGAAACTCGAAAATTCAAAAGGCGCTTGGGTGGATGAACTTCCTACGGCACTTTGGGCCGACCGCACATCTTATAGAACATCAACAGGGCATACTCCTTTCTCTTTAGCACACGGATTGGAGGCCATGCTCCCAGTTGAGACTGTAGTGCCTTCCCACCGCAGGATCCACTACAACCCAGAAGAGAACGAAGAACTCCTCCACATGTCTTTGGATCTAATTGAGGAGAGAAGAAACGATGCAGCACTCAAAGCAGCAGCTCACAAGCAAAAAGTTGCAGCACAATACAACTCCAAAGTCAAGCACCACAGCTTACAAGAAGGAGATCTTGTCCTCAAGCGGATCTTCCCGCGCCCCGGAGCGCTAGATCCAATCTGGGACAGAACCTATGTAATTCGTAAAGATCTCCGCAACGGAGCCTATATTTTGTCAACAGTGGACGAAGAGGTGTTCTAGAGGGCATGGAACATCCAACACCTCCGTCGATACTTTTCTTAACTTGTACTGCCCATATGAAGTGAATTAACAAAGAGAATCAGTGGACGTAGGCATTTTCATGTCGAACCACTTTAAAAATCTTGTCTCTTTTTAACTTGTTCCTCTATATCTTGGCTGCTTGTTAAGCTTTCTCCTTTTCTGTTGGACAAAATCATGTATAACGACATTTTCATTCTGGACACTTCATGGTGCAACCTCACCTGGACAAGACCCAACAGGTACTATGTGAATCTATGCACTCGCCAATGAGACACTTTTGCTCCAACATCCCTCTGCTGCGGGTTAACTCATTGCTCGCGACTGCCGTCAAAGCCAACTGTAATGAGCCGATTATAAGCCATCAAGAAGGCCGACTATAGCCAATGGCAGCTCATTACGGCGTTCGGCTCGCCGGCAACTGTGAACCTACTTTAAGCCCCAACATAAGGTGTGGCCAGCCAGGGGTAGTTCACGGTTGACGATCGGCACCCACGCTAGCCGGCCACAGTAAATCGAATAATACCCACGATTACGGGTCATAATGGCTCGGGTAGTTACTGTGCGCGATCTCGGCTCCGATATGTCTTAAGTGCGGCTGTGGTAAAAATCATAAACTCCCCGCGGAGGCGTAAGATGGGTGACAAATGTCTCCAAGACCCACAGCTAGGGAAAGTGACTACAAAACCCGTTTGCCACGAACTTAAGCATATCGACGGCCTTCCGTGATTGGAAGTTTTACTATTTCTTATATTTCCATTTTATTTATAAAAACTTTCCTCCTATCCTCTATAACGATCCCTAAAGTACAGGACACAGAATAGGAGATGCCCGCCGATGGAAATAGGAACTCACCACTAGATGACATGACACTCAGCTGCATTCCATACTCAGCTACACAAGACATTCAAAGCAGCCCTCTACAACTAAAACACAAAGGGCGGTACTTTCTTCTCTTGTATACAAATATGTAGCTTTAACTTATCCACACTTCATATTGACATTGCAAGACAAGAAATAATATTTTGAGCAGAAACTTAGCATCAAATACGATTAAATCACATGCATAAACACGCAGCTGTATTTCTTATGCAACACATCAAAATAACAACCACATTCGAACATGACAGAATCTGCTTATGTTATAAAGTTACATAAAGACGTTCGTTGCAATGACATAATTACAGCCTGGAAATACAATAATGTTTTGGACTAGTATATACAGGAATGTCAAACAGACCAAATAAAAGAGTCAACTACATCGGGGCTCCGCCTCTATCCTGCCCGCCATCCGGATCTACTTAACTGCAGGGTCAGAACTCCCTGCATGTACTCCAGAGGTCCCGCCTGCCCAATTCAGAAGAGGATCCATCAATAGTCACGAAAGATAAGCAATCAAATCATGAAAGACTAAAAAGGAAGACTTACCAGCATCTGCTCCCTGATCATCATCATCTAGCTGCACGCCTACCTCAACCGCAGCAAGCAGCCGCATGCCCTCCTTAACCGCCACCTTCTCTTCCTTAGTGAATTGGGCCGTAACCACATCCATCCTGAAAGCCACACCACCTTCCTTATCCGCATCGGCCTTAGCCTCCTCCAAAACCCGAAGATATATTCTAGCCATGACCCTGGGATAGTCGTCCATCCAGGACAGGCTGCCCTGCCTTCAAGTTCGGAAATACATGTCCTGGAGCATCTCATCCATCATCCCCTCGTTCTCCTCAAACTCTTTCATCCGGGCCTCAGAAGCCGACAGCCGTGCGACGGCAGCATCTCTCTCTAATCGGTATCTCGAGCAGTCAGCCTGAAGGGATTTCCGCATCACTTCCATCTCCTCCTTCAGCTTGGCCTGAGCAAGCTCTACAGCCTCAAGCCTCCCAGATAACTCCTCTACCTGCTCAAGATCCGCTCTTCGAACCTCATCCACCGTTGCGATGGCCATGTCAATTCGTTCTTTGCAAACAGCCTCCATTTTTCGCAACTCAGCCTTGCTAGCCTCTTCCATGGTTTTCTTCAGTCGTCTGGAGGCCGCCTCATGCTGGGATATCTGGATAGCCTGATCGGCAAGCTGTTCGGCCTGATCAGAAACCTTTAGCCGCAACCGAATGTTAGCACTTCCGATTTCCTCTCCAGCCTTGGCCAGTCGAGCGTGATGCTCCATTAGCCTCTTGGTCTCTTCAGCCACCCGATCGATGTTTGCCTTGGCCTCATCAAGCACCCGTGACGCAGCGGATTAATCAAACAAAACTTCGATCGATGAAATGTAGCAATCGGTGAGTTGAAGATACCAAAAAGCCCAAGTTCGTTGATCCAAAGATACCGAACTCTAGCTATCTCAAACACGTTGATAGCGCACTATACCGTGTTCAAAGATCTACGATTCTTCGCACGTTGATCTAGCGCACTAGATTCCGTGAATCGGCTTCTACGATCGTTGAATCGAGCGCACTCGATTAACCGAAAGAGGAGATAGGAGATTACACTCAACTACCAATTGGAATGAAAGCACAAAGCTAACAAAAGGAAATTTTATTCAATATTCAACCACCTCAAAATTTACAACACACACGCTATTTATAGTCATTACAACTCAACACAACATACAACACCCAACTCCTAAGTCGGCACCGACTCAACATACACGACTCATCTTGGCCGACTCATCATAAGTCGTTACCGACTCAATCACACGCAACTCCAACCCCTTGCAACAGAACACAAAGCAAACGACTCATGTAAGGTCCGCCTCCGACTCAAGAACAATTCACATGAACGACTCGCGACTCATACTAGGTCGGCAACGACCTACGACTTATGGCACAAAAACACTCAGCGCGACTCAACAGGCCCGCCTCATCACATCCGACTCAAGAAACTGCGACTCACGACTCATCACTTCATGCGACTCAACAGCTTCCAACGACTCAAGCTTACTTGTGGCATATCCCTTCAACCGACTTAATACTGGACGACTCATGGCCTTGCAGTTAGGTCGTATCTTTCCTAAACTTGATTCCTTAGGTCGGTCCCGACTCATGGCCGCCGCCCCAAACTCCTTCCCAGTGACTCGTGTCTTTTCTTCCCGTGTCTTGTTGAGTCGTGGTCGATTCAAACTGAGTCGTAGACGACTCAAACTAAGTCGGGGACGACTCAACTCCGAAGTCCATCTTACTCGACCTTTGTTATCTCGGAAACGACTTAGGGCCTCCTCCTTAGCTCGTAACCGACTCATCAAACATGCACGTCTTAAGCTCGTGTACGACCTAATATGGTTTAACTTTTGAATTCCCATATGCCTTGCTGCATCATCCTCCCCTGGTTGAGAAAAATTCGACCTCGAATTTGTAAATTCTTTCTCAACAATCTCATTCCCATGATACGGAATTAAGTGTTTGATGTTAAAAACATCAGAAGTATAAACATCATCTGGTAACTTTAATCGATAAGCATTCTCATTGATTTTCTTCAAAACTTCAACTGGACCAATTTTTCGTGCCTTCAACTTGTTATAAGCACCCACCGGAAAACGATCCTTTGTTAATACTGCATAAACCAAATCACCTTCCTTAAATTCAACATTCCGACGTTTCAAATCTGCAAACTTCTTATATTTCTTATTTGATTTCTCCAATCGTTCCTGAACGATTTTATGACATTCAGTCAGCTCATCAACAAAATCGACAGCTCGTTTAACTGTTCCTTTCGATTGTGGGACTACTGCCAAATCCAACGGCCCCCTGGGTAAATTTGAATAAACAATCTGAAACGGACTGAATCCTGTGCTACGATTTACTGCATGATTATGAGCAAATTCTGCCTGGCATAGCTTCATGTCCCAACTTCTCAAATTATCCTGTACAAGACAACGCAACAAATTCCCCAATGACCTGTTAACAACTTCTGTCTGTCCATCAGTTTGTGGATGATAAGCACTACTAAATTTCAGTTTCGTTCCCACCATCTTCCACAAACTCAGCCAAAAGTGACTCAGAAAACGAGTATCTCGATCAGAAACAATAGATTCTGGTAAACCATGAAGTCTATAAATCTCCTTGAAAAATAACTGTGCTACTCGAACTGCATCTGCTGTCTTCTTGCAAGCAACAAAATGTGCCATCTTCGAAAATCTGTCCACCACAACAAATATCGAATCATTTCCCCTTTGAGTTCTCGGCAAACCCAAAACGAAATCCATGCTGATATCAACCCATGGCTTAGATGGTACTGGTAATGGCATATACAACCCTGCATTCGTTGCTATTCCTTTTGAAACCTGGCAAATATGGCATCTCTCCACAAATCTTTCAACCTCTTTTCTCATCGATGGCCAAAAGTAAGACTGTGAAATCAACTGTAAAGTACGATCACGGCCCACATGCCCTTCTTCATGTAATTCCTTCACAATCTTCATCCTCAAACTACAATCCGGAATACATAAACGATTTCCTTTAAACAGAAAACCATCAACCAACATAAATTCATCCGCACTTCCATCCTTCACTTCCTCAACATATTTCACAAAGTAAGGATCCTTTTCAATCATCTCTGGTAGTAATTCAAACCCCGTTACTTCAACCTTCATTGTCGTTGGTAAATGACTCCTCCTACTCAAAGCATCAGCTACTCGATTTGTCACCCCTGATTTGTGCTTAACGACAAAAGTAAACTGCTGCAGATAAGTAATCCATGATGCATGTCTCGCAGAAATTTTATCTTGCCCCTGTAAATGTTTCAAAGCTTCGTGATCAGTGTACAGAACAAATTCCTTCTGAAATAAGTAATGTCTCCAATGCTTAACAGCCTGAACAACAGCATAAAATTCAACGTCATATGTACTGTATCTCATCTTTGCCCCTGACAATTTTTCGCTGAAATAAGCAACTGGCTTCCCATTCTGACTCAGAACTCCTCCAATACCCACCTTCGAAGCATCAGTGTGTAATTCAAACAATAACTGAAAATTTGGTAAAACAAGAATTGGTGCAGACGTTAACAATTCCTTAATCTTCTCAAAGGCAACCCCCGCTTCCTCTGACCATACAAACTGCTTCCCCTTCATGCAATCAGTAACTGGAGCCATCACGCTACTGAAGTGTGGTATGAACCTTCGGTAGAATGACGCTAGCCCATGAAAACTTCTCACTTCTGTAATTGTCTTTGGCTGTGGCCAATTCTTGACTGCTTCAACTTTGCTCTGGTCAACTTGAATACCTTTCCCTGAAACAACATAACCCAGGAATAAAACAGTAGGTGTCATAAACACACATTTCTTTGTAGCAGCATAAAATTGTTCTTCACGAAGAATAAGCAACACTTCCCTCAGATGTAGAACATGCTCCTCCGTACTCCTGCTATAAATCAAAATATCATCGAAATACACCACGACGAACTTTCCAATGAATGGTCTAAAAATTTGATTCATCACCCGCATGAATGTACTAGGTGCATTAGACAAACCAAATGGCATAACCAACCATTCGTACAACCCCTCTCTAGTTTTGAAAGCTGTCTTCCATTCGTCTCCAGGTCTGATACGAATTTGATGATAACCACTCTTCAAATCAATTTTCGAGAATATAGTTGCCCCACTCAACTGATCCAACAAATCATCCAACCTCGGCATAGGAAATCTGTAACGAACAGTGATCTTATTCAAAGCTCTACTATCAGTGCACATTCTCCAAGTTCCGTCCTTCTTTGGTACTAACAATGCAGGTACAGCACACGGACTCAAACTTTCCTGAATACGACCCTGTTCAAGCAACTCTTCCACCTGCCTTCTCAATTCCTCATGTTCCTTCGGACTCATACGATAATGTGGTCGATGTGGTAACACTGCCCCCGGAACAAGATCAATCTGATGCTGAATGTCTCTAAGTGGTGGTAACTCCTTTGGCAACTCCTCTGGAAAGACATCTTCAAACTCTTCCAAAACTGGCTTTGCTTCTTCGGGAATCTCAACTTCTTCACTACTCTCTCTCCCAATCAACAAAAACACTTCCGGTTCTTCCTCCACTTCTTTAACAAACTCCTTCAAAGTCAACAGAGTTTTCAATTCTTCAATCTCCTCCAGTTTGTTCTCCTTCTGCTGTTGCTTCTTAGGAACCAAAGTGATTTTAGTACCCTCGAACATGAAACTGTAACTGTTGGCACGACCGTCATGCTGAACTGCTCTATCAAACTGCCATGGTCTGCCCAACAATAAGTGACAAACATCCATATCTACGAAATCACACCAGATTTCATCTTTGTACTTCTTCCCAATCGAAAAATTAACACAAGCCCTTCGACACACTTTTACTTCACCTCCCTTCCTTAACCATGCTAGCTTATATGGTTTAGGATGCTTCTCGGTCTTCAAATTCAACTTCCTAACTGCCTCTGTAGAAATAATATTATCACAACTCCCCGCATCAATAACGAACTTGCAAACTTTCCCCAGAATAGTACATGTCGATTGAAAAATATTGCTTCTCAGCCAACTACAATCCTCCTCTTGCTTAGGTGTCAAACAACTTCTCCTCATCATAAGATTACAACCTTCATCACCCGACACTTTTTCTTCCTCCTCAACATAAGGTACATTTGAATACTCTGCCTCCTCACCATCATCTGCTTCAACCTCTGCAACCATGGTTCTCTTCTTCGGCTTCGGACATTCGTTGCTTTTGTGACCCAACTCCTGACAATTATAACATTTGAAAACACTACTAGCCTTCGCTTTCTCTGCCTCCTTCATCACTGGCTTTGTAACAGGTTTAGGAACACTAGAACTTCCGCCAACACCCCTTGCTTGATTATTGGAATTAGTAAACACACCACCTCCACGCCTTCCTTGTTTCTCCCAAGCTAACGCTTTCTGATGTGCCTCTACAACGGATCTAGGATCAAACATATTAACCATATCCTGGATCTGCATTCTCAAACCCCCAACGAATCTAGCTGTCAGCTGTTCTTCTGTCTCCATAATATCGTTTCTAGCAATGAGTTGGTAAAATTCATCAGCATAATCACTAACAGACTTCGTCCCTTGCCTCAGATTCTGCAACCTTTGGTACATAAGTGATTGGTAATTATAAGGTAAGAAAGTAGATCTCATCAACTTTTTCATCTTCTCCCAAGATTCTATCTTTGACTTCCCCATTCGTTCTCGAGTAAGTTTAGTTTGCTGCCACCACGCCAAAGCTCTCCCCCTCAACCTAGTAGCAACCAACTTCACCCTTCGATTCTCCGGCACCTCCTTGAAATCAAAGATTTCCTCCACATTAGACAACCAATCTAAGAATTCCTCAGCAACCATCCCGCCTTTAAACTCCGGAATTTCCATCTTCATACCCGATTCCCAACGTCGATCATCATCAATAACCCGATACGAACGTTGTCCTTGATCTCTATCTCTGTAATGAACACTGCCTCTTTCACCGTCAAACTCATCCTCAAAGTCTGATGTATATCGTTGTCGTTCTCGTCCTCCAACATCTCTAACACCACTCCTACTACCAACATCCCTTCTATCATGATCATCAACATTCCTCCTACTTCGATTGTCAACACTTCTATGCTCTTGACTTCCTCTTCTCTCCCGTTCAGAATGTGATGAAACTCTGCTATTTCCACGGTTTGATTCAGGTGAAACTCTTCTTCGATTCTGACTCATATCAATCATCAATTTCTCCAGTTTACCAATGCCTTCATCGAATTTATCATTAATACGTTGTTCCATAAGTTCAGCTTCTTCTCTACGATACAAAGCTTCAACGTTTTGATGACGGTTAGCTCTCCTCGGTGGCATGGTTGAAAAACTTCCCAAGACTTCAAAATTCAACACAAGACTTCAAGCTTCAACAAAATAACAAGTTATGGCTCAACACTACACGGCGATGCTTGTCTCGGCTCTCACTAACTCGGCAACGAGTTAACGACTCAAGCAAGATCGGCTCCCACTTGTCTCGGCTTGGCACAAAGTATACACGGCCTCACCTTTCAAACCTTGGCGCGCAACTTCAACAAGACTAAATTCAAACACCTTTGCTCCTTTTGATCCTAAATGGAATGGATCAAACTCTTCAAACTTGATGCAACTTCAATATGAACACAATGAACAACTTCAAACTTCATAAACTTCAAAAACTTCAAAAACTTGGCTCCAAGAATCAAACTTAGCTATGATTGGCTAAGTATGGCTCTGATACCAATAATGACGCAGCGGATTAATCAAACAAAACTTCGATCGATGAAATGTAGCAATCGGTGAGTTGAAGATACCAAAAAGCCCAAGTTCGTTGATCCAAAGATACCGAACTCTAGCTATCTCAAACACGTTGATAGCGCACTATACCGTGTTCAAAGATCTACGATTCTTCGCACGTTGATCTAGCGCACTAGATTCCGTGAATCGGCTTCTACGATCGTTGAATCGAGCGCACTCGATTAACCGAAAGAGGAGATAGGAGATTACACTCAACTACCAATTGGAATGAAAGCACAAAGCTAACAAAAGGAAATTTTATTCAATATTCAACCACCTCAAAATTTACAACACACACGCTATTTATAGTCATTACAACTCAACACAACATACAACACCCAACTCCTAAGTCGGCACCGACTCAACATACACGACTCATCTTGGCCGACTCATCATAAGTCGTTACCGACTCAATCACACGCAACTCCAACCCCTTGCAACAGAACACAAAGCAAACGACTCATGTAAGGTCCGCCTCCGACTCAAGAACAATTCACATGAACGACTCGCGACTCATACTAGGTCGGCAACGACCTACGACTTATGGCACAAAAACACTCAGCGCGACTCAACAGGCCCGCCTCATCACATCCGACTCAAGAAACTGCGACTCACGACTCATCACTTCATGCGACTCAACAGCTTCCAACGACTCAAGCTTACTTGTGGCATATCCCTTCAACCGACTTAATACTGGACGACTCATGGCCTTGCAGTTAGGTCGTATCTTTCCTAAACTTGATTCCTTAGGTCGGTCCCGACTCATGGCCGCCGCCCCAAACTCCTTCCCAGTGACTCGTGTCTTTTCTTCCCGTGTCTTGTTGAGTCGTGGTCGATTCAAACTGAGTCGTAGACGACTCAAACTAAGTCGGGGACGACTCAACTCCGAAGTCCATCTTACTCGACCTTTGTTATCTCGGAAACGACTTAGGGCCTCCTCCTTAGCTCGTAACCGACTCATCAAACATGCACGTCTTAAGCTCGTGTACGACCTAATATGGTTTAACTTTTGAATTCCCATATGCCTTGCTGCATCAACCCGTACCATGGGATTACGGGGAAGAAGGTGCTCACCCGTGGCCTCGTCAAAAGAAATGTTCTGAAAACTCGGGTCCAGATCCGGGTAGCCGACAAATGGGTTGCGAACCAAACCAGGGTGGTCTATCGGGGTGACGGTTGGATTTTCGGACGGATGTGGGGAAGACATAAACTCAGTGTCTTCCTCAGTAATATTATGGATAGGCTGGACTGGAGGCTGAGGGCCAGGTGAAGGTTCAAACAAAGATCGGCCCCTCTTCCTCTTTTGCATATCTTCTTCAATAACTCCGAGAAAAGGGCGATAGCCAACCACATCTGCGGGATGGCTAGTTGACGGCTTCGGCTTGGCAGAAGCTTTGAGTAGCTTGTACTGTTCAAGGCGGTGCCGAATATCTGATGCCTTGGCCACCTTACCCGTTCCTGGAATAACAAGTGTTACAAGCATGCATGAAACAACAATCCGAGACATATGCTAAGTTAAAAGGAGTAGAAAAACGTGTTTATTTTACAAACCCTGAGGGGGAGTGGGATACTGCAATAAGTCCTGAATCTCATTCCAGGACGGGAGCTGGCCATAAAATATTACTAAGTCCTTATCATAAATGGAATCTGCGGAAGTTAAGAATTCACCTTGAACCACCAGAGTTGCCTTAGCTGAAATACTCTCAGAAGATAGACTGGCACCCGTCCCAGCCTTATCAGACTTCTTCGATTTCTCCACCAAGGCCGGCCCTTCCCCCAACCCCTCAAAAGCTTGGCGGAAAGCATCATCCGACCACTCTTGAATCTCACCCGCTTGCCCAGAGGTCAGGGCCCCAACGCCACTACCACCCTGACCTTCGCCACCGTTACCACCGTCACCTTCTCCATCACCTCCGCTCTCCTCCTCGCCTCTTTCTTCCTCTCCACTTTCCTCCTCCGGAACATCTAGGCATGTGCTGGGAGAGGGTCCATCAGATTTCTTAAGCTTCTTTCCCCCAACGACTGGAGGTACCGAGAAAGGTCTCCTCTTGCTACTCTTCGTAGTAGCCCCCGTCTTTAGCTTTGGCAGCCCTCTCCTCGGCTGTATCTCTCTGCTTAACCACAGATTGACGTGGCAGAATCAAGTTGTGCTCCAGGAGAGTGGCATTCCTGATCAGGTAAGAAGCCGACCTATCCCTTCCTGAGATAGCCTCTATCTACGCAGCCATCTGTACCAGGTGATCATTCTCCACGACCGTAAAGCCACCTGTCGCTAGCAAGAAATAAAAGCATATAAGAAGAAGCATTGCAGTCAGGACATAGAAACTACAAATGGAATTCAACTTACAGCCAGAAGTGAAAAGGCGAAAAGAAACGGAGTCGTCCTTGACGAAGAACCATTCCTTCTTAAACATGGTGAATTTCGAGTATAGGTCCAAGACCGGCTTGAAAGACACGGCCGACTCTAAACTAATGTACGGAGACCCCTTCTTGTAGCCCCTCAGATTATACAAATATCAGATTTCCCGATTAGAAGGGGGCGCCCATACCTCCTCTGGAAGATAACGAATAGACACACTAAGATGGCGTAGGAGTTGGGCTGAAGTTGGAAAGGAGCCACCTTCAGGTAGGTAATGAAGCTGACTATCCACGCATTGATTGGAGGAATGGCCCCGCACATGCAATGGTATCGACTATAGGCAAAATATCCTTCAGGAGGATCATACGGCATCACACCATCTCCCGGCAGCAGCATGCTCGCTCTGTCAATCCCGAAGGAGCGAGCGATGACATCAAGTTGTCCCTCTTTGAGGGAGCTCGGAAAACATTCGGGAGGAGAGTTCAGAAGCTCTTGAGGGCCATATCCGTCCACTAATGACCTCGGGGCAGATCCATGTCGAGCTGGTTCCGGCTGGACTGGGGGCACAGCGGGAGACTCTCTTCTGTCCATAGATTTCCTTTGTTTTTCTGATCGGGTTTCCACCTTGCGAGACATTTACCTGCAAACAAAAAAGCAGAAGACATGTCGTTAGAACATGGAGTTCATTCGGCAGTACAAGGCAAAACCCCATTCGGCATTCCAAGCATATAAGGCCCATTCGGCACTCAACACCCAATCTCATTCGGCGGTCAAATTCTTAAAGTCCATCCGGTAATACAAGAACATAAACTCATTCGGCGGAAAAGAACCTCACCTGATTCAGCACCAAGATGATTCGACACCTGGTGGATTCGGCACTTATATTCGGCACTCAGTTGATTCGGCACTTAGTTGATCCGGTATTCGACTGATTCGGCTATCTCAAAACGATGAAGGGATGGCGAAGGCCTAACACCCCTATTTATAAATGAACATAGGATGACCGGACCGTATGGTTAGGCAGACAAGACCGGATAAGAATCACCTAAGCTAAAACAAAGCGCGACATATGATGGCATATGCCCCACTTTGGGGGGCAAATGTTGGGCGCGTTTCCACCCTTCACCGGTCCAAGCTCACCGAACCATCCGGTCCACCGAACCACCCACCTTTCCAAGCACAACCGGATCAACCCACCACCGGACCAAAGCAACTCCATCCACCACTGCCGAACCAAGTCATTACCGCTCCCTAGCTCCTACCGGACCACTTCTCCACCAAGTCCCACCGGTCCAACATCTCACCGGATCGGCTCCATCCCTACCACCGATCCACCCCACTTCCTAGCCGATCCAACCAACTTCCCTCCTACGACCGAACCATCTCAACTTCCATCCTCCTGCCGAACCAAGCATAGCCGGACCGGAGTGCCACCGAACCAACTCCACTTTCCTTCCTAGCCGAACCAACTCCACTTCCATGTACTACCGAACCAGAGTGCAACCGAACCAGAGCATATTCCAACCCTCAACTACCGGACCAAGGCGTACCGAACCAACACTACCAGGCCAGATTGCATCGACCCAGGCCCACCAGCCGCTATATACATCCAAGACCCCTGCCCTCAGCCTCACTCTATAAATAGAGGGGCAGGGGTATAACAATGGCAGACAAGTTTGAGAGCTCAATCACGGATAGAACTTTCAGACAACTTTCAGTTACTTGTAATCAAAGCTTTGTACTTGTAATCTGAATAGAAAAGGAGAATAACATATAAAGTGGACGTAGGCACGTTCTGGCCGAACCACTATAAATCAGTGTGTCTTTTACAGTTTAATCCATCTATTTCATACATTTGCATAAATCACCCAAACATCCAGATCAACATATAATCAACTAAATCATACGACTAGGAGGTGTTTGCCCAATTTTTGTGCAAACACTTAGCCTTGCTGCACCTCCTCTGTTTTAGCCATTCCCGGTTGATGAGGCTTGAGGCTACGATTACCTTTATAGGACACATCACTTAGAATGCTCATCGTCCACCTGACGATGTTCTGAAAGCATTCAACCCATACAAGTTCGTTCCGGGTTCGAATGAAACGGAAGGCATTATCTCGTTACACTCATTTTGGAATCACCCTAAGAGTTAACGATGATAACCCTTGCACTTTAAATCTTCATCTCGAATCTGAAAGTACTACCCGTCAACTCATCACGGAATCACCCTCAGAGTTATACTGACGAATAGTTCTAACACCTCGAGTCTTCACTCTTCACATAAGATTCACGACCTATCTTTAATTTGGATCGATGTGGTTTTCGGATATCCAAATATGGAAACCCGATCCCGGTCTCATCGAAATCCAAAGCGTGTCTTTTAGGTCCAAGTTGTTTTATAATTTTAAAACAATTCAATACAATTATCTATATATACACAGATAGATAATTCACAGATTCACAATAGATAATCATCACCACAGATAATCCATATTACCATTATCAAAAGATAATCCATATCATCATCACAATGCAACCAATGCATCCATATCACTCAACATTACTAACCTCATTTCTGAGATTCAATCCATTCAAGGCAACCAATATCATCCAATCATATATAAGCAATGATCTATAATCACCAAATATAATTAATTTAAAATGAATTAAACTAATTACTTCCATCTCTAATTAATTTAAAGTGAATTAAATTAATTACTTACATCAATACGAATCTTGCTTACATCACCATTAATTAATTACAAATTAATTAACGAATTAACCTCTAGTTAATCAACTTAATTAATCACCTTTGATTAATTATTCATTAATTAATTTCACAAAATTAATTACTCTAAACCAAATACAGTAATTAACCTTTAATTACTTCATTAATTAATTAACTATAATTAATTATATTAAACCTTAATTAATTACAATTAATTAATTACCCTTAATCACTTATTATTGATTAATTAATATTAATTAATCAATCTTAATTACATCATTAATTATATTAATTAATGATCTCAATTATATTTAAATTAATTAATTAATTAAATTAATTACATTAAGTAATTAATCTCAATTAAACCATAATTATTAATCACCTTGATTAATCACATTCAGTAATTAACTACCCTTAATTACTTATCAAACTAATTAATCCTTAATCAATTTCTTTAATTAATCCCTTGATTAATTATACAAAGTTATTTAATCCAAATTACTTTCACAATTCAATCATTATCCACTAATTACATCCAGTAATTATCTTTAATTACTTCACTGAGTAATTTTACTTCATTAATTACATCAAGTAATTATTATCAAATCCAATGTTTAAAATTAATTAAACTTAATTAATATTTTTAAACCAATTTCTGTTGAATATGCGCTTTGCGCTATATGATTTTTTGTTTGATGATAATAAACATATATACATTCATATAAATGTATTTGGTAATGTACTATTTTGTTTTTCATAGTTTAAATAAATATTTGTTGAATAAAATTAAATTACACAGAATTCGAATTTGAATTCAAACAGAACAAGTTAAACAGATTTTGAATTCAAACAGAAATTTTTTATTCAAACAAATATTTGTTACAAATTGTAAATAGTACAATTTCATGCTCTCACTATACATGTACATTTTTGATTACAATCACATCACATTTACATCACGACCTTACTACATATCGCTCACACTCATATTTTTGTCTTCAACTATAATCCGGTTTGAATCCAGCATCTGAGTAATCTGCAAAAATATTCAAACGCAGTAAAATTGAAAGAGAAATATTTTTGAAATTTGAAAGAAACGATGATTTTGAAAACATTGTTTGCCTCAGTTATTTGGGTTGTTCGTCATCATTTTTGACTGTGCAATATCTGTGCATATCGATATTTTTTATCAGGGACAGGTAATTACAAGTGGCTGCAGTACACACGTGTACATTCGTATACGTGTGCACTGCCTCGCCAACTCGTGTGCAAAAATCAAACAAAAGTCGGGTTCAACTCACGTGCAATAACATAAAAGTCACAACTCTCAGCACAAGGTCAAACCCGAGTTTTTAAAACTGGATTCAACTCAGGTGCGAATCAAAAGTACACATGAATGCTATGTTCAAACATGACACAGCCTCAAACCAGCATCAAAGCAAATACAACTGCAATGCAAACAATATTAAACAGTGACAATATGTATGGGGCAATGCACAAGCAAAGCTAAGACACAATGCTACCAACATGACAGCAAACAGAAGTGCACCAGTACAAACCAAAGTCAAGGCAACATGAACTGCATAGGACTGTAACAACCAGAATGAAGACAAGTACACTTGAACAAAATGAACAAGTGGAGCATCTGTGTAAACTGGGCAAGTATGGACAGAGTTCGAGCACAGTTGAAGCTCAAGACATCAAGTGATATAAGTCAGAGCAAATCATCACAATGAAGACCACTATGCAGTGTACAGTAATACAACAGAGAAATGCACAAGCATGATACAGAGAATACAGTATGAAGACCAAGGCTGCAAATGTGAAAATGCTCAAACTCAGTGACAACATACTACAATGACCAAGTACAAGTGCACCAATGAACCATCAAAGAATGCAACAGGTTATGCTGCAGGGATGAATACAACATGAAGCACTGCAACTCAAGGAGATAGGGTCGACCAAAAATCCAAATGCACAAAAGCATGATGCAAACTGAACAACTTACAAATATGCAACCATACAGCAGTCATGTATGCAACAGGTTCAAGGCCAGAATGTCCAGTTACAACTACAAGAGTGACGCAGTGAACAATGCAACATAAAGCAACAGACCAACAATGGAACAGCAGTTCATATAAACAAGTGTGCAAAGGCAATATGAACAAGTGACTCAGGTAACAACCAAATTAAGAATCAAGTGGAAATGAATCGATGTCCAATATGCAACATGGTCGAGCATTGATACAAGACACAAATGAATGACAATGAATGCAACAGTGAAGCAAAATATGGCAGTAAAGATATAATGGCCGTGAACAGCAAGATGATCAGCCACTAGAATTTCAAATGAAGCAAATCCAAGTTTACATACAAAATTCAAATGCAGTGATATGCAGCAGGGTAAAACAACACATTACAACAATATCGAGCAGCCAATTTTCAAAAAGGAGCACAGAGTAACCACAGTCAAAATCAAGTGACCGAAGTCAAAAAGCAAACCACTGTCGTGATAACCAAGTAAACAAAATAGGTCAAAGCCAAGAAATCACAACTTCAAAACCGTGAGTATCAAATTATACGAAATTTATCAAGTCAGAGAAAGTCACGGAACCAAAATCAAATTCAAGCCGAGAATTCTCTACCGTGTCAACCAAGGAATCAAGTGCATACGAATTTGATTAAGTCAAAGAAATCTCAAGCATCAATACATAATCGAACGACCAAAGCAATTTTTTGAAATAATCAGTCGAACGCAAAAATAGGAAATCAAATCCTATTAAAACCCTAATCATCATCGGCATTTCAATTCGATCGAGTTCAAGTATCAAATTAGAAAAGCAAAAGGAGACAGCACATACCGAATTCACAAGCATCAAAACTCGATCGAGCAACTGCAAGCAAGCTAGGGCAACCAATCACAGATCAATTGAAGAAACCAGAGCCATAATTGCAACGAAGAACCGAAGCCCTAATTGCAACGAAGAGCCGAAGCCCTAACTGGATCAAAAGGGAACGAAGCCCTAGCTGGAACGAAGCCGCCATTATTTCTCACGAACGAAGATAAAAAAAAAAGGATCGGGTGAAATAAGGAAGTGGGCCGGTGTTCAAAAAAACAAAAGGGGTTTCTTTTGTTATTAATTAATATTGTTAATAAACTTATATTAATAATGTTAATTAGTTTAGGGCTATTTTGTTCTTAATTATTGTTTTTTTTTATTCTACGAATCAAAGAGTTTAGGTAAATCACCACCTAGGTTTTAGGTTGTGTCTGATTGTCTATTTAGAGTTAGTTCAGTAAGCAGGGGTTGCGAGTTTGCAAAACTCTATAGGCGGTAGCAGGGTTTACAAGTCTGTTAGAGTGTTTGTAAGCGTGATACTGTTTAATTCTAATAGAAATCTGGGAATGCAGCAGTAGGCAGGGGTTGCCGAAGCTGGGTAAATCTTGTGTGTGATTTACTTTTCAGTATATTTATTTCTGCAGTTTATTTTTGTGTTTAAATTAAGAAAATTTGCTATAACCCTATTCACCCCCCCCCCTCTAGGGTTAATTTAGATCCTACAAGTGGTATCAGAGCCTGGTATTTTTAACTCTAGAGTCATGAGTCTACAAAATAATGCTTTTTTTGAGGGGCAATCTATTGCTAGGCCACCCATGTTTAACGGGAACGATTATGCTTATTGGAAAGTTAGGATGGGTATCTATCTCAGTTCTGTTGATTATGAAGTTTGGGATATTATTGAAACTGGCTATAAACCCCCCACTATAATCGTTGGTGATACTGAGATTCCTAAACCTAAGGATAGGTGGGATGCTAATGATAAGAAATTGAAAACAACAAATGCTAAAGCCATGAATGCTTTGATATGTGCTCTTGATAAAAATGAATTTAATAGAATTTCTCATTGTACAACAGCACAGGAAATATGGCATACTTTGGAGGTGACACACGAAAGAACTTCTCAAGTCAAGGAGTCTCGGCTAGCCCTGTTCAGCAGTGAATACGAAAACTTTGTGATGGACAAAGGCGAGAGCATAAAGGATATGTTTGGACGTTTTTCAACCTTGGTATACAATGCTAGAGCGCTTGGGAAGGTATTCACTGAGGTAGAGCTTGTGCGAAAGATACTACGAGTTTTACCAATGAACTTTGAGGCAAAAGTCACGGCAATCCAAGAATCGAAAGATCTGAGCAAACTAAGCATGGAGGAGTTGATTGGAAACTTGATGACATATGAGCTTGAGCTAAAAGCAAAGGAAGAACGCAATAACTTCGAACCAAAGAAGAAGACGATTGCCTTAAAGAGCAAAGAAGAAAGCGATGAAGAAGAAGAAGATCCAATTGAAGAGCTTGTAATGGCTGTCAATAATCTTAAAAAATGGTCAAGATTCAAGTCACGAAAGAAGAAAATAAGTGGTAATAAGTCAAAGAATTCTGACGATTCCGATAATGAATTGACATGCTATAACTGCAAGAAGCCTGGCCACTTCAAACAAAAATGTCCACTTCTCACAAACAACAAAGGAAAGAAAAAGAAAAAGAAGGCTTTTGCAGCAACTTGGGATGATGAAGAAGGAGAGGAAGTTTCAAATAATAGCTCAGAGGAGGCTAACTTGTGTCTTATGTCAAAATCGGATTCAGAAGCAAGCTTAGAGGAATCTAGTGAGGTAAGTAACTATTCTTATAAAGAACTTGTTTCAATGTGTTGTGATTTTACTAAAATGATTGATACTCTTGAATCTAAAATTGAAAAACTAAAATCTGATAGGAGAGAACTTGTCCATGAAAATTCTAGGTTAGAAACTGAAATTGAAAATATTCAAAACCTAGAATGTAAAAAATGTAAGATTTTAGATTCAGAATTATCAAAACTGAGGAATAACTTTGAAAGTCTTGAAAGTGAAAACTTGAATCTTAAGGAAACCATCGACACTAGGAGAAAGGATTTTATTAATCGATGCACCTCACTTGTTACTGAAAACTCAACATTAAAAACCAAAGTCCAAAGTCTTGAGAAATCTTTGAATAACTTTTCAAGAGGCGAAAAATCTTTCAACATGCTATTGGGAAATCAAATTTTTGCTAACAACGGGAAAGGACTAGGTTTTGGGAAAACACAAGTTGATGATAATGCAAAATATAAGAATGTCTTTGATAGATGTGAAATATATAGATGTCGTGATGAAAATGATAGTCATAGGAACAAGAACACAAAATTTATACAAGTTTGGGTTCCTAAGAATTCTAAAAACAAATTTCATGTTTATTGGAATAAAAATAAAAGGACTAAACAAGTATGGATTCCAAAGGGATTGTTTATTCACAATGCTTCTATCACTAATAACATTGGACCTAAGAGTTTCTCTAGGTCATCTTCCTCTCTTCTTATGTAGGTCTGTTGGCGGGCTAAGGAACAACAAGAATGATTTCTAGATTCAGGTTGTTCTAGACATATGACAGGTGACAAATCGAAGTTCCTTAGCTTAGAGAATTTTAAAGGTGGAAATGTGATCATGGGAGACAATAGCAAGTGTAAGATTATTGGCAAAGGTGAAGTTGGTAACGGTATTTTTTCTTTGACTAATGTTTTATACGTTGAATCACAATCTCATTTCTATTAGCCAACTATGTGACAAAGGTATGAACGTAATTTTTGATAGTGATAC
This sequence comes from Allium cepa, assembly GCA_030765085.1. Classification (NCBI taxonomy): domain Eukaryota; kingdom Viridiplantae; phylum Streptophyta; class Magnoliopsida; order Asparagales; family Amaryllidaceae; genus Allium; species Allium cepa. Next base: position 541,911,160 of record CM060940.1, on the reverse strand, counting down.
TTGCAAAATTATTGATAAATCTTCTAGTAACATTGTTTTTATGGGCAAAAGAAAAGGGAATGTTTACTCACTTTCATTTGATAATCTAAAACTTTCTAGATGTTTGGTAGCCACTGACGAAGAGGCATATTTATGGCATAGGAGACTTGGACATGCTAGCATGAGTCTCTTAGAAAAACTCGAATCAAAAGAATTAGTCAGAGGGTTACCACATCAGAAATTTAAAAATAATAAAGTGTGTAAAGCATGTTCCTTGAGCAAGCTTAGTCGATCATCATTTCGTCCTAAAAACATTGTTAGCACATCAAGGGTCCTTGAACTAGTTCACATGGATTTATTTGGACCAAATGAAATTTCAAGCTTGAATGGAAAACGTTATTGTTATGTATTGGTTGATGATTATTCTAGATTTACATGGGTTTACTTTTTAGCCAAAAAGTCTGAATCTTTCGAATATTTTTCAAAATTTGCAAAACTTGTTCAAAATGAAAAAGGAGTTACAATTAAAACCTTGAGAAGTGATCATGGAGGCGAATTTGAAAATTTTGAATTTGAAAATTTTTGTGAAGAAAACGGTTTAAAACATGAATTTTCTGCTCCACGAACACCTCAACAAAATGGGGTGGTTGAAAGGAAAAATCGTACATTACAGGAATTGGCTAGATCCATGTTAAGTGAGTATAAGCTACCTCTAATCTTTTGGGCAGAGGCAGTGAATACTTCGTGCTATGTAATGAATAGAGTAATGATTAGACCAATACTTGGCAAAACGTCTTATGAACTGTGGCATGAAAGGAAACCTAACATTTCTTATTTTCGTATATTTGGGTGTCCTTGTTTCATTCTTAACACAGGTGATCAACTTGGAAAATTTGAATCAAAGGCTGATGATGGAATTTTCATGGGCTATTCAACAAGGAGTAAGGCTTACAGGATATATAACAAACGAACAAAGACAATTGTTGAGTCAATCAATGTGAAATTTGATGAATCTGATCTGGAAAAAACGACTGAAAGGATGGTTGACGATGGAGTAGATCCTGAAGGCACTGAAGAAGGGACATTTAGTAAGAAAACTGAAAGGAGGACTGTTGATGCTGATAAATTAAGGTTCAAACCTAATCATCCTCCTGAATTAATTATTGGTGATCCTACGGAAGGTATACGTACTCGTTCCTCATTTGATGAAAATTTATGTGCGTTTTGTTGTCATAGTATTTTTATTTCTGAAATTGAACCTGATTCTGTTGAAATGGCTCTTAATGATGAAAATTGGTTTTTAGCAATGCAAAATGAACTTAATCAATTTGAGAGAAACAAAGTCTGGAATTTAGTTCCTAGGCCTAATGACTATCCAATTGTAGGGACTAAATGGGTGTTTAAAAATAAATTTGATGAATCAGGAAATGTAATTAGAAACAAGGCTAGGTTGGTTGCAAAAGGTTATAACCAAATAGAAGGCATAGACTTTGATGAAACATTTGCTCCAGTTGCTAGGTTAGAAGCCATTAGAATCTTGCTAAGTTTTGCATGTTACAAGGGTTTCAAACTTAAACAAATGGATGTAAAAAGTGCCTTTTTGAATGGTGATTTAAAAGAAGAAGTTTTTGTTGAACAACCACCCGGTTTTGAAAATCATGAATTTCCAAATCATGTGTATAAGCTAGAAAAAACATTATATGGTCTTAAGCAAGCACCAAGAGCTTGGTATGACTGCCTCTGTACATATCTTTTGGAAAATGGTTTTAAAAAGGGAAGTGCTGACACGACTCTGTTTCTATTACATAAAGAACATGATTTTTTGATTGTTCAGATTTATGTGGATGATATTATTTATGGTGCTACTAATGAGCTTTTGTGTGAGAATTTTGAACAAGTCATGCAGGCTAAATTTGAGATGAGTTTGGTTGGTGAATTGAAATACTTTCTTGGATTTCAAATTAAGCAAAGCAGTGATGGTATCTTCATTTCACAATCCAAATATGTGTTGGAGCTATTGAAGAAATTTGGAGTCGAAAATTCCAAACCATTGAGAACTCCTATGAGCCCATCAACAAAGTTGGACAAAGATGAGAAAGGAATTGCAATTGATCAAAAGAAATATCGAGGGATAATCGGTTCACTTCTCTATCTTACTGCTTCTAGACCTGATATTATGTTTTCTGTGTGCTTGTGTGCACGTTTTCAAGCTAATCCCAAAGAATCTCATTTAAAAGCTACTAAACGAATTTTGAGATATCTTTCACACACACACAAATTTGGACTATGGTACCCCTCTTGTGAAAATTTTGATTTAGTAGGTTATTCCGATGCTGATTATGCTAGTTCATTAGTTGACAGAAAAAGCACTAGTGGGACATGTTTCATGCTAGGACATTCATTAGTCTCATGGTCAAGTCGGAAACAGAATTGTGTTGCATTATCCACCACTGAAGCAGAATATATTGCTTTGGGAAGTTGTTGTGCTCAAATTCTATGGATGATGCAAACTCTTTCTGATTTTGGCTTAGTCTATAAACAAGTCCCATTAAAATATGATAGTAGGAGTGCTATAGATTTGTCAAATAATCCTGTTCATCACTCTCGCACAAAACAGATTGATGTGAGACACCATTTTCTTCGAGATCACATTGCTAAAGAAGACATTTGCATTGAATATATTTCAACAGAAACTCAACTTGCTGATATTTTCACAAAACCTCTCCCCGAAGACAGATTTTCCAAATTACGTTTAGATTTGGGAATTATAGAGGTTGACTAATCATTTTTTTTAAAAAAAAATTTTGATTTTTGAATTTGATTCTAAATGACAATTTTTTAACTAATCTAACTCCCTAATGATTATCGAAAAGATGAATAGTGATTGAAAAAGTGATGAGTGTTGATATTTATCATATATTAAAACTCGAGAAAATATAATTAGGAAATTTCTTTAGAATTTCATAACAAGAGTTATAAAAACTTTTTGTTGGGTAATAATTCCATGACCATTTCTATTTCTATCATCTTTCTATCAAACATTACTCATCAAGATCATATTTAGTATGTAAATTTGTGGTAGTTTACAAAGGAAATCATTTGTTCTTCAATATCTTTAAATCAGTGAAGGAAATTATTTGTGCTTCAATTTATTATATTCGGCAATTAAAAATAAATACCCAAAGTATTCACTCTCATTTAAAAGTCCTCACGGTCATGCATGGGTGAATTACTTGGATTTTTGATTATGTGCTTCCATGCTCATTTAAAAGTCCTCACGGTTATGCATGTATGGAACGCATATTAAAAATAATTGATTTAATAGACAAGTTGATTCTAATCCCATTTAAAAGTCCTCACGGTCATGCGTGGTTAGAAGATACTTGATTTCATTTTTTTAAAATTAAATTGGAATACTACTAATCTCATTTAAAAGTCCTAACGGTTATGCATGGTTAGTAGATATTCAAATTTCCAGAAATAAATATACCACAAATAGACATAACTATATGAATTTTTGATGATTCTATCTTCATCACTTCTGAAAGTGGAATATGCGCTTGACAAGGGTAATTATGATTTTTGTTTGAATTTTATTGAAATTTGATATTTATATTTAATTGAGTTAAATGTTTGATTCATGTCGATCATTTCATTCCTATTTTATAACACTATTATTCTTTTGCTGATAACAAAAGGGGGAGAGAAAAGTTAAGATTTTTCTCGAATAGAATCAAGCAAAGGTCAAATAATTTTCATTGTGCATATAGGCTCTCTTATATATTTCTATGCATATATGTAGGGGGAGCATTTTGTTGAGAGGGAGCATTCAAATAGGGGGAGCAAATGAAATTATCAAATACATTTAATATATTCAAAATCTTAAATATATGTTTGTTATCATCAAAAGGGGGAGATTGTTGTATATGCGCTTTGCGCTATATGATTTTTTGTTTGATGATAATAAACATATATACATTCATATAAATGTATTTGGTAATGTACTATTTTGTTTTTCATAGTTTAAATAAATATTTGTTGAATAAAATTAAATTACACAGAATTCGAATTTGAATTCAAACAGAACAAGTTAAACAGATTTTGAATTCAAACAGAAATTTTTTATTCAAACAAATATTTATTACAAATTGTAAATAGTACAATTTCATGCCCTCACTATACATGTACATTTTTGATTACAATCACATCACATTTACATCACGACCTTACTACATATCGCTCACACTCATATTTTTGTCTTCAACTATAATCCGGTTTGAATCCAGCATCTGAGTAATCTGCAAAAATATTCAAACGCAGTAAAATTGAAAGAGAAATATTTTTGAAATTTGAAAGAAACGATGATTTTGAAAACATTGTTTGCCTCAGTTATTTGGGTTGTTCGTCATCATTTTTGACTGTGCAATATCTGTGCATATCGATGTTTTTTATCAGGGACAGGTTATTACAAGTGGCTGCAGTACACACGTGTACATTCGTATACGTGTGCACTGCCTCGCCAACTCGTGTGCAAAAATCAAACAAAAGCCGGGTTCAACTCACGTGCAATAACATAAAAGTCACAACTCTCAGCACAAGGTCAAACCCGAGTTTTTAAAACTGGATTCAACTCAGGTGCGAATCAAAAGTACACATGAATGCTATGTTCAAACATGACACAGCCTCAAACCAGCATCAAAGCAAATACAACTGCAATGCAAACAATATTAAACAGTGACAATATGTATGGGGCAATGCACAAGCAAAGCTAAGACACAATGCTACCAACATGACAGCAAACAGAAGTGCACCAGTACAAACCAAAGTCAAGGCAACATGAACTGCATAGGACTGTAACAACCAGAATGAAGACAAGTACACTTGAACAAAATGAACAAGTGGAGCATCTGTGTAAACTGGGCAAGTATGGACAGAGTTCGAGCACAGTTGAAGCTCAAGACATCAAGTGATATAAGTCAGAGCAACAAAATCATCACAATGAAGACCACTATGCAGTGTACAGTAATACAACAGAGAAATGCACAAGCATGATACAGAGAATACAGTATGAAGACCAAGGCTGCAAATGTGAAAATGCTCAAACTCAGTGACAACATACTACAATGACCAAGTACAGGTGCACCAATGAACCATCAAAGAATGCAACAGGTTATGCTGCAGGGATGAATACAACATGAAGCACTGCAACTCAAGGAGATAGGGTCGACCAAAAATCCAAATGCACAAAAGCATGATGCAAACTGAACAACTTACAAATATGCAACCATACAGCAGTCATGTATGCAACAGGTTCAAGGCTAGAATGTCCAGTTACAACTACAAGTGTAACGACCCGTAAAGTTCGACCATTTGAAATTGTTGTTTAGTAGGATTTTGTAATTTATTTTAGTTGAAAGAATAAAGGTGGTAGATAAATATTAAAATGAAGGCTAGAATAAATTATATAGAAGTGACTTAGAAACCTATTTAAAGACATTTGAATAAAATTCAAATGAATTAAGTAGAGAAAGAAAGAAAAATTCTTACCTAGACATAAAATTTAATATGGGAATATTAAACCAATTTAATGCAATAAAAGATTGTGAACGATAAATTGAATAGATTAAGAAACCATGTTATTGCAAGTCAATAAATTTGTAAACCCTAATGAACATCTCAAAATTTATAAATTTATAGAAATTTAAGACATAGCATAAGCGTAGAACTATAGGTATGATGACAAACTTTTATAAATTGTCTAATTAAGGGTCAGCAAATTTATTTGGAAATCAAACTCAATTAAGGGTAAGTAATTATGATGGATTGATGACATAAACGTTACTAATTTTTATCATAGTAACGGAAGTGCAGATGGAAGGCAACTGTAGAAATTTAAGTACGTATTAACAATTGAAAGGGACTGTCGATTGAATGGAGTACTTTAGGTTGTCTTACTAAATTTAGAATTTAACATAAGACAAATAGAAATAAATCAATAAACGTATAGATTTTAAGTTTATTATGATGAATTATTTTAGTAATATGACTTAGAATAAATGAAATAATTTGGGTTAATTGGTATTTAATGGAATTAAAGGTTGCAATATTCATAGGTAAGGATTTAGATGAAATAGATTGATGTATGAAAAATTTAATTGGATAAATGGCAATTAATTCCTTTAATTTGTGCAATTAATGTATGTTTAATTGATAACGATAAAAAGTTGATTTTTTTTTTTGTGTAACCAACGTAAAATATTATCATAGCATGATACTTGGTTTGAATAGAAGGGCGGAATTGGGAATTTAATAAGTGAATTTATTTCAATCAGTGCAATAAAAGGATACGTAAATAAATGGTAAGATGAAATGATAAATTATTGATGTAATGGAAGATATAACAATGTCAATTATGCATATAAGGTGATAAGGTAATGAAACCGAGGTAAATTAATTAATTGAGACTTTAAGTAAAATTAACGTGTGGAATTGACCAAGGTTCAATAAAATGAGAATTTGATTGGTTATATTTATTGGTTGAGAAAGGTAAATGTGTATTTGGGGAATAAATTTAGTCAGACTTAAATATTGAATTTAATTAATTAATATATATGATAAATGATGATTAAATAAAAACCCAATACTCTATATATATGTATAATATTTGAGTGAAAATAATAATACACTTATAAATGTGGAATTAAGAGTTTACAACAACTATTTTGAGTAAAGAAATTGTTCATTCAAGTAAATTTGAAACATCGCAATAGGTGTAGATTAAGTGCTGCGTTAAATAAATTTAAGTAATCATTGGGGAAGAACGTAAATGTCTTCATAATATGATGATTTGTGAATATAAAGATGAAATTAAAGTTTATTTAATAAATTGAGTATTAGATTCAATAATTGCATTTATTGCATAAATAAAGGGAATTTAACGTTAAATTGTACGTTATTGAATTAAAAAGGAATTTGCGGATATTGAAGTGAAAACAGAGACATGTTAAAGAGCATCTTTGTTTTGGATTTAAGTTGAGAGTATAAGAGTATGAGATCTAATATATGGTTTTGAGAAATTTATTTATGATTCCTAAATTTGAGGAAGCGGAGGAATCAACACTACAAATTGATACTTATAAATTTTAATTCACATCCAAGCTTGTTAAATCATTTGAAATTGATTGAATTACATAAGTAATAAAATTTGGCCAATATCAGAAGTTAAATATAAAAATTGGATTTTTATGATTTATTTTAATTTATTTAATAAATATTAAAAATAGCCATTTTGGGCACGGACTCGGATTTCGACGAAACCAGTTTCATCGGATCCGTAACGGTGAATTATAATAATGTTTCAAGTTTCGTAGCGATCGGACTTGTCGTTTGATCGTACGGACTCGAAACGCCTTGAAATTTACGCATTTTGAAATCAATTTGAAATTTTTGTTTTTTTTTTCATAACTTCTTCATACGATCGAATTTGGTCGCGAAACTTTTTCCATCGCGTTCAGAATATTTTAAAACACCTATTTGGATATATAGTTTTAACAAATTTGGCTCCGGAGGCATAGCGGGCTTTTTGGACCATGGTTTGTCACGCACGTTCGCGTATCCAGTCTAGCTACCCTACCTCTAGCCTATCTATAAATATACAGCTAAACCCTAGCTCCTTTCTTTTTCATTTACTGTACGTTCATTTCTTCACTCTTTTCTCTTCCCCAAATGTATACATCTCAGATCCAATTCAGATCTATCCACAGTTCAAAATCAAAAGTCAAAACTCAAAAATTTCAGAAAATTCCAGAAAAAATATATGTTGAAGTATTCGATACGCGTAATATACTGGTGAAATTCGTTTTTCAATTGGAGCTGTCGTTCATCCAGAATAAATTCAAACAGCCCCAAAACCGTTCATCATCGTCGCACAAAACTTCATCGGATCGAGATTCTGTTTCTGGGTATTGTAGTATGGACGATGGGGATCGCATTTATATGGTTTTTGCATCGAATCAACGGTCGGATCAACGGGAAAATTTGATTAGGGCATGCGTGTTAGGGGCGGCTGCTGCTTTGTGCGACGTTGGTCGACGTCGAGACATGGCGCATGGACTATGGCGTGTCGAGGAGAGGGAGGTGGCTGCATCTGGGTAGTGCGGTCTCGGGCAGGCGAGGAGGCAAGCACGTTATGAATCTGGTGGTAGATCGTGTGCGTGGTGTGCATATTCATGCGATGAAGGTGGGTTCTGGAGAGAAGCATGAAGGCGGTGACGTGGGCTATGTTGGAGTATGTTAGTGTGTACCATTTTGTTTAATTTAATTTTGATTTTTCAACTCGCAATTTTCGCTATAACTTTTGCATACGATATCCGATTTACGCGCGATTTTTTTTGTTAGGATCGTAATTTAATTCCGGACTCGATGACGCTGGTTTGGACGAATTCTGAGACGGGCGAATTTTTGGGTTTAAATCGGGTTTAAATTCGATTTAAATTCAAAAGGTGAGTGTTTTAACCCACTCACAACTACTAGAAGCTTTTATGTTTGTTAAATAAATTTTAGAAATGAATAGAAATTTATTTATGAGCTTTTGGCATGTTATTTCATTCATATCGGTTGAATTGCATTTTATTGAATTTAACTGTTAATTTAATTGATTTATTGCGTGTTAATTGGCTGTTAGAAATTATTGTTTGCATATGAACTGCTAGTTAACAGTTATGTCAATTATCACTGAATATAAATTGTTAGATTAATAGTTGATAAATATAATTTGAAATAAAACTGCCAATTATTACCTGTTGTATATTACCAAACATATATTGTTATTGATTGATATTGCTTGATGTTTGTGATTGGATGATGGATGTGTTATTGAATGGATGTTTTATTTGATATAATTAAACTGCAAGTTAGTATGCATTTTTCATTTCATTCGGGATTGCGGTTTGAAATGATATACAACCGCAGTTTTATTTTTAAATTGCGGATTGAAATGATAAATATCCGTATCACTTGACCATAGGATAGAAAACTATATACAGGCACCGCGGTCTATATATAACTATTTTTAATGTGATTTCTATGGTTTGGATGGAATACGGTTTATAAAAATCTTAAATTTTATACTGAATAAATGTTTTCTTCCATATTTATATACATATGAAGTTGAAATTTTGAAATTAAAAGGTGAATAAATTTCTTTAATAAAAATGGAAGAAAATTAAGAAAATGGAGTTTGATGATTTATATCCTATGTTTAAATATTAAGTTGGAAATTTTAAAGATATGATATTTATAATTGGATTTTTCCCAAAATATTTTGAAATGAATATTCTAGTAAAATTTGAATTTGGAAATATATATATATTTTACTAGAAATTGAAGTCTTATTAATTATGGATTCTATGTGAATATTCAAGGCTAATTAATAGAACATTTGGTTTGAAAGAATAAAATCCAACTTTAGTTGAAATATTTATACTCAAAAATGGATATACGGATATATATGAATTTATTGAAATGGTTTTGGAACTTGAAGCGATATTAAATTTTGGTTTTAATTTTTAAATAAAGAAATGTATTGTAAAGCCACGAGAAATATTTCTTTTCAAAGTAACATTTAAGTTAAACCACTTATTTTATATACTGTTGAATATCCAAACCATTTAGTTTTGAAAGTAATGATTTTAAAAACTATGGATTTCGAAGTATTATGTTGAAAGTTAATATTCAAATATTTGGTTACAAGGAATTATAAATTTTAAAAGTGGCATAATTTTTGGAAAAGATTTATATTTGGGAAATGATATCATTGATTTGGGTTTTATAAAAATAATATCAGAATGAATCTTTTTGGGTTTTAAAGAAGAAATGATATCGTAATATTATGGTTTTGAAATGGATTATATTCTGGTTTTGAAGTATAAACTATTTTTAAATGACCGCGGTGTTATAATAATGATGGGTTGGCAAAGAGACCGGGATCGGATATGGACATACTCTCTGTCGATACCGAAAACCACTTTGACTAACCGTGTACGCGGTGGAGATTCCAGAATGAAGTAGGTGGTGGTGACGTTTCCTGTAAGGTAAATACGTGGACCCGACTCCCGTGAGTCGGCATAAGGTGGCTAAAACAGGAGCGATTCTCAGGCCAATGAGGTCATTCCTCTGATCGGACGCTCCTCTTCGATATTATACTTTGACTTGGATTGATTCAGTGGCCACTTCTATATTTTGATTTTTGGGAGTTAGTCCGAGGTGGGCGGTAACTGCGGCTACGCGTTTCCACCAGCCTGGATAGCAATTGGTATATCTACCCTGGCATTGCCTAGTTGTGCCGTGTCACCTACCATACCGAGCCTTTACTACGAGTTTCTATTTGTGTCGTACCTATGGAGTATCCTCTGATAGCCTCCCGATCAGGAGGTATTACGGTACTGTATAGACTATTGGCATTATTTGTGTTAAGGGGAATATTGGGTCACTCCTTAACGCTATTAAAAAGTAAGTTTATTTTATAAATAGACACTATTATAATATCGCAATATACTACATAGTAAATAGTTTAACGGATCCTTAGGAGATGTAAATCCCGAACATCTCTTGAGTTACTGTACTCATGTTTATTTCTGTTTATTTAACTCACATAAGATATTCTAGTCTGACTCGGGTGTTTTTGTCTTTTCAAATTCGCTCGGGTCAGTCCGAGCGTTTCAGGATAGCAGATTTTAGCTTTGGAGGACGAAGACGAAGAATCAGTATTATTTTATATATAGTATTACACCACACTCTTTCTATTCCGCTGCATTGCTTGTATTGGTATGTGTAACTCTGATATTTATTGTAAAAGAAGAATCAAGCTTTTGTAAACTGTTTATGAACTGTATATTTGTTATTATATTTTATCCTTCCGCTGTGAGATTCTATTTTGTTTTATTTCTTCTCTGTTTTTCTTATTTACCCCATAACAAATCCGCCCTTCCGTCTGGTTTGGATCGGCATGTGTGTCGGTTTAAAGTATGCAAAAAGGCGGGATGTTACAACAAGAGTGACGCAGTGAACAATGCAACATAAAGCAACAGACCAACAATGGAACAGCAGTTCATATAAACAAGTGTGCAAAGGCAATATGAACAAGTGACTCAGGTAACAACCAAATTAAGAATCAAGTGGAAATGAATCAATGTCCAATATGCAACATGGTCGAGCATTGATACAAGACACAAATGAATGACAATGAATGCAACAGTGAAGCAAAATATGGCAGTAAAGATATAATGGCCGTGAACAGCAAGATGATCAGCCACTAGAATTTCAAATGAAGCAAATCCAAGTTTACATACAAAATTCAAATGCAGTGATATGCAGCAGGGTAAAACAACACATTACAACAATATCGAGCAGCCAATTTTCAAAAAGGAGCACAGAGTAACCACAGTCAAAATCAAGTGACCGAAGTCAAAAAGCAAACCACTGTCGTGATAACCAAGTAAACAAAATAGGTCAAAGCCAAGAAATCACAACTTCAAAACCGTGAGTATCAAATTATACGAAATTTATCAAGTCAGAGAAAGTCACGGAACCAAAATCAAATTCAAGCCGAGAATTCTCTACCGTGTCAACCAAGGAATCAAGTGCATACGAATTTGATTAAGTCAAAGAAATCTCAAGCATCAATACATAATCGAACGACCAAAGCAATTTTTTGAAATAATCAGTCGAACGCAAAAATAGGAAATCAAATCCTATTAAAACCCTAATCATCATCGGCATTTCAATTCGATCGAGTTCAAGTATCAAATTAGAAAAGCAAAAGGAGACAGCACATACCGAATTCACAAGCATCAAAACTCGATCGAGCAACTGCAAGCAAGCTAGGGCAACCAATCACAGATCAATTGAAGAAACCAGAGCCATAATTGCAACGAAGAACCGAAGCCCTAATTGCAACGAAGAGCCGAAGCCCTAACTGGATCAAAAGGGAACGAAGCCCTAACTGGAACGAAGCCGCCATTATTTCTCACGAACGAAGATAAAAAAAAAAGGATCGGGTGAAATAAGGAAGTGGGCCGGTGTTCAAAAAAACAAAAGGGGTTTCTTTTGTTATTAATTAATATTGTTAATAAACTTATATTAATAATGTTAATTAGTTTAGGGCTATTTTGTTCTTAATTATTGTTTTTTTTTATTCTACGAATCAAAGAGTTTAGGTAAATCACCACCTAGGTTTTAGGTTGTGTCTGATTGTCTATTTAGAGTTAGTTCAGTAAGCAGGGGTTGCGAGTTTGCAAAACTCTATAGGCGGTAGCAGGGTTTGCAAGTCTGTTAGAGTGTTTGTAAGCGTGATACTGTTTAATTCTAATAGAAATCTGGGAATGCAGCAGTAGGCAGGGGTTGCCGAAGCTGGGTAAATCTTGTGTGTGATTTACTTTTCAGTATATTTATTTCTGCAGTTTATTTTTGTGTTTAAATTAAGAAAATTTGCTATAACCCTATTCACCCCCCCCTCTAGGGTTAATTTAGATCCTACAATTTCAATAAACTCCATTAATTACATTAAGTAATTAATTTCTTAATTACTTCCATTAAGTAATTAATCTTAAATAAATTTCACAATTGATTATCATTAAATTAATTAATCTAATTAATTATTTAAATTAATTACATTAATTAATTATTAAATAATCACAAGTTAATGACCATCATTAACCATTAACCACACTTTAATTACTTCTCTTAAGTAATTAACTTTCATGAATCATTATTAATTTCAAATTAATTAATCTTGAACATCTAATTAATTAACCTTTAATTATTTAATTAATTAAGTGTTAATTGTAACTTAATTAGTTCATAATTACTTGATCAATTAATTACTAATCATTAATTAAATCTAATTAATGATCCTTAACTATGGATTAATTATCCTTAGTTACTTAATTACTTAAACTTTAAATTGATAATTTAAAGCCCTTAATTTCCCTAATTAATTATCCACTCCATTAATTAATTAAATAAACTATTCATTTAATTACCTTAATAATGTAAATGAAATTTTAAAATCATTAATTAATTCTAAATTTACTTTAAGGTAAAATCTTTCTTATCAATAGTTAAATTATCATTCATAAATACTATTGCAAATATTTATTCCAAATTCAATTTCAAATTTCATTTTAAGTTCAAGTTTTAAAGTGAAATTAAATTATCTTTAACCATATTAAAAACTATGAAATCCCTATGTTAAAGAATACTTATAAAAGAAATTTAAAGATTTAAACTAAATTCCTTTTTAAAATCTCAAATTATTAAAGTATACTTTAACTTTTCAACTCATTTAAATTTATAAACCTTACTTTATTTCCAATTCTTAAGAATTCAAATCAAATTTGAATTCAAATTTAAAATTTTAATTTCATTTTGATTAAATCCTCTTTTACTTTTCAAAACTCCATCTAAATTCAAATTCTGTAATAAAATTTTAAACTTCATACAAGTCAATTTGAATTTAAAAAAACACATTCATTCCAAACTAGATTCAAATTCAACTTGAATCCATTTTTTTAAATTTCGATTAAAACTTAACTCAGATTGAAAAACTAGATTTAAATCTCATTTAAAACTTTACTTCATTTAAATTCAGTTTAAAATTTTAGTTTAAAATTAAAAACAGAACTACAGGTTTCAGAACAAAAACCTATTAATATGCTTAAACCCGAGCAAGAACAAAATTTGCTTCGAGTCAGCAAGCCCATTCCTTCGAGCAAACAACCCAAAATCTCGAGTAAAAACTCGAGTCAAAAACTCTGCTTCCACCCTGAGTTCATCAGAACCCAAAAATGCACGGTGCACGTGCACAGTGCCTCCGGCCATCTCCATCCACCTCTGGTGGCCTCCACACCTCGGCGACCAAACCCCCGACCCAACACGACCATCAATTCTTCCCTCCACAGCACAAAATCGAGATCGAGTCTTCAACCCCCAACCTGGAAATACACGAGCTTCATCATCTCCAAACCTGTCATCCCCACACTCGAATAATTCCGACCACCAGAAAGTTTATAACTCCGGCATCCACTTCATCTATAGCCAAGCTTCCATTACCCAAAAGCCAGTTGAACTCGATCAACTCTTAAGCCCGTGCCGACCAAATCAAACTACCTAGTTAAAAGTAGGGTTCTGGACAACAACTCATCACCGCAGCCACCACGCTGAATTGCAACGCCATACCATATTTTTCCAAGCGCCACTGAACACTCTTCTACCCACTGGAAGAAACACGACTTCCCAAATCAATCTGATCACCAGTGACTAACCACAAACCAATTTCTGGCCAAACCAGAAATATACATCCAAACCCAAACTAAAAATTTATATTTTTGATTTAAAAATCACGTTTTAGTCTAAGTATTCAAATTAAAATCCTGGATTTATAAACTAAAATGTTTGGGTTTTCTCTTATTCAAAGTTTGCTTTGTTGTTTTAAATATCCAGTAAGATTTCAAATTTAATTTAACTTAAATAATTTTTTTAAAAAAACTTCTCTATGATAAAACAAACAAGTTTTGTTTAAAACTTAAATCTTAACACAGATTGGATAAAGAGGTATGATTTTTAATTCAAAAACTAGATCTTGAACTAAGAACAGAGGGATTACAGGAATATCAATCATGCACACATCATACATGTATAAACATACAGATAATTCGTATATACATTCACATAAACATATTTATTTCCAGATGTAAACATGCAACCAATTTATACTTAAGTAATTTTTTAACAAAAAATGTTACTCACCTGATTATATGAAGAACAAAGCACATGTTTTAGCCAAGTTGGAACCTGAATGTACTTTAATTCCAAAACTTTGAGTTGCATCTTTGTTTTGCTTTTTTTTTTTTAAATTGCAGTTTACTTTTTAAAAACATTCATCTTGATTTACTACAAATGCTAGCTTCTTGATCCCATTTGCATGTTTCCAAAAAAATGCAAGCTTTCAGAAGAGAAAATGCATGCAGGCTTGATGAAGTTTCAGTTGCAAATGATTTTTAGGTTGATACTTTGAAAGACTACATGTTTTAAGGATGATTTGCACTTCAGGTTTTGGTTTAGAGGAACATTGGTTTAGATGTATTTTGAGGGGAAAACAGATTTTGCAGAAATTTGTTTGAATAGATTTTTGCAGGAATTTGAACTGAGATTGCAGTATTGATTATTCAGGTTAATGAATTGAAGAGCTACAGGTTTAAACTTTGATTTGCAAAATGAAATTTCAGATAGCTTGAATAAGATTGGTTTGAATGTTGATTTGGTTTTTTTTGTGGAGATTATTTACAGGATTTATGTTGAACAGAGTTTCTGGTTTGAAAATTTGCATATTTTTGTTTGAACAAATTTTTGATTCAGATTTCTTAACTGAAGATTCTCTTAAGATTTTGAAAAAAAAGAATAGAAAAGAAGATAAAATGAGGAGATGTGTTTATGTAAGTAGTTTTTTTGATTTTAATAAAAATAAAAGAAAAAGAAAAATAAATTAGGACACTTGTTTCAATTTCCAACATTTGTCACTATGATTTATTTTAAGACTAACACATGTCAACAAGGGTGTTAAAATAAATTTACACATGTAAATTAAGTATTATTATTGTTAATTAAATAGTTTACAAAAGCTTTTAAATCTAAATTTATTATTCTTATGTATATATAAATGAATTTCTTCTCTTTTAAATTTATTAAAGATAAACGAAACAAACAAATTATAAATATAAGCTTATTCAAATACTTTTAAGTATTTATTCCTTTAAATTTCAAAACATTAAATTCAAATTTAAATTAATTTACCAAATCCAATTTTCAAAAAAATCAAGTTATACATGTGTGCATATATAATTCTTATTAAATTTAAAAATAATAATTTATTTCTAAAAATTTATTTATGTTTATGAAAAACTAAGTATTATCATTATTATTTAAAAATAACAAATTAAACAATATTAAATAATTTATAAAAATGATTATAAACAAATTAAGATCATTTGTAGTTTGTATTTTAAATTCTTATATATAAATTTCAAGTAATATTTAAAAATAAAATAAAACAAAGCTTTGATGTTAACCTGATCTAAATTCATATTTAAGTTAATTAAATAAAATTTTAAAACAAATAAGATTTACCTTAAGTATAAACCATATAGATATTTATTAAATTGCTTAGAAAAGCCAATTGTTAAATTTAAATCAAATTTCAAACTTACCACAAATAAATTAGAACTAGAAAAATAATTCATTTACTAAATTCCAAATCAAAGCTTATATATTTACAATATATACAATTACATATATATTATAAAACAATTTATTAGCTTTAAAAAGATAAAATCTACCCATTTAAATTTTTATTAAAAGATGATTATTAAATCAATTCAAAATTTATTATCAAAATTTATCAAATCAATTTAATTTTTAACACAGATTATTAAATTTATATTGCCAAATTTTCGGGATATCACACACTTGCAACATAAGGATAAGGCTGCTCAAGATAAGCGGTTAAGGGCCGGTGAAGATAACATTGGCTGTATATCATAATTAAGGGTTTAGTTTATCTCCTGCATTCAATTACTTAAGACAAAATTTACTAGATGAGCTGTACATAAAATTTGCATGCTTTTTATATGTTTGTTAGTGTTCTACGCTTCAGTTAGTTTGTCAGCTACCAAGCTCAGCCAAAACAAGTCAAATCAATAAATTTATTTTCAAGAGAGAGAATAACAAATGGCTCTAAAGTATTTACTGTTGTTTAAATCTGCAGACTTTATTTGAATATTCATTTGAATTATAAAGTCGTGGGGTCTGAGGATGGAAATGATTTTCCAAAAATAGTTCTATGTTTAGGCCTAACAGGTGTGCTGAGTTCAGAGGCAAGCCTAAAAATGGTACAATGTTTATGTAAATGACTCATTTCCAAAAGCAGATGATAAAGTTTCAGTCAATGGCTGCTAGCTTAATTGTTTACTGTTATGGCTCTCCAAACTAAGATTTCAGAAATGATGAG
Source organism: Allium cepa (assembly GCA_030765085.1). Taxonomy (NCBI): domain Eukaryota; kingdom Viridiplantae; phylum Streptophyta; class Magnoliopsida; order Asparagales; family Amaryllidaceae; genus Allium; species Allium cepa. Next base: position 541,894,119 of record CM060940.1, on the reverse strand, counting down.
TTGGAAACGTCAAAACATTGTAGGAACAAAGTAATCGTTTTTATTCAAAAAATAAGAAGACAGTTTCAGATTCATCTGAATTTCACATTGTAGGAAGATAGAATATAAATCATAAAATAGAGGTGGACAAATAGTAGTTGATGGCATAAAGGAAATTTAAATGTGAATTAACGTAAAAAAAATAAGTTTCAAAACTGTACTTGAACAAGTAGCCTAAAAAAATAAAAGTACGTCGAATAGGAGTCTGCATAAATCTGAATTTCCAATGCAATTGCTATTGCAATTATCATGTGACTTGATTGTCAGTGAATACGATTAGGAGCGCAGGATGTTGTACATTTTTTTCTACAGGGTCAACTTCGCATACTTGGCAAGTATGTAGTATTAAAATGTTCATATATGACTGATTTCGGATATTTTAACCAAAATAGAAATGTTTTTAAATTCAACGAGAACATTTAACAGATATATTGTAACTTAGAGGCAACATAACATTAAAACTAGCAAAGTATAATACTACATACATGCTTGCTTATACGTCTATACATATCGAATATTACTCTTTGGATGACACACGTAACGAGCAATTCCAACTTCACCAAAGGTCCACGGAAACAAATTTGGTGCAACATGCTAACGATGTTATAAGATTGGAACTTGGTGCAACATGTTATAAGACTAACTTATTGAATTTGTGATGCAGCGCGAGATACAGATAAACAAAATTACCTTAAATCGCGATCGACCATCGCCGTTGCTCTGCGACTCACGACTCAACTTCAACCACGACATACGACTCATTCTCATTCTCCTCCGCGACGCACGACCCAACCTTCCCTATGTCGCGACTCACGATTCAACCTCCACCATAACTCGCGAACTCCTTGAGTCGCGGCCGACTCATCCCCTCCACCCTAAATCGCCTCCTTCCCAAAGCCCTAAGTCGCGACCCATTTCCACTCCCCAGATCGCGACCTATTCCCATTCCTCTACTATGAGTCGTCACCGAGACACACGATAGGACCTTCTCCCTCAAATTCCATAAGTCGCAAACCATTGCTTGGAGTCGTACCGAGTTATCCATAAGTCGCGGCCATTTTTCTAAGTCACGAAGAAGCATAAGTCGTTGCCGAGACAGAGCTTAAGTCGAAGACGAGATAGTGTGAGTCGTTACCGAGTTATTTCTTAAGTCGTGGGAGATGCGTGATTTTCCAGTACTTAAGTTGCTCCACCCTTAAGTCATTCACCTATGCCGCTGAAGCATATACCGCTGAAGAAGTGTTATCTACTTAGGTCGCTCAAGTTAAGTCGTATTCCTGTGATGTTGTAACTGTTATGTCATATGTCGTAAATCGTTACTGCTATAACTTGGATTGTTGTAACTCGTGTATGGTTTATGTTGTGTGTGATGTAAGTCGTTTGTGTGTGAGTTGAAAATCTCTATAAATAGGGACATATAGTCATTGTGAAAGGTTGTTGACATTGGAATAAAATTCTTATTTTGTTAGCTTTGTGCTTTCATACAAATTGGTAGTCGAGTGAAATCTCCTATCTCCACTTACGACGTTCGAGCGCGCTCGGATTATCGTTTGTTGAAGCCGATTCACGGTATCTTGTGCGCAAGATCAACGTTGAAGAATCGTAGATCTCTTTTCGCGGAATCGTGCGCGATCAACGTGATAGAGATAGCTAGAATTCGGTATCTTCGGATCAACGAATTCGGGCATTACAGAATTATCAATTCACCGATTGCTACATTTTCATCGTTATATCGATTTTCTGTTAATCCGCTGCGTCAGTTTGGTATCAGAGCTTGTTTTAGCCAATCATAGCTAAATTGGGTCTTGGAGCCAAGTACTTGAAGTTTGAAGTTGTTCATCGTGTTCATCTTGAAGTTGCAACAAGAGGAAGACTTTCGATCCATTTCATTTTGGATCAAAATGTTGGAAAGTGTTGAAGTTTTTGAAGCTGTTTGTTTATTTGGGAGATCAGATTTGCATTATTGAGAAGTTGGTGTTCATCGTGTTCATCGAAAAATTGCAACAAGTTTGGAACTTTTGATCCATATTCTTTTGGATCAAAAGTCCGGAAAGTGTTTGAATTTTTTTTTGAGAAGGTTGAAGTTTTTGAGCCAGGAATTGAAGCATCACTTTAGTATCATTTGTTGAAGTGAAGGCCGAGCATAGCTTTGTGTTTGAGTTGAGCCGTGCCTTGTTTGAAGTGAGCAAGTTATTGGAGTTTGAAGCAAGCCGAGCTAAGTTAGAGCCGAACTTGTTGAGTTTGTGCAAAGCTTGTTCAAAGTTGAAGAGTGTTTGACTTTGTTGAAGTGAAGTTTGAATTTTTGAAGATTTATTTGATTCAATTATGCCTCCAAGAAGAGTTAGCATCGAGGAGAGGTTCGATGAAAGTTTTGGTAGATTGGAGAAATTGATGATGGATTTGAATACAAGTCAAAGTAGAAGGTCGCCAATCTCGAACCATGGGGGAAACCGAGTTTTGCCATTGGTTACGGAAGCGAGGAGGGTATTACCACCATCGAGTCGTAACAGAAGAAAATCATCAGTTTCGATGAGGAGAGATCATCGTGAATATAGAGATGAAGAAAGAAGAGCTTATCGTGGCTACGAGCACGAACCATATGGTGATTATGAAAAAGGAAGTAGAAAGGATGTGCATGTTCATAACAGAAGCAATGTTCAGGATCGACATCGAAGTTCATCTAATTTTGAAGAAGATAGTTATGGTGATAGTGGTTACTTTCGATATCCGGATCAAGGGCAAAGTCGATATAGAAATGTTGAAGAGAATGGTCATACACGGAAATCAAGGATGGACACAGAAATTCCTGAATTCCGAGGTGGTCTACGAGCAGAGGAATTCTTTGATTGGTTGTCAAAGGTTGAAAAGATTTTTGAACTCAACGACGTTCCTAAAGATCGTCAAGTTAAGTTAGTTGCTACAAGCTTGAGAGGAAGAGCTATGGATTGGTGGCAACAAACTAAATCAACCAGGGAGAGAATGAAGAAATCTAAAGTTGTCAAGTGGGATATGATGAAAAGGATGATGAAAGCAAATTTCTTACCTTACAATTATCAAGCTCGTATTGATCAACAGTTGCAGAAGAGGAATCAAGGGAGTCAAGGAAAAGGTATGGTTACAAGCTCTAGCAATCAGAGTAGAGGTGTTCATTGCAGTAGAGATGTTTCTAAGAGAGTCAACAAATCAGTTGTACCTGGAAACGTTGAGACAAATGTTGATGACCGAATTAAGCGATATCATTATCAGGAGTTTGACCATCGAAGTGTTGAATGTGCGGAGCCCAAGAAGAAAGCATTAGCTGTGGAAGAAAGTGAAAACGAGGATGTGGATGATTCAACTGAAAGCGAGCCGGAAGAGGAAGAGGAACCGACTAGTCCAATATCATTCAGCGAGAGTGTTGAAGAATCGGAAGGTAGTGCTGAAACATTGGTTAGGTATGAGGCAAGTAAAGAGCTTAAAACTCCTGAGGAGGTTAAAACAATGTTGGAAGAGCTTGAAGAGGTTGGTCCTACAGAATCATTCGCAGCCTTACCACTGAAGTTGGACAACGAAGATGAAGAGGTCGAGTTAGAGAACGAAGAATGTAATTTGTTGAGGAGGATTGATGTAGTTAACTTTTATCAACCACCACAATTTGATGACGATGAAAGTTCTTTGTCAGGGGATGTAGAAGTTTTGTCAAAGGATGAAGGGGGTAACTTGTTAAGGAGGACTGATGAAATTGATTTTTACCAACCGCTGGAATTTGATGTTGATGAAGAAATGGAGTCATAGTATGTGAATGTAGAAGTCGACTACTCGTCATTGCCAAAGCTTGATGTCAGTAGTATGGAAGAAGAGACTGTGTTCGGAGTTGAGGGAATTCATTTGTTGATGGAGAATTTTTGTTTGACACCTGAGCTTATGGATGAGAGTCAGCCAAGTAGCAATTCCTTAGTTTTCGAGGAGCCCGAACAAATTGAGAGTGAAACAGAAGAGAAGGCAGATTCAGATAGTTTATTATTTTTGAAAAAATTTGACAATGAAATGGAAGATGATGAGGAGTTATCAATGTTGATTGAATCCGGAAAAAGTTTTAATGTTGAGAATCCTGAAGAGATTGAAGTATTTGAAGAGTGCGAAGATGAGATATCTGAGGAACTGCTTGAAGAAACTAACCCTGTATTTTTGGAAGAGTATGTGGAAATGAGGAATGAAGTGTTTGAATTGACCAAGCAAGGATCCAGTGAAGATCTTGATGTTTTCAAGGAAGTTGGATCAGAATTCGATGAGTCTGAAGTCGAATATTCTGAGACATTATCCGAAGAGTTACCATCACTCCAGGACATTCAACGTCAAACTGAACTTGTACCAGATGCTCTTTTACTGTCAGGATTATATGATCTTATGAGTCTGAAAGAACATGAAGAGTTGAGACGACAGGAGGAAGAGAATGATTGCCAGTTGAAGTTGTCTGATGATGTCCACACTGCTAATATTGCCAATGTCAATTGCTTGGAACCATTTTATGAAAATAACTATGTTGAAGGAGAAGCGAGCGGGAGTTCATTTCAGTCAGGAGAATTTGATGCAACACATCAAGGGAAGATGCTAGATGATGACACATCTGAATGAGTTAGGGAAAGACAAGAATCTGAGAATGAGTCATCACACTTTTTCGGTCGGGACTTCCTAAGTCGTTCCGTGATTTTAAATTTCCTTATAACGTCTCACATATTAGACACGTTGTGGTTCTATATCACGTCTTCCTATTGGCACAAGCAATATGGTATACGACACTATTCTTATGAAGTTCTGTGCTACATGAAGTGGATCTGGCATCTAGTGCTTAGTTTATTCCACACTTTTTCATATGTCATCTCCCTCAGATCACTTCCTTATGCCGCCTGCCTGATGCCACATCTGTTTTATTGCATGCATTCTTTATTTCGAACCACATTGTCAAAGAGTCAAGACAAGAAAAATCTAACGAGTGGTTATCACCAGAGCCGCATCAGACCAGATAATGAATGGAAGACAGCGTCTCGAAGAAGAAAGCTTTTAAATTTGAGGACGAATTATTTTAAACCAAGGGAGGATGATGCAGCGCGAGATACAGATAAACAAAATTACCTTAAATCGCGATCGACCATCGCCGTTGCTCTGCGACTCACGACTCAATTTCAACCACGACATACGACTCATTCTCATTCTCCTCCGCGACGCACGACCCAACCTTCCCTATGTCGCGACTCACGATTCAACCTCCACCATAACTCGCGAACTCCTTGAGTCGCGGCCGACTCATCCCCTCCACCCTAAAACGCCTCCTTCCCAAAGCCCTAAGTCGCGACCCATTTCCACTCCCCAGATCGCGACCTATTCCCATTCCTCTACTATGAGTCGTCACCGAGACACACGATAGGACCTTCTCCCTCAAATTCCATATGTCGCAAACTATTGCTTGGAGTCGTACCGAGTTATCCATAAGTCGCGGCCATTTTTCTAAGTCGCGAAGAAGCATAAGTCGTTGTCGAGACAGAGCTTAAGTCGAAGACGAGATAGTGTGAGTCGTTACCGAGTTATTTCTTAAGTCGTGGGAGATGCGTGATTTTCCAGTACTTAAGTTGCTCCACCCTTAAGTCATTCACCTATGCCGCTGAAGCCTATGCCGCTGAAGAAGTGTTATCTACTTAGGTCGCTCAAGTTAAGTCGTACTCCTGTGATGTTGGAACTGTTATGTCATATGTCGTAAATCGTTACTGCTATAACTTGGATTGTTGTAACTCGTGTATGGTTTATGTTGTGTGTGATGTAAGTCGTTTGTGTGTGAGTTGAAAATCTCTATAAATAGGGACATATAGTCATTGTGAAAGGTTGTTGACATTGGAATAAAATTCTTATTTTGTTAGCTTTGTGCTTTCATACAAATTGGTAGTCGAGTGAAATCTCCTATCTCCACTTACGACGTTCGAGCGCGCTCGGATTATCGTTTGTTGAAGCCGATTCACGGTATCTTGTGCGCAAGATCAACGTTGAAGAATCGTAGATCTCTTTTCGCGGAATCGTGTACGATCAACGTGATAGAGATAGCTAGAATTCGGTATCTTCGGATCAACGAATTCGGGCATTACAGAATTATCAATTCACCGATTGCTACATTTTCATCGTTATATCGATTTTCTGTTAATCCGCTGCGTCAATTTGGTGCAACATGCTAAAGATTTTCAAAAAACAATACCTAATAAAATATCAACATAAACAGAAAATATACCTGCTTCAATGTCTAAAGATATCGAATAATACACTTCGGATGGCACACATATCCACCCACTCCAACATCAGCAAAGGTCTCTGCAAATTGATGATTTATTTTGTTGTTTCTCTCATCAAGTAGCTGTATATTGTCCAACACCAATTTTTCATGTGTGGATGGTACAGATTTCCCATGGATTTTGGACGATGTAGAATCTTGGCATACAGTACCTGTTGCAATAAAGATGTCTCGATCTATCCAACAAAATAACTGCTCGAAAGCAACTAAAAATATAAAGCTTGTAATAAATACATGTTGCTATTATGTCCAAATCAGAGTTGAAGATTTCACATTTTCGATTGTTCGCTACATTGGTCGAATTCTGGAACTGAGAAGTAACGAATTCAGGAACATTGAATTGTGTGGTGCATCCTCCATTAGAAGAATTGACCGGTGCGTGAATTCCCTGTTCAATGTTTTCCACCATGTTGATCAGAACCTCCATTTGCCCAAACAAATTTCCCACTGTACCCTCCGAACTTCCCACCCTCATTTTCAACTCATCATGCTCTCCATGAACATGTCTGAGTCGTTTCTCTGCAATGACACAAGCCTTAACTTTAGTCTTTGGTATAACGGTCCCAACACTGCGGCTCCTACCCCTTACATCCTTACCAAGCACTTGTGATAAGATGTCTTCATCCACTGTCAATTTTTCTTCATCGCTATCAGTGATCTTTTCCTTCGCTTTCGCAATTTGATCCTGAAATATGATAATACTTATATGAATAAGGAATTTTAAAGAATATGCAAGTTAGTATTTGTTTAACCTATGAAGTATGAAGAAGTGGCATCTGATATGCTACCATCTTTTTTCGTGTGTGTCTTCTCCCATACTGGACAATGATTAATATTTGTTGATGGACTAACAGCGATCTGCAATACATAAAATATGTTAGTTGCGATTTTGACCATTTTTAAAAGAAAATGAAGATAAATTACCATTTCTTGTTCTATTTTAGCGTGACTTTTACATCCTGCATGGTGACCATAATTGAGCAATGCTCTGTTCTTTTTGCCTGACTCCCTTCTTCCGCTCGCTTCAGGCGTTGCTTCATTTCTTTATGAACTCTTCCCAATCTTCTTGAGTAACTGTAGGTGGGTAATTTTTCAACCGTTCTTCATCATTGTTGAAAGTGTCATAATAAGCTGCTCTTAAATTTTTTTTGTATCTCCTAAAAGCCTCGACCATTCTCTTTAAAAACATTTTCTTTGAAAGCGAATCGAGCTGATAAATTTTCTGCAAAAATTATATCAAGGTAAGCATATGCATATACACATCCACTATATATCATGCACTATATATCATCATGAAGATCATACATGTAGATAATGCTTGCCTACAACTGTTCTGAGAGCAATAAACATATGTTTTGGCAATAGGAAACACCCTTATAGTTATTTGTGACATCATATTTATTGTTGAACTACCTTCAAAATGCAGTCAGATCTAATAGATTTGTGGTGCATTTTGTTTAGCTTTTTTTGTCAGGAATAAATGGTCTACCGTTCATTTATTTAAATTCTGAAACTTTTTAGAAATAACATTTGTGTAAGTTTATGAATTCTTAAGAAACTACTGTATAGGACAAACATGTTTATTTGGTTCAAAGGTTAATTGCCATTTTGTAGTGGTGGGTGAACTCCTAATGCTGGTCAACTGCTATAAATAAGGTAATGCATGTATGTACATTTATAGAATCTACAGTGGTTGACAGTCCTTAATCTGATATATCTGCCAGCACAAATAGAAAAATGCATATAGATATGTGGCCATGTGGTTGATTTAAGAGTGTTGCTTTAATGGCTCGCTAGCTGAGCCTTGAAGGAAACCTCATAAGCTGGTAATGCATAAAAAGTCACAGCCATTTTGGACATGGACATAACCAAACATAAGCAACGTCAAATCTTTGGCATGAAAGTACCAATTTTCAGTGTTGCTTATACCTTACTTTGCACGTCTAAATACGTTGTATAAGCCTAATATCATTATACATAATGTATTCTCATGGCAGTTGGTTGAAAGAAGAAAAAAAAATTGAAATGATGTGAATTAAGGGTTTAATCAAGACTAAATAAGGAAACAATTTCTGCTCATAGAAAAGAACAGGCAAGCTTAAATGATTTACAGAATACGTGCAACAGCTACGATTCTTATACGAAAGAAGCAAAAAAAATTACAAGTGTTTCAGGGTTGTTTATTAATCTGACATCATTATATCATCTGTTCTGATAATAAGAAATTCGAATATTTAATTAAATTAATGATGATGTGCAATTCTTAAATACATTCAACTGGATTGATTATTCAAAATGCTACTATTTGTATTACAATTGGAAAGTACTTGTCGACATGGTGTTTTGAGTGTCAGTTGATAGAATGAGAGAATCTGTGGTTATGTTACCAGATGTAACTTAGTTAAGAAATGCTGATCGGATCTGATCATACGAGCGTACGAGAACACTAATTAAATAAATTTTGATTACTTTTAAAACGTGTACTTTTTTTGACTTATCTTGAAATGCTTGTATATTCCCGAGAACTATGTGTTCCTTAGAGCATCTACGACCTTGATTACGCATTTTTAAAATAGTCAGCATTATTATTGGATTTGTAATCCTCACTATCGGTATTATATATACAACTATAATGGTACTTTCTTTTAACTTCACAGTGTATAATAAAATGTAAAATACAGAGTTAAATTGTTCCAACCAAAAATATTTACTTACCACCAATTCATTCCAAACGTTGTCCTCGTATATTCCGGGTACTTTATCCCAACTTATATATGATATCGGCACATGAGCTCTTACTAGTTTACAAGTATAGTAGCGATTTTTCCAGCGTTATCTGAGACCGGAATACCAAGTAAGTTTTGATCAACTTTCTTCGCCTCTGAACATGACGACTGTGAAGATGTTGGATTTTCTGACATAGTTTCCTGCAAAATAAAATAATACTAACTATTATATTAGTACATGGTACAACTACAGATTATAATATACAAAAAGAAATAAATACCAACGATGCATATATCAATCTAAATACAGGGTTCATGCATTGTCGTTAATCAAACTAAATAATGGCTTTTAAAAAATAAATTAAGTGGAAATCCTTTTCAATGCAAGAAGTATTATCTTCTTCTCAAAAGCAAGCCCAAATATAGAACATGTTACCAAAGAAACATAATTAGTGATAGAGAAAAAAAATTTACAAGTAATTTATGGTCTGAATTGTTTAAACTTCAAGGTTGCTCTAATTTTTTCGTAGTTGAAAGTAAGAATGGGTGCAAACAGCAACAATGTATACAACAAGCAGGGTGATGATCAAATCACTCAAGGTACAAGATTTCAGGCTTCAAAGAAACAGACAGCCAAAGTACAATGAAACCAAGACATAGTCAGGTGCAACTAGGAAAATCAAAACCATGTATAAAATATTCAAAACCATACATACACACAATCATGCAATTAAAAATATACAGAAACACAATCATGTGATGTACGAATGTTAACATATGGATTTGGTATGGTCTTCTAATTTTTCATTGTCTTCAAAAGCTGATTGATAGACGGTAGGGAACTCAATGTCATCCACATTTGTAGTCAACCGTTTTGGTGTATACAAGACCACAGACCATCCATTATTTTTTAAATCTTTTGAGTAGAACACTTAACTCGCTTCTGATGCAAGAATAAATAGCTCATCATTCACGTCATTTTTGTTCTTCAATTTCCCTAAATTAACCATGATCAGGTTTGAAATGGGATCTATTTTGCAACTATTGACCTTATCCTCGACCTTTACCCAATCACAATAAAAAACTATTTGTTTGAAATTAGTGTAATCCAACTCAAGTATCTGTTGAATGACTCTGTAATACGTTGTTTCTTCTTCCTTATAATTTTTATCCTTACCACTCACTCTAAATTTTGTAATTGCTCTCATGCATACACCGCTGTTTTGTGTTACCATACGGTCTTCGTACTTTTTAGTGGAAAATGAAAATCCATTCACTTGGTACTTATATAACTACGCGTCATGAACTTTGGCTCGTGCACTAGCCGCCACAGAGTTGGATCAACATCGATGGTCTTTAACAACTACATAAAACAAAATAAGTCAAAAATCATGGTCACAAAGGTGTATTTCCCACTTATAAACACGTGAAATACTTAAGAAGATGTAATACCTCATTACGTAACCATAGAGTAAAACTTTGAACGGCTTCCACAGTCGTAACCCTGCCTCGACGTTGAAATCTAGTACTTTTCACATAGCAGTTATACCTCCTCTGGAAAACACATATCAAAATGTATATATAAACTGAATTAAAAAAATTGAAATTTCGGACAAGTTCGTGAACTTACTTCTTCCATTCATCCAATCCATCATACTTATTAAGGACCCATCTACGCACTTGTTCAAACTGCACTTGGGTTAACATTATGTCTTTACCATTATCCAAAGGTATCTCACTAGCAAACTCATCGTCCTCATCTAAAAACGCTTTGCGGATATGTTTATGATAGCCATCACCTTCGTTTGGCATATATTCCATGCAGTAAAGGCTAGCTTTTTGTACGATATATCCTTCTGCAATAAACCCTTCAATGTATCTTTTGTTGTGCAAATATCCTTTGTATCTTTTCATTAACCAATGAATGTGATCAATTATATACTATAGACGGTAGCTATTTATATCAAATAATGATGTACATAACTAAAATTAGAAATTTACCATTCAAAGAGATACATCCATCCATATCTGACAGGGCCACAAATCAACGCTTCATTGGTTAAATGGACCATAAGGTGGACAGTATCAAAAAATGAAGGTGGAAAATATTTTTCAAAAAACACATTGCTTCTACTAAGCTAACCTTTGCTTTTAAAAGATGTTCCCTATTGATCACCATTGAACACAAAATGTTAAATAATAAACTAATACGATGAACAACATTTTGTAGATCCTTATGTTGTGGATAAGAATGTTGAAGCTCACATTATTGTGGAAGTTAGAAGAGAATTTGTTAAGCACTTTCAAAATTTTCAAAACGGTGCAGAACCGTATCTTTTCTTCTTTGCTCAAAGTGAAAGTTGCCTTTGGTATGATTTTTTTATTTGTTTCAGGATCTTCCATCACCCACAACTTTTGTTTTATACCGATGATTTTCAAATCCTTGCATGCAATGATGCCAGCTTTTGACTTATCTTTATGGTCCATAATGGTGCTGATGAGATGCTCTGTGACATTCTTCTCTGTATGCATAACATCAGTATTATGTCGGATCAAATTTCCTTTCCAATATGGTAAATCCAATAAGATAGACCTCCTATACCATCCAGAAACATTGTCAACTTCTTTATTGGTTGACTTTTTCTGTTTTCGACCAATTTTTTCTTTTTGTTTACCAACTTTCATTTTGTTATTCGCTACTTTCTTTTCAACTTGAAAACCAGTCAATGGCCACTTAGGACGACGAAGTTCTTGTTCGTTGTTGAAATTTGTCTTATCGTATTGAAACTTGTGTTCGTTAGGAAGGAATATTCGATGTCCCATGTAACACATCTTCTTACTTTCAGGAAGATGATAAGAACAAGTGTTTTCCCCACAAATAGGACATGCAAAGTAACCGTGAGTTGTACATCTCGATAAAATCCCAAAAGCAGGGTGATCAAGGATTGCCCACAAGCACCCTAGCTCTCATTGTGAACTCAGATTTATTTAACAAGTCAAATGCAACGATTCCTTCCTATAACTGCTTTAACTCGTCTATCAATGGCTGTAAATAAACATCAATATCCTTCCCTGTTTGTTTTGGCCCAGAAATCAACAATGTTAACATTGAGAACTCCCTTTTCATGCACATAGATGGAGGAAGATTATATGGTACTACAATTACTGGCCAACAACTGTATGGATTAGAGAGAGAAGCATGTTGATAGGAACCATCTATAGCTATTCAAAGTGTGACATTTCGTGGCTCGGCATCAAAAGTTTGGTCAAAAGAATCTGCGGCTTTCCATTGAGAAGTGTCACATGGATGATGCATTACGGTTGGATCAGACTTGGCATGACCATGCCAGGTCATCGCATCTGCTATCCATGGTATAGTATACAGTCTCTTCAATCTTGAAATTAAAGGAAAATGTCTTAATGTTTTTCGAGGTACTTTGGTGCATTTTCTCTCTTCGTTGAATGATGTCATATATCTTGGTTCATTACAATTTGTATAAGAAACTATGTTCGCATCATCTTTCCAGTACAATATGCAGTCATTGATGCATGCATCATAAGTTTGTAATTCATCCCAACTTGCTTAATGATCTTCTTCACGTCGGAGTACTTTGTCGACAGCGTGTTACCTTTGGTAAGTAACTCCATTATTAGTTCGAGGAGTGCAGTCACACCATTATCTGAAAAGCCGTATAGGTTTTTCAAGCTATTCAGCTTCACAATGGCATACAGCTTCGTAATCCCTTTTGAACATGAAGGATAAAGTGGCTCTTTTACGCTACCAAAAAGTAATTTATACTTCTTACTGTCATTGGCCTGCCAATCTAGATAATCAGTAGACTGCTCTCCTACATTAGCATGATCAGGCAACAGACATTTTAGGTTGAAAATGATAAAATCTATCTTCATCATTGACCAGATTTTCCATCCTAATATGTTCAGACTCGTCAATAATTGTGGCATGACTAATTGGTTATTTTTTCCATCTCCGACCTTTTTTCCCCATGAAAATATCACATTGTATATGATTGGATAATATCCTATCTAAGCAAATGAAAATGAATGTCATCTAATTTGATCGTCTTCATATTTTTGCACCGGGTGCAAGGGCATAAATACACTCCTTTCTTACCACCATTTTCTAAAACAAAACTAATGAACTTCTGCACCCCATCTATATAGTATGTAGATCTTAGATCAGATTCGTTTATCCATTATTTGTCTATACTGAAAGACATACTGCCCTCCTATATCATATATAACAGAACATGAGACGTGAATATAATTTTACCTTGGTACAAATGAAGAATATTTGTTATCCCATTATATATGTAAGAAAGTGGTATTGAGATCATATAATCCCTACGTAATTGATTGGAAACCAACAGTTGCAGATCATTGATGCCACATCATGGTGCAGAAGAAATATAACACGTAAAGCTTTGTACGAAAGATAATTCTAACTAAAGAATAATGATAATGAATTTTTTAACTTGTTTTGAATCAGATTACCTGATTATACTAATAGAAATCATGTCAATCCCCAAAAGAAGTAAACTCTATACCTTGATTAGTGTCCATCTGTTTAAAATAGTAACCATCATGTAAATCGACAAAAGAAGCAATGAAACGGTTCCTATAGATTTTTTTTCAATTTTTTTTGGTATTCTCTTGTCAACATCGAGTCAGTAAACAAAAAGAAAGATGATACTATTAATATATCAATTTGTTATATATGATGCATAATATGGAAGAGAGAAAAAAGGGACAATGCCCTCCATCTTCGAACCAAATTGCTTTTTATATTGTTGTGCCATTGGCAGAATGCTTCTCTCATGGTCATCATTAGCACTTATATTAATCATTTGTCCATGTGTAAGCTTTCTAGAAAGCTAAGCTCATATGAAAATCAATTTATAACCATGTAATATCAGTAATGCAAGTTACAACATTAACAAAATAATTACATGAATCTAAAATTTATAAAGAACTCTCTAAAAATATATTTATTTGCAATATGTACAAAAAATTGACAACGTTAAGGAGCATGTCATAAACAAATGTCAAATATTTTCTCACTTCCATCCCTTATTATCATATGAATTGGATTCCAATGCTTCATGAATCACCATTAGTACATCTATGGACATAAAATTCAAGAACAGTATGCATATAAAATTCGGTGACAATATAGAAATAAACAATTTGCAGTGTCTTACGTGTACACGTACTATTTGGAAATATCAAAACCAAAGGTTGAAAGATTGTTTGAATATCTCTACACGTTGTTAGGGTAATAGAAGTGAAGCACTGTCATGCAATTAAAAAAAAGAATGAAGTACTTAATTAAAATTAGTAGCAATAAGTAATAGAGCGTAAAACTAAGGAAACTCTGTAAAAAAATAGCAAACAATGCATAATAATGCTTGCAAATGATGGTTAATATCTTCTAAAACTAATGTTTAAGTCTACAAAAAATGATTTTTAAATAATCAATGAACCAACTAAAATAAATAAGTAATCAAAGAATAAACGTATCACAGGATTGAATCTAGACAAACAGTTGTATAAACATCTCAAGATTAAAGGTAAACTGAAGTAAAATTTGAACATACATGTTATGTAAATATTGTAAGGAAGTTGCAACGGAGAAAGTGCACAAACGAATAACTCAAAACACAATCACAATTATTATATGCAATATTTAAATCATCCATCAACTATTTGTGTAAATATATAAAAAAAATGTCAGCCAAATCATAGATCAAACAAAGAAATTAATTTCAAGATGCATCATGGAACCAGTGGATAAAAAACTTACAAAAATTTGAACTTAAACCATCAGAAACCCAAAACAATAATGAGACTTTGGTTCATAAAGTTTGGGTTAGTTCCATCTGCAAAAAGCTTGCTCCTTTCAATGGAATGAATTGTTGCTATAATTGATAGTGATGGAAAAGTTGACAACTCATGTTGGACCATGATTCATGGGGATTGACTAAATCTATAAATAATTTAGTGAAAAATAACTGCATGTACAATATTTGAGTGGCCAAACTGTACTCCCTTCTTTCTGTTAAGAAATATATATGTAATGGCCAAAAGATGAAAAGCATAATGAAACTTTGGTGTTGTATATAAATCTGTATTTTATTTGAGCTTAAAACTATTAATTTTACTTCTTGAAAATACAGGAATCCACTGTTAATTTTAGTTCTTAAAAAAGAGGAATTCAGTAGCAAATGCGATTATCAACAAACTAAATTAAGAAGAACAAACTGTCAACATATACAGCAATTGAGAAATCACAATTACCGTAGTAACGGTACTGAAATTTAAACTAATGCTAACTGAGAATACTTGGAAATGCCAATTTTTTGAAACTAAATTCAATCCATGTTAATTAAAAATTGCAAATTAAACAAGGTTATGGACGGTGGATTTAACAAAGGTGCCTACTGATCTATAGTTTGAAACAACTGATGCGTAAATTGTTAAATATTAAAATCAGTTCTGGTAAGTATATAAAATCGAGACAGTACAAACAAATGCGGTACACAAAGCACACATTAAATGTAAAAAACATTTAAATACTGAATATTATAATTAAGTATTTTTCATATTATTACTAAGTTCCACTTCAAGGTCGCAGAAGCCTCTTAACAATGTTGTGAACTGAACAGTCCCATTTTTTTACTTCCTTCTGTTCGTTTCCCTCTCCCCTCTTCTTCCATATACACCATCCCTTCCCCTCTTCCATCTTAACCCTGAATCAAAGACGATTTGGTTTGCCTCTCTCCACTTCTTCATTATACTCCACCCCTTTC
The DNA here is from genome assembly GCA_030765085.1 of Allium cepa. Taxonomy (NCBI): domain Eukaryota; kingdom Viridiplantae; phylum Streptophyta; class Magnoliopsida; order Asparagales; family Amaryllidaceae; genus Allium; species Allium cepa. The sequence goes on along the minus strand of CM060940.1, from coordinate 541,878,214 downwards.
CCTCCTCCGTCTTAACCCTAAATCAAAGGTGATTTGGTTCACCACCCACTCATAGTTCCTCCACTGTTTTCATGTTGCTCTTCCTCGCTCTGTCGTCTTCCCTTCCATTACCCATCTATGCCTATTTGTAAATTGACTACGATTTTCTACAACTTGTCGTCGCCCTTCTGTTTTGTTACTGTTATTCCTCAACCTATCCTTTGCAGCAACCAGTCTTCGTCGATCGTATGTCCAATTGTCCTCAAAGCATCGAACTGTAATCAAATGTAGGTACTCTCCTTGTCTTTTTTCCTTTGCTATTTTTTTTCTTCCACAAATTTTCGAATCACGGATTTGTGAATGGTTAATTTTTGTTTGAAAGGTCCATGACTGTCCTGCTATTTAAAATGAAATTTGATGTCAACATATTTCCAAATCACGGATTTCTGCCACAACCTTCGGTTTCTTCCAAGTTTTAGATAATACAACTCTCGTGTCAACTCAAGGTAATTGAGTTTTATCTTAGTCCATTTAGGCATCGTAATATAATCTAGCTCTGATTCACCAAAACCGACAATATTATAATTTTGATAATATGTCCATTTTGATAAAATTGTTTTGCTCTACTTTAGAATGAAATAAATCAGAGAAAAGACATTGCATCGTTTGAAGAAACGAGTTGGAGGGATATGCTTAAATCATGGAAAAGACTGTTGCGTAGAGCATAAGAGTATATTTCTCTTTCAATTTTAGTATGTTCTTGATTCGTTGATTGGAAAGTGCCCAGATTCTAGAAGTAAAACAGTAAATAAGTTATGATATGACGGCTGAACGAACACGTGAAACATGCATGTAGAAATATTACCAGTCTTTGTAATATTATATATATATATATATATTCGGTGCATTTATGGTCATTTTGATATGTTCAACAGTTCATGTTAGGAACAGAGTCAACGATCAATCTCTATTTCATGAAGCTATGGAAATAGAACCAAACCAGATTTTAGTTAATTATTAACAGTGGCATTTTAGTTAATAAAAGTGAAATAATGGTGATTTTGAATTGATAACTTTTCTAAATGAAAAATGCTAGTGAAACATCTGTTCACATCCTGTTAAATGACATTTTTCGATAAAGTATCGTGACTTTATCAACTAATAACAATGACTTGCATTCGGACTGTACAAAGTCGTTGCTGGCACAAAGCATTGTGCATAGGCAGAAGCAAAAAAAACATGAACAACACTAAACGATATTTTTAAAACTCAATTTAAAAATCTACCCGTCAAAATAACTTTATCTTTTTTAACTAAGCTTTTAAACTTAATGTATAATCTACCATTATACCCAAGACACATTATAATGGATACTACAATCGAGGCCTAATGGTTCTTAGCTGCCTTGAATAATAAAATGGTCTAATTATTTGTCTCGCTGCATTCAAAATTTTATCGTATGTACCAACCAATTCAATACAAAGCAAATTAACATTGTCGAAATTTCAATAATCATTGGTCAAATTTTGAATTTGATTTCTCCCACCATATGTTCAAAACAATAATAACATAGCTAAAAATATCTATGATAAAATAGAATTCAATTCTATCATTTACAGATGAACAAATGAACAAAAGAATGTTGATCAAAATCAATCTAAAGCTAGGCAGTCAGTACCAAAAGAAGAAATCAAAGATCATGGAGATAAGAAGCAACTGAACTTAATTATTCATATATCAGTGACCATATAATGCGTGTAGAAACAACTATTAGTAATCATTTTGCAAAGTTCTCAGAACCATTTGCAAGTATCGTGCATTCAATGAAAATAATTTAACAAGTATAATATACCATTAGTGGTGCATTGAAATTACAAATTAGGCTTACCTTAGCGAGACAACAGCAATTGCGACGACAACAACGGGTAATAGGATGGCAACGAGGAACCCTAACGCGAGACGATGGTGAGAGCGGACTACAATAGCAAAACGATGGTTAGAGTGGACTGTGGTAGGAGATGATCCACGAGCAATATGATGTAAAGAATGAGGGATTTTAACAGTTGAAAGGAATTGAACGAAATAATTTTGGGAAAAATTTCGCACCAAAAATTAGCAAGGAACAAAACGGAGTAGATCTAGGGCGTGTTTTGGCAGTAAAAAGTTCACACCAAAAATTAGCATGAATTAGATAGGCTAAAACACATATCAAATTTTATACGGCTAAGAACCGTATCTAAATAGGGGGAAATCGAATTATTTAGAGGAAAGATGTGCGTATTGGGTGGAAAAGTTTGCGCCAGAAATAGGCATGAAATTTGATACAGCTTAAAGCCGTATCAAATTTAATATGGCTTATAGCCGTGTCGAATACATTAGATACGGTTATTAGCCATATCTAATTTGGTAGGGCTTTAAGCCGCATCCAATAAGGCGGAAGGAGGTGTGGCAAAAATATTTTTTTGGTGTAGTGTCTATTTCGACTTGGACAATCAGGTCGAAAGGTGGGTTTCGAATGAAGCAACTTCTTTGACCTCCTAATCTTATATGACCTTATTGGTTATTCATATAGCTTTTGGGATGTAGATAAGTTTTCTTATTAAAATTTTTAGCACTATAAGGAGGGCCTGAACCTCTGACCTCGTTACTAATTATAAACTAATTTTAGATCATTTGACTTGGCGTAGGAAAATGAAATATAAACGACTAAGACGACTGGAGGAAGTGGTTATCCACACCACAATTATAGGGAAGAACGTAGCTCCATCCTTTAATCTTGGAGAGATCTGCCGCACTTAAAAAGGATGAGGATAAACACAAGAACAATGGGTTTATCCATTGTTAGCCATATAATCTGCTTAAGCGTAGAAGTATGAAAAAAAGTTAATGGAAATGTCTAGCTTTGCTGGAATTATAGGCATGGGTTTCGACAAAGGTCACAAAAGAATATTTCGAAGGTATAAAGAAGGCTTTCGAACGAGTTGGAGGCACCGGGCGCCCTTCCAAGTAATCAACAGTGTGAAAGCTTTCGGGTCAGATAGAATAGAATGGCAGGAATTCCCTTCCGCCACTTTCAACCTTTCGATGCTGATGGATTCACGTATTTAAAGAAAGCAAGGACAACCTTGGAACCACCTTTCGAAGGCAATGAACATTAACCATTCATTTGCATGCCAAACCTTTCGAAACCAATGGTTTCGCCTTTATAACAATCCTTTCGAAAGCACATTCAAGCCTTTCGAACCGGTCAAAGTCAATGACATCAGGAGAAAATTCCGCATTAATTCACAGGCATGCATTCAAAAGCTACCCATTGCATCGAAGCTACTGGTACTTCAACATCTTTGAAGCCCCTATGTACAACCTATCAACGGAGTCGAAAGCTCCTATCTTTACTTATAATGACAAGACAGCCATGTAAAGAGAAAGGTGCATTTGAGGACCTTTCGACAACGTCCAAAGGAATTCTGAAGAAAGTAGGGAAATTGTTACTAAAGACTCAACAAAGGTGAAAGGTTGATAAAAGACCTTTTCAACTTAGTCGAGAGGTCTGGAGTAAGACAAGGAAAACACAAGGGTGAGTTAAAGAACTCAAAAGAGGCGCCTTACAAATGCGTCGAAGGCGGATGAGGCCTTTCGACTAAGTCTTAAGGAATGAGGCGGCATATAAAAATGAGCATTTTGATTGGGTCAAAAGCATAGGCACAAAAGGTGGGCCGACCTGCATGACCAAATTTTGGAATCCAAAGCTCATTTCTCTTATATCAATTTCTTTGCGACAACAAACATCTTTGTAAACCCTAAATCAACTAGGTAAAACTCTCATAATTGTGACTCATTTTGGATTAATAAAAATAAAGAGATGGCAAATTCATTAAGGATTTGGATTATGAGGAAGATCATTATGATCATTAGCTAGACTAATGATCCATTGCACATGATTCTATCTTATTCTCTTATCTTCTTTTTTCTACGCGAAATATTAAGATCAACCTGATATGATCACTCGAAACACATCTTCGCTAAAATCAAAATGCAGGAAATAAAAATGGAGATGATGTTTTGATTTTGACAAGTTTATGAAACTTTGGAATATCCAGGCGGATCTTATGCAGAGTAAACTGAATGAAGCTTAGATAGTTACAATCTAGACCTGTTTCGAAAGTGTGAAGCTCCTTACGACATGGTTGAAAGGGGTATTCTAAAGGGAATACAGTCTGTAGTTGGCAAGCGAATGTTAAGAAAGGGATTCATTCGAAAGGGGTTTACCTCCCACTACATCTACATCTCTTTTGAAGTGGATCATCAATAAAAGAGGTGAAACTAATGAGCTCGAAAGCAGCTATCTGATTTTAATGAAACATGCATACCTTTCGATGGGGTCGAATGGGTTGAAACAACCTTTCGACATGGTTGAAATCCATCATAAATAGCTGCCTTCGACTCATTTAAAAGAAAGTTTTCGAGTTGAATGCTACTTCCTTAGCCTGTATTTCTACTCTAACTATTTGTGCCAAAATTAGGCACAACACTCTTCGGCATGTTTAAAGAGTTTAAAGTGAAAAATATAAATGTAAAATGAGTTAGATCTAACAAACGCACCAAAAACAGACAAATAGAAGTATGAAAACATGGAGATTTAGAGTGGTTCGGCGTTGTAGCCTACATCCACTATAGAAAGTTTGTTGTTTATTAATAACTCTTGCTGATTACAATTGTTTGCAACAGAAAACCCATGGTACAATTAAGATTTCAGCAGAGTATCGACGTTTCAGAGTTAAAAATCCATTTTATGGAGGCACTGGACTGCTATTTATAGGTGTAGGCTAAAAATATCAATCTCAAACTTCGGAAGACTCCTTCTCTCACATTGGTGGCCCCACCACGTCGATCTTTGGACATTTGGGATCGATCCATGATCATTGCGCATACCGATCCAAATTTGGTCCTTTTAGGCTGTGATAGACCATGAGCATTAATGAGGTAGTACGCAAGCTCCTATGAAAATTTGGTGGCGTTTGGACTTGTAAATTTTGAGATATGATCGATACAAGTTTGAATTTACATGACATTGTCGTCTTCGTATCGTACCGTCCGTATCGATGTCTTCGTGTCGATAGTTTTGCACGTGTTGATCAGATGACGTGGTGCTATATTACAGGATCGATCCACTGTTAGGAACTAAGATGTTGGTTTTGATGACAACAACCTTTTAACTTATCTTATTATAAAAAATATAAACTAACACTATTGTCTAGATAGATATGTATATGAAGGATATATAGATATATATACATATATATGCATGTATTGATTACTGAAGACTGATTAGTACAAAGAATCAAGACTCAAGATTCAGAATAAAGGTATCAAGATTGAAGACTCTACAGTATCAAGATCAAGATTTCAAGATATGTGTCTAGTTTTTGTTAAAACTTCATAATAACACGGAAATCTTCATTCCAAATTTCATTTGGGATGGAACCCACGACAAGTAGATTACAAACCTACAAAAAGTGGCTTACAAACCCACGAACATCTTGGTTTTGTACAAGTTCTCGAGTCCTGATGTGATGAGATATTCTGCCGGAAGAAGCTTGCAAAAATATTTCAAAATGGTTTTTCAAAATGAATTTCAAAACCACTTTTCAAAATGTTTTAGCCTTAAAAATTATCTTTTTAAATGATTTTCAAAAAGATGTTTTAGCCTTATGTTTGCGCAAAAAATGGGCAAACACCTCCAATCCGTATGATTTAGTTGATTATATGTTATTTTCAAGGTTTTAGGTTACTTGTGCAAATATGAAAAAAGCAGGGACTAAACTGTAAATGACACACAGATTTATAGTGGTTCGGCCAGAACGTGCCTACGTCCACTTTATATGTTATTCTCCTTTTTCTTTCAGATTACAAGTACAAAACTTTGCATACAAGTATATGAAAGTTGTTTGAAAGTTCCTTCCTTGCTTGAGCTCTCAAACTTGTCTGCCATTGTTGTACCCCTGCCCCTCTATTTATAGAGTGAGGCTGGGGGCAGGGGTCTTGGATGTATATAGCTGCTGGTGGGCCTGGGCTGAAGCAATCTGGTCTGGCATATCTGGTTCGGCGAAGCTTGGTTCGGCCGTGGCTTGGTGGAGTTTGATTCGGTGGTGTGTAGAGGGTTGGTTCGGTCTTGGTTTGGTTCGGTAGTTGTGGTGAGGGTTGGTCCGGTGGTAGGTGAAGTGGGTTGGTTCGGTGGCATGTCGTTCGGTGGAGCATGGAAGAGGAGTTTGGTTCGGCAGGTAGGGGAGACGAGCTGGTTCGGCGAGGCTTCATTCGGCATGGAACTTGGACCGGTGATGGAGTGGACCGGTGATGGGTGGTTCGGTGGGGGAGTGTATATGTGTTGGTCCGATGAGGCCTGCGACCGGATGGAGCTTGACCGGATGGCCTTTGGTTCGGCAAGGAGGTGTTGTTTTGCTCGATGGGCTTGGTTCGACGAAGGATGGAAACTCATGGGTGGAAACACGCCCAACATTTGCCCCCCAAAGTGGGGCACGTGCTTGCATGTGTCGCGCTTTGTTTTTGGTTATCCTCATTCGGTCCCTATTTGCCGAACCCGTTGGTCCGGTACCCTGTGCTTGCCTATAAATAGGGGCGTTAGGCCTTTGTTATTCCTTATCGAACAAAATAGCCGAATCAGTTATTGAACAGTCGAATCAACTATTGTGCCGAGTCCATCTTAGCTACCGGACCAGATGAGCTCTCTTCTGCCGAATGATTTTAAAGACTTTCAGTACCGGATGAATTTGGAACCTTCAACACCGAATGAACCTTCATCCTTTAACATCGAATGAAACTCGAACTTTCAATACCGAATGGAATTTAAACTTTCAATATCGGATGAAACTTGGACTTTCACTACCGAATGAAACTTGAACTTTCATTTCTGCGAATGAGTTTTGAATTGTGAGCAAGTCTCCAGGCTGCATGTACCTATGGGTTTACATTTCCATACTCCTTGTTCTAACGATGTTCTTTTGCTTTGGTGTTGTAGATAAATGTCTCAAAGAGTGGAAACCCGATCAGAAAAGAAGAGATCCCAAGACAGAGAGGGGCCTTCTGCCATGCCCCCAGCCCAGTCAGGACCGGAACGTCATGGACCTGCCCCGAGGTCGTTAGTAGACGGGTATGGTCCCCAGGAGCTTCTGAATTCTCCGCCCGACTGTTTCCCTAGCTCCCTCAAAAAGGAGCAGCTTGACGTTATATCCCGTTCCTTCGGGATAGATAGAGCGCTTATGCGGTTGCCGGGGGACGGAGTGATGTTGTATGACCGCCTCGAAGGCTACTTTGCTTACAGAAGATATCATTGCATGTGTGGTGCTATCCCGCCTCTTAACGCTTGGATAGTTAGCTTTATCACATATCTGAAGGTGGCTCCATTCCAGCTTCAGCCTAACTCCTACGCCATTCTGGTGAGTCTTTTCGTCATCTTTCAGAGGAAATATGGGCGTCCCCCTTCCAACCGGGAGATCCGGTATCTGTACAACTTGAGAGGATACAAGAAGGGGTCTCCATATATCAGTTTGGAAGCGGCCGTGCCCTTCAAGCCTGTTCTGGATTTGTACTCGAAGTTTAGTATGTTCAAGAAGGAATGGTTTTTCATTAGGGATGACTCTGTTTCTTTCCGCCTTTTCACTTCCGGCTGTAAGTTGAACTTCATTTATATTTTTCTTGTCCCAATCACAATGCTTCTTCTTATATGCTTTTATTTCTTGCTAGCAACAGGTGGCTTTGCGGTTGTGGAGACTGATTCCTTGGCTCGGATGGCTACTGAAATAAAGGCCATTTCGGGAAGGGATAGATCGGCTTCTTTCCTGATCAGGAACGCCACTCTCCTGGAGTATAACTTGATTCTGCCACATCAATCTGTGGTTAAACAGAGAGATACAGCCGAGGAGAGGGCTGCTAAAGCCAAGGATGGGGCTACTGTGAAGAGTAGCAAGAAAAGACCTTTCTCGGTGCCTCCAGCCGTTGGGGGAAAGAAGCTTAAGAAATCTGATGGACCCTCTCCCAGCACATGTCCAGATATTCCGGAGGAGGAAGGTGGAGAGGAGGAAAGAGACGAAGAGGAGAGCGGAGGAGATGGAGAAGGTGAAGGACAGGGTGGTAGTGGTGTCGGGGCTTTGTCTTCTGAGCAGGCAGGGGAGATCCAGGAGTGGACGGATGATGCCTTCCGCCAGGCTTTTGAAGGGTTGGAGGAAGGATCAGCCTCGGCGAAGAAGGCAAAGGAGGTTGACAAGGCTGGGGCTGGCGAGGAAATCGGGAGTGCTAACATCCGGCTGCGGTTAAAGGTTGCTGATCAGGCCAAGCAGATTGCCGATCAGGCTATCCAGATTTCTCAGCATGAGACAGCCTCCAGGCAGTTGACGGAGAATCTGAAAAAGGCCAGCAGGGCAGAATTGCGAAAAATGGAGGCTGCTTGCAAGGGGCGGATTGATATGGCCATTGTGACGGTGGACGAGGTTCGGAATGCGGATCTTGAGCGGATTGAAGAGTTGTCTGGGAGGCTTGAGGCCGCAGAGCTAGCTCAGGCCAAGCTAAAGGAAGAGATGGAGGAAATGAGGAGGTCTCTGCAGGCTGACCGCTTGAGATATCGATCGGAGAGGGATGTTGCCGTTGCTAAGTTGTTGTCCTCCGAGGCCCGGGTGAGGGAGTTTGAGGAGAATGAGGGGATGATGGATGAGATGTTGCAGGATATGTACTTCCGTACCTGGAAGCAAGGTAATCTATCCTGGATGGATGACTATCCCCGGATCATGGCTAGGATATATCTCCGGGCTTTGGAAGAGGCCAAGGCCGATGCGGATAAGGAAGGTGGAGCGGCATTCAGGATGGACGTGGTAACCGCCCAGTTCTCAAAGGAGGAGAAGGTAGCGGTGAAGGAGGGGATGCGGCTGCTTGCTGCGGAGGAAGCCGGTGTGAAGTTGGGGGATGAGGACCAAGAAGCGGGCGTCGGTGAGTCTCTTTTCTCTTTCTCTTTTCTTTTTAGATTTTCATAAATTGATCGCTTACTGTTCGCTTAACGAATTCCTCTTCTAAATTGGACAGGTGGGACTTCCGGTCACCATGCTGGGAGCTCCGACCCTACGGCTAAGTAGGCTTGGAGAGTCGGTAGGATGAGGGCGAAGCGTGAACGCAGCTGGTCACCTTTTGATTTCTTTTTATTGCTGTTCACGTTAGTCCGAAACATTGATGTAACTGTAATAATATTGTTTGTGATGAATGACTTTATGTAATTTCATAATATAAGCTGATTCCTTTATGTTGGAATGTTATCGCTATTTTGTTGTGCTGTGTAAGTGATGTAATTATGCATGTTACTAGTGACTTGACTGTGCCTGATGCCAAGTTTTTTGCTTAAGGTATAATTTCCCCATTTTGCAACGTAAATGTGATGTGTGAATATGAACTGCAGTTATGCATTAATGTATAATAGTATAAGGTACCGCCCTTCATGTTTCGGCTGTGGACGGCAACTTCGTGCGCCCTGTAAGACTAAGCACGGAATGCTGTTGAGTGTCTCGTCATCCGATTGTAAGTTTCTGTTCCCATTAGCGAGTCAACGCTTCCAACAAATACCGAACCAAGCTCTGCCGAACCAGATGTGTCAGGCCAGATTGCTTCAGCCCAGGCCCACCAGCAGCTATATACCTCCAAGACCCCTGTCCCCAGCCTCATTCTATAAATAGAGGGGCAGGGGTACAACAATGGCAGACAAGTTTGAGATCTCAAGCGAGGAAGGAACTTTCAAACAACTTTCTTATACTTGTACTTAAAGCTTTGTACTTGTAATCTGAAAGAAAAAGGATAATAACATATAAAGTGGACGTAGGCACGTTCTTGCCGAACCACTATAATCTGTGTTTTTTTTACAGTTCAGTCCCTGCTTTTTACATATTTGGATAAATCACCCAAATCATTAAAAACCACATAAAATCAACTAAATTATACGGATTGGAGGTGTTTGCCCATTTTTTGCGCAAACATTTTTGGTGCTTTCACTGAGAACTTGGAACTCGAAGCTTCAGCTTCCCTCATTCAACCTTCTTTCCCAATAGCACCCTTCATTGCCTAGGAAACATGACTTCCAGGCCGAGAAAAGACGCCAACAAGGGAAAGAACGTTGCAACCAGCAGCGCTCCAGATCCAGTGGATCCAGATCAAGAGAACAATCCCACTACGACAGCAGATCAGGCAAATCCGACAGCCCCTGCCGCGGAACAACCGGCAGCAATCACTAGGGCAGTTCTAGACAGAGTTGTGACTGAAGTAACTAACCGCTTCGCATCCCAATAAGAAGCTTTGGTGAACCAACTCATGTCACGCTTGAGGGATGCCGAAGAATCCAACCGCAACACTGAATCATGGGGTGAGTCTCAATCTGGAGGATCTCAGAGACAGCAAAGGTCTTCCCTCTTCGAAGAAGCTATCGACAGGAACAACAATGATAGGGGCCGCGCCCGGACTCAGCCCGAACTCCGACACGAGGAAGCGCTTGGAACCGAACCCAATGGGGGAGGCACCAGGCGAGGGTCGGATGTAGCTGACCCGGTCATGCCGCCTAATCATAGAAACCCCGCTGAACGAAGCCGAGCTAGAACCCAGCCCGAAGTTGACCCCATGGAAATGCTCGAAGTAGAACCCCATAGGAGAAGATCAAGGCAGGGGGCAACTGTAGCTGGTCCTAGCATGCATCCGAGTAGCCAAAGACAGCCACTGGATAACGTCAGAAGTGATAGGCTATACCATCCCTACAGGTCATCTGGACGAGATCGATCCCGCAGGGAAGAACCAAGCTCATTCTTGCCCGCTCCAAATTCTGATGAAAGAATGGCACGATTATTCAGGGAATGCGTTCGACAGGAGCAACGAGATCGAGGGATAGGCGCTAGGGTAACCAGCCCTTTCACCCGCGACATCGAAACCGCCATCACCCCTCGAGAATGGAAAATGCCAACGATGGAACCGTACAAGGGAACTTCTGACCCCGTTGTACACCTGCAAAGATACACACAACATATGCTCATGAGAGGGGCAACAGAAGGAGTATTATGCAAATGCTTTCCACTATTTTTAGCAGGTCTAGCTACCTCCTGGTTCTGCCATCTACCCCAAGGATCCATCAGTTCATGGGAAATGTTGAACGAAAAGTTCATTAGCCAGTTCCGCATTCATGTGTAACAACCCAAGGATGCTTATTCTCTATCCAATGTCAAACAGAAATCCGGAGAGACACTGCAACAATATCTAACCCGGTTCAACGCCGCAGCGGCCGCAGTCCAAGATGCCGATGAGAAACTCACCCTAATGGCCCTCTGTAGTGGTGTGCACCCAGATACCAAGTTTGCTAGAAGACTAACTAAAGAAAAACCAGCTACCTTGCCCGATTTATTCCATGAAGCTGGGAAGTACATGAGACTCGAAGAGGCTGCCACTGAAAGACAGACAGGACCACAGGCTAAGACGGCCCATGGAAACGCCCCTGCCGCAGTGAAGGACATTCGGAGAAACGACTCCAGAGACAATGCAGGAGGCAAGAAGGGAGAAAAGCGCTTGTACCGACCAGGGCCGAGATTCGACGCTTACACTCCCTTGAATGAAACAGTCGAGAACATCTTCCTGGCCACCCAGGACGAACTTACATACAAGCGCCCCCCGTACAAGAAAGAGTCAGATCGCGCAATCCAGTCCGGAAAATTCTGCCGTTTTCACGAGTCTCATGGACACGCTACCAATGAATGCCGTCATCTCCGAGATCTAGTTGAAGAACAAATCAGGAGAAAAAAGCTGGAACGTTATGTAAAGGGCCAGGATAGGACTCCAGCTCCTACCAAGGAAAACCCACGGCAGCTCCGCCCAGAGACAGGCGGAGGAAATCGCAACACCAGCGGTTCCAGCCAAGAGAAGATAGTGGTCCATACAGTATCAGGAGGGCCACACATCGCTGACAAGAGCTGGGCAGAAATGGAAAGATATGGAAACTCACTCAGAAGCGAGGGAGACTGCATCAATTCTGTTATGGAAGAATGCCACCCTAAGCGGAAGGAAAGTAATGATATCACATTCAGCGGGCGCGACCTAGAAGGAAGGCAATACCCTCATATGGATCCTATGGTCATCTCTGCCTGGTTCGGTCCAGCCAAAGTTTTCCGAATTTTAATAGACACTGGAAGTTCAATAAATATCCTATTCAAGCATGCTTTCGACAAAATGAAGCTGTCAATGAAGGATGTATCCCCCTATAACAAACCACTACACGGTTTCACTGGAGAAGCAAAGATGCCCCTCTGACAATTGGATCTCTTTGTTGAATTGGGAAGTCATCCTCGCTCCTCCGTTCGGAAACAAACATTCGTGCTAATAGACAACCACTCGGCTTACAATGCCTTTTTAGGAAGACCAGCCTTGTCCGACTTCCAAATTGTCCTTGCCCCATGGTGCCTGAAGATGAAGTTCCCAACGGATAATGGAGTGGGAGAAGTAGAAGGGGATCAAGACGCCGCTCGGGACTGCTATGTAACCGAACTTCGCAATAATCGCAGGAGAGATAAAGGGAAAAATGCAGAGACTATTCTCTGCATGAAAAGCTTGGAAGCATAGCAACTAAAGAAAGCCCCTCCTCTTCGGTATACCAGTGATCCTCTCAATGAAAGCACCAAAAATGTTTGCGCAAAAAATGGGCAAACACCTCCAATACGTATGATTTAGTTGATTATATGTTATTTTCAAGGTTTTAGGTTACTTGTGCAAATATGAAAAAAGCAGGGACTAAACTGTAAATGACACACAGATTTATAGTGGTTCGGCCAGAACGTGCCTACGTCCACTTTATATGTTATTCTCCTTTTTCTTTCAGATTACAAGTACAAAGCTTTGCATACAAGTATATGAAAGTTGTTTGAAAGTTCCTTCCTTGCTTGAGCTCTCAAACTTGTCTGCCATTGTTGTACCCCTGCCCCTCTATTTATAGAGTGAGGCTGGGGGCAGGGGTCTTGGATGTATATAGCTGCTAGTGGGCCTGGGCTGAAGCAATCTGGTCTGGCATATTTGGTTCGGCGAAGCTTGGTTCGGCCGTGGCTTGGTGGAGTTTGATTCGGTTGTGTGTAGAGGGTTGGTTCGGTCTTGGTTTGGTTCGGTAGTTGTGGTGAGGGTTGGTCCGGTGGTAGGTGAAGTAGGTTGGTTCGGTGGCATGTCGTTCGGTGGAGCATGGAAGAGGAGTTTGGTTCAGCAGGTAGGGGAGACGAGCTGGTTCGGCGAGGCTTCATTCGGCATGGAACTTGGACCGGTGATGGAGTGGACCGGTGATGGGTGGTTCGGTGGGGGAGTGTATATGTGTTGGTCCGGTGAGGCCTGCGACCGGATGGAGCTTGACCGGATGGCCTTTGGTTCGGCAAGGAGGTGTTGTTTTGCTCGATGGGCTTGGTTCGACGAAGGATGGAAACTCATGGGTGGAAACACGCCCAACATTTGCATCACGCCCTATTGGCCAAGGCCAGGGAGGAGATAGGAAGTACCAATACACGGTTGCGGTTAGTGGTCGGCAAAGGGATTGCGAGGCACGTCGGGACGTTTTATGCGGATAACAGTAGGATTCTCGAAAGGATGCGGAGAGGGGACAAACTCCGTGGTTTCGTCCGTGGTATCTCGGGAAGGCTGAGGACCAGGTGGTGAATCAAACAAGGAACGCCTCCTCTTCCTCTTTTGCATATCTTCCTCAATGACTCCAAGAAGAGGGCGATATCTAACTACATCCCCAGAACGGCTTGTTGGCGGCTTTGGTTTGGCAGAAGCTTTGAGTAGCTTATACTGTTCGAGGCGGTGCCGAATATCTGATGACTTGGTCGCCTTACCTGCTCTTGGAATAAAAACCAAGTGTTACGAACATACAATGATCCATAATTCAAGAAATATGTTAACTTAAAAAGAATGAGAAGGCATGTATGTTATACAAACCCTGCGGAGGAGTAGAATACTGCAATAAGTCCTGAATCTCAATCTAGGACGGAAGCGAACCATAAAATATTCCTAAGTCCCTATCATAAATGGAGTCTACAGAAGTCAAAAGTTCACCTTGAATCGCTGGAATTTCCTTAGCTGAAGAACTCTCAGAAAATGGATCGGCGCCAGCCCCAGCCTTGTCAACCCCCTTCGCCTTCTCAACCAAAGCCGATCCTTCCTCCGGCTCCCCAAAAGCTTGACGGAAAGCATCATCCGTCCACTCATGAATCTCTCCCGCTTGCCCGAAGGTTAAGGCACCGACGCCACTACCGCTCTGTCCATCTCCTCCTTCATCTTCACCCCTATCTTCCTCTAAATCTTCCTCTCCCGAAGCAAGGGGGCAAGTACTAGGAGAGGGACCGTCGGACTTCTTAAGTTTCTTACCTCCAACAACGAGAGGCTTCGTAAAAGGTTCCCTCTTGCCACTCTTCACCATGGCCCCCTCCTTGGCTTTGGCAGCCCTCTCCTCAGCCGTGTCTCTCTGCTTAACCACGGACTGGTGTGGCAGGATCAAGTTATACTCCAGGAGAGTGGCATTCCTGATCAGATAAGAAGCCGACCTATCCCTTCCCGAAATGACCTTTATTTCAGCAGCCATCCGAGCCAAGGAATCATTCTCCACGACTGCAAAGCCACCTGTCGCTAGCAAGAAATAAAAGCATATAAGAAGAAGCATTGTGATCGGGACAAGAAAAATATAAATGAAGTTCAACTTACAGCCGGAAGTGAAAAGGCGGAAAGAAACAGAGTCATCCCTAATGAAAAACCATTCCTTCTTGAACATACTGAACTTTGAGTACAAATCCAAAACAAGCTTGAAGGGCACGGCCGCTTCCAAACTGATATATGGAGACCCTTCTTGTAGCCTCTCAAGTTGTACAGATACCGGATCTCCCGGTTGGAAGGGGGACGCCCATATTTCCTCTGAAAGATGACGAAAAGACTCACCAGAATGGCGTAGGAGTTAGGCTGAAGCTGGAATGGAGCCACCTTCAGATATGTGATAAAGCTAACTATCCAAGCGTTAAGAGGCGGGATAGCACCACACATGCAATGATATCTGCTGTAAGCAAAGTAGCCTTCAGGGGGGTCATACGGCGTCACCCCGTCCCCCGGCAACCGCATAAGCGCTCTATCTATCCCGAAAGAACGAGATATAACATCAAGTTGCTCCTCCTTTAGGGAGCTAGGAAAGCAATCGGGAAGGGAGAACAGAAGTTCCTGGGGACCATACCCATCCACTAACGACCTCGGGGCAGGTCCATGTTGCGCCGGTCTTGGCTGGGCTGGGGGCATGGAGGAGGACTCTCCATCGCCCTTAGACTTCCGTTTATCGGATCGGGTTTCCACTCTTTGAGACATTTGTCTACAAACATAAAAGTGAAAGACGTGTTGTTAGAACAAGTAGTGCAGAAATATAAACAAACAAGCGTATACATGTCAAAAATTTCACTCATAACCCATGCATAAAAGTCCATTCGGTATTAAAAAAAAGTTTTCATTCGGCAATACGAAGCAAAATCTCATTCGGCATTACCAATACACATGTTCATTCGGCAATTCAGGTGTATGGGTTCATTCGGCAGCTCACCTGGTTCGGCAGTTAGGAGAGCTACGGTACTCGTTCGATTCGGCTGTTTGGTACAGTTATGGTTGATTCGGCACTCGGTTGATTCGGCTATCACACTCGGTAGGAAATAACGAAGGCGTGACTCCCCTACTTATAGGCGAGCCCAAGATAACCGGACCGGATGGTTCGGCTCTCGAAACCGAATGAAGCTATTACAACTACAGGAAAACAAAGCACGCCATGTGCATACACATGCCCTACATTGGGAGGCAAGTGTTGTGTGCATTTCCATCACCGAACCAGCGAGCGCAGGGACACCACCGAACCAATGCTCCCTCCCTACATGCCGAACCAATGCCTCTCCCCCTACATGCCGAACCAGCTCCTCTCCCATCCCCTACCGAGCCAAACCTTGCTCTACTACATGCCGATCCAACCTTCTTCCCACGCCTAGCCGAACCAACCTCCACCTTCCACTACCGGACCAGGAACCAACGAAGCCACCGCCGGACGAACCATACCGGACCAGACACGACCGGACCAATCCCCTTCACACACCACCGGTCCAAGACCACGCCGAACCAACCTCCTTTCCTCTACCACCGAATCAAGCTACGCTCCCACCACCGAGTCAACGCTTCCAACAAATACCGAACCAAGCTCTGCCGAACCAGACGTGTCAGGCCAGATTGCTTCAGCCCAGGCCCACCAGCAGCTATATACCTCCAAGACCCCTGTCCCCAGCCTCATTCTATAAATAGAGGGGCAGGGGTACAACAATGGCAGACAAGTTTGAGAGCTCAAGCGAGGAAGGAACTTTCAAACAACTTTCTTATACTTGTACTTAAAGCTTTGTACTTGTAATCTGAAAGAAAAAGGATAATAACATATAAAGTGGACGTAGGCACGTTCTGGCCGAACCACTATAAATCTGTGTGTCTTTTACAGTTCAGTCCCTGCTTTTTACATATTTGCATAAGTCACCCAAATCATTAAAAACCACATAAAATCAACTAAATTATACGGACTGGAGGTGTTTGCCCATTTTTTGCGCAAACACCTTAAAATATTCTTTGTTTTTTAAATAAACTCTTGTTTTAAACTTCATTTGTTTTTAAAACAATCTTCTGATTTTTAATTTTTTTTATAATATATATACTTGAGATTTAAAATAAAATTTATGTGTACATTCTAAAAATATATTTTTCTACTCTTCTTTATTTTAAAACATAGGAAAATTAGTTTATTCTACTCCAGAATCATTTTATCCTGTTTTCCTTTCAATACCATTTTCAAAACAAATTTTACAGTTTTTTAACTAAGGATGTGGACGTCATGAGATACCCCATGTCGACGTCATGGGATACCCCATGTCGACATGGTGGCCGTTGAATTCAAAAGTTTCAATTTTCAAAAGAAGTTTCTATTCGTTTAAATCTCTTCATGAATGGTTATGACCGTTGGTACTCTATAAATAGCCTTCACAAATGAATTTTTTAACTAACTATTTTTTAACTTTCTTCACTCCTTCTCCACAAATCCATATTCTAAAAAATTTCATATTTTTAAGATTGTGCCAAAATTCTGTCGAATTGAATCAAATTAGGAATCTCATTCTTGTTTGATTTTCTGCCCTCTCTCGAAGATCAAAGTGCTATTCAGAGTTATAGGATCAATTCGTATCAAAAGTTTATTGAGTCTCTCTATAAGATGTGGTTGTGCCTGAAAATCAATTGGGTGATCTTGTGTCCTGTAAATCTAGAGAGTTTTCCTCGGACTGGAGAGACAGGAGGGTACCTCAAGGCCTTAAAAAATTGAGGATTGTAATCTTGGCATTGGTATAATAAAAATCCGTATGAGGTGTTTACCTTGGTATAGGACTGGATGTTAGTTAACTCCAAACCAGTATAAAATCCAGTGTGTTCTTTATTTTACTGCTTTTTATTTACTTTCTGTATATGTGTTTGATTTTGTGATTGTTCTGTAATTAAGTTCTGCATTTGTTTATATCATAAATTTTAAATTAGTTCATATATGTCTTAGAATCCGTTAAATACTATTTACCCCCTCCCCTCTAGTGTTAAATTAGCCTTAAGATCCTTAATCCGCACTACCTTTCAATTGGTATCAGAGAATTGGTTTTCAAAATTTGAAACTTGAAAATTGTTTTAATGGCTACCAACATTGGTAATGTCAACTCTGGCACTAGTTCTGTTAACATTAACACTAGTTCGTTTGTAGAATGTCAGTTTGCTGTTAGACCATCATTTTTCTGGCAGTACTTATGCATATTAGGCTTGTAGAATGAAAATTTATTTACAATCAGTAAGATTAGACACTTAGATTATCACACAAATTGAGTATATTGAACCAACTACCGATTTTTCCTAGTGGATTGCTGAGCAAAAGGGTGTTGCACAAAATAACTCAAAGGCCATGAATATATTATTTTGTTCATTAGATAGAAATGCGTTTAATAGAATGTGTGTTTGTAAGTTTACATTCGAAATCTGGAAAACTTTGCAAGTTACTCATGAAGGAACAAGCAAAGTTAAACAAACTAAAATTTCCATATTAAATAATCAGTTTCAATTGTTTAAAATGCATGCAAATGATTTCCAACATGTATTGTCGATTTCAAGATATTGTTCATTCACTAATTGCACTGGGAAAAAGCTTTTCGGAGGAAGACCAAGTCAGAAAAATTATAAATTCACTCACTCCGGAATTGGATCAAAAGACACTTACAATCGAAGAAACAAATTATATCAATTTAATGAAAATGGAAGAATTGATTGGGAATCTGATGTCTTATGAAGTTCAACTGCAAGGAAGAAGAGAAAACAAAACTAGAAAAGAAATCATTAGCATTCAATGCAACAACTAAAGATTTGGAGCTAGACAGTGATGAGCAGATTGCTTTTATGATAAGAAACTTCTGAAAATTCCTAAAATATAGAAAAATGAATAATTACAAATGAAATGATCAAAGGAATTCCAGAAATAATACGGAGAACGTCAACAATGATAGATGCTACAATTGCAATAAAGTCGGGCATCAAAGGAAAGATTGTCCGTATCTAGATAAATAGTTGTTCCCTCCAAACAATGATTCTCAAGGAAAAGAAAGAAAGCATACACAGCATCTCTGGATGACTCAGACTCATCATCCAGTGACGATGAAAAGAAGATGGATAATTAAAATCTGTGTTTCACTGCTATTCATGACTCAGACGACGATGGGAGTATGGATCTAAAAATAGGTACGCATTTACATTATTTTTAATTTTTCTTGTTTCAATGGATGCTTGTTTGTTTGCTTGATTAGTTTTTTAAAAATTCCTTGAATTTTAAATTCAAATTTATCCCTTGAAATTTGAATTTTAAATTAAAAAATAATATTATTTTAATAATATTCTAAATGTTAAATTATTAATATTTAAGTATTATTATATTTAACGTTATCGTAGGAATTATATAAGTAGAATATAGGATATAACAGATACATTTATTAGAAATTAGGAATAGAAACTTGTCCTTTGATTCAATAGGCACATGTCGACATACTCGGATACCCCATGTCGACATGCCCCTCAGAATTTGGTTTCAAAATTTTAGTTCAAACTTTTGAACTTCCCTTTGCCTTTTCACCAACTTCAATGCTCTGGAAAGATGCCTCTTGACTTGAGAACATGTCTATAGAATCTCTATTTAATTCGCTCTCCTTATCGTCACTTTTCATTTTTATTTCAAATTTCAAATTTATCTTCATTATCTTCTACTCCTCACAAACTTCTTCAATGGCCTCTTCAAGCACTCCTAACACCATTAGGCTTCCAAAAGCTGTCAAAATATTTCTTTTTAATGACCCGGAAGCTAACAAAGCTTGCATCAACTATGTAAACTTTGGTGAAATTCATACGGGTATATTTGCTATTTTTGAAGATTTTCCTTCTTATGAAATGAAAATCTTTTTCAACAATGTTCTATTCTTAGTGTAGTAGATAACAAACAAAATGATTTTGTATGTTATCCAAATCTTGTTAAGATGTTTTATGCAAATTTGAATCGTGGTTTTTATGATGGGCAAGATGGAAAATTTTGGAGTAGTGTTAAATGAACACAAATAGTTTTGGATTGTGAAATATTAGGAAATATTTTGGGATGTAAGTATACCAGAATGAATCTCTCGGAATTTTTAAATGAAAATGGTCGAGGGACATTTCATCACATCTTTGAAGGGGATGAAAATTTTTAATTCAAAAATCGTTATTTTCGTCCAAAAGAAAGATTTGTTAACCTTCTTATTCAACACACTCTTATACCAAGATCGGGAAACTACAACAACCCAACTTTGAAATTTTGCAAAGCCCTTTTTGCAATTTTTGAAAATTATGATATTAATTGGGCTTAAGTTATTTTGTATGAGCTAAGGCCTAAGAATTTTACTATGCATGAAAACACATTATATCATGGTGTTTATCTCACTCGGATTTTTAATTACTTTGGAGTTTATTTCAAAAGGGAAGAATTTATAACTAGAAATGCGTTCAATTATGGAAACATTTCCCTTATGCAAATTCCATTAGTGTTTCAACCATATGAAACACTTATGGAAAAAGAAGAAAGGCTTGCACATGAAGAGATGGAAGAAATGGAGGAAGAAGAAGAGGAGGAGGAAGTGGAAGAGGAAGGAATGGAAATTGAAGAGGAGGAAGAGGAAGATCAAGAAACTTCCTTAGAGAGTATTGAATATCCTACTAATCCCGCTAATCCATCCAAAAAGACCATTCCCAATAATCAAAGAATTATAGCGGAAAATCAAAAGGCACTTAAAAGATCAATGAGTAAGAAAATGGATAAGATTTCCACTAAAATCGACAAGTTCTTCGGGAAAATTAGTAGAAAGCTTGGACTATCATTTTCTTCATCTTCATCTAATTAGTTTTAGTTCATGTTATCTTGTTTGTTTCAAGTTCTATCCATGTATTTTTCTTTATTTTAGTTAATATTATATTATTTCATGTAATGTTGACTAGAATCATTAATGAAATATTTTATTTCCTGTTATTCAACTTCACTTGTCTCTGTAATTGCTTATTTTTATATTATAAAAAATTTAGTTGCATAGATTTGTTCATAATATTCAAAACAAAGTAAATTTTCGCTTTAGGCAGAGGCATGTCGACATCCCCATCCCCCCGTATCGACATGCAATGGGCAGAAAGTAGTTGCACTTTCGAATTTTAATTTCATGTAACTAACTTGTGTCTATTCATTCTAATCGACTTTCTACCCCTGTTTATACCTGTTTCTTCCAGAATAAATTATCAAACATCATTTCTAATCACTCACTTTCATATTTTTTCTTATTTCTTGAATTATGGCTTCTACGATTAAGAATCTAGGTGATAATCTTAAGGAAACTCTCACTTCCTTTAAAAATATCCTTACGTTCATACTTCATAATCAGCGTCACTTAGAATTGAGTCAAATGCAAATGATCAAGGAGCAAGAGAGACATTTCGACACCCTTCGTTGGATGATCTCAGCCCTTAACAAGGATGATCTCGAAGGAAATTTACCATTCACTCTTGACAAAGATAAAGAAGAATGGGATGCCATCAAAGCTGACCCTATTTTGGAGAAGATTGATGGGTGGAAGTACCAAGGAATGTCTAGTCATTCTACATGTTATTTGTTTGATTTGATTGATGTGTTTTAAACTTGATTGACTTGACTTATTTAAAACATTTGGTGTGGTTTGTATATATGATTGGATGGAATAATTACTGTAAATATGATTTGATGATGATTGATTTACTTCTGAATTGCACTTATGACCACACTTAGCACTTATTACACTTATATATGGATTACTCTATTATGGTTGATTATCTTATATCAAGTTCACTGAATTTATTAGCAAAAAGTTTTTATTGATGACAAAGGGGGAGAAGTTATAAAATAGTAGTTAGCTTGGAGTAAGGGGGAGTCATGGAGTAAGAGGGAGTTATGATAGGAGTTATGGTATGGTAAATATATTTTATAAATACAGGTTGTCATCATCGAGAAGGGGGAGGTTGTTAGGAAATGAGATGTTGGTTTTGATGACAACAACCTTTTAACTTATCTTATTATAAAATATATACTAACACTGTTGTCTAGATAGATATGTATATGTAGGGTGTATATGTATATATATATGCAGGTTTTGATTGCTAAAGACTGATCAGTATAAAGACTCAAGATTCAGAATGATGATATCAAGATTGAAGACTCTAGAGTATCAAGATCAAGATTTCAAGATATGTGTCTAGTTTTTGCTATAACTTCATAATATCATGGAAATCATCGTTTCAAATTTCATTTGGCATGGAACCCACTTCTATCTTCTTAGTGGCTTACAAACCCACGACAAGTAGCTTACAAACCTACAACAAGTGGCTTACAAACCAACGAACATCCTGGTCTTGTACAAGTTCACGAGTCCTGATGTGATGAGATATTCTGCAGGAAGAAGCTTGCAAAACTACTTCAAAATGGTTTTTCAAAATGATTATCAAAATTTCTTTTCAAAATGTTTTATCCTCAAACTTATCTTTTCGAATGATTTTCAAAAAGATGTTGTAGCATTAAAATATTCTTTGTTTTTGTTTTTAGATAAACTCTTGTTTTAAACTTTGTTTGTTTTGAAAACTATCTTCTAATTTTAATTTTTTTTATAATATATATACACTTGAGATTTAAAATCAAATTTATATATACATTCTAAAAATATATTTTTCTACTCTTCTTTATGTTAAAACATAGGAAAATTAGTTTATTTTACTCCAAAATCATTTTGTCTTGTTTTCCTTTCAATACCATTTTCAAAACATATTTTACATTGTTTTTTAACTAAGGATGTCGACATTATGGGATACCCCATGTCGACATGGTTGCCATTGAATTCAAAAGTTTCAATTTTCAAAAGAAGTGTCTATTCATTTAAATCTCTTCAGGAATGGTTATGACCATTGATACTCTATAAATAGCCTTCACAAATGAATTTTTTAACCAACTATTTTCTTCACTCCTTCTCCACAAATCCATATTCTAAATATTTTCATACTTTTAAGATCGTGCCGAAATTCTGCCAAATTCTTAAGTGAATCAAATTAGGAATCTCATTCTTGTTTGATTCTCTTCCCTCTCTCGAAGATCAAAGTGCTATTCAGAGTTATAGGATCAATTTATAATCAAAATTTTACGGAGTCTCTCTATAAGGTGTGGCTATACCTAGAAATCAATTGGGTGATCTTGTGTCCCGTAAATTAAGAGAGTTTGCCCCGGACTCGAGAGACAGGATGGTACCTCAAGGTTTTAAGGAATTGAGGATTGTAATCTCGACATTGGTATAATAAAAATCTGTATGAGGTGTTTGCCTTGGTACAGGACTGGATGTAGGGTAACTCCGAACCAATGTAAAATCTGGTGTGTTCTCTCTTTTACTTCTTTTTATTTACTTGCTGTATGTGTTTGATTCTATGACTTTTCTGTAATTAAGTTCTGCATTTGTTTGTATCATAATTTTTAAATTAGTTCATATAAGTCTTAGAATCCATTAAACACTATTCACCCCTACTAGTGTTATATAAGGCTTAAGATCCTTAATCCGCACTATCTTTCATCCACTTTTTATGCCGAGTGACCGAGTCTTGCTCTCTTTTAGGCTTTATATGTATCCATTGGTGTGACTTCACTCGTATCCATCTATCGTACTCCGTTTCATATCGATTATTGGTGGTCACTTCATATCGATTATAAAGTATTCGATCTCATATCGATAATGCATGGCCTCTCTCGTATCGATCAGTAATGATCGACACGAATCATGTAGGAGAAGATCAATACGCAAAGTGCATTCAGGGGACCGATACACAATGCCGATTGTTGATGGACATGAAGTGTGTTAACGTGATGTGTACGAGACAGCTCCGGTTCGATGGATATGAAGGGAGGTGGTGTTCAATGGATACGAACTACATCTTTTGCGGAATGGATATGAACATGGTGTTTCCTCCATGGATATGAACTGGCTATGTTTTACTTGAGACTTGATGGATATGGATTTTCATGGATACAAATAGTGTTGATTTTCTTGATCTTGATCGATCAATATCTTGAACATACGAACTCCGATTGACTTGGAATTTGGAACGTTGGATTCTGTAGTTTTTCTTGTTGTAGCATATCAATTGTAGCTCGATCTAGAATCGGGCAAAATTTACCAGTATCCAATGCAGATCTGTGTATAACAGATATTTGGGACGAACTGTCCTTGGTTTTCGGTTAATTTCTTGGTGTCATGGCCTTGCCAAAAGAAGGGATAAAATTTGCCCTCCAAAGTACGTCTTTTGAGAACATGACATGCTTTGAAAAGCTGCAATCTTCAGTCTGAAAAGTTCTATCTGATTCGTTGAACAGTCATTGTCATTTCATCAAAAGATATAACCCTTGATTGATTTCTAGCAATATCAATGATGAATCGTTGACTGCCAATGATTGTGCAGTGCATTGTTGTAACTGAGTGCCGAGTGTTAGCAATCTTTTCTTCAGTGAACGTATGTTAACCTGACTCCCGTTAACGTTTGCACGTTCATGAGTCATTGTCAAGTTCTCTTTTGAAAAAATCCAGTTTTGTATCGATCCTCTCCTAGATCAATGTGAAATTCGAGTTGCAACAACGCTTGATGGTCGTTTTAGTGTATCCTTTCGTATCGATCCTCTCCTCGATCGATTTAAGGAGTTGGAAAACTATCTTCGTACCGTTGGTGAGTGATACGAATCGCTTCATCTCCAATAGGTGGTGAATGGACACAAAATAAGCTTCGTATCGATGATGTTGAAATTGCCGTGATTGAATATTGGCTACGAATTGGTCTACGTATCGATAGTGTTGAAGGATATGACCAGGTCATCTTGTGTTGATTGATGGAGTAGACTGCTTCAACCGGTTATAGCAACTGGAAGACGAATGGACACTCTCCCTAGTATATAATGTTTTTGTGCTTAGCATTTTTCCCACTTGCTTGCCTTTCACTTCTAACATTGGTATCGCTCGGAACAAAGGAAGAAACATAATTGTCTTCACTCCCAAATTGAATAAAGCCTTCAACCCTTTAAACCAATTGTTAAATCTAGGTAATTAAACAATGAATTAGTGTCAAAAATGATGAGACTCGAAAATTCTTGCCGTTCCATTTATTTCCGTGATCGGTTGTAGTGAAGTGAAGGCCGTAGATGGCTAAATGAAGTCGAGGATTGAGGAGGTAGTCTCTGCATAGTTTTGGAGAAGATTAAGTATGGGGATACGAAGCGCTTATGCAAGAAAAGCTCGGCCTCAACTTCGTACTGATGGGAAGAAGAAGAAGATTACACGTTTATATCAATTTGGTGAGAGAGCTTCATGTCGATCTGTAACCGATGGTTGTAAGGAGGGAATTCGTATTGGTCAGGAGTTATGGAGCTTCGTATCGATCCAAAGCAACCAATACGAAGTGATGGCAAAATGATCGATATGAATAAGAATTAGGTGATCGATACGAACCCCTGAAGAACGATCGATACGAACATGGGCTCCTTATCGATACGAAATTCATCCTTCCTTGACCGATATGAAATTGGCTTCTGGTGACCGATACGACCCGAAGCATAATGGTTACAAAACTCTTGCTCAATCGAACATTTGACTCCGACGAGCTTCTGTCCTGCACAACCGGACTTAACTGTTTCATATCATATTTGACCGCCCTTCGAAGTTCCCCGATGGAATTGTAACTTGACAAAATTTTACGATGTTTAACAAGGATCGGTACCCGATGTCTTGATGGCACGGTTGTGATGGTCAGCGATGATGGTCACTCTGGGTGAATTTCGAAGCCTCATCGTTCGAACGTTTTTCAAATCTTGTAGTATCTCTTAAGTAATATGTAGCGCTGCACTGCACAACACATTCATGCACTTCACACAAAGGGAAACATGGGTTTATTGCCGTTTAGCGATGATTTTTGTTGAGATGATTAACTATGGAACCTGAAAGTTCATAGTCGTAGGAAGTTCAGAGTCCACCACTTCCTATAATCAAGATGTCGGCCATCGCGGCCTAAGTTGTTAGTCCTGCTTTGGATGAGCTACCCGGAGCAGTTTTCATCACGCATCTGCAAGATTCTGTTCCTTCTAATATTTCTGAAGACATGCTCGACATGATTTGCATAAAGCATGGATTGTCAAGGGATGATGTCTTATTGCCAGGGGCAGAAGATAGAGCCCATACTCCTCGAAAGGGTACATGGCCTGTAATTGATTTTCAAGCATAGCTGGGACACTCCCTTCATTTAATCAATACATCTGAGAAGTGTTATTCAATTTAAAGACTTCCCTATCATAGCTGCACCCGAACTGGTTTGCCTAGCTGGATAGTTTATTCATCGTCTTCATAGAGCATCTCTTTTGACCCCAACAATAGAAGAAGTCAGATACTTGTTTAACATAAAGAGCCGAGGGGATAATCCCTCCTTCACTTTCTTAGGAGCAGCTAGGAACTGTCAAGTCATGATCAGGGCCTAGACCAAGCTTATCAATTTTAAGACCGAATGGTTCTTCGTTTGGTGCCCACAGGGGTTCGCTAGACGATGGCTAGCCAGACGTAAGTGCTTTAAATTCTATGTCGATTAACTGGATAATAGTACTCGATTTCGGAGTTTAACACTCCTTTTCTCTCATAGCTTCAATTCTGCGGCCTTAAGGGGCTCAGTTTGAGGAGATTATCAGAGTTCTTCAAGTGGTGCCTGCCAAGTGCAGAGAGATCGATAAGGTCCTTACTGATTGAAAATCTAAGGGTTGTTGGGCTAACTGTAGAGATCAAATCATCGGGCTTGAAGGAATTCCCAGGACGACTCCAGCGAGGCAAGTCAAAAAGAAAGTTCCGGGAATGGTGATCACCGAGCAAGGTGAATATGAGAATATGCCCGTTGGAGACGAGCCCGCACCTGGGCCTTCACGAAGTCATCGACATTTAGAGAGGATAAGGAAAGGAAAGGACATG
Organism: Allium cepa; assembly: GCA_030765085.1. Classification (NCBI taxonomy): domain Eukaryota; kingdom Viridiplantae; phylum Streptophyta; class Magnoliopsida; order Asparagales; family Amaryllidaceae; genus Allium; species Allium cepa. The sequence goes on along the minus strand of CM060940.1, from coordinate 541,851,536 downwards.
CCCCCACAAAGCTCCAAGACGTAAGACTGTTATAATGTCTTTGGCATTAGCGATTGTTGTAATTTCAAAGGCTCCGTCTTCACAAATAGAGAGTCCTTTCGAACGACTTGTAAATATTCCCATTCTGGATGATGTGTCTCTTCACCAAGATACCGAATTAGAGGGGCTTAAAAGTTCTTTGGATTTAGGAGAGCAAACCACTTCTAGTACGGCTGCTACATCTAGCTGGTTGGGGGGTTTACACATGCATGCACACACTTCATGACACCATATAACTAATATTTACAAGCTCTTCAATCTCCGGAGATAACTTACTCTGTTTCTTTTTTCAATTTACAGATACAATGTGAAAGAAAGGATCCATGATCAGTAGCCTTCATGCTGCATGTCAATCTTCCATTTCATACTGAGAGTCCCACAAGCATGAGTCTAATTATGATCGCCACTACTCTAGTCAAGATAGCATCGCAATGATAGGGAGAGAGATACGAGGGAGAGAGAGAGAAAGAGAGAGAGGGAGGGAAAGGAGTGACGAGATAGGCCCTGCTCCCGATAGTGCTCTCCTCCACTTAGAGTTCCCTTGCCACCCTCCAGTTCTGGAATGCATACCGTTGAAACATCGCACTAGCCAATGCCTCCAAAAACTTCAAAGCCTGGTGAGTAGCGCCATAGAACTGGGCGGACGCTTCTATTATTACTACATCAACGGCTACAGAGCTTACAGGGGAGGGAGCCGCCCGAATAGCTAAGCTAAAGGAAGATTTCCCTAATATTTGTTTTGACGGCTTTCACTACCCCCCAAATTTGAGGTTAATTCAAGAAGGGGTGGAGAAAACGATGCGCAACTATGTATTTGATGCTTATAGCCAGTACCGTGAATGGAAGAAAGCTACAGAAAAGGCCACGGTATTGGTATTCGATCAAGCAAAAACAATTGGATAGGCGCAAAAATATCTTGCTCACAAGGATAGCGTAGTTCAAATGCTCACCAATAAGAACGACACTTTGCGGAATTCAGAAACGAAGGCCTTGAAAAAGTTGATGAGGCTAATAAGAAGATGAAGCAAGTGGGGAAAGAGCACCTAAAACTGGTCGATGACATGGGCCACAATAATGCCACCGTCATAGCCGAGAGAGATAACGTGCTCAAAGAACTTAACAAGCTTAAAGCGAAGTACACCGAGTCATTTAAGTATGAGACGATGCTAATAAGGCTGCACAGAGGCATGTGATCGCACTGTGGAGCTTAAGGGTGAGTGGGATGCGTTGTTCTGAAGGTCCTAAAACCCGAGGCTAGAACTAAAGCCGAAGTCAGAGCAGCGAAGGCTAGGTTAGAACGTGATATGGAAGGACTTCAAATCACTTACAATACCAATGTCTTGAAATACCATGGCTTGAGTTGGCTCATTGACTATCCAACGCTTTTGGATGATGCTTGATGCCGCTTGGTGGATGATGAGAAGGTTGAACACCACACTACATCTATTGATGAGTTTGAACTGGAGAACTGAGTGTTGATCGAAGATGAGAGAACGGTTCTCCATGAGGCCATTATTATATCTGAGAAAGAGAAGCTTTCCGCTTAGCATCTGGAGTTTGGAGAGGGGTCTGAAGTTGAACACCATGAAGCAAGTTCTAAAATAGCCGTGTTAACCCAACCAGAGCCTACTTCTGTAGTTGATCCTCCAGGTGTCCCAGCATATGATCTCGATCAACCACACTTGACTCCGATTAGTGAGCACACTTCTGAAGGCACTCCGTCTCCACCCATGAGCTAATATGAGAAAGGTATTCTGAGCACTTTTCGAATTTATTCAAAGTCTGGAGCATTATTTGGAGATGTAACTAATATTTTTTCTTATCTTCATTCAATGGTAGGAGTTGCACCGGCCGTGCCCCCTACAACCCAAGAGTAGCATTAAGAGCAGGAGGCCATCATGACGGAGGCGATGACCACTACAGCTGCCACTTCGACTAGGCGAGTTCATGAGAGTGCTTTTATCTTCAACGAACAAATAATGGAAGAACTCCTCGGTCATCAAAGCGATCCACTTACCGACTTGCCTTTTGTCATGGGCATAGGCGCGTTCACAGCCAGCTCCTCGGGCCCAAGTATCAGCATTCGCATGAATGCTTAAGAAATTCATGAGAAAGAGATAATAGCGGAGTTCAATGTTGAAATGGAAGGCGCCGCACAAGCCAGTAGCATTGGAGGTGGTATGGTGGGTCCCAGCCCGGCCCCTTTATGTATGATCTCTCCGGGCGGTACAATCATCATCACAAGCGTACCCCCTTGTGTTTTCTTATATAGAAAGTTCCCACGTTCCTCCCACCACTCATTCTGAAAGTATCCCAATCCCCGTGAGTTCGGAGGAAGAGACTACTATAATTCCTTTGGCCGGGGGTCAATCAGGGAAAAGCAAAAGCTCAAAAAGATACCAAAGTGGTAGTTCGAGCGGATTGACTCCGAAGAAGAAGAAGTCGAACGAGTAGGCGTGTCCTTTTGTCTATTCTTTTGGTAGATATGTAGAATACGACTTTATTTTGCTTTCTGTAGGCCGTGTATAAATGCGGGTCCGGCCCCTGCTTATAGGAATTCTTGTAATAAATTTTTTGTACTTGTTTAATTTCCAAAGAATAGTTGAAATAAAGTCTCCTTTTGTTTTTAGCATAACTCTGTGTTTATTTTCTTAAATGTTTTAGCACTTGAATTTCCATTCAATGCACTTGTGAAACTTTAATCTCTGGATTAGACTTGGGTTCGGTTGTTAAGCCCGGAGTCATGGCTTCGGGTTGTAACCAAATGTAAATTCGAGTTCCAATGTTACGCTGTCTCGGTTATCGGCTTGTGCTTGAGTTATTATCGTAGTCCTGGACAGAATTGAAGTGGTTGGATGGTAGTCGCTATCAGTCTTCAACAATTTTAATTTAACTTAGTCGAAACTAAGTCAAAGTGAGATGAGTTCGAGTGGCCGGATCACACCCGCTCATTTATTGGTAATCGCATCCACACTTTGGGGTTTGAACTCGTATGTTGGCGGTCGGTCACGTCCGCTTAATGTTTAAAGATATGTCCATGCTCTGAGTACTTAAGTTGGTTTACGGGCAGTCAGTCACACCGATTTAATATTTAAAGATATGTCCACGCTATGGGGACTTAAGTCATTTTACGGGCAGACAGTCACACCCGTTTAATGTTTAAAGATATGTTTGCACTCCGAGGACTTAGATTATTTGTGGGTGGTCAGTCACACCCATTTTGATATTTCACACCAGTTCGCACTCCGAGAATCTGGAGTTGATCGAGAAACGGCCAGTCACATCTTCCTAAGCTTTGGAATCTCGTTCACACTCTGGGAACAATAAGTTGATTAGGATCGTGGATGGTTGGGTCACATCCACCCTGAGTAAACAAGCGAAGTCGTAGATGGACGGATCCATCCTCCTCGAGCTAGTAAATGTGAAAGGCGAGGTTATTATATGGATGGGTCCATCCTCCTCGAGTTTAGATCGCACATGGGTGAGGTCATGGGTGGACGGATCCACCCTCATCGAGCCCACGTTCTGGATTTTAAGTTTATACTCTGGCTCGCACTCTGGGAACCGGAGTTAGTTAGAGGATTCTTGTGTATCAATCCTTTTTTTTCTTTTGTGTGGTAGCTACCCCCCGAGGTTGGGGTTTCAGTTAGCGAGTCACCGGTCGTATCACAGTCACTCCCTATTTGAATAAGTCCCACCGTAGGATGGGACTTAGCTCTCCATGTATTGTGATGGCCGCATGTTGCATTTCAAGAATCACTACTCTGGCTCGAAGAGGTTGCATTTTATTGCTGAAATAAGAAAGTATAACGAATTCAGTTGCCTTATTGCAAGTTTGAATTTCGAAATGCATTAACAAATTGCAATTGAAAAGCAGACTAAATGAATAAACAAAGCCTATTATGTGTAGTAGCGATGGAAACTCTCGCTGTTCCAAGCTCTCGGCAAAGTGAGACCATTAACAGTCGATAATTTGAATGTTCCGTCTTTATGTCTCCGTTCAATAACATACGGTCCTTCCCACGTCGGCTTCATATGAGAAGGGACTAGATAAATTATCTTATGTACGGGATCGCCAAGTTCAAAGGTTCTAGGTCGGACCTTAGCATTGTATAATCTGGCGACTCGGCTCCAGTGCGTGTCTGCCCTCAAATCAGCCTCTTCACGCTTTTCATCTATTAAGCCAGAGATTCGGCAAGTAATATGGCATTTGTCTTCGAATCATAATAAGTCATATGATGAGAAGGTACTTCTATCTCGACTGGAATGATGGTTTCTGAGCCGTAGGAAAATGGAAATGGAGTGTGGTTGGTCGCAAACTTGTGGGTAGTTCGATATGCCCATAGGGCCATGGGAAGCTCATCGACCCATTTGCCCCCGGCCTTCTCTAGTTGCTTCTTCGGAATGCATTTGATAACTTCATTAACAGCTTCGACCTGTCCATTCATTTGAAGGATAGCAATCGTTGAGAACTTCTTCTAAATATGGAAACGTTGACAGATGTTTTTAAACTCGACACAATCGAATTAGGCTCCATTGTCAGTGATAATGGTATGTGGGAGGCCAAAACGACAGATGATGTTGCAGACAACAAAGTTGATTACTTTCTTCGTCATGATAGTAACAAAGGGCTCAGCTTTTGCCCATTTGGTAAAGTAGTCAACTGCAACGATGGCGTACTTCGCACCATCTTTAGCCAGAGGTAAAGATCCAATTATATCGATGCCCCACGTGGCGAACGACCATTGACTGATCATTTGAGTAATTTCAGTAGGCGGGGCTCTTGGTATCCGAGCATGTTTCTTACATTTGTCACATCTCTTGGCATAGTTTAGTGTGTCCCAATTCACAGTCGGCCAATAATAGCCATATCGGAGTAACTTCTTAGCAAGGGCCTACCTCCCGGTATGATCGTCGCATTCTCCCTCATGGACATCTTTTTAACACTCATTTGATTTCGTCGTGAGCGATACATCGGAGTGAAGTAATGGAGTATCCTCTCCTGTACATGACTCCATTCTGGATAATGAATCACGAAGCTTTCTGGAGAACTTCCTCCTTCTCACTTCTACGCTCGGGCAAAGCAATATGCTCAAGATAATTTCTGAAAGGGGTTATCCATGGCTCCCTCTCGGGTGTGGCTTCATGCACCCAGTCTGTCCATATCTGATCGATACTTGAAGAGGTTAGTGTCTCAACAGGGACGAGTTCCATTTGCCGTGCTTCACCGATGCTGGCCAGTTCTGCCAAAGAATCGGTTTTTTGATTGTGCTCTCGAGGTATGTAGTAGATGGCATAATAATCGAACTGATTCAGTACTTCTTGAACCCTGGCGAGATAGGCAGCCAACCTACGATCTCTTGCTTAATGTTCTCCCTAGACCTAGCATACGACTAATTGTGAGTCGTAGTAGATCTCCACCGTAATAATTCTCAAGTCTTTAGCAAGTCTGATTCCGGCGAGTAAAGCTTCATATTCGACCTCGTTATTAGTTGCAAGGAAATTAAACTTCAAGTCATAGCATATGGATCGACCTTCTAGAGTTTGAAGTACAACTCCACTGTCTGAGCAACGGTCATTTGATGCACCATCGGTGTAAATTTCCATATGTATTTGGGAGATTCACTGGTTTTGGGAAAGTCCTCTGTGATAGTAAACTCAGCAATGAAGTCCTCTAGAACTTGTCCTTAGACGGCTCGTCTCGGTGTATAAGAAATATCAAACTGAATCAACTCGATGTTCCACTTTAGCAACCTACCAGATGTTTCAGGTCGTGTAAGGACATGTCGTAACGGCTGGTCGGTGTAGATTGTGATCGGATGAGCCTAGAAATATGGATGGAGCTTTCTCGAGGCAATGTTGAGGCAGTGAGATAGCTTTTCCAACTTCGGATAATTCCTGTCCGCCTCGGTCAATCGCTTGCTAATGTAATAGACCGGTCATTGTATTCGATCCTCTTCACGAATTAATGTAGCAGTGATTGCATTTTCTGAAACTACCAAATAGATGTATTGCCTCTCATGATCAATCGGCTTTGATAGAATAGGTGGCGTTGCCAGATGCTGAACTAGTACTAGGAATGCGCCTTTATACTCCTCAGTCCATTCAAAATTTCGTTTTTCTTTATTGATCAGATCGAAGAAGGGAATGCATTTGTCGGTGGATATGGAGATGAATCTGCTCAATGCTGCTACCTTCCCATTGAGGCTTTATACTTGCTTTACAGTTTTGGGGTCTCAAGATTCCGAATCGCCAAGATCTTTTTAGGATTGGCTTCAATTCCTCGAGCATTGACAATGAATCCAAGGAACTTTCCGGATGCGACCTCAAAGTGACACTTCAATGGGTTAAGCTTCATTCGGTACTCTCAGAGGATGTTGAACATTATTTCCAGGTGTTTGACATGATTGATGTAGAGTTGCGACTTTACAAGAATATCATCCACGTACACCTTCATAGTTTTCCAATCTGGTTGGCGAACATCAAGTTGATTAGCCATTGGTAAGTTGCTCCAACTTTCTTGAGTCCGAACAGCATCACTTTATAGCAATAGAGTCCCAGATCGGTGATAAAGCTGGTGTGCTCCTAATCGGGTAGGTGCATCAGTATTTGATTGTAACCGGAGCATGCACCCATGAAGAATAAGAGCTCGTGTCTGGCCGTTGAATCTATAAGCTGATCAATTCTGGGAAGCGGAAAACTATCCTTAGGGCATGCTTTATTCAATCTGAATAGTGCACACAAGTCTTCCACTTTCAATTGGATTTCTTGACAAGTATTGGGTTGGTTACCCACTCTGGATATAATGCATCTTGGATGAACCCTTTCATCTTGAGTTTATCCACCTCTTCTTTTAGGGCAGTAGATCTCTTTGGATCCATACCGTGCCTTTTTTACTTGACCGGACATGCCGCGGGTTAATATTCAATGTATGGCTCACGATGTCTGGCGAGACCCCACACATGTCTGAGTGCGTCTAGGAAAACACATTAAGGTTTTTGTTGGAGAAATTCAACCAATTCCTCTCTCATCCGTTGGCTTAGCTGAGATCCCACCTTTATCATTCTAGGGTCATCGTCGTCATCGATCGGAATATCAATGTCAGCTCTTCTGAGGAAGCCTGCCTGTCTTTGACTTCCTCTTCATTTTCATCATCTCATGGATCTAGATCCTTTAGGAAATGGTTGTGGAGCCCAGGCTTAGGCCCAGGCGTTAGGTGTCAATAGTCGGTAAAATTGACGAAGAGATATTCCTCTATGTCCTTTCCCATCTCTATTCGCTGCACCTGCCACATCTTAGCAACATAATAGGCGCATCCAACCGCCTGATCTCTCTAAACAACTCCAACCCCATTGTCAGTAGGGAACTTAAGAGTTAAACACCATGGGGAAATAGCTGCCCTGAATTCAGCCAGGGCCGGTTGGCCTATGAAAGTGTTATATGTTGAATTGATATCCAACACAATGAACTGTAACATCTGGACTCTCCGACGTTCTTCGATTCCCAATTCCACCGGTAATTCCACCATCCCAGTGGATATAGTTGCGCTTCCATTGAAGCCGTGTAAGCAAGACTAACACAGTTTCAAGTCCTTCGCTTCCATCTTCATTTGATCGTATACTCGCTTGAAAATAATTTTCACGGAGCATCCACTGTCCACTAAGATCCTCTTCATCCAAGAAAGGCCTATTTTAACTGATATGACTAGTAGATCAGTGGTGGGGGATTCGACTCTATTTGCATCCCTATCTCAGAAAACGATGTCGTCTGTCATTGTCTTTTGTTGTTTAGTACAAGCCTATCATCAAGATTACTACAACATTCGAAGCTCGCATGCCTAACTGAGCCAGGATACGACTCCATTTCCTTCCAGCTCCAGTCAGTTGGAGGAGGACCCCCACTTATTGTGTTAATAACTAAACTCCCACTAGTATGTGCAGGTTCCTCCATTCTAGCCTTATTTTGTACTTGATTCTGGTTCGATGGGCCCGTAGCTCTAGCCTACGGCGTTAGACGAATTGTTCCTATTTCCTCTCATGGACCAATTTCTCAATAATGTCTTGTAAATAGAGTCATTCATTGGTATTATGACCATAGAAATCATGGAATCTACAGAATTTCTTAGATTGAATCTGCTTTTCGGACGAGTGCTTCGGATCAGGCTTCTTATATTGACCAGTGTTACAGGTCTGCAAGTACACATTCTCCAATGATGTATTCAATGGAGTATAAGTGTCAAACATGGGAGCTCTATGTCATGGTCCGTGATTTTGAACTTTCTTCTTACCTTGACTTTCATTTCCTTTCTGATAATTTTGCTTATTTTGTATATATTTAACTGCACTTTACCGAAACTCTCACCGGTTTGCTTCACAGCGATGTTGCTTTGAATGCCTTCCATACTAGGCCCCGCATTATCCTTCTTCCTAGATTGTTTAGCATCTTCTCTTCTTAAGAACTAGGTTGTTTTAGAGTAGAAATGGTCCAGCGACACGGGGGGTTTCCCAGCCAACTGATTGCCAAATTCAGAATCAGGATCGATTCCTTTAGTCCGCACCATCGATATGGAATTATCATTAGGCTACTAATCTCCACATAAGCGGCATGGAATTTTTCCAGATAACGTCCAAGCATCTTTCCCGAAGCCGAAGTGATGCTGGATAAGGTGTTAACATCCTTAGGTCTTGTGACGTGTATACGAAACTGTTCGACGAATTTCGTAGCTAATTGATCAAAGCATGAAACGGATCAGGGCGGTAGGTGAATAAATCACATCGTTGCGATACCCCCGAAGGAGATAGGAAAACTTCTGCATTTGAACATAGCGTCGGCTCGTGCGGCATTCATAAGCCATTCATACTTTAAGATGTGTTGGTTAGGGTTTGAACTCCCTTTATAACCAGGTAAAGTTGGCATTCTGAATCTACGGGGTGGTTTGGCATGAAGGATGTCATTAGTGAAGGTTGCACGACTCCGAGAGATTCCCCAGTCGTTATTGGAGAGGACCTGACTTTATCAAATCATTTAACGGATCATAGTCAGGATGTTTGGCATCTGGAAATTCTGAGCATTCTAGGTCATGGTGTGATTGGGTTCCACGGTGCAAGGATGGCCCGGGGGCGATCGACGGTCCATGCTCCAGGTCTTCGGGCACATAGGGTTCAGAAGTACGATCTTGTTGATGAAGGTTCGGATCTACTCAACTTCGATTGTCAACTTCCAAGTCTATAGCGGTGGCAGCGGCACGGTTATCAACAGTGTAGTAAGGAATTGGCCCTCCTTAGGAGGAGGGTCCAGCCTGGTGACTTGTAAATGGACCAGCTCCCGCATGTCCAAGGTTTAGAGTGTGTTGATGCCTGGGAGCATGCACATAGCATCCATCCAACCATGGACGTGTGGATCTGTGACGGTAATCAAAGGAGCTGAGCTTTCGGTGGATGAGTAGGAAGCTTGATTCCTTTTGGATCTCCTTCGTCTTTCCTGATTCACTTGGTTGGTTAACTCCATGTTGGCACGGATTTGCTGGATAATCTGTTGGCAACTTAAGGTCAGTTCTTGCATCAACATTTGGAACTCTTCCCTAGTAACAGGGCCTTGTGGATATGAAGGTCCAGCTGAATTTTGACCTGTAGCGGGCAATTGCAAAGGGTTCTGTCTATCTCATCCTTCCTAATCTGTAGTAGTTGAGGCGGTCCTAGTAGTAACCATGGTGAATGATGTGGCTCCTTCCAAGATTTGATGCAATTTGAATAGAATGGAAGAACTACTAGATATGAAATCTAGATCTTCTCCTTATATTTTTGCAAGCCAATGACGGTAGTAGATCCAAAGAGCAAGAGAAAAGCCGAGTCTTCCCAATGAAAGCACCAAAGTGTTTGTACCAAAATTGAGCACAACACTCTTCGGGCGTGTTTAAAGAGATTAAAGTGTAGAATATAAATGGAAAATGAGGTAGATCTTGCAAACAAATCAGAAATAAACAAACAGAAGTATGAAAACATAGAGATTTAGAGTGGTTCGGTGTTGTAGCCTATGTCCACTATAGAAATTTTGCTGTTTATTAATAACTCTCGTGGATTACAATTTTTTGCAGTAGAACACTCAAGGCACAATGAAGATTTTGACAGGGTATTGGCATTTTAAAGTCAAAAGTCCATTTTTTGGAGGCATTGGGCTGCTATGTAGGTGTAGGCTAAAATATTCTGTCTCAAACTTCGAAAGACTCCTTCTCTCACGTAGGTGGGCCCATCGGATTGACCCTGGACATTTGGGATTGATCCGTGATCGATGCGCATGAACTTCGTGTTTATCCAAATTTGGTCTTTTTGGGCTTAGATAGATCATGAGCATTCTTGAGGTAGTACACAAGCTCATGTGAAAATTTGGTGGTGTTTGAACTTGTAGATTTTAAGATATGATCGATATAAGTTTGGATTTACAAGGCATTGTCGTCTTCGTATCATACCGTCCGTATCGATGTCTTCGTATCGATGGTTTTGCACGTGTTGATTAGATGACGTGGTGTTATATTCTAGGATCGATCCACTTTTCACGTCAAGTGACCGAGTATTCTTCTCTTTTAGGCTCTATTCGTATCCACTGGTGTAACTTTATTTGTATCCATCTATCGTACTCCATTTTGTACCGATTATAAAGTGTTTGATCTCATATCAATAATGTATGGCCTCTCTCATATCGATCAGTAATGATCAATGGTGAAGACCGATATTCAAAGTGCATTCAAGAGACTGATACGAGATGTAGATTGTTGATGGACACGAAGTGCGTTAACTTGATGGATACGAAACAGCACCAGTTTGTTGGATACGAAGGAAGGTAGTGCTCGATGGATACGAACTACATATCTTTTGGGGAATGGATACGAACGTAGTATTTCCTCCATGGATATGAACTGGCTATGTTTTACTTAAGACTTGATGGATATGGATTTTCATGGATATGAATAGTGCTGATTTTCTTGACCTTGATCGATCAATATCTCGAACATACAAACTCCAATTGACTTGGAATTTGAAACGTTGGCTTCCGTAGTTTTGCTTGTCGTACTATATCAATTATAGCTCGATCCAGACTCGTGCAAACTGTACCAGTATCCATAACAGATTTGTATATAACCGATCTTCAGAATGAACTGTCATTGGTTTCTAGTTAATTTCTTCGTGTCACTGCCTTGCCAAATGGTGGGATAACACTAATCATCGAATCTGTTTCGATTTGGTAAAACAGGTCGATAGGTGGGTTTCGAAAGAAGCAATTTCTTTGACCCCTAATCCTTTATGACTTTATTGGTTATTCACATAGCTTTGGGGATGTTGACAAGTTTTATTGTTAACATCATGACGCCCTCTACTCGACATAGGTATCCAATCCAATTCTTATGAAAGAAGCAAATGGAAAGTGGTGGACATGCATCGACTACTCAAACCTGAACAAGGCATGCCAAAAAGACAACTTTCCACGTTCGAGGATAGACCAGCTGGTAGACTCAACCGTTGGACATGAACTGCTTTCACTCATAGACACATACTTCAGATACAATTAGATTTGGATTCACGTCCCAGACCAGGAATAAACTCGTTTTATTACCAACTTAGCATTATACTGCTATGTTGTAACTCCATTTGGACTAAAGACTGCCAGAACTACTTACTACAGACTGGTCAACTGGATGTTCAAAGACTAGGTCAGACAATCAATGAAAGTATATGTGGATGATATGCTCGTGAAGTCACAACAACCAAACAATCACATCGATGACTTGGTGGTGACATTCAGTGTTCTTTAAAAATATGAAATGAAAATTAGTCGATTGAAATGTTCTTTCGACGTTGCGTCAAGAATATTCTTGGGATTCATCGACACTCTCGTGGAATTGAAGCATATCCCATAAAGATTCAGGCAATAAGATATATTCAAGTACCAAAGACAATTAAGTATGTACGAAGCTTAAATGGAAAGGTCGTCGCACTAAGTCGATTCATCTATAGAGCCATTGATAAATGTATCCCTTTCTTCGACTTGATTAGAAGAGGGAAGAGGAACTTCAAATGGATGTAGGAATGTATTGATGCATTTCAAGCTTTGGTACATCATTTAGAGAGACGCTTGCCATCTTGTCCAAGCCACTGGATCATAAAGACTTGTATATTTACTTAGCAATGTCGTTACATGCTATAAGTGTCGCATGCTATGCGTAGAGGATTAGGTCCAAAGGCCAGTGTATTATGTTAGCAAGCAATTGAAAAGTGCTGAAAGGAACTAACCGAAACTAGAGAAACTCATGTACTGCCATTTGATTGCATTAAGAAAGCTTCACCAATATTTCTAGGCTCAACCCATCAATGTGTTCACCGACCAGTTATTATGAAAGCCCTATAGTGATGTAGGACGTTTGGGAGGTTACTTAAGTGGAACATCAAATTGATCCAGTTTGATATCACTTATCTCCCATGGAGAGCTATCTGAGGATAGCACTGGCGGACTTCATAACTAATTCACTGCACAAGATGGCTCTCCGAAGAGTAGTGAAGAACCTACCATTCAATGGAAGATGAACATGGATTGAGCATCCAACGATCGGTGTTCTAGAGCCGGAGTCATACTAGTAACTCCTGCAGAATGCTTGATCTGCTACGCTCTGAAACTTTACTTGCCTGCAAGGAATAGTGAAGATGAATATGAAGCCTAGATCGTTGGGCTTAAATTGGCTAGAGAGCTAGGAGTGAAAAATTTGCTAATTTTTATGATTCCTAGTAAGCAGTAAACCAAATTAGGGGAGAATATCAAGCCAAAGGAGTGCGGCTTGCTTCTTACCTCATCTGGGCCTAAGAGCTGCTAACCAATTTCGTGCATTACACCATTACTCACATCCCTAGATTATGCTAGATGTAGTTGATTATGCTAGACGATGTGATAAAAGATAGATACTTGCAAGATTCCAAGACCTCCCCTGATGGAAATTACTAAGATGGCTAGTCCATGGCCATTATCTACTTGGGGGTATCGACATCATTGGCTCCTTACTTATTTCCATAGGTGGTGCAAAATACGATATCATAGCAGTAGATTACCTCCCTAAGTAGACTAAAGCCGAATCTTTTGCCACGACCACTATGAAGAAAGTAATCAATTTTGTTGCTCGATACGTCAAGTGTCGTTTTGGTCTCCCCCTAACAATCAAAGCCAATTCGATGTTGTTGAATTCAAAGACTTCTGTCTTCGACATCATAAAGTCCATTCCGAAGAAGCATTTGGAAAAGACAAGAGGCAAGTGAATCGTATGAAATCCCACGTTTAATGCACAATCTGTGGAGAAAGGCCTCCTCGGCCTTTATAACCACTAAATCCTTTGAATCATTTGAAAATATGGCATCTTCTAAAGTGTCGGTGCTGGCTCGATTACTGTTTCTAAGTTCAAAGGAATTTCTAACACCTGTTGAGAACTATCAGGCTGTTAAGATTGACCGTCTGGAGAGTTTCAAGAAAATATTGTTGTATAACTTGATTTAATGTCGGGATTGTCATGAGAAGTAGTTTTGTGGCACCTATAGCAGCTAAATGCTCCAAGCATCTAGAACCTATAGCTACCAAACTCAGCAGATAGAAATCATTAGAAAAATTAACATATTCCCACCGTGCCAAGTGTAAACTAATGCAGTGTTGGGCGGTGTAGAAATAGACAGGTCATTATAAAAATGACGGTTATGACAAGACTTTGGTATTCAACCAGAGTAACCATCATCACTAACCGTCCCAACCCGCTTTCAAATGGATAGTTTTGGATTTTTTCAAAAATACATAATCAGTCATCGACATACTGGAGTACAAAATTTACATTCAAGTTCATTTGAACTTGTTCAAGTTCAAGTCAATTCAAAAGTGTGTGACTTCGGGTTTCCAATAATTCAAGTCATATACGTCCAAACATTCACATTCTAAATCATATGCATTAGAATTCAAGTCAAAGAGCTAAAATCGTGTTTATAACAAATTCCAGAGTTCAGTTGTTTAAGATTAAACTTTAATACTAGATATGCAAACGTTCATATCCGAGTTTGTTCACATATTTGTGCTCTTACGGAAGGGTTAGGGTTTGGACATCCATGCACGTCCATGTGGTTAAGTCCAAATGTTTGATCAATGGTCATATGCAATCCGTGTTCAAGATCAAGGGAAATGTCCATGTTCAAGTTCGGATTCATGTGGCCTCATGTGCAAGCTTTCAAGTTCGAGTTCAATAAGCCAAAAATGCTTAAGTCACCCTTGGCAAAAGGATCGTGCCCAATCCCTCACTTAGGTGGTGCTATGATTATACACTTTCAAACTCCGATACACTTAAAACCGGTCCCTATCACTAATTGATCCCTTAAATTCCATCATTCCACTTCCTTCCCTCTGATCCCTATTACTAATTGATCACGGCATCATTGATTGCCTCCCAAAACTTCATTTCATCTCCGCTATACCACAACTGATCCCTTGATAACTAATCCCCTGTCATCATTTCACCTCCATCATCTTCATCTGATACTATAATCGATCTCAAGTTGTATGCAATTCCAGTTCGTCCTCCTCATGTCCGCATTGTCCCTTCATTAACCACATCGGCCCTCCGATCCTTTTTAATCTAGCACCGAACCCTAGATTTGCGACCACCAACATGGTTAACCCCATCGTCTCATCATAATCGCTCACTTCAAGTCACGTACAAATAAAAATTGAACCCACCTATGTAAGAAGACACATCTTGGTTGGAGAGAAATAACTCATACTTTTTTGGATAAAGGTTTTGTTTGATTTAGGACGAGGTCGAGTAAAATTGGATGCTTGGATTCAATTGAAAGCTGTGGTGAAGGTTGCAGAGGATGGTAAGGATTGAATCAACTACGAGATTGGAGGGATGGATGGATTTATTGACCTTGGATTCATCAATGGTACCAGCAAGGGAAGTAGGGGTTTGGCTCGGTGGTAAAGCAAATGAATAAAGTAAAGAGAATAAGTGAAGGCCCTAGCTTATATATTATATGCTGACCGATCCTACAAGCCTCCAATCAGCTAAGTTCACATAAGTGAAAAGATCGGATCTGATCCTAAGCCTATGGGATTTGTACCGATCCCTTACCAAAGCTAAAAAATAAAATAGAAAATTGTAATGCTCTTTTACTTCGACCATATGATATTGACAATGACCCATGAAAGTGTAAATGAGATTAGAAGCCAATGACAAAAGTGTGTACATGAATGAACATGCACACATGTACATGTCCAACATTTGATTTCTTGAATCGGGCGGACTTGAGTTATTACACAGATTTATCAAAAAACAAGTCACTATAGATAACCAAGGCTTACTAACTTTGACCATCAAACTTAATGGAACCAGGCATAGATAAGGGCCGAGCGTTGCATTCGGGATGCATACTGCCAAACATCGACCAAGCATCACAATGAATGAAGAGAGGTATGACTTTTCAGAAAAGTAATTCAATGGGAGATAATGACTACTACGGAAACTAAATGGAATCCTTCTCGATGACTCTAACTTGCTTTGATTTAAAGCATTTCATGTTCAAAACAAGACGTACTTTGGGGGCAAGTGTTATCAGCTATATTCCGACTGATTGGACAAGTTAGACTCGATGATAGACAAGGCAAGCAACCCGAGCAGGTGATAACAGATACCGCAGATCAAGCATAGACAATAATGTGAAGAAACAATCAAGAAAAGCCAGGAGATAGACTCTTTGGAATACTCTAAGTATGGATTAGTACTTCCTCTAGGCTGGGTATCAGATCGGATCACTATGGCTACGAACAACGTGAATCAGTAAGTCAATTCAACGAGATTTGATTCATATCGCTAAAAACTTGAAGGAAACTATGCAAACAAATTTGGAAACATGAAGCAAGCATAAAGGGAGACCCATCATGGAGATCACATAGAACCATGTGGCAGGGAACACCGATCAGCTTCGATCACTCCTCATTGGGAATTGGGCCTCGACATTTTCTACGTAAACTCATCTACTTTTGAAGATTCTGTTGGCAAATTTTCAGGAAGATATACAGTCATCTACCCCTATAAATACAGAGTTCATAGTTCATTTGAAGGATCTTTAGGCTATTGTTTCTTTGTACTCTATTTGTATTCACGAATTCCGATCCAGTTCCTCTTGTATTCAGAAAGTCTAACGATTAATAAAGCTATTTCATTAAAGTGGACGTAGGCATTCAACACCGAAGTGCAATATACCTGTTTGTTATTGCTTTTTACTTGTTTTCCACTTGATTCCTCTATTTTATTTTAGATTTCTTCATTTATTTGTCTACCTACAATCTATTGGGTGTGTACTAACTTTTGGTGCAAATAGAGCCATTGATGTCAATACCCCCAAGTAGCAAACTTCCATGGACTTACAATTAGAGTGATTTCCATCTATGGGGATCTTAGAATCTTTGCAAACAGTTGGCACTCATTGCATTGTCTAACTTACTAAGTTACGTCTTGGTTGACAATTGGCCAGAAATAACAATAGCGAAGTACCTTCTTCACCCGGGTTGTCCTCTAGTGTGAACGCCTTATTCTTGTTTGATAACAGGGGAATTTTCTATTGGTTAGAAAACCGCTGCTACAAATAAATTTGTTAAAATAACCGCAAATGCACAGCGTACAATTGCAGTATGTATGCGAGTACGGATCGATCTTTTGGGAAATAAATTAATTTTAAATTCTACTCAATCAAATTAACCTAAAGCGTTTGAATTGTTTTAAGCCAAAAAATATATAACTAACTAAAACAAAAGTGAATGAAAATATCTGATTATGAGATAATTTAGAGGTAAATCCACTCTCATATTCTCACATAAATCAATACAAAATCAATCTATGATCTCTCTAATTATAATCTAAGTAGAATTAGTGATGTATTTATCATAGGTATGGTCTATTTGTGTTATTAATTAATACAACTTAAACTATCAAATTTTAATACAACAACTAAAACCACTTATTAATTGTAATGAAAATGAATATGAAACTAAAACAAAATATGTTTCAAGCAAGATCTATTTACTATTTTTGATTAGTAATATAGATACTCAAATTTTGATTCTATTATCAAAATCACTTAGTTAGATGATGATGTAAATTGTGTTTATGTTGGATTAAGCATAGCCTATTTGTGATTAGAAACACAACATAAGCTATCAAATTCCCTGATAAATTTACATCATAATCCAACTCTTAATTAAGCACTAAAAAGAGATCATAAATAACAAAATATGATGAATGTACATAATTTCAGAGAGCTTCATGACCTCTAAATTGAAGCGGTTTAGCTTCTCATTCGTGTTGTCATTTCAAAACATGTAAATTTCAACATAGAACAAAAAATGAAAGTGTGAGCTAATTAAAATAAAAAGAACCAACTATTTGCATAAAAATAAAACCAAACTAAGTGCATAAATGAAAATCTAATCTTCTAACATAAAAAGAAAGAGAGCATGTAAATAAAAATGAGCATAAAATAAAATAAAAGCATATAAAGAACAAAGAAAAGAATAGTCTTAAGAAGCCATTTTATTTCTCATTAATTTTGTGGCTACAACTTGCATAATATGATAAGAAGATAAAAATCCATTACATGAACACAAGAGGGTTTTTATACATGACTGAAACCCTAATCCACTTTTAAAAAAACTCCTTAAAATGCCCCTGAGGTAGTGTGGCCTCCAAATTATCATTAGCATGAAATTAATCTCCATTAAATGTGCATGTGCCTTTAATCCCCACTAACATGTGCATTAGCTCTTAATTGTGGTTCATGATTAGTGGGTAGATGAGGTCCTCCATGATTACATGTATTCCTTTACTTCTTCATTTCTTTGGCTTCAAACTCTTGTATATGCATATTTCCATGAAGCCATTTCAAGTTGAATCCAAATTCCTACAAAACAAAATAAAATGTGCAAGTAATTTTTTTTCAAATTAATTCAGACACGAAAATTACCCTTTTGCCCCCATGTAGACGCATGAATGGTGACTTGAAAGCATTTTGAAATTTGGTTTTAAACATGTAAAAACACCCAATTATGACATTTTTTTCTAAAATGAGATTAAGTGTCTGAGTAAAAATTTATATTTTTACATGCACATCAAATACTCCCACACTTATCTTTTTATTTGCCCTCAAATAAAGAAAAACTAAGATAAATCCACTTTCATAGGGAGCACGATTCCATTGAGCGTATGCAACAAGCCATTAAACCTCTAGGTGTCCCTAGTAGGACGAGTGTTGTCTCATGGGGTTTTCAGCAGATACTACCCATAAAATCCAAATGCAATATGCAGATTCTACATGATGCAAGTTTTCAAAAATATAATGAAGAATTTACTTTTAAATTGACACGGCCAAGTTAAATATAAGTTATGGTCATTATCAAGAAACTTAAGTCCTTTTACTCATCAAAACTTCCAACAAAAATTAGGTTATCACCACAATTAGACTATAGTTTAGCTAGTTGTTTCGGTTGATAACATAATGCAACTATGAAATGGATCCTTAGTTGATTATTAAAGTTTTCTAAAGTGGTATTTTTATTTCTTTTCAATAAAAAGTCAAATGGAATAAGTGAAAATAGTGCTTGGGTTTCAATTGCTTGCTCTCTCTATTTTTGAAAAGTATTAACATTATTATTATTTACACACCTAACTCAGATAAACTGAGGCCAGATATACCGATCATGCACTGCCTTTCGGGATTACATGAGAGGGGTACAGAGCATGGTGAGTGTACACACTCGCATATGAATACATGAATCTTGATTGTTATTTTTATTAAATCTATTTACTACACATAACTCAGATAAACTGAGGCTAGATATACCGATCATGTACTGCCTTTCGGGCTTACGTGAGAAGCGTACAGAGCATGGCGAGTGTACAAACTTACATGGAACACCTGACTCTAGGTATTTATTTATATAAAAAAAAATTCTTTTTTCTTTTTGTTTTTATGAAGAGAGAGTTTTGCAATATAATCTTAGCACCACTTAACTTAGAAGATTGAAAATGTTATCGCCTTTACTGTAAATCAACCACTCTTTTAAACAAAGATTACAATTAGGATATACTTCATTATCACCCATGAACCTTCTTATATACTAGTTAAACCATAATTACTTGTGATCGAACTTTTTCTTTATTTTTGTTGCAACAAATAAATTTATAAAAATTTCAATTTAATAACTAAAAACATATACTTATCCTATAATGTTTCTTTCAAAAGTAAATCAATATGCTAAAAAGAAAATTTGTTTTGAGATTTTATGTGTTTTGTTTTTTATTTTTTATTTTTTGAGTTTTGGAAAGAAAATGCAAAAAAATAAACCATGGAAAAAAAATGAAAGATGGGACCCCTCCACACTTAATTTTGATTGTGTTCCTACAGTCAATGCATGATATAATGAGTGTAACTAGGAAAAACATGTACATATTAACAAAAGAGGGTTAACATTTCTTACTAGACATAGTATGGCTAATGAAGAATCATGAGCTCCTCCTCTTGATCACTTGGAAGTTCCGTGTATGGTTTCAAGCGATGACCATTGACGTTAAAAATTGTTCCATCCCTAGGATTTTGTATTTCTATCGCACCATGTGGAAAAACAGTTCGTACCATAAATGGTCCGGTCCATCTTGATTTAAATTTCCCAGGGAACAAATGAAGTCGAGAGCCATACAAAAGAACTTTTTGATTTGGCGAAATGTTTTCCTTAGGATTGCCTTGTCATGAAAAACTTTTGTTCTTTCTTCGTAAATTTTTCCGTTTTCATACGTGTCGTTCCTAGTATCCTCTAACTCTTTGATTTTCAATTTTCTATTTTCGCCAGCTTTTTCAAGATCGAAGTGTATGTTCTTAATTGCCCACAGCACTTTACAACTAGTGAATGGAACGCTTTCCCATAAACTAAAAGAAATGGGGACATCCTAAGGTTAGTTTCAAAAGCGGTACTGTAAGCTCATCTGTTTATAATAGGGACCAATCTTTTCGATTTTTATTCATGGGTTTTTTCTATTTGATTTCACGATTAGAAACTTCAACCTGGCCAAAAGTTTAAGAATGATACAAAGTGGATAACTCATGTGTTATTGAATATTTATTCATTAGAGATACAAATGAACGGTTGCAGAAATGGGTTCCATTTTCGCTAATTATAGTGCGAGGTGTTCCAAACCACGGAAAGATGTTTTCTTTTATGATTTCACAACAGCTTAATGGTCATTTGTTTTAACAGAAATGGCTTCAACCCCTTTGGGGACTTAATCAACAGTAAGAAGGATGTACAAATTTTTGAAAGAACTAGGAAACGGCCCCATAAATTCAATACCCCAAACGTCAAAGATTTCGATCTTAAGAATGGGGTTCAAAAGTATCATATTTCACCGATAGATTCTTACTAACATTTGGCAACGATCGCAAGTTTTACAAAACTCAAATGTAACTTTGAAAAGCGTAGGCCAGTAAAAACCACATTGAAGCACCTTTTCTGTGGTTTTCTTCGAACTGAAGTGACCACCGTAAGCTTAGTCATGATAAAACGAAGGGACACTCTTGATTTCACAATCCGAGATGCAACATCGTATGATTTGGTCGGAATAGTATTTAAACAAGTACGGATCATCCCAATAGAAGTACTTGAATTGGGAAAGAAATTTATATTTATCTTGTTTCAACCAAAATGAAGGAGCTTCCTTAGTGACTAAATAGTTCACTATATCAGCATACCATGGATCGAAAGTAACAGAAAGGAGTTGTTCATCGGGAAAATTCTTCGTGAAAAAGATGATGTGTTTGGATGACGCGATAGATGGTCAGCAATGACATTGTCGGATGCTTTTTTGTCTTTGATCGTAATGTTGAATTCTTGGAGTAATAGGATCGAATGGATCAAACGAGACTTAGCATCCTGTTTAGCCAAAAGGTACCTAAGAGCGGAATGGTCAGTATAAACTGTAATATGTGAGCCAATCAAATAAGGTTGGAATTTTTCAAGCACAATGACTACTATTAGAAGCCCTTTTTAAGTGGTCATGTAATTGAGTTGAGCATTGTTAAGTGTCATACTAGTATAGTAGATGACATGAAGAATTTTGTTAATGCACTTTCCTAAGACAGCACCAACTACAAAGTTAGAAGCGTCACACATTATTTCGAAAGGAAGATCCCAATTGCTGAGTAAATGATGGGAGCAGAAACGAGTCTGTTTCCGAGACGTTCGAAAGAAGAAATACAATTTGAATTAAAGTCAAATGGAACATCTTTTCGAAGAAGAGTTATAAGAGATCGAGCAATTTTCCTTAACACAAAGCGTCGACAGAAACCAGCATGTCTAAGAAATGAACGAATGTTTTTGATAGATTTAGGAATGGGTAGATTCACAATTACTTCAACTTTCTCTTTCTCTACCTCAAAGTCTTTGATTGAAATGACATGCCCAAGGACAATCCCATGTCTAACTACAAAATGACATTTTCTCACTTTAACATTAAGTATTTGTTCTTGTACTGTTTAGGAACCAACTCAAGATGGTGTAAGCACTCGGGTTCCCAAAGATGGAAAAATCATCTATAAACACATTAAGAAAGCGTTCTATCATATCATAAAAGATGCTGACCATGCATCTTTGAAAAGTAGCATGAGCGTTGCAAAGGCTAAAATGGTATACTCGACACGTAAAGTGCCAAAGGGACACGTGAAAGTTGTTTTCTCTTGATCATCGAAAGCGATTGGAATTTGGTTATAGCTGGAATAACCATCAAGAAAGCAATAGAATTCATGACCAGCTAATCGTTCAAGCATTTAGTTGATGAAAGGAAGGGGAAAATGATCATTACATGTTGTAGCATTTAGTTTTCGATAAGCAATGCAAACACGCCAACCCGTTTGAGTACGAGTTGGAGTGAGTTCATTAGAATCATTCTTAATAACAGTAAGTCCAGATTTTTTAGGCATCACATGAATTGGGCTAACCTATAAACTGTCAGAGACTTGGTAGATGATTCCGTTATTTAGAAGTTTAAGAATTTCGTCTCAAACCGCATCCTTCATTTTTTGGTTAAGCCTTCGTTGTGCATCAAGAACAGGCTTGGCATCGTCAATTAAATGGATATGATGTTGAACAAGAGAGGGACTAATTGTCTTTATATCGGTGATTGACCCTCCAATTGCTTCTTTGTTTTTTGACAGAATTGAAAGAAAGGAAGCTTCTTGATTAAGAGAGATTTGAAGAGATTATTATGGGAAACGTTTTTTTAACATGTAAGTATGCGTACTTAAGATGATCGGGAAGGGTTTAAGGTCCAACCTCGGGCATTGCTCAATCAAAGGATTAGGTTGAAGTTTTGATTTAATTGTCACGACCTGAAATTCAGCATTTGTAAATCGACATCCATACTTTACTCATATTCGAATGCCGTTGATTCAAACGTTGAAACTTGATTCACGCCGGAGCTTATAACACATTAAGTACAACAACACAGTGGAAGAAAAATGGAATTTTATTGATACACAATACTTGATACAACAATTTGATACAAATGATTATCAACTTTATCAGAGACAAGATACAGCAGCAGAAAGACAATGTCTTCAATGCCAAACTCCAAAACTCTAAGCCAAAAGCTCGAACCACCATCACGTTGTAATGTAGCAAACTCGGTCCAGTTGCGATTGCCAAACCATAGATTCCAAAGATTGCGAAAAACTATATCTACTAGCTGATTATTTGGAAATATGACTCTAGTATGTCCGTGTGAAAAATTATGGGCACCCAGAGTTTAGAAAGGGAACAATAAACTCCAAGTCAATCATGGGACTGGTGTGAGCAAACGAAAATAGTTTTTATTTGAAAAAAAAAACAACAAAAGGAATTTAAAAATTGAAATTCGCAATGCTTTTTGGAAAATGAAACTACCATAAGGCCTCCCCTCACACACACAATTGTAAGCTCACAATTGGAGGAGATTTCTCCTTATGATAGTCAAATATGCTTGATACACAAAATCCATTTTGATATTATTATTAGCCTACAGTGCAGAAAACCTTTCGAAAGTATAATATTAATCTTAGCCAGTATAGGTACCATTATATTATGCTTGCTATAGCTACCAGCTGAGGTGGCAGGTTATACAACTAAAACCGTACAGGGCGTGTATTGTTTTTGTATTTCTAACAAATGGTCAGGCTAAGGAACTTCCTATGCCACATGGGTACGCCTTTGGAGGGACGCCCCGAGAACTTAACCAGCTCTCTGCCAACACAAGGCCGGGTTACCTCTGTAACTAGGTAACTACTACACGAGTATGTCATTC
The DNA here is from genome assembly GCA_030765085.1 of Allium cepa. Classification (NCBI taxonomy): domain Eukaryota; kingdom Viridiplantae; phylum Streptophyta; class Magnoliopsida; order Asparagales; family Amaryllidaceae; genus Allium; species Allium cepa. The sequence goes on along the minus strand of CM060940.1, from coordinate 541,828,105 downwards.
CCCGGTCGTTACCGACTTTATCCTAGCGCTCAACACCAACAACCACAAAGCAATAAATTTGCAGCATCTATATAGGTTAAATATCCGGGCTCCATACCATGATACCACCCTTTTCCAGAAGGAAATGGACGTACCCTAAAGGGCGCGACCCTCATAACCTTGCTGCATTCTTCGTGTTTCAACCATTTTCGGTTTGTGAGGTCTTGATGAGTTCTCATCCACAAAGCTACGCTTTCATAAAAGCCTTGCTTCGATCAATAAATGATCAGCAGCACTTCGTATGCCACATTACCAAATTGGGAATGTGTCACTAGTAACCATCAACTGCATAACCAATGATCTCGTACGTCTCAGAGAAGGGTGTTAAGCTAAGAGAATAAATTCTCCACCACCAAACAGAAATGTATTTGATAGAAACCAGCTCTACATCTCAAAGTGTAACATCAGACATACATCCATACAAGTCTGTTCAGGGTTTGAATAGAATCAAAGGCACTTCAAAAGAAGCCCTTGCAATCCGGATAATCCCAAATCACGTCCGGACTCCCATCACAAACGGTGATCAAATCTCTATACCGGGGCCGCTCGGTGCAGAGACATTACATTCGACAGGTAATCCATTCGCTTTCGAAAATACCCGGTCTTCACCACCGGTCTTCAAATGCTATCTTTCGCCGTATCATTATTCGGAACGGGTTTTATGACACAAAGTCCTCTCCCGGCTAAACCGAATAATGAGCGCATATTTTTAAAACCATATGGATATAGTGGGATTTTAGTTAAGTCACATCTTTAAAGCCCAAAACCTTTCTTTTGAATGGTTAAAACAATTTCCATTTCAAATCTTTTACACAAAAGATACACCTTTTAATCTTTTAAACAAAAGATCCACCCTTGAAGATCCTCTTCAATTTGAAAACAAAGTTCACCAATATTCACAAAGATTCATTCACAGCGTTCAAAACAATTTTCAATTTGATTCACCTATAACTTGAAAACATTTCAACAAAAACTGTAAATTTTCCTTTTATATAAAAGCTGTTATTGTTTGAAAACAAAAGTCTTTCGTTTCAGAAAAATCCGATCAAATACGCACAAGTTATAGCCTTTAAAAGTATAAACTTGGTTTAAATTTAAATTCCTAAAATAATACATTTAAAATGGTTTAAAACCCATATTATATAACTTGTTGAACCAAAATTTCTAAGCATATATTTATAGAAATCAACTTCAAATCTTAAATTCAAATTCAAATCAAAATATTTTAATTTCAAAACTTTAACAAGTTATCTAAAATAATTTTATTTCAAAACTCCTTTCAAAAGCTTTTCATATTAACCCAATTCCATTTCTAATGCAATTTTGGGTTCAAAATTCAATTTTTAAAATCATTTCATTATTTTAAATAAAATAATATCAAATTCAAATATCTTTGACTTAACCAAATCCTCGTGAAATCCATATTTGTGTGTGTATAGTGTAGTCCAGGGGTTTTACACAATAGTGCAACATCATCAATCATTACATATTCAAGCACAACAATATCGAGAAGCGGTATTATCCTATAATGCTTATCTTCATTCATAGATTCACAGATAAATAATATAAATTCATCATAGATAAATAAATTACATACAACTCAAATCAAAATAATTCATATCACAAAGCATCACACATCAGGGATATTAAACAATTCAAAGCATTCAATACAATCCAAACATCCATAAGTAAGATTAATTAATCATCTGATTAATTTAAACTAGATTAAATTACTTATGAATAAATTACTAATCCCGGTTAATTAACATTAATTAATTTAAAACCATTTTAATTAATTATCCTTTAATTATTTATTAATTAGCCTTTAATAATAAATTAATTATCCTTTAATTATTAATTAATCAACCTTAATTAATAAATAAATCAACCTTTAATCATTAAATAATTAACCTTTAATTATTTAATTATCTTTTAATTAATTTTCTTTAATTAATTACAATAAGTGATTATTCCTAATCACTTATATTAATAAATCACAAATTAATTACATCGAGTAATTATCCTTTAATTACTTAATTAATCAACTTGTATCGCTAATTAATTACTTTTAATTAAGTTACTATTTTTAAGTAAATAATTACCTCTACTTATCATTAAATTAATCAATTATCCTAAATTACTTACATTAAGTAATTTACCTTTAATTAATTAACTTAATTAATAAATCATTTAATTAATTAAATTAATCATTGTTTAATTTAATCACAGTAATTAATTAGCATTAAATTAATTACACAATGTAAATAGCTTTAATTTAATTACGCAAAGTAATTAGTTTTTAAACTAATTACACAAAGTAATTATTTATTAATTAACTTTAAAAACATTCAATCTTTAAGCCTTTAATCTTTGAAACAAAATTATTTTTAATTCATACATTAACTTAAGACTTTAAAGTCAAATAACAATTTAAAACATCACTCTTTTAAATTAATTTCTTAATTAAGCTTAAACTTGATTAACTTTAAAATAATTTACTTTAATCCTAATTTCAAACTAAATTAAAACGTTTATTATCCTACAAGAATAAATCAGAAATGGTCTAAGACTTGTTTTAATTAATATTTTGAATAAAAATTTGTTTTATTTTAAAATCTAAAACTTGTTATCATACCAAACACTCAAACCCGAGCCACCCTCGTGTTTGTGACGACCCGAAATTTTTAAGCAATTAAAATTGGAATATTCAATTGATTTTGAATATTTAAATGTTAATTTTTAACTTGAATTCAAATATCACCAATGACTTGATAATTAAATTATTGAATTATATAGTTTAAACATGGAATCATATAATTTGAAATTAGATAAAACGCTAAATCTGGAGTTTCAAGCCTGTTAAAAATAATTCGAAGGCTTATTAAATTTATATTGATAGCACCGAAGGTAGTAAAAGTGTTAAAATTGAATTTGTAAGTGTTTTGATCGGTTCTGAAATTTATATCGTTTAAATTTGAATTTAAAAATAGCCTTCTGAGGCACAGTCTCGGATTTCGACGAAACCAGTTCCATTGGATCCGTAATATTGTGTTATTATCGGGTTTCAATTTTCGTAGCATTTGGAGTGGTTGTATGAGCGTACGATAAGTAAATGCGCTGCAAATTTAATTGAAAAATAAAAAATAAAAAAAATATAAGGGCAAAATCAGCAGCCATCTTCTTTCTGAGCGAGCCGACTTTGTTTCATCTCCGTGTTCCCTCTTTTTATAACAGCACGCAAACATCCTCTGAATCAACTTTTTATCAGCCGAAACTTCGTTCTTTTAAATCGGAAAAAAATCTTCTCCCTTTCTCTACAATTAAAAATCAAGTTCATCTTTTTAAACGAAAATCAGTTCGTTCAATAAGGAAAGCAAGAAATAAATATGGCCGAATGTTTTTCCTTTCCTCATCCCCATTTTCAAATCAGTTCGTTTTTAGAAAAAAATGGCGTAATGAAATTAAGCTCGCAAGGGGGGATCTTGAAATCGAAGTCGCGAGCGAGGCCTTGTTGGTTCCAGGCCGAGGCCGCCTTAAGGAGGGAGTTCGTCAAAGCAGAGCAGCGTTTAGATCTAAGGTGTGCGATTCTCATTTTCGCAAGGCTTGAAGGTGGAGCTTATAGGCTCGATTCGATTTCGACAGTGGATCGTAGGTGCTGGGTTCGGGGTAGCAGCGATGCTAGCCAGTGGTAACGGCTGGGCTTCAAGCCGGAGTGCATGGTTCTTCTCAAGCTCGCGTGGTGATAGGGCAAGGACTGATCACGTTAGCTCGATGGGCGGCAACTCGAACGCGTCAGGGTGGGCGAATTCCTCCAGAGTCCTCAAGGTTAAAACCTGTTATTTCACCTATCTAATTTCTTTTGATTCATGCTCGAATTAATTTAAAGGGGATCCTAAAAGTAAGATAAGTTCTGGGCAGTTTTGAATAAATTAGAATGTGTTGAGAATTTAAGGCTAGTCTGGAATAGGATTTGGAAATTGAATGAGCAAATAAAATGATAGTTTAATATTATAAAAAAATATGTAGAAAGAAATATATATATATATATATATATATATATGATAGGTCAGATATATATATTTAGCTTGCTGTTTAATTTCAAGATATGTATTGTTGGTTAGAATATACACACACACCCTGTTAATAAAATTTATGTTTGGTCCGGCGAAAGGAATGTGTAAACTAAGTTGGTTAAAATATCATTTAAAATTATTTTAAATCAAATTAACAAAATGGAAGTTTATTTTCGACAAGTTCGAATATTGATTAATCGTAAATTGTTTTAAGGTCTATAACCATGAAGAAATGATTGAAGTGGAAATACTGCGAATTAAAAGCAAAGGTGAGTTAATCTCACTCAGTAAAATTTAAATTTAAATGATTAAATTTAAATAATTGTTTGAATGGCTGAATTGATTGATGTGATATAGTATGATATTTTGGAGTTGGCATATTATATTGTGCTAATGTCTATGGATGCAGGGAAACAGGTTGGAGGGATCCAACTGGACCCCTCAACATTTATTTAAAATTATTTAATATCCTATGTTGAGATTATTTGATATTCTATGATGGATTATATTGAAACATTGAATGCTATGGTTCGATTGGATATAAATAGATATGATGAATTACCAAAAATATATAAATTGGATTTGGAAAGATAATAAAAGAAGTGAATTTGTAAGTAAAATAATTATAGAAAATTGAATAAGTTTAAGAATGAATTGGAAAAGAAATAAAGTGCCTTTAAAATTCTATTAAATAAATCTTAAGTTTAGTAAGGGAAATTTGAATAATAAGAAGATTAATGAATTTTATATTTTAAAAGAATAAAACATTTAATTAAAATTTAAGATTCAATTTATTGAAAATAATGAAGAAGAAATTTGGAAGAAGCTGAAATTGGTATATTTCAGTTAAATGGTATAAAATCAAACGGAAAATAATAGAAAAAAATATAAAGTCATAATTAATGAATTTGAGAGAAACTAAGAAGTAGAGAAATTTATTTCAAATGGAATAAATTGGGAATCAAATTGGAAAATTGACTTGAGTGATTGAAGTTGGAATTCTCCCTGGATAACCAAGTACGTTTTCAAGTAAATTTTTAAATATAAGTTAATAGTTTTAAAATTTGTTTTAAAAGGTATGTTTTGAAAAATTTATTATTTCTAATATCTAAATTCTAAAGTAAGTATTTTCTCAAATCTGTTATAGTAGTAATTAATTAAAAAGTGACTTAGTATTTTGTTTCAAAAGTAAAAAATCTAGTTTTATATTTTATTTAGTAACTTTATTTTCAAATATTCATATAGTATGTATTTTAACAAATCCTTGAAGTAGTTTTAAAATAAATGTTTTAAAGTACATTTCAAAGTAAAGTGTTTCAAATTATTTTAAAATCTAGTTTTGTGCTTGGTAACTTCAGTGGAGATAGAAAATATTTGGGAAAGTTTATTCTGGAAAGAAAGATGGTTTTGAAAACGTTTTCAAAGGATTGAAAATAGAAATATATCTTGTAAAGATATTTTTGAGGTTAATAAATAATTTGGAAAATTATTTATTGTTGGATGGATGTTTGTGAATATTAATTGGTAGTTAAATAACCGACTATCAATATTGGACAAATGCGTTGATCGTTTCGAAGAGACCGGGATCGAGATTTATTTCCCGAAAACCACTTCGATCCGGTTTGTACGTTTCGTGAAAACGATTTTGGATTCGAAGATGGAGCAGTGAAGTGCAAGGGCTAGTCGCTACTAATCCTGAGGATATTTCCAAAATGGATGTAGTAGGAGTAGTGCCTTCGGTTCCGTTCGAACCCGGGACGGACTTGTATGGATGAATGCTTGCGAAACATCGTCAGGTGGACGATGGGCATTCTAAGGGTTATGTTCTATAAAAGGTAACGCTTAGCCTCAAGCCTCATCAAATGGGAATGACAGAAAATCAGGTGTTATGCAGCAAGGCTAGGTGGGTAGCACCCAAGCAGGGTGGGGTCATTCCAGTCTAGATGTCCCTTATTTTTTCGGCTTAGTGGGCGGTTGCTGATCCCAACCGCGGGGTGATCTCACTCGGGACTGTCCAGTAAGGGATGGTCCCGGTCTTGTGTTGCAGGGGAGCGGGCGTACTCCTCGGTACGGTGATCTAGGCCCCGTACTGTGACAGGTGGTACCCCAGTGCCTAGTCATTGGTTGGAAATCCATTCTCCCTACGAACCTTGTACGAGTTTTGTTTGTATTACCCACTCTGTGGCTAGTAGCTGGAATTTAATAATGTAACAATTTCGGCTATTTTATAAGTACTTGTATATAGACCCTATTAAAATATCAGAGGATTTCTATAAAAATTGTTTTAGCTATCATAAGGTAAAAACCCGACATGTTTATTTATGGCGTGGTCTTACGAGATGCTTTTGTTTCCAAAGGATTTTGAAACTTTAATAATCAATTGGGTGTGATTTTCTCACACTGGTATTCCAGACTGACTCGGGTGTTATTTAACTGTAATGCTTGGGTCAGACCGAGTATTATAGAATACAGGATATGATGTTGTGGAGCTCAGGAGACGAGCTGGATGACGATACGTACTCCCGTACTTGTATTTATATATTATTCCGCTGTTGAGTTGTTGTGTATCCATTGTATTGTATTGATGTGAGCTGTGACTGATGTACTCTGATGATGTAATGTATGTAAATATATATATTTGATTTTGAGTAAAGATTATTTACTATCTACTATATTTTATTCCGCTGCGATGGTTAGATTCTGATGTTGATTTTGTTTTCTCTTCTTCTACCTCTTCTTCTTAAACCCAAATGGTTCGTATTTTTGTGCAACTTGAGTTGATTGTTGTAGAATAGCGTTGACTCAAGGGGTACGGATTTGCGGGCTGTTACACTTGGTATCAGAGCTTAGTTTGGTGATAACCTTGGCTCTGGTGGGAAATTACTCAATTAGAGTTCGTAGTACTCTAAATGAGTTTGAGCGTATTAATAGATATGAGCGCGTTTTTGTTAGTGAATATAAAAATGGTTTTATATTGTGTTGATTGGTTTATTGAGTGGCATATGAACCTTCGTCGGCACAGTCTGGACAACTGTATCGAAGGGGTTTCTAAACACTTGAATAGAACAATTGATACAGTATTGTTTTAAATGTGGGTGAATGAAATAATTTTACCCAAAATATATTTTGATATAAAAGAAATATTTTCTTAAATTATTATATAACTTGGATGTTTGGATGATCATATTTAAAAAAAAAATAAAGTTATAAAAATTGGAATTACTTTTATGATCAAACGGAAATAAATTATATGAGCATAAATTATATAATTGGGTTATAATTAAAATTGAATTCAAATTAAATTGGGAATTTAAAACCCCGGAGATTTTGGAAATGTTTTTCGAAGTGTTTTGAAAACAATAATAGCATTGTTGTTTTAAAAAGGTATTTCTGAAAGGAAATTGTTTCAATAATTTTTGGGAAAGGATATACCATTGAATTCACTTCAGTCGCTGGAAAATAATCCTGGTGATGACTGCGCAGCATCACTAGTATTCATTTTCGAGTTTCTAAGTGACGAATTGCTGCCAAATTGATTTGTTCAGAAAATAACCTGTTTGTTTTGAAATTTCAAAGGAAATTTGTTGGGAATAAAACAGGATTGGTTTAACTTTTGAGAAATGTGATTTGTGATGTTGGAGATTTTAAATGGTTTGAAACCAAAAGCTGGGTGTTTAAAAAAAAATCTGGATAAGATAAGTTGTAAGCTTATAAATGGAAATTGTTTGTAAATAAGGAAGAAATTTAAGCTTTGGATAATGGAATATAAATCTAAAGTGAAAAGTTAAAATGAAATTAACTTGGATTGGAGAATAAAATTTAACTGGATTAAAATAAATTGAATAAGCTAAAAATAATATCTAGTTGTATTCGAATTTAGTTACAATCGAATTGAATTAAATAAAACTGAGTTAAAATAAAATTGAATTGGAATAAGGATTCAATTAAGTTATTAAATGAAATTAAATTTTTACCTGGATAACTGGGAAATAAGTTGGATAAGAATTAGATTGAGTTAAATAAATCAGAATGACTTGTAAAAGAATTAAAAATCCATGAAATAAAAATATGCTTGGGTTATAAATAAGCATAAGGCTTGGATTAAAAATAAAAGATGAATATATTCAAGCCTAGAATGAGTGTGATTGTATGAATATAAGTTGTGACTTGTTAAATTTGAAGGTGAGATAGAAAACCCAAAAATAAATATCTTTGGTGAATTGGAAAATAAACAGAAAAGCCAAACTTGAATTATAAAATAATGTGAACTAAGAAAATTAAATGAAGTGATATTTGGAATTAAAAATCAAGTATTGAACTATAAATAGGGGAGAACTAATTTGATAATAAATTAGTTGATGAAATATGTAAATGGAGTTCAATGTAGTTAAATAGAAGCCGAATGGTAATCTAATAATGAAGATTGGAAATAAAACTCAAGTTATAAATCCAATTCGACTTGAATTGTTAGTGATGTAAATGTAATTGAATTGTGAGTTAATAAAATTGGATAGTAAATTGAAAGGTGAATAGAAGGACCAAAACTTGAGTTATAAATTAAAATTTAACTTGGAGTGTTAACAAATTAAATATAATTGGGAATATATCGAATAAAAATGTGATTTGATTAAAATAGTAATGGGACGGTTTGTATTGTGAATAAAATCCAAATATGTGGAAATAAATTGGATATGGCCTTGTAATCAATTGAGTTAAGCTGAGTATAAAAGAGAAAATTTACATGTAAAATGAAAATGAGCTTAAATATAAATTTGAATAAACTGAAATAAATTGACTTAAGCTGAATAAATTGAAGAGAGTTGAATTTAATTCAACTTAAACCAAGTTTAATGATATTGGATTAAATTTGAATCAAGTAAAAATAAATATGGATTAAAATAAAACTTGGTGGGTTGTAATAATATTTAAGAAAATGGAAAATTCGTAATGGATTGAGTGGATAAGTTAATTATACTGAATAAGTGAATGGATGGGATAAATAAGAACCAAAGGAAGTATGGTTTAAATAAGTTGAGAAATGATTATTGAATGAAATAGCTTGGATTGTCTTCTAGCTAGATAAAATAGTTTGGGATAAACAAATGTGGAATGGAATGTATATGAATGGATTGTGAATAAAATTGAGATGAAATGCGTCGAACTAAAAAGTGATTGTGAATGAATTAAAAAAAAGATAAGCCGCATTCTTAAAAATGCTAAATAAGGTACGCCTACGTAATAAAAATAGAAAATATGAACTGTTTTTGGTTTTTCCGACCGTGTGGGTCGATGTATATATATTTATCTCTTTTGTCAAATTTCAAAAGCTCCTCCGTACAAAGGGGACTCTGCCGAAATTTTTCAGAAATTTTGGAAATTAGAAAATTTTTGGAAAATTTTGTTAACGACAAACAAATTCAAATTGGAAACTAAAATAAGTTAGTAAATGAACCCAATTTAAAGTAATGACATGAATTAGTAATAAATGACAAATAAAATTTATATATGTAGAGTTATAGATAAATTGAATTCATATGGAAATGAAAGAATCGATTTGAATAGAAATGGATATAAATTAAAGTGGTAAAGTGAAAATAAATGTAAGAAACATATAAAATGCTTATGTTAAGTAAGGAATGGAAAATTTCTTAATTGGGAATTGATAATGTAAATATATTCCAAGTCAATATTGGAATGAATAGATATTGACATTTTGTGAGAAAGTGGATAAAATGTTTTTGGAATATTGTGATTGGATATTATTGTTATAAAGGATATGCAGGTTTGAAAAAAAAAGGGGAAAGAGAAAAATTTGGATTTGATTTCAAGAAAATAAATTTGAAATGACCGACAAAAAGGTATGTATTTAAATTTGGTATGAATTTGATTGGGATTTGGATTGAGCCACTTGGCCTTTTGTTTTCTTTTGAGATTTGGGGGCCGTAGAGCCATTTTTGTAGTTGTACCGAGCTAGCCGCGCAAAGGAGATGCTGGCAAAAATTTTCGGAAATTTAGGAAGTTAGAAAAATTTTGAGAAAATTTTGATAACTTAAAATTTGAATTTAAGTTTAAATTTGAATTGATAAGTAGGTGATATTGATTGGGACTTATGGATAAGTTGAAAAGTTAGAAAGGAAGTTGGGGTGTCTTTGATTAAAAGATTGTTTTGGCAAGTTGTTAAAAACTATTTGGGTTTGAAAGGAAAAAGTTAATGGGTATTGGATCATTCTTCCTAATTAGTAATTTCGGGGACGAAATTCTTTTAAGGGGGGAGGAATGTGACGACCCGAAATTTTTAAGCAATTGAAATTGGAATATTAAATTGATTTTGAATATTTAAATGTTAATTTTTAACTTGAATTCAAATATCGTCAATGACTTCATAATTAAATTATTGAATTATATAGTTTAAACATGGAATCATATAATTTGAAATTGGATAAAACGCCGAATCTGGAGTTTCAAGCCTGTTAAAAATAATTCGAAGGCTTATAAAATTTATATTGATAGCACCGAAGGTAGTGAAAGTGTTAAAATTGAATTTGTAAGTGTTTTGATCGGTTCTGAAATTTATATCGTTTAAATTTGAATTTAAAAATAGCCTTCCGAGGCACAGTCTCGGATTTCGACGAAACCAGTTCCATTGGATCTGTAATATTGTGTTATTATCGGGTTTCAATTTTCGTAGCATTTGGAGTGGTTGTATGAGCCTACGATAAGTAAATGCGCTGCAAATTTAATTGAAAAAAATAAAATAAAAAAATATAAGGGTAAAATCAGCAGCCATCTTCTTTCTGAGCGAGCCAACTTTCTTTCATCTCCGTGTTCCCTCTTTTTATAACAGCACGCAAACATCCTCTGAATCAACTTTTTATCAGCCGAAACTTCGTTCTTTTAAATCGAAAAAAAATCTTCTCCCTTTCTCTTCAATTAAAAATCAAGTTCATCTTTTTAAACGAAAATCAATTCGTTCAATAAGGAAAGCAAGAAACAAATATGGCCGAATGTTTTTCCTCTCCTCATCCCCATTTTCAAATCAGTTCCTTTTCAGAAAAAAATGGCGTAATGAAATTAAGCTCGCAATGGGGGATCTCGAAATCGAAATCGCGAGTGAGGCCTTATTGGTTCCAGGCCGAGGCCGCCTTAAGAAGGGAGTTCGTCAAAACAGAGCAGCGTTTAGATCTGAGGTGTGCGATTCTCATTTTCGCAAGGCTTGAAGGTGGAGCTTATAGGCTCGATTCGATTTCGACAGTGGATCGTAGGTGCTGGGTTCGGGGTAGCAGCGATGCTAGCCAGTGGTAACGGCGGGGCTTCAAGTCGGAGTGCATGGTTCTTCTCAAGCTCGCGTGGTGATAGGGCAAGGACTGATCACGTTAGCTCGATGGGCGGCAACTCGAACGCGTCAGGGTGGGCGAATTCCTCCAGAGTCCTCAAGGTTAAAATCTGTTATTTCACCTATCTAATTTCTTTTGATTCAAGCTCGAATTGATTTAAAGGGGATCCTAAAAGTAAGATAAGTTCCCGGCAGTTTTGAATAAATTAGAATGTCTTGAGAATTTAAGGCTAGTCTGGAATAGGATTTGGAAATTGAATGAGCAAATAAAATGATAGTTTAATATTATAAAAAAAATATGTAGAAAGAAATATATATATATATATATATATATGACAGGTCAGATATATATATTTAGCTTGCTGTTTGATTTCAAGATATGTATTGTTGGTTAGAATATACACACACACCCTGTTAATAAAATTTATGTTTGGTCTGGCGAAAGGAATGTGTAAACTAAGTTGGTTAAAATATCATTTAAAATTAGTTTAAATCAAATTAACAAAATGGAAGTTTATTTTCGATAAGTTCGAATATTGATTAATCGTAAATTGTTTTAAGGTCTATAACCATGAAGAAATGATTGAAGTGGAAATGGACTGCGAATTAAAAGCAAAGGTGAGTTAATCTCACTCAGTAAAAATTTAAATTTAAATGATTAAATTTAAATAATTGTTTGAATGGCTGAATTGATTGATGTGATATAGTATGATATTTTGGAGTTGGCATATTATATTATGCTAATGTCTGTGGATGCAGGGAAGCAGGTTGGAGGGATCCAACTGGACCCCTCAACATTTATTTAAAATTATTTAATATCCTATGTTGTGATTATTTGATATTCTATGATGGATTATATTGAAACATTGAATGCTATGGTTCGATTGGATATAAATAGATATGATGAATTACCAAAAATATATAAATTTGATTTGGAAAGATAATAAAAGAAGTGAATTTGTAAGTAAAATAATTATAGAAAATTGAATAAGTTTAAGAATGAATTGGAAAAGAAATAAAGTGCCTTTAAAATTCTATTAAGTAAATATTAAGTTTAGTAAGGGAAATTTGAATAATCATAAGATTAATGAATTTTATATTTTAAAAGAATAAAACATTTATTTAAAATTTAAGATTCAATTTATTGAAAAGAATGAAGAAGAAATTTGGAAGAAGCTGAAATTGGTATATTTCAGTTAAATGGTATAAAATCAAACAGAAAATAATAGAAAAAAATATAAAGTCATAATTAATGAATTTGAGAGAAACTAACAAGTAGAGAAATTTATTTCAAATGGAATAAATTGGGAATCAATTTGGAAAATTGATTTGAGTGATTGAAGTTGGAATTCTACCTGGATAACCAAGTACGTTTTCAATTAAATTTTTAAATATAAGTTAATAGTTTTAAAATTTGTTTTAAAAGGTATGTTTTGAAAAATTTATTATTTCTAATATCTAAATTCTAAAGTAAGTATTTTCTCAAATCTGTTATAGTAGTATTTATTTAAAAAGTGACTTAGTATTTTGTTTCAAAAGTAAAAATCTAGTTTTATATTTTATTTAGTAACCTTATTTTCAAATATTCATATAGTATGTATTTTAACAAATCCTTGAAGTAGTTTTAAAATAAATGTTTTAAAGTACATTTCAAAGTAAAATGTTTCAAATTATTTTAAAATCTAGTTTTGTGCTTGGTAACTTCAGTGGAGATAGAAAATATTTGGGAAAGTTTATTCTGGAAAGAAAGATGGTTTTGAAAACGTTTTCAAAGGATTGAAAATAGAAATATATCTTGTAAAGATATTTTTTAGGTTAATAAATAATTTGGGAAATTATTTATTGTTGGATGGATGTTTGTGAATATTAATTGATAGTTAAATAACCGACTATCAATATTGGACAAATGCGTTGATCGTTTCGAAGAGACCGGGATCGAGATTTATTTCTCGAAAACCACTTCGATCCGGTTTGTACGTTTCGTGAAAACGATTTTGGATTCGAAGATGGAGAAGTGAAGTGCAAGGGCTAGTCCCTACTAATCCTGAGGATATTTCCAAAATGGATGTAGTAGGAGTAGTGCCTTCGGTTCCGTTCGAACCCGGGACGGACTTGTATGGATGAATGCTTGCGAAACATCGTCAGGTGGACGATGGGCATTCTAAGGGTTATGTTCTATAAAAGGTAACACATAGCCTCAAGCCTCATCAAATGGGAATGACTGAAAATCAGGGGTTATGCAGCAAGGCTAGGTGGGTAGCACCCAAGCAGGGTGAGGTCATTCCAGTCTAGATGTCCCTTATTTTTTCGGCTTAGTGGTCGGTTGCTGATCCCAACCGCGGGGTGATCTCACTCGGGACTGTCCAGTAAGGGATGGTCGCGGCCTTGTGTTGCAGGGGAGCGGGCGTACTCCTCGGTACGGTGGTCTAGGCCCCGTACTGTGACAGGTGGTACCCCAGTGCCTAGTCATTGGTTGGAAATCCATTCTCCCTACGAGCCTTGTACGAGTTTTGTTTGTATTACCCACTCTGTGGCTAGTAGCTGGAATTTAATAATGTAACAATTTCGGCTATTTTATAAGTACTTGCATATAGACCCTATTATAATATCAGAGGATTTCTATAAAAATTGTTTTAGCTATCGTAAGGTAAAAACCCGACATGTTTATTTATGGCGTGGTCATACGAGATGCTTTTGTTTCCAAAGGATTTTGAAACTTTAATAATCAATTGGGTGTGATTTTCTCACGCTGGTATTCCATACTGACTCGGGTGTTATTTAACTGTAATGCTCGGGTCAGACCGAGTATTATAGAATACATGATATGATGTTGTGGAGCTCAGGAGACGAGCTGGATGACGATACGTACTCCCGTACTTGTATATATATATATATTATTCCGGTGTTGAGTTGTTGTGTATCCATTGTATTGTATTGATGTGAGCTGTGACTGATGTACTCTGATGATGTAATGTATCTAAACAGATATATTTGATTTTGAGTAAAGATTATTTACTATCTATTATATTTTATTCCGCTGCGATGGTTAGATTCTGATGTTGATTTTGTTTTCTCTTCTTCTACCTCTTCTTCTTGAACCCAAATGGTTCGTATTTCTGTCCAACTTGAGTTGATTGTTGTAGAATAGCATTGACTCAAGGGGTACGGATTTGCGGGCTGTTACAGTGTTTTTCCCTAGTATTCCCCTAGAAACTCGCTTCCACGCTTTCCTTCAAGTAAAACACGAAACCATCCTGAGATCAACCCGAGCCTCCTTCTTCTCCCCTAACTCAACCAACCCAGACAATATCACAGTGCACACATGCATGGCGACTCCATGCCACTCCGACCAACCTTCCGTCTCTCGACAAGTCAACGAACCTCTCGCCGTCGCACACGACCTCACAGAAGAAAGAACCCGATAGCAAAACAAAAATCGAGCACTCAAATGAAAATCTAGAACCAACCAGATTAACAAAACCTCACCGCGACGAAGAACTACACCATTGCAGCTCACGTCCTTCCGACTATAGTTGCGCCACGACCTCCAGCAACGATTCCCCCACATGCGTTCGCCTCTCGTCGACCATTGATTCCACATGAGCTCGAGAACTACGACAACTCAAAATGTTACTTTAAACCCTAAATCAACATCGACTGACTTCACTGAAGACTTAAAAATTTATTCACCATTTTTCTGATGATCACCAGCCTCAAGCTCCCTTTAGTGATGATCCGACCCCACGCCTTTCGCCGATCGCCAGAAATCACCCAATCTTTGATTCCGTTCAACTTGCAATTTCTTTCGATTTTCAAACTTAAAAATCATGATTATATTTTTAAAAATCATAGATTTCGATAACAAATCAGATTATATACTTGAAACAACAAATCATTCAAGCTGAGATTTTGAGATGGTTTATATTCATCTGTTTTTCTCGATTTTCCAGAAAATACTTTAATAAACTATACTTAAAATTATTTTTAAAACTTAAATCATGATTATACTAACATATTTTGTTTTAAACTTAAAGCCTAAGGATAGTGAGAAAGAGAGAATATGAATTTTTAACAGGTTTTGAAACTGTAATTTGAATAGAGCATTAACATACATATACACAAGCATGCACAGGCTTATTCAAACATTTCTCATAATATACTTCAAGTATCAATTCAAACATCAAGATATAGAAGGGAAATCAAGTGGGTTTGCTCACCTGATTTGCTAAATAGAGCAATAGTTCTATAATTCCTGATCTGGAAGTGTTGTTAATTTGACCTGAACTTTGATTTTTATCTTGAATCCTGAGCTTGATCTTAATGTTTGTTGCATGCTTTAATCCATTTTGAATTGATCTTGAATCTTGCTAGCTCTTGAATCAATTATGTTTGAACAGGAATCATGTTTTGTTGAAGTTGGACTTTGATCTTTGCTTGATACTAACTTTAGTTGCTTTAGATTTTTAAACTGAAGTTGATTTTTATTTCTGATTCTTTGGTTTTTCTCAGGTTTTACCTTTATTTTAGAAAAATGGAGATGAAAGAAATTTAAGAGGTGAAGAAAATAAGCATGTTTCTTCTTTGATAATTTTATATATTTAATTTTAAAAGAAATTAAGCCACTTGTTCATCTAAACTTACACATGTAAATACATTTATTCCTTATTCTACAAATGTTGATTACATGTGTTAATTGTGTTACACTTGTTAAAACAAATAAATTTATGGTTAGACCTTTATTTAATTAATTTATAATTTATGTTTTAAACCTTTTCATTTTATAATTTGTGAATCATATTTTTATTTTATACATGTATATGTTTTTAATTTATATATACTGGAGCGTAAATATGTAAATGGAATGCAAGGGCATTTTTAGAATTTCAAAAAGACATCGAGTAAATTAGTTCAACGAATTTTCATTATTAGTAGTAGAGATATATATACACACACTTTATTGATTTCAAAAGATACATATGTGTAGTTTAAAGAGAAAGAATATTATTTCTTTATTAATATCTTATTCAAATCTTATTAATTTTCAAAAGATATGTATATATGTATATTTTAAACTTTTATTTCTTGTTTTATATTTGCATTCATGCATTTTCAATTTTTTATATTTATACAACTTAATAAGAAAATGATTTGAAATCCAAATTATACATTACTAATTCATATACATTAATTCCTTGGAAATATAAGGTCAATAAATCCAATTTTATTTCTAAAATATTTATTTTTGAAATTCAAATTCACAATTCAATTTACAATCAATTTGTATCTACAAATGAATAAACAAACAAATATCTTATTTAATTTGGAAAATATCAGATTTATTCACAATTTAATTCAAAAATTTATATTAATTACCAAATTAATTTTATCTTAAAACCGGGATCGTTACATTAATGGTAAGGGTTCCAAACGGAAGCGCAAAACCCATTTCGTCTGGCTCATCATGAAGTAGTTGTTCGTATTCAATCTCACGTTCGTGGTTTAGGTCAACTATTTCATTATCAAAAGTTTCCTAAATGAAGTTAACTTCCCGCTTGGTCACATGGTTCATTCAACTAATTTTCAAGATTGAAGATGTTAAGATCTAAAATATTGTTTTCAAAAGAAATTTTCATCGAACCATTCTGATGATTGATTAGAGCATTCGAAGTTGCCAAGAAAGGTCTGCCTAAAATCAGTGGAATTTGACTCATTGGATTGCTCACGGATTGAGTCTCCAAAATGATAAAATCAACAGGAAATATGCATCGACCGATTTTGATGAGTAAGTCCTCAATTTCTCCCATGAGTTTCTTTATCAAAGGATTGACAAATTAAAGAGTTACTTTCATCCGTTTTAGTTCACCCAAGCCAAGTTTCTGGTAAACTGAATAAGGAATCAAATTGACACTCGCATCCAAATCGAGTGAGCATTTGTTAATCGTTATATCTCCTATCATGCACGAGACTGTCAGACGTCTAGGATCTTTGTATTTAACGGGGATTGAATGGGACAAGACTTTGCTAAGTCCGATGACAAAGAAAACTTTAGGTACATGAGTGTGTTGTTTTTTAGTACACAAGTCCTTGAGAAACTTAGTGTAAGTTGGGACTTAATGAATGATATCAAGGAGCGGGATGTTAACTTTGACTTATTTTAAAAATTTCCAACATCCTTTCCATTTGGTCAGAATATTCCTTGGGTCGAAGACCATGTGGAAATTGAACACGATACTTAGTAGGTTGGTCTAATTGAGTAGAATAAGAATTAGGAGTGGAATTTGATTCGATGCTTGGCTCAATGTTTTGTTTAGATTCGGTTGTCATTTTTGAAGTATCGAGAGTGGTTTTCGATAAATCGTTTTTATTAACAACTTGTTTATCGATTTGTTTACCGAAACGCAAAGTCGTGATAGCACTCATTTGGGTTACGTTGCTAACTTGAGCAACATGGGCTTGGTTTGAATTCGTGTTTCGATTTTTGGGATTCGAAACAGGTTGATTTGGGATTGAGCCTCATTCATGTTCACTTATAGACGTGGTTATTGAGTCATTTGCATTTCAAGTTAAGCAAATGATTGATTCGTATTCTGCATGTATGAGGTTAACAAATTGTTGTTTGATTGGAGTCTTAGAGTGGTTGCTTTACCCAAATTTTCTAGACTTTTCTCAAGTAAACTTAATCGTTTATCATCTTGGGGAGAAAAAGATTGTTCCGATTGATTCTGAGACAAACCTGCAAAGTTTTATTGAAAATGATTGGTTTGATAGGGAAGATTCGAAGTATTGTTCGGATATGCTTAAGAAATTGGGACGAACCAAATTCATATTGGAATTATTTTGGTTTCAAGCAAATTTTGGATGATTTCTCCAACCAAGGTTGTATGTTGGAGAAAATGGGTCATTCTTAACCTTATTGAAAGCATTGAGTTTTTCGATCGAATTAGGGCACTGATCGGCCATGTGATTCAGATCGTTGCATTTATAACACATTGGTTGGGAAGCTTGGTTCATTTGGTTGGATGAAAAAATGTTGTCGAATTTATCAATCATTGCATCGATCGTAGCTTTCAAAACCAAAGATAATCCTATCGAGTGTGTGCTCGACCTTGAGTAAATTGATTTTTCGTTAGAAGTTCCCATTGGGATGACTTTTCAGCTAAGTTTCTAAGAAATTGCCAAGCATCATCGTGATGTTGAGCAAGAAAGTTGCCTTGGCACATCGATTCAAGCATGGTACGTGAGCTTTTTTCAAGTCAATCATTTAAGATTTGGCAAAGGATCCATTTTTCAAAATTATGGTGTGGACATTTTGTCAAAATTTCTTTAAATATTTCAAAGTATTTCTGAAAGGTTCACTCCTGAATTGATGAAAATTGACAATTTCATTCCAGATTTTAGTTGTTTTTTCTATAACCTTTTTAAGAAAAATTTAACGAATTCTTTCCAAGTTTTTACGGAGATAGATGGTAAGCTATACAACCATTTTTCAGCTAATCAGTAAGAGCAAATGAAATTAATCGAAGTTTGATTCCATCATCACAAAGTTCTTGGAGTTTAATAGTTGTGCAAACTTGTTCGAATTTCGTTAAGAAAATGTATGGGTCATCGTGTTCAAAATTGCCAAATTTTGGGATCATGACAATATGATTGGAATGAATTTAAAAATGGTTACCCATTGGGGCATGGTGGCGTGATGCAAAAAGGAATAGAAACTCCATCGAGAAAGATTCTATTTGTAACAACCCTGTATTTTATGGTTATTTTAAGTGTATCTTTCTTTAATTGATTTCTGATTTAAAAACTTTATTTTATTTATTAAAATGGATAAATTTTGTTATTTTAAATATAAATTTTTATTTTTATGTGAATTATAATTTCAAACATGAATAAATAGAATATTTTCCAAAAATGTGAATTTTTGATCAATATGGTCAAACTTTGACTTTTAAATTTAAAATTTAAATATTTGAATTTTTAATTTTATCTTTTATTATGAAAATAAATAAAATTTCAAGAATACTGCTTTCGTTTCGTTGAAATCCGATTTATGCTGTGAAAGTTACGATTTTTACAATATTGTGTGTAAAATGTTTTATTTAACAAAATTGTTTATTTTAATTTATATAAATAATATTTTTGTTTGTCAAATCATATTCTTATATGTGTAATATGACATGTTACGTTTTTATTTAATTTTTAAAACATTTTATAAGTGTAGCTATAATTTTTAAATGTTAATTGTACATTGTTTATATTTTTAAAGGCTAGTTTCAATTTAATAGTTATTTTCTCATTTATTTTATATTTTTCCTAAAATTATTTATTTATTTTCTTTTTTCACTTTATTTTGTTTTATTTTTCTATTTTATTTACTGAATTTTTATTTTCTTTATTTTGATTAAAAGAAATAGGAAATTCTAATGGACAAAGGTTTTTCATTTTCTTATGTCTTTTCATATAGCCTTGTCTTTTCAATTTCCTTTTGCCTTTTCATTTTTCTTGTAGCCATCCATTTTTTTTGCTATAGCCGTGTATTCCTCTACCTTTTCACATGAAAACTTCCTCATTCCCTCAAACTCAAAGCTAAGAAAAAAATTTGTAAGCCATGGTTTCACTTTTTACTTTTTTCTCCTTTGTTTTCATTGAATAGTTTTGCCTTCTTCTTACCTTAGCTTGTTCAGCCTCTACTCCACCTCAACTCCACCCACCATCACCTCCTCCACCTACAGCAGCCATCAGCCCCTCCTTTGACCAAAAATTAGTCCGTGCCATTTGTTGAAGCTAGCACCACCAATTTTGCACAAAACCCTTCCAAACATACCTAGAAATCACCATCCCCTTCGTATTTCACTTTGGCCAACCCCTTAGCCACCACCACCAGCAAGTTCACCTCCTTTAGCCGTAGCTCCATCCATCACCTGACATGTCTAGACTTAACCTAAGCATGGCCGAGCCCATGGGATGACCAAGCCGAGCCAAAAGTTGAACCAAACCTCACCTATTTGCCTTGATGTTTTGTATACAACACTTTGCAACCCTCCTACCTCTTCACACTCATGTAGCCGTGAATTTTGATGCCATACCTGACCCATACCTGAGCTATATCGCATCATGGCCGAGCTAAAGAGTCCCTAGACCAAACATTGGAGTGGTAAAAGCAAGGTCTAACTATTTTGTCCATTGTTGCATTTTAAATTCAAATCGTTTCAATGTGTTTTGTGTTAAAAATATGTATATACATTGTCTTGTTTGTTATGTTTTTGTTATTGATAAAAGATCATATATTGGCTCTCTCCACTAACTTGAAACCATAATCGTGCTATGTCGTGCCGTATCATGCTTTCTGGATTTATTCGGTGTGTTTTGATTTGTTATCTCCAGCTTAAAGGTGAGTAATCACGCTTGACATTTATACTTATATAATTTGTGAACTGATCGCAAGTGAATGTGTAGAAATTATTATATCATGTTATACTTGCCTGTGATATGAATTATATGATGTTAACCCTGTTTATAAACTTTTCACATCATTTGATACTGTTATATGTTGCTATATTGTTTATTTTATTCTGTTCTCACACTGCAAGTTCCCTATAGAATAGAATCACTATGGGTTGAAATAATACATACCTGAACGGACTTTAGAATAGGGAAAAATCTTTATGGGCTGAAATGATAGGCCTGAGCGATTTTTATTTATTTTATTTAACTTGAGATTGTGGGTTTGAAATGGTAAAACCAAGATTTTTCTTTGTAAATTACAGATTGAAATGATATATTATCCGTATCACTTGACCCAGGTTAGAAAATATTATACAGACATGTGGTTATTTTATAAAGTTTTTCTGTAAAAAAATTTAAAGTATTTTAAATTTGTATATTATGATATTTTGATTTAAATTGAATGAAAAATGATTTTTATAAAGTATTAATGATTTTCTACAAGTTAAATAAGTGGAATAAATGAATGGTTAAGTTGAACTTGAAATATAACTTAATTTTGAAATTTGTAATTTTGTTTAAAAATGGAGTATAAGTTAAGTAAATAAAATATGATAATTGGGTTTAAATTTGATTTTGAAATGACTTAATAAAGTGTAATTGAATTTTCTACGAATTAAAATGGTTAAATAAATGAATACTTAAAAATGTAATTTGAAATATAACTTGACATGGAAAGGTGAATTTGGTTTAAAATAAAAGTTATGTTAAGAAAATAAAATGGAAATTAAGTTTATATATTGAAATGGTAATTAAAACTTAATTATTAAGTTAATTTTTAAAATGCAAAGAATGGAAAAATTTTATGCTTGAATTTAATAAGTGAATTATTTAAAATTTGATTTTTGTATAAATTTTTCTTTATAAAAATCATAAATTGAAGGCTATTTTAAATGATCTTTTTTAAAGTGGGAAAATATGAAATTTTAAAAGTTAAAAATGGTTTAAATTGGAATTTTATTATTGCTGAAATTGAATTGAAAATCTGGAAATTTAATTTACAGCACGTCAGAAATGCTATTGTTTCTGAAGTTAACTTAAAATCTATTGTAAAGGAGTGGTTGATGCAAGTGAACTAAAAGGCTAAAATTAACTAAGAGCTACTATAACACTTGGTAAGTGTTGTAGTTGCAAAATAAAAAATTAAAACCTGAAATTAATAAAAGAGCTACAATTGCACTTTGTAAGTGTCGTAGTTGGCTGAAATGAGATTTTTGAATATAACTGAATTATTACAGTAGTTTTAAATATTGTCTTTGTTGAATTGAGTTGTTTTCAAATGCAACTTACCGCAGCATTTTCTAAGTGCTGTGGAAAACTGAAATTTCAATGCTTTAATGTATTTAAGTGAATAAATTAACTCTGAAAAGGCTAAATTTTTGGGAATTTAATATTTGATTTGAAGGTATATGACTCCACTTTTTAATGGTTTAATGAAGGATTTTAATTCATAATTATAAATCTTTTTGGAAATTTAACCACGGGTACACTTCTCTATATGCCTTGTGATTTTTGGATGTACACCTTCAATTTGAGAGTGTGACTAGAGGTAAGCGATTGCTGCAGCTCTGTGCTACCCTAGCCACATTAGCACTGTTATTTTCATAGTTTACTTTAATATAGACATTTCTATGATAACGTTTATTACTATTTAAATTGATGGTTTAATGATCCTTAGAGGATGGGCGATCCCAAACATCCTTTAAGTTTTTGTAAATTACCACTACCGTTCACTTGAGTTTGTTTACATTGTATAAGTATGTATGTCCTGACTCGAGCGTTTTTTGTTTTACTTTACGCTCAGGTCAGCCTGAGTATTCACAGCTTAGCTTTGGATTTCTCTTTATGGAGCTAGGAATCGCTGGAGATTTTGCTTATCTAGTTATCTATCTATTTCAATTTTAGTTGTTCTATTTCAGCTCCTGTATTTATAAACTTCTATGTATATGGGATTTCTATTGTATATGTTTTTAGACTGATATTATGTATTTTGTTTTGAGATTTTGTTATAGTAGCTTCATGAACTACTATGGTATTTTATTTCCGCTGCGAGTTATTATGATATTTCTGTGTCTGTGATTGGTTTTATTTGCTCCAAATTTTATTACAACGTGGTATTTTGAGCAATTCGAGTCCGACAAGTGTCGATGCGAATGGTTGAAAATATCGGGTTGTAACATTTGTATCAAAGCTTTGGTTTTTAGGCAAATCATAGCCTGCGGAGCAAAAACTCATTGGAGATAGGGTAGAAATACCCTAGAATGAGTGAAATCAATCTCAGAATAATTTCTTTGTGAGAGAACATATTTTCGAAGTATAAAATAATTTCCAAATGGTTTTAAAGGATTTTCAAAGATTATATTGGTATACATTTTTCTTATTTTGAAATCAAGATTTTCTAAACTTCATCCCTTTTGTATCCACCTTGTTAGTAATCTCTTTGGTTAGGATTCTTATCGATTTGGATTCCTTGAACTTTGGGACGTCCCCACTTGTTCTGAAATCCAGTCTTGTCTTCCTTATTTTATCCTTTTGATTTTGTAGCATTCCAAACTCCACTTTGAATGACCTCTATAAAGATTGGTGATTCCGCAAATCTTTGAATGATTTGTAAAGGGGTGAAACTCCTTTACAATTTGCTTTGATTCACCGAAGATTTCTGTATCCTCGGATTTCGATGCTATCAATCTCCTGCTTTACCTAGATTCTATCTATGGCGATCGAATGTCGATTTGCCTTAGATTTCTGCATTGATTATATTCCTAAAGTCACGGTTGACTTGGTTATGGTCGCCTGCGATTTATATAGGCTTATCATCTTCTATTTGGTAATTAAATTATCTCATCTTCGTTTGAGCTTACCTTCGATTTGAAACTGAAACGTTATTGAAAGGAATTGAAATTGAGAACCTTGTTTTATTAAATACTTGATTTGGAAGTTACCGAACTTATATAAAATTGATTTTTATAAGTATGAGTTGATTTGAAAACTATCATTTTGGAAAGGTGCTCAATTTGAAATTTAAATCTTATATAATCGAAGTCTATATAAGTGTGATTTGATATACTATTGATTTGGAAAGTATTCGATTTGAAAATGAAATCTTATATATGATGGACTTTGTATAAATATGATATTGAAAGTGATTTGAAAGGTACTATATGACACATATTTTCGAAGTAAAGATATGGAAAGTGCATTCTGCTTGATATGCGCTTTGTGGCCACATTGTGGATTCATTCTATCGATATTATTCTCTCTGATTTGGGTTTTTCGGATATGATACTCGAGTGTCCACCAAATTCCATGGCGATGTCCATGGTCTTACGAGCGCGACTGCATAGCGTAATTCACCTGGCTGAGATGGCTTGAAGGTACGAATGTTTCCTGAGGGATCCATGCGTAACCATTGTGTATCTACGATCTATGCAGGTCGTTTTTAGTAGCAAAATCCACAGGCTGAGATAGCTTACCGGTACAGATGTTTCTTGGGGGATCCAGGTGATGTGCACGTAAATGTGCATATTTTTACCACCATATTTAATCTATTTGAATTAAATAAATGATCATATCGGGTATTTTAACTTGTTTAAACCAAAAATTCAAATTATTCCAAATTGTCACATATTCATTTTTCATATATGGGCAAAACGGTCATTTGTGTGCATATATTTCTTTGAGAAAAATTATTTGAAATTTTTTATATATTTTTGTAGGAATTTGATCTCAAATAGAAGTGGTTTCATGAAGATATGCATGCGCAAAATTAATACAAAGGAATGAAGATGGAAATAATTCAAAGTGAAGAACATGGAGGACCCCACCTACCTACCTACCTTAATGTACAAATTAAAGGCTAATGCACATGCTTTTGAAGTTAATGGCTTCATGTACACTTAATGGGGGATTAAGACATGTTAATGATTACTTGGCCTCCACACTTCCTAAGGGGCATTTTGGGCATTCCCCAAAAAATGAATTAGGGTTTTAACACTTGTATAAATACCCCTTATGTTTCATGTAGCCATCTTCCTCTTAGTTAGTTAGTTTTAGTTTAGAAAATAAATCAAATCTCTCTTTCTTTCCATGGCTACTTAGCCATTTCTTCTCTTATGTAATTATTTTTTTATGCAATGTTAATTATTGTTTCTTTTTAATTACATGTTCATTTCCTTTTATGTAAGTAGTGTAGATTTTCCTTTATGCAATTAGATTAGTTGTCTTTTCCATTAGTTTTCATTTTCCTTTCTTTTTGCTTTCATGTTGCTTTCTACATTTGTTGATTTGATAACAAATATGAGAGCTTAATCCCTACAATTTAGGGGTAATGAAGCTCTCTAGTATGTAGATGCAACATTTTGATGTTTATACTCTCTTTTTGTGCTTTAATGGAAACACTTGAACTGGTTTAATGATGTTGTTTAGCTTTGAATTTGATAGTCTATGTTGTTCATAACAAATAGACTATGCTTAAACAAACATAACACAAATTGCATCTTCATCTAAATATGATTATGGCAAAGAAGTGAATGTTGAAATTGAAATTTGATAGCCTATATTTCTAAACAATAGTTAATAGGCTATGCTTAAAATAGATTTTGCTTTCAACTTTGTTGTCATATTTCATGAGAGTTAAAAGTGTATTGGTGGTTGTGTTATAGTTTGATGGTTTATATTGAGCTAGTTAATAGCACAAATATACCATACTTAGGATAAGCACATCAACTAATTCACTAATGACAAAAAAAAAGAGATCATTACTTCATTTTGTTGATTTATATGATCTAGAGAGTGGAAATTGCCTCTAAATTGTCTTAACACTCATATTTTTATCAATTTTCTTTTGCTTGTTTTTTTTTCTTTACTAGTTTAACATTCTCTTCAACCTTGGTTTAATTTGATTGAATAGATTTTTAAAATCATCAATTCCCTGCGGATCGACCCATATTCGCCATGTGCTACATTCGTACACCGTGCGTTTGCGGTTATTTTTAATCAAAATTCGTTCGACGGTTTTCTAAACCGATAGAATTTTCGTCGACGAACATGTTTTTGGCGCCGTTGCCGGGGAGTTGATTTGATTTTAATTTTCCATTCTTCGTATTATTTTTATTTGATTTTTGTGTGCTTATTTTGTGTGTTTGTTTGCAAATAAATTTTTTTTATTGTGAGTGGTTGTTGCTTGCATTTGTTTTTGTGTTTGTTGGCATTTGTTGTTTTTCGTTTTGAATTTGCAATTTTCATTTTTCAAAGAGAAAAAAAAATTCATCTCATTTCCATTTCATACATTTACATTTACATTGTCTTTTCTTTATTTGTTTACATCTTTTTTGTTAAAAAAAATTACTGTTGCAGTTCATTCTCACTGTCTTCAAATTTCTGTGCAACATCTCTGATTGTATCACCAAACTCAGTACAAACCTATCACACTTCAACTACCACGGCACATAACCAATTCCTACAAAACATCCTCACAACCACCCCAGAACATCATCATAGTCACTCTTGAAACCACTGGAACACCCACCATTTCTGTCACCAATTCGACCTGCGACCACAATTCAATCACCTATCATCTCTATTCACTTCCTCCTCTGCCAAATACCATACCAACCCCAACCAATCTCTGCTCAAAACAACCACAGCAAACATTCCATTCTTCACCTCCTCCTTCATATTAACTTCCAGCCACTTATAGCATCATCTTACCATCATGTTACCTCCACCATCTTCATTCACGTACAAACAGCAGCATTCCTTCTGCTCAGTTCCACAATCTTGCCTCTACTTCTACCCACTGTCTTGCTCCCACTACCACACATTCACTGTCAACCACCATATCAAACCACTTCACTACCAACCCTCTCCACCACATCAACAACTCCACATATCACCTGTGCACCTATATCTTCCTTTGTTTATTATCCTGTAAGAACCCATCAACTTGCATGACCATCTTCCATTGCATACCAAGCAACATCCCTCTTCTTTAACACTTCAACTCCTCAATAGTAATCCCTCTTCTTTTTATTTTTGGCCACCCAAACTTTTAAGGACCAGAACCATTCTCGCTCACTTCCTCTTCCACACAAGTCAAAACCCACCACTGCATCCGGTCATCAATTCACCAATTGCTGCAACCAAAACCCACCAGTAGCACCTCGAACCACCTTCGAACCAGCTAGCAACCCTGCATCCCTCAACCGCTTCGAAGAATACGAGACCACAGCAGTTCATCTCTGCTCACCACAACCACTAATCGCCGCGAACCACGAACCTCACTATCATCTTCCCCTCAATACCCAAAATGCCTGAAGTCGAACCCAAATCGAACTAACAGAAATCACCTCCGGTTTGACTCGCGTTCATTGATTAGTGGTTGCTAATTTGGGATTTTACGAAGCAATTTGTAAAAATGACTAATTTGCAAATTGGGAATTTGGAATCGCAATTTTGATTTGTGGGCACGGTAATGTTTACATTTGAAAAAAAAGCAGACGTTTGTGTTGCTGGTGATATAGATGTTTTGGGAGAACCATTTTTTTTAACTAGGCTTTGGCATGTTGGGTTTGCGTTGCTGGTGTGTATTGAGTAGCTTGTGTGAGTTTTTAGTTTTTATTTTATTTTTTTTCCTTTTCCTTTTTTTTATTTTGGTTAAGTTTCTTTGTGTTAATCTTATGTGTGTGATCTTTTAAAAAAATACAAAAAAAAGACAAACAAATAAGTTTTCATTTGTTTTGTGTTAGTTTCAATTTTAGTTTTTCAATTGTTCTAGTCTCTTATTCGATATTTAAAAAAAAACTTTTTTTTAAGTAAAACCCTACTTTTAAGTTTCCTTTCAAAAAAAAAACCAAAAAAAAAATATTTTATATATCTTAGTTTTTAATTTTCAGGTTGCCAAAGCAGGAAGAATAGCTTGCTGAAAATTGCTTCCTTAGCTAGCCAAAATAAATTGCTCCGCTTGCTAAAAATTTCTGCTTTCATTTCTAGTTTTATTCGAATTGAATTGTTGGTTGCTTGCATTTGCATTTAAAAAATAAGAAAAATTCATTCGTAGTTGCATTGTTAATACACATTTAGTTTTTGTTCTGCATTTCATCTTAGATTTTGATTAATAATAATGGTTTGACATCGATAACACTTAATTGTATATTGAAAATTTGTCTTTTTTGAACAATTTAATTTCTTGGTGTCTAGGCTACGACAGAGTAATAACCATTTATAAATATTACGGTGATTCGTAAATATTATAGCGGTTGTTCCTTTGAAGGTACTTAAACCTTCGGCTGCATTGCTACGGTGATTCGTGGTGCACCGATAAATCCTGCCCGTCACCTGGCCGAGAACTATCTTGTTTATCTAAGACAATTTGTGAATATACAATTTGGGGTTATCATTAACCCTTGCACTCATTTAGTTGCATTTGTTCATGCATATTTAAAAAAAATAAAAAATAAAAAAAATTTCAAAATCCAAAAATAATTTTTTTTAAATATTCCTTTTCTTTTTCTTCGAAATTTTTAAATCCTTTCCTTTGAAATTTCAAAAATCTAGAAAAATTAGAAAAACAAAAATCCAAAAAAAAAATTATAAAATCTTTTCAAAAGCCAAAAAAAATTGAAAATTCAAAAACAAAACAAAAATCAATTTTCCATTTTGAAAAATAAATTCTACTGTAAATATTTTCTTTATAAAAAAAACCAAAAAAAAAGAAATCTTGAAAATGTCCGAGTTTCCTTTTTCTTACTCACTTGAATTTAACGGTGAAAATTAATATAATCCATATGAGTTTACTCCAAATTCGTATGGATATTTTAACAACAAATTTTGTGTAAATAATTCAAATTTCGAACAACAAATTTTTCAAAATGATGACCAACCTTCTAGTCTTGAAAATAGCATTGAAATGATTTCATCTTTACTCGAACTTTCTACACGAAAAAATCAAGAGATAAATGATTTATGTAATTCTTATTTGTGTAATAACTCGAGTCAAGGATTTCAAAATTTGAATTCAATTCAAAATTCAAACTATTACGATTATAACCCATGCCAATTTAATTTCGAACTCCAAAATGAATTTCAAACTCAACATGAAAATGGAAACAACTTTTCAAATGAATTTGGCAATGGGAATAATCTTAACCATGTTACGAGTGAAAATTTTTGTCCTCAACAAATCCAAATCGAAAATTCTCAATTTAATAACTACAAATTGGATTTTGTTGAACAAATGAATGGAATTTACGATGATCACACGGATTTGTTGTTTGAAACTTATATGAAACAACGTGAACAAAAAAATCAAATTCCAATGTGTTTGAGTCAAGTGAGAATCCATCTTTTACCCAAATCGATGATTTTCAAATAACAACTTTTGAAATTGAAAACGAAAATCTTAATGAAGTTGTTGAAAACATGGTAATTGAATTGGATTTCAATTCTTTTAAGGATGTGGAACCAAATTTGAAATTCGATCTTCCTTTTCTTGATTTTGAAAATTTGAATACAACTACTTTGAATTTTGAACTTGAGACATGTAATAAAGTTGTTGATAATCCAACAAAGGAAGAAAAATTTAATGAACATGAATTCTTTGGACTTTTCGAAAATGAGTTGTTAAATTATGAAGGGGAAGATTTACATCACCATTTTAATTTTGAAATCAATAATTTTGAAGAATTTTTCAATGACAGACTTGAATTTCAATTTGGTGAAAATAAACTTGAATTTCAATCACTTGTTTTATCTGCCCCAAAAATCATCGAAAACAAAACAACTCATTCAATTTTCAATAAAACGACATTCATTTTTCCAAATCAACATTCAACTTCAAAATCTTTTATGGATTGGTTTTTCGAGCATAAGCCGTGTCTCGTATACTCGACGAGACAAATGAATCGGTTTTTGGAAGACCGTTTCATTTACTTTTTGACAATATACTTTCTGATCTCGTGTAAATACCGTTCGTTTTCATGTAAATAATAATAAACATCCCTTTCACTTGTATTGACTGTGGGGACACAGTCAAAATCAAGTGTGGGGAGGAGACTCATCTTCATTTTTTTTTCATGGTTTATTTTTGATTTAAAATCCCAAAAACAAAAAAAATTAAAAAAAAATCCCAAAAACAAATTTTCTTTTGATTTATTTTTAAAAGAAACACTATAAGATAAATATATGGTTTGGTTTGTTAAATTGAAATTTTTGGAAATTTATTTGTGTAAACAAAAATAAAAATGAAATTTGATTACAAATAATAATGGTTTAACTAGTATATAGGAAGATTCATACGTGTTAATTATGAAATATATCCTAGTTGAAAATCTTTGTTTTAAAAAGTGGCTGGAAGTTAATATGAAGGAGAAGGTGAAGAATGGAATGTTTGCTGTGGTTGTTTTGAGCAGAGATTGGTTGGGGTTGGTATAACCACTAATACACTTTTAAATTAAAAATCTTTGTGCTTATTATTTGTAATTCGTAGGCTGAGATAGCTTACAGGTACGGATGTTTCCTAGGGGATCCAGGTATAACCATTGTGTACCTGCGATCCATGGTTAGACAATGTTTTGGTTTGGTTGATTTGTTTGGATTGTACTTTCCATATCTATTTTTAAAAGTTTTCTAATATTTTCACTGGGTGTTGAAACAATCTACTAAGAACCTAGAGAATTCTAGCTTTGTGCCTGATCAACGCATGGCCAGAGTCTGTAGGAGCGAGAGTAAACTTGTTAAGATATCAAGTTATAAAAGTATTTTGATAAAGTATTATATAAAGGATATTTTGATCATTTATTTTACTTTTCTAAATAATTTAAAATGTTTTAAATATTGTTTACTTCGAACTAATAAATTTGAATCAAATGACTATTCATCATATTATAAAATGTTTAAAATGTTATAAATATTAAAAAAATTCAAATTGAAATTTATATGGTTTTAAAATAATGTTTCATCCTTGTCTTTCAACCTATTTTCCCTTCTAGCTATTTCTATTCTCTTACCTTCTTCCTCTTCGAGGGTCCTTTTCACGTTTGTGGGAAAGAGTTGGTTCTTTGGCTTATCGTTTGGATTTGCCCCAGAAGCTTTCTGGAGTGCATGATGTATTCCACGTCTCACATCTTCGCTGGTATCTTCATGATCCATCTCTTTTTGTTCAGCCTTCTGCTCTTGATAGTTTGGATATTGAGCCTAATCTGACTATCGAGAGGAAGCCACTTCGTATTGTCGATAGAGGTACGAAGCAGCTAAGAAGGAAATCTATTAGTCTGATCAAAGTACGGTGGAGTACTGATGATCGAGATTATACCTGGCAGACGGAGGAAAGCATTGATGCTTCGAATCAGGAATTTCTTTTTTCAGGTACTATTTGCTTGTCTATCTGGCTTTTCCTTATTTTCCTTGTTCGTTCTTTTTTAGGACGAAAAGATTTGAGTGGGGGAGAGTGTAACAACGCTGTATTTTGCGATTATTTTAATTGTATATTTCATTAATTCATTTCTAATTTAAAACTTTATTTTATTTATTAAAATGGATAGATTTTGTTATTTTAAATATAAATTTTTTTTTATGCGAATTATAATTTCAAACATGAATAAATAGAACATTTTCCAAAAATGTGAATTTTTGGTCAATATTGTCAAACTTTGACTATTAAATTTAAAATTTAAATATTTGATTTTTTGAATTTTATCTTTTATTATGAAAATAAATAAAATTTCAAGAATACTGCTTTCGTTTCGTTGAAATCCACTTTATGCTGTGAAAGTTACGATTTTTACAATATTGTGTGTAAAATGTTTTATTTAACAAAATTGTCTATTTTAATTTATATAAATAATATTTTTGTTTGTAAAATCATATTCTTATATATGTAATATGACATGTTACGTTTTTATTTTTATTTAAAACATTTTATAAGTGTAGTTATAATTTTTAAATGTTAATTGTACATTGTTTATATTTTTAAAGGCTAGTTTCAATTTAATAGCTATTTTATCATTTATTTTATATTTTTCCTAAAATTATTTATTTATTTTCTTTTTTTTTCTAATTTATTTACTGAATTTTTATTTGCTTTATTTTGATTAAAAGAAATTGGAAATTCTAATGGACAAAGACTTTTCATTTTCTTATGTCTTTTCACATAGCCTTGTCTTTTCAATTTCCTTTTCATTTTTCTTGTAGCCGTCCATTTTTTTTGCTGTAGCCATGTATTCCTCTACCTTTTCACAAGAAAACTTCC
Source organism: Allium cepa (assembly GCA_030765085.1). NCBI lineage: Eukaryota > Viridiplantae > Streptophyta > Magnoliopsida > Asparagales > Amaryllidaceae > Allium > Allium cepa. The sequence goes on along the minus strand of CM060940.1, from coordinate 541,795,914 downwards.
TCTCCCTCAAACTCACGGCTAGAAAAAAATTTGTAAGCCATGGTTTCACTTTCTACTTTTTTCTCCTTTGTTTTTATTGAATTGTGTTCGTCGACGGAAATTCTATCGGTTTAGAAAACCGTCGAACGAATTTAAATTTAAAAATTACCGCAAGCGCACAGTGTACGAATGTAGCACGCGGCAAATACGGGTCGATCTGCAGGGAATTGATGATTTTAAAATTCTATTCAGTCAAATTATACCAAAGTCGAAGAGGATTTGTTAACTAGAAATTATGAGGCTAACACTAGAAAATGTGATTCAAAAATTATTAGACTAAAGAACAATTTAGAGGCAAATCCACTCTCAAATTTTTGTAAATCAACAAACACATAATTTATGATCTCTAACTTTGATGTTAAGTGAAATAATCATTGCATTTATCATAAGTATGGTTTGTTTATGCTATTAGTTAACATAACTCAAACCATCAAACTATAATACAACAATTATACCACTTACAATTCTCATGAAAAAGAAGCCAAAGTAAAAATTATTTTAAGTATGATCTATTTACTATTGTAACTAGTAACATAGATCATCAAATTTCATTTTTACTTTCATTTCATAATCAAAAATTAATTAGCAAATGTTGATGTAAATTGTGTTTATGTTGAATAAGAATAGCTCATTTGCATAAGCAATATAAGCTATCAAACCCACTTGTATAAACTTACATCAAAATTCACATTCATGAAGCATAAACAAAGAGATCATAAATCATAAAAAATGTTGAAATTACATAAAGTTAGAGAGCTTCATCACCCCTAAATTGAAGGGGTTTAGCTACTCATTTGTGGCATTGAAGCAACACAAATAAATTTCAACATTGAAAAGAAAAGAGAATAGAAAATAAGCAAAGAAAGTAAAAGAGATTAGCTACTAACTACTTGCATAAATGTAAATCTAAGCTATGAACATAAAGAAGAAGAGAGCATAGAAATAAACATTAACAATAAAACAAAGAAAAACATATAGAAAAGAGAGAAGAAAGAGGCTTGAAAGCCATTTTTATTTCATAGAACATTGAGATTACACTTTGATTTCTTAATTTCCTAAGTAAAATGAAAGAGTAGATGATGGTTTCACATACATAAGAGGGCTATATATACATGCATAAAACCCTAATTCTATTTTTAGGGGGCTACCTAAAATGCCCTTTAGGAAGTGTGGCCAACAAGTAACCATTAACCACTAATTAATCCATCATTTGTTTTGCATGAAGCTTTAACCTCCACTTAGTTGTCCATTAGCTCCAAATTGTACTTTTAGGTAAGTGGGTGGGGTCCTCCATGTTCATGGCTTGAATTATTTCCCTCTTCTTTTCTTTGTATTCATTTGTGCATGCATATATCTTCATATAAGCCTCTTCCATATGCATCAAATTCCTATAAAAATTATCAAAAAATGTCCAAGAAAAAATTCTTATATTGACACATGCACAAAATGACCGTTTTTCCCCTGAATGAAGATGAAAATATGATGGTTGGAAATAATTGAATTTTGGTTTTAAACACGTTAAAATGCCCAAATATGATGATTATTTAAATAAAAAGAGATAAAATATGGATGTAAATATATGCACAATTACGTGCATATCAAATTGTTTTGCCTTCTTCTTCCCTTAGCTTTGTTCGGCTTCTACTCCACCTCAACTCCACCCACCATTACCTCCTTCATCTACAGCAGCCATCATCCCCTCCTCTGACCAAAAATCAGGCCGTGCCATTTGTTGAAGCTAGCACCACCAATTTTACACAAAACCCTTCCAAACATGTCTAGAAATCACCATCCCCTTCCTATTTCACTTTGGCCACCCCCTTAGCCACCACCACCCGCAAGTTCACCTCCTTTAGCCGTAGCTCTAGCCATCGCCTGACATGTCCAGACCTGACCTAAGCATGGCCGAGCCTATGGGATGACCAAGCCGAGCCAAAAGTTGAACCAAACCTCACCTATTTGCCTTGACCTTTTGTATACTTCACTTTGCAACTCTCCTACCTCTTCACATTCATGTAGCCGTGAGTTTTGATGCCACTCCCGACCCAAACCTGAGCTATATCACATCATGGCTGAGCTAAAGAGTCCCTAGACCAAGCATTGGAGTGGTAAAAGCAAGGTCTAACTATGTTGTCCATTGTTGCATTTTAAATTCAAATTATTTCAATGTGTTTTGTGTTAAAAATATTTATATATATTGCCCTGTTTGTTTTGTTTTGGTTGTTGATACAAGATCATATCTTGGCTCTCTCCACTCACTTGAAACCATAATCATGCTGTGTCGTGCCGTATCATGCTTTCTGGATTTATTCGGTGTGTTTTGAATTGCTATCTCCAACTTAAAGGTGAGTAATCACGCTTGACATTTGTACTTATATAATTTGTGAATTGATCGCAAGTGAATGTGTAGAAATTGTTATATGATGTTATACCTGCCTGTGTTATGATTTATATGATATTAACCCTGTTTATAAACTTGTCACATCATCTGATACTATTATATGTTGCTATACTGTTTATTTTATTCTGTTCTCATACTGCAAGTTCCTTGTAGAATAGAATCACTATGGGTTGAAATGATATATACCCAAACGGACTTTAGAATAGGAAAAAATCGTTATGGGCTGAAATGATAGGCCTGAGCGATTTTTATTTATTTTATTTAGCTTGGGATTGCGGGTTTGAAATGATAGAACCAGAATTTTTCTTTGTAAATTACGGATTGAAATGATATATTATCTGTATCACTTGACCTAGGTTAGAAAATATTATACAGACCCGTGGTTATTTTATAAAGTTTTTCGGTAAATTTTTAAAAGTATTTTAAATTTTTATATTATGATATTTTTATTTAAATTGAATTAAAAATGAATTTTATAAAGTATACGATTTTCTACAAGTTAAATAAGTGGAATAAATGAATGGTTAAATTGAATTTGAAGTATAACTTAATTTTGAAATTTGAAATTTTGTTTAAAAGTGGAGTTTAAGTTAAGTAAATAAAATATGATAATTGGATTTAAATTTGATTTTAAAATGACTTAATAAAGTGTTATTGATTTTTCTATGAATTGAAATGGTTAAATAAATGAATACTTAAGAATGTAATTTGAAATATAACTTGACTTGGAAAGGTGAATTTGGTTTAAAATAAAAGATAAGTTAAGAAAATAAAATGGAAATTAAGTTTATATTTTGAAATGGTAATTAAAACTTAATTATTAAGTTAATTTTTAAAATGCAAAGAATGGAAATTTTGTATGCTTGAATTTAATAAGTGAATTATTTAAAATTTGATTTTTTGTATGAATTTTTCTTTAAAAAAATCATAAATTAAAGGGTGTTTTAAATGATCATTTTTAAAGTGGGAAAATATGAAATTTTATAAGTTAAAAATGGTTTAAATTGGAATTTTATTATTGCTAAAATTGTATTGAAAATCTAAAAATTTAATTTACAACACTTCAGAAATGCTATTGTTTCTGAAGTTAACTTAAAATCTATTGTAAAGGATACGACAACACTTTGTAAGTGCTGTGGTTGATGCAAGTGAACTAAAAGGCTAAAATTAACTCAGAGCTACTATAGCACTTGGTAAGTGTTGTAGTTGCAAAATAAAAAATTAAAACCTGAAATTAATAAAAGAGCTACAGTAGCACTTTGTAAGTGCTGCAGTTGGCTGAATGAGATTTTTGAATATAACTGAATTATTACAGCTGTTTTAAATGCTGTCTTTGTTGAATTGAATTGTTTTCAAATGCAACTTACCGCAGCATTTTCTAAGTACCGTGGAAAACTGAAATTTCACTATTTTAACGTATTTAAGTGAATTAATGAACTCTAAAAAGGCTAAATTTTTGGGAATTTAATATTTGATTTGAAGGTATATGACTCCACTTTTTAATGGTTTGATGAAGGATTTTAATTCGTAATTATAAATCTTTTTGGCAATTTAACCACGGGTTCACTTCTCTGTATGCCTTGTGATTTTTGAATGTACACCTTCAGTTTGAGAGTGTGACTGGAGGTGAGCGATTGCTACAGCTCTACGCTACCCTAGCCACATTAACACTATTATTTGCATGGTTTACTTTAATATAGACATTTATATGTGTAACGACCCGTAAAATTTTGTTAATTTCTAATGGTTTTATTTAGCGTATTTAATTTGATTTTTGAGAAATTTTAATTAATAATATTTTGAAATAAAATCTTACATTTGGATTACGTATAGTAAAATGTGGCAAATGATAAATTTTCATCAAAAATTAAGAAAGTATATTTTAGGGTGTGATTTTGTTCAATTTAAGTCAGTAATAATTGATGTTCATAAAATAATTTATTTTGGAAAATTTTATTTTTCTAACCTTTCCTTTCCTACGCTCCCTGTTTCCACTTCTTTCATTATGACCGTTCATTATATATATACACTACGGCTGGAAAGTTATAAACGTATAAACTTAGATATGTTTTGTATTTATTAACAATTTAAGGCTTACCTTTAATTGTGACCTTTTGGTTTCCTTGCTTTCAAAAAAATTTGTACCATAGCCACGATAATAAATTATTATAAATTTTTCAACTTAATCTAAGATGATCGTTGCTACTAGAATCGTTACTTTTCTAATATTCATTCCTACTTTCACTGACCTTTTATTTCTTCACTTTTTCCACCGTCTAATAAAATAAATAAATGGTTATTCGTTTTATTTTATTCAGTACTCAGCGTGATTCTTGCCATTTACACCGCACCATATTTGACTGTTGATTTTCGTTCAACATTCTTATTTTAAAAATATAACGCAGAGTAATGTTGCCTTCACAATTTAAAAATTTCTTTAATAGCTCTTGAATCAATGTATAGCTGTTACTTTGATATTTTTCCGGAATTGTGACTTTTCTCTTTCCTTCCGTTCAAATTTGAAACGTGCTACCATTTATTTGCTTTGATTATTTGCCTGAATCAACGTGAATATTTTGCCTTAAATCCTCAACTGAATCATAGCACGTGATTGTGCTATTTCTTTGGTTACTTTTATTTAGTCGTTTCCATTTACTTCTGTTCGTATTTTCTTCCCTTTTTTATTGCTTCTTCCCAAATTTCTCTTCTTTCCCTCTCTATTGTTTCTTCCTCTTCTATATAAACTTGCCTGGCACTACAAATTTTGGCCTCTCCTTCACCTTTTCCAAACTCCGCTCCTCCACCGAACCCACTCTTCCCCTTTCGCAATATCCATCGAAGACGCAGCGACCCTCCCCTGTTTCCTCTACTGTTCGCATAACCAGGCATAGGTAAGTTAAGTTTATATTTGCAAGTGTTATTTATATATATATTATATATAGTTTTATATTTAGCTATGATATGGATGATTTTATCAATACATGTCCCCTGTACGTGCTGTTGATGCATATTCTAGCATTCAAAGTTGGTACACATATTTTTTTATATGGAGTATAGTTATGATATATTGATAGTGGTATAAAAATATAAGATGCATGCATATAGTGGTTTATATAAAGTTGTTGGATTTGAATACATATATATACCAAACGTGGTTTCCATTATTTTTTTTGAAAAGTTTGTTTTGTTTCTAGAAGTGTATGCATATTTAATATGTGTGAGTTGTGTTGGATCTGCAAATGGAGTTTGGATATTTGGCAAGTAGATTTATATTCAATTTTGTCTTAACTTTGAGTCCATATATGTATATTTTACAAACCATATTGTATGATTGATTTTATAAGTTTTGTAAATCCGTTATTATATATATAGTTTTATAATAAACAGGTTTATAACTTTTATTGAAGGTCAATTTACATCTTATTATTATGGAAGCTGTATAGGATTTTTGAAGTTGTTTATTTTCCTAAGTTCGTATATGACATATATTTATATAAAGTTATAATAATTATAGATATATCTTTATGGCCATATATATATATCTATATACTTTACATACACTTATGTATGGAGTTTTTTTTCTAATATATAAGTTTTCATTTCAGTTGAAATGTATGTTTGCATAAAAGTTAAGGGTGTATATGTGTTTTAGTGTAGACCAGTTGATTTCGCAAAATATATATATATATATATATATATATATATATAGTTATATTAGTTGCTATTTATATATATCGTATAAAGTTTACATTCTAACTTATACTTTCGGTCTGCATAGGTTACAGTATTATATATATTTATTAAATAAGTTATAATATAAGTTATATAAGTAATTCGTACATCCGTTGTCTAAAATTTTATATAAGTATGTGCATAGGCTTTACTGTTTATGTATGGGTAGTTATATATTAGTTTATATATATAGGTAAAGTGTTAAAATTTATAATTGTATTGTGAAGTGGATTTTGTACCATATGTATATAGTAGTTTATAAATGAGATTTGAACAGTGTAATTTGTTGAAGTTTTATATATTAATCTTATTTTAAAATATAATTCTTACTGATATTATATACATAGGTCGTATGGGGTGGTTTGGTCTTAGATTTGTAAATAGAAATTTTGATCTATGTGTAAAAATTAAAATGGTTTGGAAAAATTATAAGGATTTTTATTTAACATATATGTTTTATTTCAAATGTTAAAACTATTGATTTATGTATGAAAAAAAAGGTAAATTATATATATATGTGTGTGTGTGTGTGTGTGTGATTCGACTTTAAATTTTTCTTAGGGATGCAATTTTGATTTTTATTAAAATAGCAAAAATTTCTGTATATATCAGACTGATTCTGATTCAATTCATAAATTCTTGATTATCAGCCTCGTTCGTCCAATTCGTGCCAATCCTACTTTGCTTTGAAATTCGTGCTCGGATTTATAATTCAAATTTCAGTGTCAGTATCAATGTGCGTATCCATGTCATCTTCTGTATTCTCTAGCCTCGAAAGGTGAGCAATCACTCACGATTAACGTTCTTATATTTATTAAATTTGATTTCAATTGAAACAACAATTGAAGTATGCTGCTGTAGTTATTTAAATTGTTATATTTATGTTGTTATCTATAACCGTTCACATGTGGGATATGACACCATATCCTATTGTTTATATTATACTATTATTGATGATATATGCATGTTGTTATATTATTATCATATCTGTTATCACTCTGCAAGTACCCTGTTAGTATAGTATTCACTATGGGTTCAAATGATGTATACCCGAATGGACTTTAGGATAGGAGAAAATCGTTATGGGTTGAAATGATAAACCCAAGCGATTTTCATTTAATTGAATTTGGGATTACGGGTTGAAATGATATCCACCCGTATATATTTAGTGGATGGGTTGAAATGATAAATATCCGTAGCACTTGACCATATGATAGAAAATATATACAGACACCGTTGGTCCATGTATAAATATTTTGAAATAATTTCTATGATTTTGGAAAGAAATATATGGTTAAATAAATATTGATTCTTAAGATGGAAATTTTATATATAGACTTAGTAGTAATATTTGATTTAAATTAGAATTGATTTAATACACATAATATGGTTAAGTATTTATGTAAATCTATATTTCAAAAAGATTTTCTTGTAATAAATTGAATAATTAAGATTGGGAGATAAATTTGAATTTATTAAAAATGGTATTTAAATAAGGATTTATTTAATTAAATCGATTTGAAATTATTAAATGGGAAATCTAAAGGTATGATTTTTATAATTAGATTTTTGATATAAGTGATTTAATGAATATTTCACGTTTAAATAAATTAAAATAAAATATTGAGTAAAATGTAATTTAAGATTACTTAAATGATATTGAATCAAATGAGGGAGCATTTCAAGACTAAATAATAATGAGGTTAATCGAGATCTTTATGAAACTGTTAAATTGAACATTTAAATATTAAAGCTTTGAACTATATTGGAATTTAAATGGGTTATTTTGAGATTCAGATCTGTACTTGAAATCAATATAGTTGAATTGTTATTTAGAAACTAAATTGAATAAAAATGAGAATTTAGGTTGAACTAAAATTTGAAATTATTATTCAGAAAACTAAATTGAATAAAATTTAGTTTGAAACGTTGAATACTTAAAGTTTGAAATATATTGAAATATAAAGGGGTATTTTGTGATTACAAATTTGAATTTCGAGATCGATAAAATTGAAGTGGTTATGTAGGAATTCAGTTGAATTTTTAAATTGATAAATTGAGATTTGACTAGATTTGAATTTTTGATTGGATTAGATTTGAATCGTAACTGTGAAAGTGATCAAATTTGAAAACAAATATATTTGAAGTGAAATGATATTTTGTTTTTGAATAATAAATAAAATTGAGATGACCACGGTGACATAGTGTATATTTCTACCCTATAGATAGTTTCAGAGATCCTTAGAGGATGGTTATGCCAAACATCCTCTAAGTTAATTTTATTTCAGTTGATATTTCACTTGAGTTGGATTTATTGATATAAGAATGTTAATCCTGACTCGAGTGTTTTGTGTTTTGCTTTACGCTCGGGTCAGACTGAGTGACACAACATTTGAGACTCACCTTCGAAGTTGGAGCTTTGCTTGAAGATCTAGCTATCTATCCTTTCAGTCATCCAGTCGATTGGTTCAGAGAAGTCATCAGGCCATACTGGAGAGTTCACTATATCTGGGATTTTCTAATGTATTTTATTTCTAACTTTGTTTATATAGTAGCTTCATGAACTACTATTCATTTATTCCGCTGCGTATCATTGTACTACTCTGTATCTGTGATTCTGTGATTGATTTATTTACTGTAGATGTTAAGTTTTGCCAAATTTCAATTAACAATCTGATATTTTGAGCAATTCAAGTCCGACATGTGCGGATTCGAATGGTTGAAAATAGCGGGTCGTTACAATATGATAACGTTTATTACTATGTAAATTGATGGTTTAATGATCCTTAGAGGATGGGCAATCCCAAGCATCCTTTAAGTTATTGTGCATTACCACTACAGTTCACAGGAGTTGGTTTACTATAAGTATATATGTCCTGACTCGAGTGTTTTGTGTTTTACTTTACGCCCGGGTCAGCCTGAGTATTCACAACTTAGCTTTGGATTTCTCTTTCTAGAGCTAGGAATCGCTGGAGATTTTTCTTATCAAGTTATCTATCTATTTCAATTTCAGTTATTCTATTTCAGCTCTTGTATTTATAAACTTCTATGTATTTGGGATTTCTATTGTATATGTTTACAGACTGATATTATGTATTTCGTTTGGTGATTTTGTTATAGTAGCTTCATGAACAACTATGGTAATTTATTTCCGCTGCGAGTTACTCTGGTATTTCTATGTTTGTGATTGGTTTTATTTGCTCCAAATTTTATTACAACGCAATATTTTATGCAATTCAAGTCCGACATGTGTAGATGCAAATGGCTGAAAATATCGGGTTGTTACACTATTCATGGGAGTTCGAGAGGCATTCTCATTTGCCATTGTTGGAGGATCATTTGTTTGAGTTAAACGATTTGTTGTTATGTCATGAGTCCAAGTACTCGTGCACAAGAAAACGTAGAGAAGAAAAAGAAATGAGAACTAAATTTTAAATAAGGAAGCAAGGTTTGGTTAATGAAGTGAAAAATTGTTTTTTATGATGGAAAAATATTTACCAAAAAGAATTTATGTTTCAAAATGGAGATTTGATTTTTTTTTGTTTTGTTTTATGGATTTTCAATTTTTTCTTTTTACTTTTTTTTATATTTTTTTGCTTTTTTTAGGTTTTTGTTTTTTGTGTTTTTTGAAAATTTATTTTTTGGATTTTCTTTAAAAAAACGAAGTTAAATAAAATGCTTTTTTTTTGGATTTTGCTTGAATTTTTTCCTTTTTCGCTTTCAAAAGAAAAGGTTTAAAAGGATTTTTTTTATAATCTTTTTGGATTAAGAAAAACTAAGTTAAGTAAAATGTACTATTTTTTAATGCTTTGGATTTTGTTGTTTTTTCCTTTTTATTTTCTTTTTAAATAGGCATGAACTAATTTAGCTAAATGAATGTAAGGACTTACTTATAAAGTTTTTGTATTTAGTAGCTCCTAACCCAGAATTGTATATTGACACTTTGTCTTAATTCAACAAAATAGTTCTTAACCAAGTAATGGAAAGGAGTTATCGGCGCAACACAAATTACCATAGCAATGAAGCCAAAGGTTGAAGTACCTTCAGAGAAATGATCACTATAATATTTACGAATTACCGTAATATTTATATATGATTATTGCTCTGTTGTAGCCTAGACACCAAGAATATAAATTATCGAAAGAAGACAACGTGTCAAGATACAATTAAGCCATATGTGAGCTTGTGACACCCTTAAGTCCAATATCCAATCATTATCATTAGAAAATTCTATGCTAAAATGCAATTTGTGGGCCGGGTGATGTAATCCACCACCTTATGTGGATTTGGATGTTGCCCTTAGAAATGAAAATAAGATGATATGAATGCAAAACGGAAATAAATGTGAACTAATGATGCAACTACGAACGAAATTTGAATTTTTTTTTTGAAGTTTTTTTAAAATGTATGCAACCAATAATGCAAACAAATAAAAATAAGAGCTGCAAACACGAAACTGGAGCATGCAAAATTATTAGCAAATTGTTTATTTTTCAAAGTATTGATTTTTTCCTCTTCTTTTAAGCAAGCAATTTAGAAAGTAGAGCGAACTAGTAAGCGATTCCTTCTTTCTGATTTTCTGCTTTTGCAACCTAAAAATTTGAACAAGATATATAGATAATATTGTTATTATTGTTATTTTCAAGGAAAAAACAAGGAAATTGAAAGAAAACTTTTTAAAAAAATTTAAAAATAAAAATTACAAAACAAACTAAAATAACAGATACTCAACTCCCTTTGGAATAAATACAAATACAGCCCGCAAGACCAATAACACAAAACAAATACTCACAACCAAAATCAAAAACCATGAAATCAAAACTGTTAGAACTCAAAAAATCCCATCCTAAGCAAATATTCCAAATTGTGGTGGTTGGGTTTGCAGGAGGCGAATCTAGGTGATTGAAGGTTGGTCATGCAACTCAAGGTTGTGATTTGACGCTCAATTGTTTGGGTCGTGGATGGTGATTGGATTTTGGTTTGTGATGGAATTCGGTGTTGTGGTTTTGAGAGTGATTGGTTGTGTGTTTCAGGCGAATTGAGATTAAGGACGTTGGAGGCGATTAGTATGTATTTGCAGAGAGTGGTTGATAATTGGAAATGGGAAGAAGTAGCAGGTAGGATGTGATTGTAGGTGGTAGTAGGATGTAAGCAGAAAGTTAAAATTAAGGCAGTGATGACAGACATCGATGCTTGACTGGTTGGCAAGATGATATTTGTATTTTCTTGAAGTGCTATTGGTGTGTAGTTATGGTGATGATTGTGGTGGAGCGGTAGTTGATGTGGACTTGCAAGGGTGTTGATGGATGTCGGAGTACAAGGTAGAGGGGTGTTTGTAGGAGATGTGACAGTTTTGTTGGTTTGGAGGGTGGTGGCCAGAGAAATGGAATGTAACAGTGCATTATGAGTTGAAGTGTGTTGCCAGAGAAATGAAGTGTGATGGTTTTATATGGTATAAGAAATGGCTAGAGATATGGTTTGAGTTTAAGTGTGATGGCAGTATGAAATGTAACAGTGTAGTGGTGGCAGTTGAAGGGAGTGGTGGGTTGCTGTGTGATGCAGCTAAGGCCAGAGAAGAAGTTGTGCAATCTTTAATTCCTGAAAACATGAGTTTGTGGTGTAGTGTGATGAGTCGTACACGACTCAGTGAAGGCAGCATGAGTCGTAGGAGAGTAGATTTGAGTCGTCCATGACCTAAGGAGTCACGAGAAGGGACGTTGCAAGCTAATGAAGCGGCTTTGAGTCGTTTCCGACTCAACAAAGAAGGTCTAGGTCGGCAACGACCTACGAAGGAAGATGTGGACCGACCTAATGAGACACCGCTTCTGGTGATAAGTCGTACACGTCTCAACGACTCATCCATAAGTCGTGTACGAGTTAACAAGAGCAGAGAAGTGGAAGTAGATGAGTCGTTCGGAGATGACTCGCTTGAAGGGATGTGCCGCAGGGAAGCTATGAGTCGGTGAAGTCTTGAGTCGTGAGTAGTTGTAACTTGTATGGGTGTTGAGTCGGTTGAGTCGTGACATATGTTGAGTCGTGTTGTACGCATATATAGTTGAGTCGTATGGCGTTTGTATCTGATGACTCGTGTTGTATATAAGTCGTCATGTTTAGGTTGTCTATTTTTGCCGCTGTTATGAGTCGTAAGTCGTTGTTTTTGAGTCGTTTGCTCTTGAGTCGTGTGATGTACTTCGGTCTGTTGTGTTGCTAAGTCGGTAACGACTTATGATGAGTCGTGAGTCATGAGTCGGCCACGACTTAAGGGTTGTGTTGTGAAAACTCTATAAATAGGGGTGTGTGTTGTACATTTAAGGGGGTTGATTTCGAAATAAAATTTCTTGTTGATTGCTTTGTGCTTTCTTCTCCAATTGGTAGTTGAGTGTAATCTCCTATCTCCACTTACGTCATTCGAGTGCGCTCGAATCCACGTTTGTTGAAGCCGATTCACGGAATCTAGTGCGCTAGATCAACGTACGAAGAATCGTAGATCTTTGAACACGGTATAGTGCGCTATCAACGTGTTTGAGATAGCTAGAATTCGGTATCTTCGGATCAACGAATTTGGGCATTTTGGTATTCATCAATCCACCGATTGCTACTTTCACTGATTGAAGTTTATTTTGATTAATCCGCTGCGTCATTATTGGTATCAGAGCCATACTTAGCCAATCATAGCTAAGTTGATTCTTAGAGCCAAATATTTGAAGTTGAAGTTTGAAGTTATTCATCGTGTTCATATTGAAGTTGCAACAAGAGGGAGAACTTTCGATCCATTCCATTTTGGATCAAAGTGTTGAAAGTGTTTGAATTTGAGGTTGAAGGCCGTGTATACTTGTGGGAAGTAGCCGAGCCTTGTAAAGGGTTTGAGCCGTACCTTGTGCTTGAGTAGGAGCCGACCATACTTTGAGTCGTTCCTTATTGCCGAGCTAGAGCAAGCCGAGTCAAGGGAAGCTGTGACTTGTTGTTTTGTGAAAGCTTTGAAGTATTGTGTTCAAATTGTTGAAGTTTTGTGAGGAGTTGCAATCATGCCACCAAGGAGAGCTAATCTTCATCAAAACGTTGAAGCTTTGTATCGAAGAGAAGAAGCCGAGCTTATGGAACAACGTATTAATGAGAAGTTTGATGAAGGCATTGGAAAATTGGAGAAATTGATGAATGATTTGAATCAAAGGAGGAGATCACCAAACTCGAACCATGGAGGAAACCGAGTTTCGCCATCGGTTACGGAAGTGAGGAGGGTATCACCACATTCTTGTAGAGATAGAAGAGAAACATCAATTTCATCACGAAGAGATCATCATGACTATGCACATGAAGAGAGAAGAAGTCAACGTGAATTTGACAATGAAGCATATAGGGATGAAGAGAGACATAGTCAAAGAAGCATGCATGAACGAAGGGATAATAACGGTCGAGATCGATGTAGGCGTACGTTTGACTTTGTTGAAGAGGGTGATAGAGCTAGTATTCATTATCGAGATCGAGACCAAGTTCGAAATTCATTTCGGGATGTTGAAGAGGATCGTCGATGGGAATCGGGTATGAAGATGGAAATTCCAGAATTTAAAGGAGGGATGGTAGCTGAAGAATTTCTTGATTGGTTATCTAATGTTGAAGAGATCTTTGATTTCAAGGAGGTTCCTGAGCATAGAAGGGTGAAGTTGGTTGCTACTAGGTTGAGGGGGAGAGCTTTGGCGTGGTGGCAGCAAACTAAACTTACCAGGGAGAGAATGGGGAAGTCAAGGATAGAATCGTGGGATAAGATGAAGAAGTTGATGAGATCTACTTTCTTACCTTACAATTATCAGTCACTTATGTACCAAAGGTTGCAGAATCTGAGGCAAGGGACGAAGTCTGTTAGTGATTATGCTGATGAATTTTACCAACTCATTGCCAGGAATGATATTATGGAAACGGAAGAACAGCTAACTGCTAGATTCATTGGGGGATTGAGAATGCAGATCCAGGATATGGTTAATATGTTCGATCCTAGATCAGTTGCAGAGGCACATCAGAAAGCGTTAGCTTGGGAGAAGCAAGGAAGGCGTGGAGGTGGTGTGTTTACTAATTCCAATAATCAAGCGAAGGGTGTTAGTGGAAGTTCTAGTGTTCCTAAACCTGTTACAAAACCAGTGGTGAAGGAGGCTGAGAAGGCGAAGGTTAGCAGTGGGTTCAAATGTTATAACTGTCAGGAGTTGGGTCACAAAAGCAACGAATGTCCGAAGCCGAAGAAGAGAACCATGGTTGCAGAAGTTGAGGAGGATGATGGTGAGGAGGCAGAATGTTCAAATGCACCTTATGATGAGGAGGAAGAAGAAGTGTCGGGAGACGAAGGTTGTAATCTTATGATGAGGAGGTCATGTCTTACACCAAAGCAAGAGGAGGATTGTAGTTGGTTGAGAAGCAATATTTTTCAGTCGACATGCACTATTCTGGGGAAGGTTTGCAAGTTCGTTATTGATGCTGGAAGTTGCGATAATATTATTTCTACAGAGGCTGTGAGGAAATTGAACTGGAAAACTGAGAAGCATCCTAAACCGTACAAGCTAGCATGGTTAAGGAAGGGTGGTGAAGTGAAAATGTGTCGAAGAGCTTATGTGAATTTTTCGATTGGGAAGAAGTACAAAGATGAAATTTGGTGTGATGTAGTGGACATGGATGTTTGTCATTTGTTGTTGGGCAGACCATGGCAGTTTGATAGAGCAGTTCAACATGACGGTCGTGCCAATAGTTACAGTTTCATGTTCGAAGGTACTAAAATCACTTTGGTTCCCAAGAAACAGCAACAGAAGGAGAGCAAGCTAGAAGAGATTGAAGAGTTGAAAACTTTATTGTCTTTGAAGGAGTTTGTGAAAGAAGTTGAAGAGGAGTCTGAAGTATTTTTGTTGATTGGGAGAGAGAGTAGTGAAAAAGTTGAGATTCCAGAAGAAGCAAAGCCAATTTTGAAAGAATTTGAAGATGTCTTTCCAGGGGAGTTACCTAAGGAGTTACCGCCACTTAGAGACATTCAACATCAAATTGATCTTGTTCCGGGAGCAGTGTTACCACATCGACCACATTACCGAATGAGTCCGAAGGAACATGAAGAGTTACGAAGGCAAGTGGAAGAGTTGTTAGAGCAGGGACGTGTTCAGGAAAGCTTGAGTCCTTGTGCAGTGCCAGCATTGTTGGTGCCGAAGAAGGATGGAACATGGAGAATGTGTACAGATAGTAGAGCTTTGAACAAGATTACTGTTCGTTACAGATTTCCTATGCCGAGGTTGGATGATTTGCTAGACCAGTTGAGTGGGGCAACTATATTTTCGAAGATTGACTTGAAGAGTGGTTATCATCAGATTCGAATTAGACCAGGTGACGAATGGAAGACAGCCTTCAAGACGAGAGAAGGGTTATACGAATGGTTGGTTATGCCATTTGGTTTGTCAAATGCACCTAGTACATTCATGCGGGTGATGAATCAAATCTTTAGACCATTCATTGGGAAGTTCGTGGTGGTTTATTTCGATGATATTCTGATTTATAGCAGGAGTACAGGGGAGCATGTTCAACATTTGAGGGAAGTGTTGATTATTCTTCGCGAGGAACAATTTTATGCAGCCACGAAGAAATGTGTGTTCATGACGAGAAGTGTGTTATTTTTGGGATATGTTGTGTCTGAGAAGGGAATCCAAGTGGACCAGAGTAAAGTTGAAGCTATTAGAAATTGGCCACAGCCGAGAACTATCACTGAAGTTAGAAGTTTTCATGGATTGGCATCATTCTACCGAAGGTTCATTCCACACTTCAGTAGTGTGATGGCACCAGTTACCGATTGCATGAAAGGAAAACAGTTTGTATGGTCAGAGGAAGCGGGAGTTGCTTTTGAACGGATCAAAGAACTATTGACGACAGCACCAATTCTTGTTTTACCTAATTTTCAGTTGTTGTTTGAGCTACACACTGATGCATCAAAGGTGGGAATTGGAGGAGTGTTGAGTCAGCAGGGGAGACCTATTGCATATTTCAGTGAAAAGTTGTCAGGGGTGAAGATGAGATACAACATATATGACGTTGAATTCTATGCTGTGGTGCAAACGATTAAACATTGGAGACATTATCTATTTCAGAAAGAATTTGTTCTGTACACTGATCATGAGGCATTGAAGCATTTACAGGGGCAGGATAAGATTTCAGCGAGACATGCATCATGGATTGCATATTTACAGCAGTTTACTTTTGTCGTTAAGCACAAATCAGGGGTGACGAATCGGGTAGCTGATGCTTTAAGTAGGAGGAGTCATTTATTAACGACAATGAAGGTTGAAGTGACAGGGTTTGAAATGTTACCAGAACTGTTTAGGAAGGATCCTTACTTTGCAAAGTTTGTTGAGAAAGTTAAGGATGGAAGTTCGGATGAATTTGTGATAGTTGATGGATTCTTGTTCAAAGGAAATCAATTATGCATTCCAGACTGTAGTTTGAGAATGAAGATTGTAAAAGAGTTGCATGAAGAAGGGCATGTGGGCCGTGATCGTACTTTGCAGTTGATTTCACAGTCTTACTTTTGGCCGTCGATGAGGAACGAAGTGGGAAGGTTTGTGGAGCGATGTCATATTTGCCAAGTTTCGAAAGGAACCGCGACCAATGCTGGTTTGTATATGCCATTGCCTGTACCGACTAGACCATGGGTTGATATGAGTATGGACTTTGTATTGGGATTGCCGAGAACACAGCGTGGTAATGATTCGATATTTGTTGTAGTTGACAGATTTTCTAAAATGGCACATTTTATTGCTTGCAAGAAGACGACGGATGCTGTTCGTGTTGCTCAACTATTTTTCAAGGAAATCTATAGACTTCATGGATTGCCAGAGTCTATTGTGTCAGATAGGGATACTCGTTTTCTGAGTCACTTTTGGTTAAGTTTGTGGAAGATGGTGGGAACGAAGCTGAAATTTAGTAGTGCTTATCATCCGCAAACTGATGGACAAACAGAAGTTGTAAACAGGTCATTGGGAAATTTGTTGCGATGTCTTGTACAGGATAATTTGAGAAGTTGGGACATGAAATTATGCCAAGCAGAGTTTGCTCATAATCATGCAGTGAATCGTAGTACAGGATTCGGTCCATTTCAGATTGTATATTCAAATTTACCCAAGGGACCGTTGGATTTAGCGGTAGTACCACAACCGAAGGGGACGGTTAAACGGGCTATTGATCTTGTTGCAGAATTAACCGAATGTCATAAGATCGTTCAGGAACGATTGGTGAAGACAAATGAGAAGTATAAGCGAACTGCTGATTCGAAGCGACGAAATGTTGAATTTAACGAAGGCGATTTGGTTTATGCAGTGTTGACAAAAGACCGTTTTCCGGTAGGAACATACAATAAATTGAAGGCGCGGAAAATTGGTCCAATTGAAATTGTGAAGAAAATCAATGAAAATGCTTATAAGTTGAAACTGCCGGAAGATGTTTACACGTCTGACGTGTTCAATGTTAAACATCTTGTTCCATATTACGGAGGTAAACAATCAGATGAAGAAGAATGTACAAATTCGAGGACGAATTTTTCTCAACCAGGGGAGGATGATGCAGCTAAGGCCAGAGAAGAAGTTGTGCAATCTTTAATTCCTGAAAACATGAGTTTGTGGTGTAGTGTGATGAGTCGTACACGACTCAGTGAAGGCAGCATGAGTCGTAGGAGAGTAGATTTGAGTCGTCCACGACCTAAGGAGTCACGAGAAGGGACGTTGCAAGCTAATGAAGCGGCTTTGAGTCATTTCCGACTCAACAAAGAAGGTCTAGGTCGGCAACGACCTACGAAGGAAGATGTGGACCGACCTAATGAGACACCGCTTCTGGTGATAAGTCGTACACGTCTCAACGACTCATCCATAAGTCGTGTACGAGTTAACAAGAGCAGAGAAGTGGAAGTAGATGAGTCGTTCGGAGATGACTCGCTTGAAGGGATGTGCCGCAGGGAAGCTATGAGTCGGTGAAGTCTTGAGTCGTGAGTAGTTGTAACTTGTATGGGTGTTGAGTCGGTTGAGTCGTGACATATGTTGAGTCGTGTTGTACGCATATATAGTTGAGTCGTATGGCGTTTGTATCTGATGACTCGTGTTGTATATAAGTCGCCATGTTTAGGTTGTCTATTTTTGCCGCTGTTATGAGTCGTAAGTCGTTGTTTTTGAGTCGTTTGCTCTTGAGTCGTGTGATGCACTTCGGTCTGTTGTGTTGCTAAGTCGGTAACGACTTATGATGAGTCGTGAGTCATGAGTCGGCCACGACTTAAGGGTTGTGTTGTGAAAACTCTATAAATAGGGGTGTGTGTTGTACATTTAAGGGGGTTGATTTCGAAATAAAATTTCTTGTTGATTGCTTTGTGCTTTCTTCTCCAATTGGTAGTTGAGTGTAATCTCCTATCTCCACTTACGTCATTCGAGTGCGCTCGAATCCACGTTTGTTGAAGCCGATTCACGGAATCTAGTGCGCTAGATCAACGTACGAAGAATCGTAGATCTTTGAACACGGTATAGTGCGCTATCAACGTGTTTGAGATAGCTAGAATTCGGTATCTTCGGATCAACGAATTTGAGTATTTTGGTATTCATCAATCCACCGATTGCTACTTTCACCGATTGAAGTTTATTTTAATTAATCCGCTGCGTCACTGTGGTAGTATGCAATCGTTCAGGTGGTTTTCTGGTTGATTTGATATTATATGTTTGGTATGGTGCACTGTGTATTTGATGATAGTAAGGGTGGTTATTTGAAGTAAGTTGATGATTGTGGAAGGTAGTGATATAAGAAGCAGTATGCGATGAAGGAGGAGTAGTTTAGTGATGAGTATTGTATAGGAATGCATATAGCAGTGAATGTTGATGATATAAAGAGGTGAAAGTGATGAAAGTTTCTATTTGAATATTGGTGTGCACTGATGTACAAAGCAGTATGTATGGGTGAAATTTTTTGTTATGGTCTGGAGGTTGTCTTTGGTGTATGCAATGGTAGTTGTAGAAGTGTAGAGGTAGCAGTGAAGTTTGGTTTGATGGTGATGAAGAAGTGGTAGTGAAATGGCTTTGGTGGTAATGTTTATGGGCAAGGGTGATGTTGTAGTGATTTAAGGATGAGAGGAAGTGTTGCTGTACAGTGATGGTGCACTATTATGTGATGATGAAAGGACTTGGAGTGTTTGGAAATGTTGATGGCGTTTGAAGAGAAATATGCAGAGAAATAAGTTGAAGTGAAGGGTAGGTTGGTTTGAAATGGCACAATTGTAAGTGTGTAGGGTACAGAGGCAGTGGCTATGTGTTGATGCAAGTTGAAATGATGGGTGAAGTTTGGTCAGTTTGCAAGGCAATTTGGAGGATGTAGAGTTGGTGGCACGTATTGATGAAGTGTGTTTTGCTGATGCTTTACAGAGGAGGATGTAGAAGTTTGTGAGGAGGCACTGGTGGGTGATACTGTCACAGTGACTGGGATGTTGTAGTGCATAGTTCGACAGAGCAGTTGTATGCATTATGGGGTAATGAAGTTTGGTTTGTGGTAAGTGGCAGCAGTTGCTTGGCAGGTTGGAGGAGGAAACGGCGGTAATGTGGATGAAATTGTGTTGTTATGTCGCAATATGCAATGTAGCAAAACAAAACACTGAAAATAACAAAGAATGAAAAGAAATGAAAATGCAAATGTATTAGTTCAACAGTAACAGAGAAATGTAGCAATGGCACAGTGAAAATGAGTTTGAACTACAAAATTTCTTGTATTGTTTTTGTTTAAATATGAAAGCTGACACTAATTAAAATAAAACCAATTGACACCAAAAACAAGAGATGCACACATACCAGATGAAAATAAAAATGACACAGAATCACACAACACAAAAAAATTTCTTTTGTATTTTTATGCAAATCAGCATACAAAATGATTACACAATAAAATAAAATAAAAAATTCGAAAAGCAAAAATTAAAATCCAATTTTGAATTTCTCGACAGCGGCACAAAAAGCTTGTTTGATAATGGCGAAATTTTCTACCGATAAGAAAACCGCCATTAAAAATATAATCCTTAAAATAGCTGTAAGCGCATGGCGTACAATTGTAATACGTATGCGAGTACGGGTCGATCCGTGGGAAAGCGAGTTAATTTTAAATTCCACTCAATTAAATTAACCCAAACAGTTTGAAATTGTTTTAAGCTAAAAAATATAAAACTAACTAAAACAAAAGTGAATAAAATATGAGATTAAGAGACAATTTAGAGGTAAATCCACTTTTGTACTTTCACATAAATCAACACAAAATCAGTCTATGATATCTCATTTAATCTAAGTAAAATTAGTGATGTATTGTAACGACCCGTAAAATTTTCAATAATTTAATTTTGTTAAGTTAATAAGTTTGGTAATTTAATATGAAAAAAAAACTTATTAATTTAAAATTGAACGATGGTAATTAGAACTAATTGGTAACAATTGAAATGAAATTACAATCTAGTGAAGTAATGAAAATTGGTATACTTGGCTATAAATTAATGTAAGAAAACTAATGCAAACATTTAAATTTATAAAAGGAATAATATGAAATGAATGACTCTTGAATAAAGATTGGGTATATAAGAATGGTAACATTTGTTGTGAACAATGAAATCACAAGTGTGAATGTTGAATCGTTAATGAAATAATATATGATTAATATGAATTAAAGTAAATCAGTGTTAATTAAGTAATTGTAACATTTGATTTGTAAACAATAATGAATTCATTAATGTGACTTTAAGTAATAGTAACAGTTGTAAGTTACTATTTAATAGGCCTATTAATTTAGTTGTAACTCTTATATTTGAGTTTAAATTTGAATATAAGTAAATAAGGGTAAGTGGTGTATAAATAAATGAATTAGTATAATTAACAGTAATTGAATGAATTCAATATTAGGTAGGTAACTATAAAAATTAGTTGAATATAATAAACTTAAGTGTAAATTAAAGGGTAATGGTAACAGCTATTGTAAGTTGCCTATTTAGTCTATAAAATAAATAGGAAATCTTTAATGTCATTAATGAGATTTAGTGCAGTAATGGAAGGTGTGAATGTATGAATTAAATACAAACGTAAATTTATTTATAAAGCAATAAATTGGTAAAAGGAATGGAACTAAGTTAAATTAATTAATTGGTTTTAAACCTTAATTAATGTGTACAATTGGCAAGATTTCACATTTAGAAATGTAACATTTAATACAAATTTAAGATGAAAATAGGAGTAGACTAGTGTAATGGAATATAAAACTAATATAACTAGGTATATAGCGTAATAATGAACCTAGTATAAAGATGGCAATTATACCAAATCAAATTATTGGAAGCAATTTTTATTTAATTGGAATGTAATCTATAATAAAATGGATTATTGTAGGTAAATGAAATTAATTACTATGTAAATTGAAATTTGGATGAATTGGAAGTTATTAATGTTTTAGTATATAAACCAATGTTAATATTACCCGTAAAAGGATAAGTTAATAGTTGATTCAATAACAAAATTGAGAAATCAATATATGGATTTATTGGGGATTTAAACTTATACTTTTTAAATTAGATAAAATACAGTGTTTACACGCAATGACTTTCTACATTTTATTTCTCTATGTTTGTTTCTCTAATTTTTAATTTCTATTTTATGTATAAACTTTGAATATATTTATTTGATTTTTGATTGATTTTATTTTCAATAATAGCTTAGAAATTTCAAGAGATATAGGTTACTTGTTTTGTTTATTTGTTGCCTTTTTCCCTTGTCTTTCCATTTGCATAGCCAATTACTTCCCACATTCATAGCCATGAATTCTTCTCATAATTCACGTACATATTGTTCCTCAAACACCTCTTTTCATTACGTCCAAACAAAGGAAAAATAATAATAAATACATCAAGTTATTTGTTGCCTTTTTATTTCTCAAACCATTCGAACTCCTGTCTTTTATTGCCTAGCCTCTTTATTCCTTGCCGTTTCTTTCTTTTGGACTTATATTTACTAAAACCTAGCCGCCATCTATTTTTTTTCATGTACAAAGTTTCTCATCTCCTCATCTTATTCATTTGCGTGAAGAAAAAAAATATACAAGATCTAAAGTCATGGCTTCCTTCTTCTTTCTCCTCCTTTTTTCATTTTGTTTTCTTTGTCTTCCTTCAAGTTAGGCTCGGCCTCCATCTTCTCCTAGCACACCTCTAACCATCATGACCAAACAACACAAGATGATGGTTGAACCCATATGCGGTGTAGCAAGCCATTGATTGATTAAGGCAAGTTATGCCACTTTGATTCGTTATTTTTCCATTGTTTTAACCTCTATTCTTTTGTATTGAATCATATTCTTGTGTATGTAATATTTGTTTACATACAAGATTTGGATCTGACTCCTCATCCACTCAAGTTTTCATTGTGCTTTGTCGTGCTTTTTCGTACTTTGCGGAGTTTGGATTTTTATTCTGAATTTGTCAATTCTAGCTTTTAAAAGGTGAGTTATCATTCTATACTTACATACTTATATTATTGTGAAATGATGACAAGTGAATTGTATAAATTAATATGTTATGTTCATACATGCCTGTGACATAGTTATATGACGTTTAATGCTTTTGTATAACTTTTACATCATCTGATATGATATGTTATATTATACTGTTCATTTTATTTACTTTATCACTGCATGTTCCCTATCACTATGGGTTGAAATGATACATACCCGAACGGACTTTAGAATAAGGAAAATCACTATGGGCTGAAATGATAGGCTCGAGTGATTTTATTGATTTTTATTGCATTCATTTTACTTGGGATTGCGGGTTTGAAACGATAGAACCCGGATTTTCTTTTAAATTACGGATTGAAATGATATATTTGAATTGATAATATGAAATACAGTTTTAATTGTACATTTTGTAATAAATGTATTTGGCCTGAAATCATAGTTTAATTGATGCCTAAATGAATAAATTTGCAAAGAAATTGATTGTTATATTTACTATGATAAATTACTTTATTTATGAAATAGAAATGTTTGGAAATTAAATAATTATGATTCAAGTGGAAAAGTGTATTTTCAAAATATGATTTAATTTTATAATTGGAAATTTGGTTTTAATTGAAATTGTTAAATTAAGTATATCAATGGAATTTAGTCTTGTTATGAAGTGGGTATTTTAAAATAAATGGTAAGTTATTTGTTGAAATAAAAGGTGTAAAAGAATGTGTTTTGACTTAATAAATGAATTATAGTTTAATTTGGATATTTATTGATAAATTTTATTTTATTAAATCATAAGTTAAATGATATCCAAATGAATATTTTGAAGTGGGAAATGTGATTTTTATAAGTTAAATTGGCTAAAAATTGAAATTTTAATGTAGCTGAAATATACAATGTTTTTGGAAAGTTTATAATTGAATGAATAAACTTATAAATGCTACAATTTTGAAATGAATATTATTTGACATTGAATTTAAATGGTTAAATGAATCTTGTTTGGAAGATATTGACATTGAATTTATATGGTCTAAATAAATATGTTTCAAAATATTTGCTTTCAGAGTGTTATAACTTGAAAGTAATATGGGGTTAGAAATGAAATTATTGGAAATTGTATTTAATTAAGAATTGTCTTTAAATATATAAACTTCGAACTTATTGGAAATGGAAGATTTAAGAATATGACCTTATAAAGTGGTTTGGGTTAAGGTGGTCTAAAGGAATATTCCAAGTTTAATAAGTTGAAGGAAATATTCAGTGATTTGGAAACTTGGGTTTTATTTAAATGAGATATTGATTTGGTTTTTGGAATATAAAGGATATATTATTACTTTGGTTTTTGAAATGCGAAAATAATATATTGATTTGATTTTGAAAGGAAATAATATAGTATTTAGTTTTGAAATGGATATGATATTTTTGTTTTAAGTGTAAATGATTTTGAAAGAAATATCCATGGGTAATAATAATGTTTGGTTGTTAAAGAGACCGGGATCAGAATTTGTCATACTCTCTGCCAACTCCGAAAACCACTTTAACAACCGCGTACGCAGTGGAGATTCCAGAACGAAGTAGGATGGTGGCGACGTTCTTTTGAGGTACATACGTGGACCCGACTCCCATGAGTTGGCATAAGGTGGCTGAAACATGAGCGATTGACAGGCTAAGAAGGTAGTACCTTTTATCGGACACACTCCTTCGATACCATTCTACAACTTTGTGATTGATTTGGGGCCCTTTTTGATTTTCGGGGCTGTGGCTGGAGGTGGGCGGTAGTAGCTGCTACGCGGTACCACCGGTCCGGAAGCATAATTGGTATATCTACCCTGGCATTGCCTAGCTGTGCCATGTCACATACCCAAGCAAGCCTTGTACGAGTTTTATTTGTGTCGTACCTATGGAGTATCCTCGGGTAGCCTCCCGTTCAGGAGGTATTACGGTACTGTATATACTACTGGCACTATTACGTGTTAAGGTGGAAAATGTAAAGCCTTAATGCTATTTAAAATTAAGTTTATTTTACTATAAACATTATTATAATAGTGAAATATTACTACATAGTAAATAGTTTAACGGATCCTTAGAGGATGGGCAGTCCCAAGCATCCTTTTAGTTTCCTGTACCTTATATTACAGTTCACTTTAGTTGGTTTACATTATATAAGTATGTATGTCCTGACTGGAGTGTTTTGTGTTTTTCTTTACACTCGGGTCAGACTGAGTGATACAACATTAGAGACTCACCTTCAAAGTTGGAGCTTTGCTTGAAGATCCAGCTATCTATCTCCTTTCAGTTATCCAGTTGATTCCAGTGATGTACTCAGCTTTATACTTGATTATCATATTGAGACTTCTATTGTATCTTGTATAACTTTGATGTATTTATATAGTAACTTCATGAGCTGCTATCTCTTTTTCTTCCACTGCATAT
Organism: Allium cepa; assembly: GCA_030765085.1. Lineage (NCBI taxonomy): Eukaryota > Viridiplantae > Streptophyta > Magnoliopsida > Asparagales > Amaryllidaceae > Allium > Allium cepa. The sequence goes on along the minus strand of CM060940.1, from coordinate 541,770,800 downwards.
TATTACTCTTTGTCTGTGATCTGTGATCTATTTATTTCCTGTATATTCTGAGTTTGCCAAATTTAAATTAACAATTCGGTATTTTAACTAAAAATAGCAGGTCGTTACATGTATTTATCATAAGTATGGTCTATTTGTGTTATTAATTAACACAACTTAAACCATTAAAATTTAATATAATAACTAAAACAATTTATTAATTGTAATGAAAGTGAATATGAAACTAAAATAAAATCTATTTAAGCATGATCTATTTACTATTTTTGATTAGTAGCATAGATCATCAAATTTTAATTCTATTTTAATTCCATGATCAAAATCACTTAGTTAGATGATGGTGTAAATTTTTTTATGTTGGATTAAGCATAGCTCATTTGTGATTAGAAACACAACATATGCTATCAAATTCCCTAATAAACTTAGATCATAATCCAACTCTTCATTAAGCACTAAAATGAGATCATAAATAACAAAATATGTTGAACTACATAATTTTAGATAGCTTCGTTACTTCTTAATTGAACGGGTTTAGCTTCTCATTTCTGTTATCATTTCAACACATGCAAATTTCAACATAGAACAAAAAAGAAAAGTGCAAGCTAATTGATATAAAAAAACTAACTACTTGCATAAAAATAAAATTAAACTAAGTGCATAAATGAAAATCTAATCTACTAACATAAAATAAAGGAGAGCATGTAAATAAAAATAAGCATAAAATATAACAAAAGTATATAAAGAACAAAGAAAAAGAAAAGGCTTAGGAAGGCATTTTATTTCTCATTAATTTTGTGGCAACAACTTGCATAATTTTATAAGAACATAAAATTCTATTACATGAACGTAAGTGGTTATTTAGCCATGATTAAAACTCTAATCCATTTTTAGGGAACTCCCTAAAATGCCCGTTAGGTAGTGTGGCCTCCAAATTATCGTTAGCATAAAATTAGTTCTCCATTAAATGTGCATGTACCTTTACTCCCCACTAACATGTGCAAAAGTGCTTAATTGTGGTTCATGGTTAATGGGTAAGTGGAGTCCTCCATGATTACATGAATTCTTTTATTACTTCATTTCTTTGGCTTCCAACTCTTGTATATGCATATTTCCATGAAGCCACTTCAAGTTGAATCCAAATTCCTAAAAAACAAATTAAAATGCATAATTAACTTTTTTCAAATTAATTCACGCACGAAAAGTACTATTTTGCCCCCATGTAGATGCATGAATGATGACTTGAAAGCATTTTTGAAATTTGGTTTTAAACATGTAAAAACACCAAATTATGAAATTTCAATAAAATGAGATTAAGTGTATGAGTAAAAATATACATTTATACGTGCATATCAGTTCTCCTTTATGGACTTCTCTTAATACTTGCTTAATTTCATCGTTGGCGATACACCGAAGCAGGAGGAGGGATAAACCCTTTATGTACATGACTCCTTCCTGAGGGATGTATCGTGAACCTTTACGAAGGATTTTTTGTTTTTCACTCCTCCATTCGAGAAGGATTCCCCTTTGCAAATAATCTTTAATCAGAGTCATCCATGACTCCTTCTCAAGTTCCACCTCTAACACGCAATCAATCTTTATCTGGTCGATGCCTAAAGAACTGAGTATTTCAATTAGGACCAAGCTCATTTGCAGTGCATCCTTGGAACTTTCCAGCTTGGCCAGTGAGTCGGCATTTTCATTATATTCTTTTGGGATATCAGTAAAGGTGTAATGCTTGAAATTAGTTAGCAACTCTTGTACCTAGTTGAGGAAAGGAGCAATTCACACTCCTTTGGCTTGATATTCTCACCTGACTTGGTTTACTACTAACTGGGAATCATAGAAAATTTGCAAAGGTTTTACTCCCAGCTCTCTGACCAATTTAAGCCCAATGAGCTTGTATTCAGCCTCATTATTCATTGTAGAGAAGTCAAGTTTCAGTGCGTAGCAGATTGAGTGTTCCTCAAGAGTTACAAGTATGACTCCCATGCTTGAACACCAATCATTGGATGCTCCATCTGTGTAAACATCTTTTATTGGATGGTAGGTTCTCCACTACTCTTTAGAAAGTCATCTTATGTTGTGAATTCGGCTATAAAGTCCACCAGTGCTTGTCCCCGGATGGCCCTTCGAGAGAGATAAGTGATATCGAACTGGCTCAATTTCATGTTCCATTTCAGTAACCTTCCAGACATCTCAAATTGCTATAGAACTTGTCTTAATTACTGGTCAGTGAAGACATCGATAGGGTGAGCCTGAAAATAAGGACGGAGCTTTCTTGATGCAATCAATAGGGATTATGCGAGTTTCTCCAACTTCAATAGTTTCTTTTATCGTATGTCAATCACTTGCTGGCATAATACACTGGCCTCTAGATCGATTCTCCTCGCGCAACAGTGCGACACTTATGACATGTACCGACACCGCTAAATAGATGTATAAGTCTTCATGATCCGGTGGCTTAGACAAGATAGGGGTCTCTCTAAGTGATGTACCAAAGCTTTAAATGCATTAATACAATGCTGCATTCGCTTAAAGTTTTTCTTTCCTCTCCTGATCAAATCAATGAAAGGGATGCACTTATCGGTGGCCCTAATGATGAATCGACGCAGGTCCATGACCTTCCCATTCAGGACGTGCGTCTGGTTAATTGTCTTTGGTACTTGAATATCCTCGATCGCTTGAATTCTTTCGGGATTGGCTTCAATTCCATGATAGTTGACTATGAAACCCAAGAATTTCCTTGATGCAACGCTGAAAGAGCGTTCCAAGGGTTTAAGTTTCATTCCATATTTTTGGAGAACACTAAAAACCTTCACCAATTCATCGATGTGGTCGTTTGATCGTTATGATTTCATGAGCATATCATCCACATATACGTCCATTGATTACTCGATCTGGTTTTTGAACATTCGGTTGACCAGCCTTTGGTAAGTAGCTCCCACGTTCTTTAGTCCAAAAGGCATCACAAAGTTGCAGTATAATCCCAGATTGTTAATGAAACTAGTGTATTCCTAGTCTAGCATGTGCATCGGGATCTGATTGTATCCGGAGTACGCATCCATGAATGAAAGAGGTTCATGTCCAACGGTTGAGTCTACTAGCCGGTCGATCCTCGAAAGTGGAAAATTGTCTTTCGGGCATGCCTTGTTTAGGTCTGAGTAATCGATGTATGTCCAACACTTTCCATTAGCTTTTCTCAAGAAATGGATTTGATACCCATTTAGGGTAGAGGTCATCATTGATAAACCCATTGTTTTTTACTCTATCTACCTCCTCTTTAAGTGCAGCAGATCTCTCTAGATCCATGCCACGTCGCTTTCGTTTCACCGGGACATGGCTTGCATCGATATTCAATGCATGGCTCATGATGGTTGATGAGATCCCACACATATCAAAATGGGTCCAAGCGAACACACTAAGATTCACTCGGAGAAAACCATCTAACTCCATCATTGTTGCAATGAGCTATGATCCGATCTTCAGGATCCATGATGGGTCATCATGGCTGCCTGTAATGCCAATCGCCAGCTCAATTGGTGAGCCTTGGTTTCTTTGGGCTCCTCTTCTTCATTTCTCGGATCTGTATCTTTATAAAATCGATTGTGGCGCCTGAGCCAAGGCTCAGACACTGATGGCTAAGTTTCATTAGTTTTGATGCAGAGAGAGACTTCTCCACATCCTTTCCTTTTTCTTTCTGTAGAATGTCTCTCAACTCAAATGCATAACTGGAAATTTCCATTCGCCTAATCTCCGTAAATTATTCCCATGCCATTCTCTATTGCGAATTTCAATGCGAAGCACCAAGGGGTGATAGCTGCCCTGAATTTAGCAAGGGCTGGTTGGTGAAAAAATGCATTATATGAAGAGTTTACATCCATGACAACAAATAACAGCACTCGCACTCTCCTTCAATTATCATCTCCTAACCCCATCGATAGCTTGACATTGCCTATCGCTTCAGTTGCAATACCATTAAAGCCATGAATACGGGCTTTGAATTGTTTCAGATCTTTGCTTCCAGTAACATCTAGTCGTATGCCTTCTTGAAAACGATATTAATAGAACTTCCACAAACAATAAGAATCTTTCTAACCAAGGCAGGACCAGTCATGGCCGATATCACCATTGGATCGATTGTAGGAGCTTCCACCTTGTCCATATCTCTACTTCAATATACGATATCATCTATCATAGTTCACTCCTGCTTTGCTGGAGCACTGTCCTCTGTGTTCTAGCGACATTCGATGTACTTATGTCTGATAGCATTCACGTAATGCTCCATTTCATTCCAACTTTTATCCGTCGGATGTGGTCCTTACACAATGGTATTAATAACTAATCTCCCTCTTATCCATCAAGGTTCCTAAGCACCGGGCATAGCTTGTCCTCAATTGGTGTCGGATATCCCTTGCCCACTATTCTGTGGGGCTTTAACAAATTGCTTCAAATTTCTTTCTTGAACTAATTTCTTAATAACATCATAAAGGTGGCGACATTCGTCCGTAGTATGTCCATAACTTCCATGAAATCTACAATACTTTCTAAACTGTCTTTGCTTCTCCATTAGCTCCTTCAAAGGTGGTTACCTATAATTCATGGTGTCACAAGTCGACAGATAACTTTCTCTAGCGATGTATTCAACGGGGTGCATGCATCAAACAATGGGATACTCGGCTTCCCCCTTTCAGAATCTCATCTTTGGTTGTGGTTTTTATCACCGTCTTTCTTCTGCTCATTCGGTTTGTTTTTAACATTGATTTGAACTTTCCTAAAACTATCATTGGGCTGCTTTATTGCCATATTACATTGTACTCCCTCGAGGCTTAGGCCAACAACATCTATCATCCTTGTTCGCTTTGCCTCCTCCTTCCTAAAAAATCGAGCCACCTTTAGAAAGAAACGGTACAACATAGAAGGACGCTTTCCTACTAATAAATCGCACAACTCAGAATCGTAGTAGACTCCCCTAGTCAGTGCCATCAGTGTTGCATAATCATTCGGATTACTGGCTTCTGTAACAGCTTTATTGAACCTTTCTAAAAAAATATTTCAATAACTCCCCCCGTGCCTGGACCAAGTTGGAGAGTGACATTACATGCTTGGGGCATGTAGTGCGTATACGAAACTCTCTAGGAACTTCATTGCTAACTTATCAAATGAAAAGATTGACAATGGTGGTAGCTTGGTGAACAACATGGTAGCAACATCTTCCAAAAAAATAGGAATATGGAACCTTCGCATATATTCCATATGTAGAATGTTATTGGTGAATGAAATATGATTTCTGGAGAGTCCCCAATCATCGTCGGTCAAGCCTTGACTTTCTTTCATGTAACAGACTATCTTTTTGGATGGTTTAAATTGATGATAAACTACACACGTCAGACTCAAACCATTCAAAAGGGGAGATTGTTATAGGTAAATAAGAAAAAGAAGAGAAAGAAAGAATAAATACAGAATCTCGCAGCGGAATGACCGAATATAACAATCAAATAAATAGTTCATGAAGCTTTTTACAAATAACATTGATTATACTTCTAGAACACAGATTAGAGTTATATACAACAAGAATAAATAATAAATAAATACAGCGAAAAAACATGATGCAGTGGAATAAATATAATATAATAAATAATAATAGTACAAAATCTTCGTCTTCATCCTCCAGAAAGCAGTCTTCTATAAACTGAAAAGCTCAGATTGACCCGAGCGAATTGAAAAGACAAAACACTTGAGTCAGAGCTAAATGATCTTATGCAAGTTAAATCAACAGTAAATAAATATTAGTGTAATGGCGTTGGAGATGTTTACGGGGTTTGACGTCTCCTATCCAGTGTCAACGTGAGTGCAATAACTTAAAAGATGTTCGAGATTCACATCTCCTAAGGATTAGTTAAACTATCTACTATGTAGTACAATACACTACTATAATAGTGTCTACAGTAAAGTAAAGTATTAAAATAGCGTTAAGGCGTAACCCATATCCCCTTTAACACATTTTTATATATTCCCATAGTCTATGCAGTACCGTAATTCCTTCGTAAACTAGAGGGCTATCAGAGGGCACTCTATAGGTATGGTACAAACCAAACTCATAGAATGCGCAATAGGGCATGTGAACACGGCACTCGAGGCAATGCCAGGTTAGATATACCAATTGCGGATCAGGACAGGTGGTAACGCATAGCAGCTACTACCGTCCACCTTGAAACACACTCTCAAATCAAAATTAAGGGATGGCCACCAAATCATCATAAAGTCATAATATGGTATCGAAGAAATATGTCCGATCGGAGGTGCGACCTCACCTGGCCCGGCGTGGCTCCTGTTTTAGTCACATCTAAGCTGACTCACGGAAGTCAAGGTCATGTAAGTAGATCATACAGAAATGTTTGCCCAGCCATCCTACTTCATTTCCAGAATCTCCTCTATGTACACAATTGTTAAAGTGGTTTTCGGTATTGGCAGAGAGTATGATAATATCTGATTCCGGTCTCTATAACAACCAAACGCTTATTTCACATCGGATGGTTCTTTTACATTTCCAAAACCATTTCGTAATTAATATCAAAATATCATATTCTCAAAACCATGTCATTTTTGAAATCATATCCACTTTCAAAACAATATTCACTTTCAAAATTATCTTCAGTTTCAATATCATATTCACTTTTGAATTTATCGATAAGATAGGTTAATTAAATCCTCATTCTAAAATCCTCATATTTACTCAAATGTGCCATTTCGCAAAATGTATCAATTCCAAATTCCAACTTAGGTTGTATCATCATCAAGGATTTGATGTAAATACTTCAACTTTACACGGTCTAAAATTTTAGAAAATAGTTTAGATAGTCATAAACAGTTTTTAATATTTCAAATTATTTTAAAACAGATTTAAATAGTTAAAATAAAAATACTTTAAATAGATCTAAATTTGATTTAGTCAGATTTAAAATGGTTTAAATAGATTAAATAAGATTAAATAGATTTAATTAGATTTAAATAATTTAAATAGATTAAATAGATTTAAATTATATTAAGTAGATTTTAAATAGATTAAATAAATTTAAAATAGATCAAATAGATTTGAATTATAATAAATAGATTTAAAATAGATTAACTTAATTTTTTTTAAAATAAGTAAAATAGATTAAATAGGATTAAAGAGGTTCTAATAGATTAAAATAAATTAAAATAGTTTAAATCGGTTAAAATGGTTTAAATAAATTAAAATAGTCTAAATTAGTTTAACATAGATTTCAAAGTTATATCCAAACATTTTCAATAACTCAATTCCGATAAATTCATTTATATTTGACACTTCAACTTTGAAATTCCAATTTAAATCCTTTGAACAATTCAATTCATTAAATCAATTCCTATTTCAACATTAATGCTTGGATTATCAAAAACAATTCAGTTTATATAAATCAATTTCTATTTCAGAATGCCAGTTAACTGAATTCAAAATTAAAAGATTTAAAAATCATCAAATTTAACCCATCCGATGTTTGTATATAATTTACTAACCTATGGTTAAGTGATACGGATATTTATCATTTTAATCCGCAGTTTAAAATTTTACGGTTATATATCATTTTAAACTGCAATCCTGAATTAAATAAAATCCATAAAATCGCTCGAGTCAATCATTTCAACCCATAACGATTTTTACCTAATCTACAGATCATTCGAGTATGTATCATTTCAACCCATAGGAAACTTATAGTGTTATAACAACATAAAATACAACATCCAATCATCCAATATCAACAATAGAACATCCATCATAATCATCATCTAAATCAACCAATAAACATCAATAGATAACTGAATATCATTTATAGGTATTAAATTGACAATAAAATTCAATATTAAATTAAACGATGATTAAATGCGATAAAAGTCAAATTTAACTAGAATGATAATTTAAACATACCAAATATCAATCAAACAATCTCTAAGCACATTATAACTTTTATTTAACTAACATAAGATAATCTAGTAGTTGTGAGTGGATCAAAACACTCAACTTTTGATTTCAAATCGATTTAAAATCCAAAATAGGGCCCAAATTTGAACAGTCTCAGAATTTATCTAAACTAGGGTTATAATGTCTGGAATTTCGATACGATCCCAACGAAACAAACTACGCCTAAGTCTGAGTTCATATGCAAAAGTTATACATATTAGAACATTCGACAATTAAAATTTTAAAATTAGAAAAATAAAATAATATTAGCCATTACCACACAGTCATGTCACCATGCTATCTTCCTTTACCAGTAACCCTAGCCCACGAGTTTGAAAGAACAGAACCACTGCTACAACTGTCGATCACCACCTGATGGCCAGCCGCAGCCCAACGCACCTCCCAAGCGGAGCGCCACCACCAGCCCCAAGTCCCACCATCTCACGACGACACCAAAACCCATCGATCCACACCTCAAAATGATGTAGCCATCGCAGTTATTTTTACCTTAGATTTAATTTTTGATGACGATCCAACCATTATCTTCACCAGTGAGCCATACGGATGAACTACGCATGACACTCTCCACAACCCGGTACCCTCGATTCGACGATCGGTCGAAGTTGATCACGGCACTATGAACGATCGAGATTTAATCATCCAATTCTGGCTACATATGAACCCAAATCGAAAAACAAACTATAGATTTGACTTGGTCTCGTCGAGAGCTTCGAATCAGTATATAATATGACATAGTTTTGAGGAGTTCGATTTTGAAGTTGATTTGGAAATTGAATTGAGGGTTTGTAAATTTGATTTTTGTTTCTGCCATTGAGAAGAAGCTGCAGACAGATCGGATTGTATGTACAGAATAATAAAATGACTGCTAGGGTTTGGGAAGCAAGACTATTTATATTAATAAATCACAATAAGAATGAATGAACATCCGAACAGATTTGAATTGACAATAACGACCCGAAAAGCCTGTTTTGCCACAGAAATGAAAGTGAGTCATCCCATATATCAAAATAGATGTTTTCAACATATCTAAACTCAAAGGAATAGGTTTCAAGTCCTAATTCCATCGTATGAAGAAGTTAGCCTTAATCAACTTATTTTAAACCGATTTCAATTAACTTGATTTCTACACGTTTTGAGCCCGTATAATCAAACGACAAGTCCGATCGATACAAAACTTGAAACCCTACAGTGATTCACAGTTACAGATCCGATGAAACTGGTTTCGTTGAAATCCGAGTCAATGGCCAAAATGGCTATTTTCACGTTAATTAAATTAATTATTATTAAATTTATTAAATCACTTTTTAATTCCACCTTTAATAACTAACAAAATTTATCATTTTTGATTACTTAGACATTTACAATAATTTAAAACAAATTTACATATCAATCCAGTGTTAAATATTACACTAATTACAGTGCTCAATTTCAACTGTAGTTAAATCCAATTAATTATAATTTAATTCTAATAAATTGATTATACTTCATTTCAGTCCGTTTTATTTCATCATTCATTACTCTATGCATATTTTATCATTAGGTTATATCTTATTAAGTTAGTATTCGACAATTACCAACTTTTATTTATTAGTTGTAACTTTCCAATTATATTGAATTTTTGTTGATTTTCACATTAATTAAAATTTAAATTTCCAATAAATTAATTTATCTTGGTTTCACTCTTTTTTATTAAATCAATTATTGCCTAATGAATATAATTGACGTTCCTAGGCATTTTATTACATTCACATTTTACAGTTATCATCTTAACTCACATTAACATGATATTTAATTAAATTTTATTGCATTTGATTTCCAATTTAATTTAATAGACTTAATAAATAGGTAACATATAATAATTGTCACCGTTATCTTTTAATCACATTTATAAGTTTATTATTTTCAAACAAATGTTATAATACTTACTTCATACTAATTCTATCCAATTACAATTTATTACACATTATTTTGTTAACTAATACAACCTTTTAAATTATCGATTACTCCTTTAATCTAATTATCAATTAATACACACATTATTACAATAAATTTACAATCTATAACCAATTATAACCTTTTAATCATTTCAATTAATTGGAATTGCATTTAAAGCAGTTATCAATTACCTTAGATCAATATTATTACATTTCATTCTAGTTAATTTTCTTATTAATGAATCACAAAACCTTATTAAATTGACTATTTTTAATTATCGCAAATTACGGGTCATTACATTTCACTACTTGCCTCGCCATAGCTGATAAGTCTAGTGTTTAGATAGTCAATGCAAGGCGGTAGTCATGTCTACCTCACGTGAGCGACCAGATCCACGCCTTCGGGCAACGCCACGTTGCCTTGGCTCCTCTTGCTCTTGACCCATTTTCTTAGCAGTAGATCTATCATCGCCTCAGTTGTGGTTCAACTACATTCACCAGAGCTACAGCACCTTGAATGATTGCGACATCTCCAAAGTTAGCTCCTCCACCTGCATGTTGACTGCTCCCATGAGTGAGGGTTCAATGTCGATCCGCCTTGGGGGTTCGATACCGATCGACCATAAAGATCGTCTGCTTTCATCCCGATGTTCTAGCTACATATGAATCTGTTTTGCATCATATGTTTCTGTGATAGTCTTCAGATAAAGAGGAGTTTTTCGATTCTGAATATGGTGTAGGCTCCATCCTTGTCCTTCAGTGTTGATCTTTCAATGGATTCATCAGGTCGATATCAGCCTAGGTTTGCTGGTTGAGCTGCTGACAGCTATCCATCATTATTTCATTTGAAGTTCAAATTTTGGTTTGGTGATGCGGTTAATTGGATTCTGGGGATTGGCAGCAGTCCTACATTTTGATCAACTTGTTGAACACTAGCATCGTCATTGCTTTCAACAGCACGGGAAGTAGTAAACTTTCCTCTAGCCATGGCTAATAGCTTCCTTTTAGATCTTCTTCGAATCCGAGTGGAAAAGAAAACTTGTCGACAAAAATCTGGATCGATCTCGCGAATACGAGAATCCACAAGTAGATGATGAGATCCAATCAAGTTGAGAACTAATTTCTCAATGAAAGCGCCAAAATATTTGCACCAAAAGTTGGCATAAACACCCAATAGATTATATGTAGAGAAATAAATGAAGAAATCAAAACTAAAATAGAGGAAACAAGCAGAAGACAAGTAAAAAAATGTCAAACAAATTTATAGTGGTTCGGCGCTGAATGCCTACGTCCACTTTGATGAAATAACTTTATTAATCGCTTGAAGTTCTAGATACAAAGAGGATCGGGTCGGAATCCGTAATTATAATGGAGCATAAAGAAAACAACAACGTAAAGATCCCTCAATTGAACAATAAGCGTTGTATTTATAGAGGTAGATGACCAGATGTCTTTTTGAAAATTTAATTTTAAATTCTCGAGATGCAGACGAGGTTACCTAAAAAATTTCTAGGTCCAATTCCCAATGGGGAGAGATATGGGCCGATTGATCTTCCCTACCACGTGGCATCATGCGATCGCCATGGTGGGTCCCCCTCTATGCTGGCTTCATATTTCCAAAGTTGTTTGCATAGTTTCTTTCATGTTTTTAGAGATATTGATCGATTCCCGTTGAGTTGAACTGCTAATGCAAGCGGTCCATAGCCATAGTGATCCAATAGAATCCCCTGCCTAAGGGAAGGGATAGGTGCCGATCCACTACCTAAGATAGGTACTGATCCATACTTAGAATGTCCGTAGAGTTTATCTCATAATTTATCTTGATTGTCTCATCATATTGTTGTCTGTGCTTGATCTCCGGATTCCATGATCATCTCTCCAGGCTGCTTGCGTTGTTTATCGTCGAGTCTAACTTGCCCAATGGTCTTGATATGCCTGAGTCAAAAGGACAAATAACACATTTTTACACAATTTATATCTCAAACACCAAAGATAGCATTTCTGCAAATGTGAAAAACAATTCATAAAAGCTCAAAAATGTTTCAGAAGCAACGACAACACTTCAGAAGTGCTACTAAAGTCTCAGGCTGTTGTTCAGGTTATTTTATTACAAATTTATGCCCAGTTTTTAACGCCTGAGTAAATGACTTTTGATCCATTCTTTTTACAGTTGTTAGTATAATTTGGGAACTTAAAACCTTGAAGAATAATCCCAAAGATCCTCCTTTTTTATTGTAGAGAAATTTCATAAAACAAGCTATTTTTCCAAAGTTCTCGTATAACAACTATTTTTCTATAACTTTTTCCACTTCTTTCAACTTGCTATCAAATGATTTAAGCTTCAAAAATTTACAATAAGAACAAAATACATTTTACTTGTTAAAATGGAAATAAATCTCTAAGGAGGTCTTTACGAAAATAAACGTTATTTCCTAAAAATATGGAATTTAAAAGTATCGATGTAGCGATTATTTTTACTCCAAACATTCTTAGCTTATTATATTAATTTCACAACTTCAAACTAATTCCTCGCTTTCTAGAACACTTATAATAGTATAGAGAACAAAAGTGCAAGTTATATCATTATAAGTTCTCAAATTGCTAGTTTACTCAAGTTAAAGTAGGGATTTAAAGTGCGTATATAGCGATTATTGCTACATAGACAATTCAGTATTCAATTCAATATTAAACATCATTCAATTATATTAACATATATGATTCCCAAGTTCAAATCATATCAAAAGAAGCATGTAATAACATGTGTACTAAATAACATGTCCAAATTCAATGTTCATATTTCTAATTACATGTAGTTAATTTAAACAACACAATGCAAAGTCTTTCAAATCTCAATACTCAAACAAATCACATGCTTTTCAAAGCACATAGTTATGTGTTATAACTTTAAGTACTTAGGGTATATTATAATAGTTTTTCGCAAGCAAATAACAAGTTTACTAAACTCATTCAAGGAGTGAATAACTCACGTTAAACCCAAGGATGAAGCTACCACTACCAAGCTATAGCACACCACTACCAACACTTTAGCAAAAATCAAGCTAAAACAAGTATGAGCAAAGAGAGAATGAGGTCTAGAAGTGCATGCCCAAGCTTTAGATCACCCAAATTGGGTACGGCCTTGGTGGGAATCCGGGGGATGATTCGAAGTTCATTAGTTTTGAGGTAATGGAAGGTTCTGATATGCCATGCTAGGATGATAGCAAGAGTTTGGAGGAGTTTGGACTTGTTTAGATTTGTTCTAATTTACAAAAGTTAAGAAGAGAAGAGAGTGAAAGAGTGGAAATTTTAGATTTGTGAATTGGTAAGGAATAAAGTGAAACCTCTCCATCTATTTATAAGCTTGGAAATTAGTGGCAAAAGACCACCAATATCCTCCTAGGTCTACCATGGAATTACTTCCACCCATGCCTCTTACACACCTTGCTTTCAATGATTTGCTCCACCATTTCCTCCTTAAATCAGGAGTCCTTTATGTACTTCTTCTAGAAGCACTTAGCTAAATTAATTGCCACTTAGGATAATACATGGTTTAATTACTTGTTAAGTAGTTCATATGTTAACATACTAGTGTACATATATTTAAACAACTTTTATTTAATAAAAAGTTGATTTTAAATAAAATGTTTTCCGGTCACATTTTCATTATTTCTACAATGTCTAATTTTGTAAACACATTTTAAAAATAAATTTTTCTATCATTAGTCATTAATTAAAAAGTGTTTAACAAGTTTATAAAATCATGTTAAATCCTAGATCCAAATATTTAAATATTTTGATTATTTAAATACAAATTATTCAAAATTCTAGGTCATTATATTGATCGATCGACTACCCTTCCCTAACTAGTCGATGGCTAGCGGTCGACTAGCCAAGGAAGGTGGACGACCAATGGTGTTTATTTTAGGAATATTTAACTTCTGGCATTGATTAATTTATTTAATACCTTAATTATATTTAGCGTTAACTTTTATTTTAACCTTTACTTAAACCCAAGTCTAATTACTATTGCTTTTTAAATTTAAAATTTTAGCATTAAATATTTATTCAAATTTGAATTCCATTTAAATTAATATGAATCCAAAAACTTCAAAATGTCAATTACTTTTTCATTTGAGCTCCATTTTCAAAACATATACATGGAAATTGATTAAAAAATCATCACAAACGCAATGACATAACTTCCGTAGTCAAATTGTCACTTAACTTTCCATTCTTAGTCTTATCTTATATAATTTTTTTAATTAATTTTTTCCAATTAGTTAATTTCTTATTGATTTATGGGCTGTCACAATCGCTATCCTCAAACTATTTATACTATATTGATTGTAAAAATTTGCCATATGGATTTAAAGAGAAAATGGTGAACCATGGCAGTAAATTATTACCAATGGTAGGAAGGCTGAGCTAGTACACTATGTTATTACCCGTATGATACTACAATAGATTATGAATACCAAATCCCGATAGTAACAATAAGGTTGATCATTAAAATGTGTATAAATTTCTTTTGAGGAAGAAGACAATACAAAATAACATGGGACATAATTTGTAGAACTAAAAGGGAAGGTAGGGCAAGATTAAAGGACTACTCAAATTTAAAAGGATTAACCTAAAAGAATCAATGATCGCAATTGTTAAAAGAAGAATATTTTAGACTATGAAAATAAACAGTAATAATTCTTCTACTTGGAAAATAGTTCTTAATGCCAAAGACATAGCCTTAAAATATATTACAAAAATTATTATGAATGAAGACCATACGTCCCTTTAGTTCGATGCATAAATAAATGATAAATTAATGGTACATCTTCTGGGTTAGGATAGGGTTGAAACTAGTCGTAGTGGAGACTCCAAAGAAAGTAGTATCATAGGAACCAACTAATCAATTCCTCATATTCTAACAAAAATCTAAGAGATAGAGGAACGAATCAAAGAAGTTATAGTTTTTTAGAGATGGAAAAGAAGATTATTAGCTTTTGAATAATAATAAATTCACATTAAAAATTACTTGGGATAAAAAGTGAATTAAGCAGGATAAAAAACACTGGACTAGCCTACTATGGAGTTGTACAAATAGTCGCAAAATGAATTTTTTTTTGCATATCAAGCAACATTGGGTAAATTAAATACTTAAACATAGTTTTACAGTGCAGTGATTCAATTAATCCAAGTTGTGTGCTTTGTGAACAAGACAATGAGAGCATTAGTCATATCTACTATGATTGTGATTTCATTTCTTATAGGTGGATCTTTCTGTAAATCGTACTAAAACTAACCTACGTAGCTCATTGGATCCGATGGATGAAATAAATGAATTTAATAATTTTATGGATAAAATTAAGGGCGTGTCTATTGCCACACCAATTATTGCTTTTCCCACCCCAGTAATTTTAAAAAATAATTCTCACCATACTTTTTCATTTCCCCACCCCGTTCATTCCCAAATTATCCTTGTTCCAGCATTAACCCCGTTATTTTCCTCCTTCCTATTTGTTTTACTGTTTCTTATTTCTTTTTCTAGCGAACACTAGCAGAACTACAATCGATAATGGGAAAAGAAAAGCAGCAAGGAGGCAAACGTACGAAAAAAGTTCTAAGCATCAACATGGTAATATTTTGAATATAAAGTTTTGTTTTCTTCTTTGGTTAACACAAGGCTAGGGTTGAGTAAATCAACTAAAGCCACCACAGGCGTTGGTCGATCTCAATCAATGCTAGACCAACAAGAAAATGCAAGCATTTGTTATTGTAATTAATGTAAAAATGCTACAACCTGTTTGTTGCAACATATGCAAGCATTTGCAACTCATGTTGCTTGCTGCAACATATTTTTACATATCATTAGCAAATGCAAGTGTGTTTGTGGTAACTGATGCAAGTGCATTTTCAGCAGCAAAGCAAATGCCTGGAATTTTCTAATGCAAATGTATTTGCTACTACAAATGCAGATGCATCTGATGCTACAAATCAAGAAATGCATTTAGTTTACGTTTCTGTCAAATGCAAATGCCTGGACTTATGTCATAGATGTCGTATTAATGGCCTATTGATTATTTAATTTTTTTTGTTTTTGTTAGTTTTGAATTTATGTAAATTGCATGATTTTAAGACTAATTATTGCTAAACCAATTAAAACAAACAAGTTAACCAAATTTATTTCAGCAACATAGTCTACTGTTTAGGAATGGCTATTGGATCCTCCACTACTGCCATATCATTCTTATATTTTAGACGAGTCTTTCTAAATATATCGTACATTGACATGGTTTCCAAGGTTTAAACTTTGTAGAAGAACTAGTATTTATATAATTTAATTATGAAATAGTTGAATATATTTTATATTATCATTTTATCTATAATCTTCGATATAGCTTTTGAACCAAAAGTATGTGACCCTAGGTTAAATTTTCTACACTATCAACAGAACTTCTTACACTTAACCCTCACTAGATCATTTCTCACACCTGGTTTGTAATTAGATGTCTATCTGACAAACACTAATAATCATCATCCCAAATATGATGCATACCTTCTTCTTTTTAACCTACAAAAGTGCAACCAGATTATTATTGTCAAGCTTGAGAACACTAATAATGTTGAGTTCTGAAATATAATTTATTTTTATTACTACAAGCTTAAGGATTAATACTCTAATTTATTTATATTACTATTTAATACCTAGAAAATATAATTTGGTTATTATTTGTTCTTTATGTATAGGGATTTTGGTGTACTTTGATAAAAATTGCTTGTTTGGTTATTATTACATTACAACCATGATAAAAAAATGCTTGTTTGTTTTTTAGGTAATCTTTGATCCGTACATGCATGCACGAGAATTTCATCTTTTTCCACAAATTGCTTGGTACTCTAGTTGTTTATTATGCTTAAGTGTTGTTGAACCGTATCATCCTACTCGAGTTTTGAGGCAATTTGGTAGAGTTCAAAATATTCCATGACCTATTATTACATTACAACTATGATGAAAATTGCTTATTTAGTTATTATTACATTACAACCATGGTAAAAATTGCTTGTTTATTATTTAGGTAATCTTTGATCTGTATATGCATACACAAGAATTTCATCCTTTTCCACCAATTGCTTGGTACTCTAGTTGTTTGTCACGCTTAAGTGTTGTTGAACCCTATCATCCTACTTGAGTTTTGAGGCAATTTGGTAGAGTTTGGAATATTCCACGACTATTATTCCATCGAAAAGTAAAAAGAGAGGTGCTACTTCGAAAATTGATAAAGTGCTTTATGATTTTGTGGAAAACTTATGGAATGAATGGCAAAATAATTGCATGAGTGAGCAATATTGCTCTATACCACTTTCTGGGTCGGATGTTATGGTGACTAATGATATTTTGATTGGTATTTTCCCTATACCATATTAAAAGTTCAATAGGGCAATGAACAACCACGTCAACGAGCAACTCTTCCATCCTATGATCATTTGTACGGTTAGTATACAATTCAAATTTTATATTTGTGTGTTTAACATTACTTTTGTATGTTTGTAATGTATTTTCTTTTTGTAAATCTAGAGCTATGAAGAACTTCATAACATGCTTGATGAAGGAATCACTTTGGCTTCATCACAGCCAGAAAGTTCACGTTTGTCCCATCTTGATAAGATATGCAAAGCACTAACTAAATCAAGAAAAGTACATGCAATCGCATAGCGATATTTAATGCCTGTCAATGCTTATATATGACGTTGTTTTTATTTTTCCACCGTCTACTTCAAACTGTTTAAATTGTATCAGGGAACAAACATTCTATTTACACAGTCCCTAACAAGGACGAAGTTTGCACTGTAACGACATTAGATATGTACGTGGAAATATATATTCCAAGCATAGAACGAACGATGTTTTGCATATTTAAAGCCACTGATTAGAGATATTGTATGTTTTCCCATGTTAAATTGGAACATGGGTTATACTTTTCACACGCAGTGTCAGGCGTTCATATAATAGCATTGTTAACATATATTCAACACACTGTTATAATTTTCCTACACAATTTCCATTAACAAATACTGAATGATTCATTATAGATTTTTAAAAATTTCAAGCAACAATGTCGAATGATTCAATGTCGAGTTTCAACAATTTCAAACAAGAATGATTCAAAAAATGATATTTACCAATGATATTCAACAATTTCAATTTCAGACTACAATTTAACTTCAAATAACATTGTCACTACATTAGCTCAAACTTGACAGTAATTCTAAAAAATTTAACAACTACATAATATTTAGCTAATCCTATCCAGTCATATTATCATAATTTTCCAACTTCTCCCATTCTTCTCTTCTATCTCGTAATATATGCTCCCATTGTTCAACTTCAACATGATAATTAGCATACAACTTGATATATACTTGTGGTATCGGATGGTTCGCTTGTAAGACGACCTATACAAATAAAAATATTTCATTGTAAGTGCAAATCCTTCATCTGTTCATTAAAAATAAGACGAATAATGCATAATACTTGGACAAAATAATCATTGTTTACTTGAAGAATCCCATGAATTAGAATTTGTCATAAATCAAGTAATAATAAAAGTTAAAATTCTGATTAAAAAACTAAAATCTAGGGTTTCCTCTCAGCCATGGGGTAAAATCAATTCCCTCACCAAATTTCCTCAAATTTCTCTAATTTTTTCTCCCTAATCAGACCACCTAAGGCTTCTCGCATCAGTAAGCCATCAGGGGTTATCAACATAGATAATGATGGTTTTAAATTTGTCCAATCTAAACAACAAAAGAGGAAAGAGGCTAAAAAAGCTCAGGAGTTGCTACTAGTTTTCAATAAAGACAATCAAAAAGGTAGAGATGGTCAGAATATAACCACCTAGATCGCAAAGAAAGGCAAAATACTGTTGATACAGAAAAAACTGGTAGCCATCTCACTGAACAGGGAGCAAGGTCGGAAATCTTGGGCTGGTATTGTTATTGATCGGCCTCAAGAACCCAACGATGAAGAATGCAATCTAGAGCATATTACACCAATCAAGATTAACAACAAGAAGTATGGTCTGGTTAAAGAAGAGGTGTGTAAATGGGCAACTGAATCATGGAATAATTATGTTCTTGTTTATGTAGTGGGTACTAAACCATACTACTTGTTTTTTAAATCATATATACAAAGAGTCTAGATTCCGATTAGTGAATTTGAAATTTTTACTAGAGAGAATGGGGTCTTTCTAGTAAAGTTTAAAAATTCTCAAGTTTGAAATTCAGTTTTAAAAAATGGACCATATTTCTACAATGGAAAACTCATCATAGTGAAAAAGTGGCATGATTCTCTGAAAATGGATAGAGATTTGCTAACGTCTATGCCGATTTGGGTAAGATTACCCTATGTTAATCTGAAGTTATGGGACAGAGAGGCCTTCAGTGTTATGTCAAATATCATAGGAAAACCCATTAAAATGGATGCAACCACAACTATGAAAATAAGATTGAATTACGCTTGCCTTCTCGTAGACGTGTCTGCAAATGATGAAATTCCCAACGAAATCTATCTTTCTTTGTATAATAGAGAGAACATTATTCAAAAAGTTGAATATGAATGGGTGCCACCAAAATGTAATGCATGTAAATGTTTTGGTCACACTAGAGATTAGTATAGTCCAAAATAGGCATGAGTACCCAAGAGCAATAATTAAGAAACTCAAGATAAAGAAAAATCAAATTCTGATTCAAGAAACTATTCAATATCACAAAAACAGACTACACCGTCTGAGGGTAATGGTCGAATCAACCCAAAAGGTATCAGTTCCGATCAAAGAATGAATGATAGTGTGCTCTCTAATCAAGATGACCAGGTCATAGCTAAGGAGTTCAACATAACGATATGGAAATCATCTCAAAGGGAAAAACACAAAGCAATAAAGTGGTGGGTGAAAAGAATATAATGGTCTTAGACTGTGTAACCCCACTAGTTACAGACCCTTGTTTAATTACAGATAATTATGGTACAAACAACAATAATGATAATGAAGATCATTTACAATCTGCAACTATGAATTTGGAAAAGCCTACTGAAACAGCCCCTCCACCTGAGTAGGCTGCAATGGCTGAGGAGTCTGACTTAGCCATGCCTCGCGCTGCTGACCCATTTGATATTTCTCTTATTAAAATTCCAAAAGGTGTTAACAATGCTGGAGTATAAATGGAAATCTTGGATGCTGTTGATCAGTTTTATATTTCTGAACTGCATATACCAAAAACAAAGGCTACTGGTAAGAATAATGGTAATAAAGAGAAGAAAGGTTTTAAACAAAAAATACATTTCTATAAATCTAGACTGGGATGAAATGTCAACAAGGTTAAAAGCTAAAAGTGTTGAGAATAAAAGAAGAGGTAAGAGTACTTCGGCATTGGGTACTATTTAAACCCTTACTTTTATTTCCTGATTATTTCTATACCGGCATGGAATGTAAGAGGTATGAATTCCTCTTCTACATAATCTGATATCTTACATATGTTTAGTTTATACAAACCCTCTGTTATAGCATTGATTGAGAATAAATTGAACGAAGACAATTTTGACAATTTTTATTTTAAATTACCTAGAAATTTGAAAACTATAAATAATAATGATTGTGGTTGTAAAGGCAGAATTATTGTTATATGGGACTCCAATATTTGGAATATGTTAAGTAGTAATAAAGATAAACAGTTTATAGATTGTCAATTTAAAAATATTGGTGGTTTTTCTCTACAAATTACTAGTATATATGGTAGCAATTTGGAAAATGACGGAAATGGCATGTGGAGTAGGCTAAAAGCTATAAATTTAAGCTACAATTTCCCTTGGCTTATTTTAGGGGATTTTAATACTATTTTACATGCATTCGAAAATTTTGGGGGTAATAAAATAACTCAAAGCAAATTAGACGGACTTAATAAATTTTTAATTGAGATTGGGTTAATAGAACCAAATATTAATGGTAATAAATTTACTTGGAAATTTGGTATAGAAAGGAATATTAATTGTAAATAAGATAGAGCTCTGATCAATAAAGAATTTTTCAATGTTTTTCCCAAATTTATTTGTTCTACTCTTGAGCAAAATACTAGTGATCATACTCCAATATTGATCACTCTTTTTAATGATTTGACATGTGATAAAAAATACCTCCATTTAGATTTAAGAATGGGTGAGTTTTTGATGATAATTATAAAGTCCTAATGGAAGAATGTGTGAATTTTTCTTGTAATGGTACTAAATAGTTCCAATTTAATATGTTTCTGAAGAATGCCAAAAGTAACTTAAAGTTTGGAATAAAAATAACTTTATGAAGAATAATAAGCTAGAATTATTAAGACAGGAAGGGAAACTGTTACAAGAAATAGTTGATAAAAATCCTGGGGACATTACTGCTGTTAAAAAATTCTTTTCCAGTGAACAAAATTTATCAACATAGCTTCTATACTAGTACTATGAATGCTAAACAAAAAGCCAAGGTTGATTGGTTAACAATAGGTGACGATCATACTAAATTTTTTCATGCAAAAATGAGTATTAGGAGGCATATAAATCACATAGGTAACGTTATTGATAAAACTGGTAATCTAAGTAATGCGTATGATAAAGTGGTTAAAGATGTAGTTGACAATTATGAAAAACTTTCCTCATATTATTTGAAAAATGTTTTAAATGCCAATGCTTCTGATATAGTACTTTCTCCAGTTTCTATTGAAGAAATTAAATATGTAGTGTTCAATGCTGGTGATAACAAGAGTCTTGGCCCTGATGGCTTTAATGCAAAATTCTATAAAAATCACTAGGATTGCATTAAAGGTCAGGTTTTGGATGTAGTAAATGAATTTTTCGATAAAGGCAAAATTCTTAAAAGCATTAATCATACCTTTATTACTTTAATCCCTAAAAATAAAAATCCCACTTGTATTGATGACTATAGACCCATCTCTTGCTGCAATTTCATTTATAAAATCATTGCTACTGTATTATGTAATAGGATCAAGAATTTTTTGCTATTTATTTTCTCTGAAAATTAGAGTGCATTTGTTCCTGGCAGACTCATTTATTAAAACTCTATTCTAGCCCATGAACTGGTCAGAAACTTTAATTCTAAAAATGTTGATAATGTTTGTATAAAAGTGGATTTGCAAAAGGCCTAAGACAAAGTAAATAGACACTTTATATGTATCATATAATGAAATCTATAGGCTTTCTTAGTAAGTTTTGTAATTTGGTCTTTGAATGTATAAATTCTCCTACCTTTCCTATTCTCATTCAGGGTAAGTCAGAGGGTTTTATAAAAAGTAATAGGGGTATTTGGCAAGGTGATCCATTATCACCTTACCTTTTTACTATGGTTATGGAGTACTTTTCTATATTAATGGAATAAGAAGCTATTAAAGGTAATATTACTCCTATGAATAAAATCTAGCCTTGTATTAATCATCTTACATATGCACATGATCTTATGGTCTTTATTAAGGCTAATAAGACTAATGTAGATGCTATCAAAAACATTTTTGGCAAAATTTATAAATATGCCGGCCTTCAACTTAATAAATGCAAAAGTAATGCTTATTTTAGTAAAAACAATAGAAACAAAAATGAGATTTTAGAATCTATAAATATAACAGAAGGTAAACTTCCTATTAGATATTTGGGTCTGCTTTTATCTATTAATCAGATTAGAGATTCCGACTGCTCTATGCTTATAGAAAAAGTTCGAGAAAAAATGGAAACTTGGTCTTGTAAACTTCTTTCAATTGCTGGCAGATTGGAACTTATAAAAACTGTGATTTATGCCATTATTTTATATTGGATACAAAAATATCATATCCCAGCAGTCTCAATTAAAAAAATTAAAAGCAGATGTGCTGATTTTTTATGGAGGGGTAAATATCATAAAATCAGCTGGGAAAAAGCTTGCTAACGTACGAAAGCATGGAAGTCTGTGTGTCTTACGTACGACACGACCGCATAAGTCATCGACTACAATTTCATAAGAATTATCTGTAGAAGCTCAAAATAAATTAGCTCCAATGCCGCAAGTGAAACTACACCACGTAGATTTTTAAGTTCTTTTTTATGATAAACATGAGCTACTTTTAATAGATTTGTTTCAGATGAAGCTTTTAGTTCGGTAAAAGATAGTTCAAGTAGTAAATGCATACTCTTACATGCCCTTTCGAAGTTGCATTGGCTTATGGTAAAATGGTTTTTAATTTAGCATGTGTGGCCTCGACACTAAAAGAAAATAAATATAAGTTATTGTTGTAAAAAAACTAAAATAATTAAATAAATATAAAAGTAAGTTTCTTATCTATTTGATGTGTAGTTGCCAAAGTGCATAAAATTATTGATCTACGCATGTATAAATGGATCTTTCCATGTCTCAAGCCAATTTTCGGTAATATATTTTATTAATTTTGGGTACTCACTATACTTGACATGCAAGTCTTGCAGATTTGTTGTTATATCGCTTAATATTTCAGACTCGTATAAATTGACCCAATCTTGAAAAAATTGTTTTTTTACTTCTTTTTTCATACCCATAACTCTTCTTTAAATAAAAGCAAAAATATTTTTTGTCGATTTGCCCCTTGCATAGGATATGAGCTGCTTGGGGAAATACAATGTTAATTGCAATAATCAATGCTATCTCTCTATCCGAGACAATGACACTTGGCATTTCTAAATCACAATCAATCATTACCAATTGAAGACGATTTAAGTCCCAAAGATAGTAATATTCACATTCAGATATGAGATTGCAATAGCAACGCAAAAGGTTTGATTAGTTGACGTGACACCGACGATCTCCAACAATGGCATTCTATATTTATTTGTTTTGTAAGTACAATCCGTAACAAGAAGATGCGGAAATGTTCTTAACAAATCTATACTCGTAGGATGAGCCCAAAACATGTCAGTATTTACATCACTTCCATCTAAGGTATTACGATGCCATTCGAAATAATTTTTTTTCCTTAAGCTTTCTTAAGATATATTGTATTTGAGATCGACCCGCTCCATTCATTTTCTTGTGCCTAGAAAGAACATTATAAACCATTTTAATTGTTGTACTATTGGATGGATCATTTTGTTTTATAGTGTGCAAAATGGCTTTTGGCTTCACCGTGTTTTTGTACTTTTCAACAGCTAATTTTTTTCATCCTCCGTTAGTCGACGAAGAAAGGAGTGGCCTTCCAAACTGCAAAGTGTAGAATGATTATGAACACCGTATATTACTTTTAATCTCCAATTATCTGAACTATAAAGTTTAACACCTTTCAAATGAACTGGGCAATTGCACTTTTTTTATACTTGTTAATCTAACATTATTAGATTTCTTGCCAATATAATTCTTGAATTTCTATCGCTACTATTAATATTCGATTTTAGGACTACCACTACCATCGCATTCCTTCTAGCCGTAGAATCAATCCATTCTTTCATTTTACATCTATTTGGAAATACCTTCATACAATAAATAAAAAGTGAGAAATTTTCAATTTTGAAAATGAGTTAATTTACATAATTGTGAAATAAATTACATACATCATATGTTATAAACTAATTGCTATAATCCCTAACAATTTCTTCATCTTCTTCGACCACCCATGCAATCTCGAAAACATGAGAAGTGTAGGATGACAAAGCTGCCTATCAGGGTAAATCGGTCGATGAATTTCAAGCTTGAGAACCGAGTGTTGAATGAAGACGAAAGGAAAATTCTCCATGATGCTATGATTTCACATGAGAAGGAGAAGCTTGGCGCTCAGCACTTGGAGGTTGGAGAAGGTTCTAGTGTCGAGCACCGTGACACAAGTCCCGAAACTCTTGGGCCGACTCAGCCTGAACCGACTTCTGCGATTGATTCTCAATCTGTTCCTGCTTACAGCACAGATCAGCCGCAGATATCTCAAGCTAGCGAGCAAATTTCTGAGGCCATTCAGCCGCCAATAAGTCAAACTGAGGATGGTACTCTGAAAATTTTGTATGCTTGTTTATGATCGGGATCTTTACTCGAAAAATATAATAACAGTTTCCTTTGTTTCTTTCCAGTGATTGGAGCCTCATCGGTTGCGCCATCTGCCACTCAAGGATCGCATCATGTGTTGGAGGCTATCGTAACCGAAGCAGTCGCTACGACAACTGCCGCGCCTATTGATGGAATGTAGGGGTGCACACTTTCCTTTGATGAACAGATGATGGAGGAACTTCTCGGTCATCACAGTGACCCCTTTGCGGATTTGCCATTCGTCATGAGAGAAAACACACCGGCGACTAGTTCCTCAGGTCCAGCTAGGCATTCCTGGTGGTGCGCAAATGCTTCATGAGGAGGAGATTATAGCCAAGATTAATGTTAAAATGAAGCAGCAGCCCAAACCAGCAGCTTTGAAGGTGGAATGGGGGGTTCTAGCCTGACTCCATTAAGGATGATATCTCCCGATGGTACGGTTTTTGGCACCAGCATGCCTACCCCATCTCCTATAGTTGATACGGTCCCTCCGACTCCGCCTTCAGGGAACATACACATATATGTGAGTTCGGAGGAGGAAATGGATATAATTCCCGCGATTGGAGTTCGAACGCTGAAAGGCAAGGGATTAAAGGGAAAACCAAGTGAAAGCTCCAGTGGGTCCACACCGAAAGGGAAACCGAAGAAGAAAAAGGAATAGATGCTTCTCCTCGGCTCATTTTTGAGTAAATAGGAATTTCTTTCAGCTTTTGTAGGCCATGTATGGGTGCGGGTTCGGCCCCCGTTGGTAGGATTTTTGGAAATAACTTATATATAAACTCCTTCCACAAATAGTTGAAATGAAATTCTATTTTGCCTTCAACTCAATTATCGTTTATTTGCTTAGGTGTTCTAGCATTTGAATTCTTGTTCAGTAAACTTGTGAAGTTTCGACCTTTGGATCAGGTTTTGAGTTTATTTGTTAAGTTCCGAAATCACGGCCACGAGTCACGACTGGACACTAAACTGAACTCCGATGCTGCACTGCTTCGTTTAGTGATCTACACTTAAGTTCTGCCCCTAGTTTCGGGGATGAGTTGTAAAGATCAGCTAGCGATTGCATTTCGCCTCCAATTCATCGAGCTTAACGTCGTTTAATCGATGCTAAAACAAGTGAGGGTCGAGTGGTCAAATCACACTCGCTCACTTATTAATGATCACGTCCACACTCCGCAAATTTGCATTTGTATGTCGACGGTCGATCACACCTTTTTAAGCTTTAAGTATACGTCAACGCTTCGGGGATTTAAGTTAGTTTACGAGTGGTCATTCACACCTGAGTTATGTTTATACTCTGACCGCACTCTGGGGACTCAGAGTTGTGTTACGGATGATCAATTCGTATCCGATTTGTGTTTAAACTCTAATATACTCCCTGGGGATTTAGAGTTAGTCGATGTTTATTATCCAATCCACGCTCTGGGGACTTAGAGTTAATTGCGTTTGATACTCCGGTTCGCACTCTGGGAATCCGAAGTTAGTCGACATTTGTACTCCAGTTCGCTCTCTGGGAACCTGAAGGTGGTTGATGATACTCCGGTTCACACTCTGGGATCCGAGGTTAGTTGATGTTTATACTCTAGTTTTCACTCTGGAAACTTGGAGTTGATGTTTATACTCCAATTCGCACTCTGGAAATTCGGAGTTTGATGTTTGTACTCCAGTTTGCACTTTGGGAACTTAGATTTGATGTTTATACTCCAATACGCACTTCGAGAATTTGGAGTTTTATGTCTATAATCAAGTTCGCACTCTGGGAACTTGGAGTTGATATTATACTCCAATTCACACTCTCGGAATTCGGAGTTGGCCGACAGACGGCCAGTCACGTCTGTTTAAGCATTTGAATTTCGTTCGCACTCCGGGGACGATGGATTTATCATGATCGTGGATGGTCGATTCACATCCACCTTGAGTTAACAAGTGAGGTCGACAGATGGATGGATTCATCCTCCTCGTACTTGGTTCAATTACGGGCAAGGTCGTTAGGTGGATAGATCCATCCTTCTCGAAACCGTA
Organism: Allium cepa; assembly: GCA_030765085.1. Lineage (NCBI taxonomy): Eukaryota > Viridiplantae > Streptophyta > Magnoliopsida > Asparagales > Amaryllidaceae > Allium > Allium cepa. The sequence continues at coordinate 541,743,801 of CM060940.1, read as the reverse complement.
TTTATAAGTTTATACTCCAGCCCGCACTCTGGGAGACTGGAGTTAGTTAAAGGATTGTTGTATGTCAATCCTTCTTTGGCTTCAGTGTGATGGCTTGCCCCCGAGCTCGGGCTCCACTTAGTGAGTCACCGGTCATATCACAGTCGCTCCCTATTTGAATAAATCCCACCATATGATGGAACTTAACTCTTCGTGCATCGTGATGGTTGTCTGACACATTCAATAAATCACAGCTCTGGCTCAAAGAGATTGCATTTTATTGTTGAAATAAGAGAATACAACAAAGTCAGTTTCCTTATCAAAAATTCAAATTTCGAAATGCAAAAACAAATTGCAAATGAAAAGTAGACTAAATAAATAAAGCCTGTCATGTGCAGTAGCGATGAATACTATCGCTGTTCCAGGCTCTTTGTAGAGTAAGACTGCCAACGGTCGATAATTTACATATGCCATCTTCGAGCTCCCATTATCTCTCGGGTCAAGATCTCTTTGGAATTGATTGGGTGCCCGGATCTGGGCCCAGGCTTTGATTGACAATTTTCAACAAAACGAATGCAGAGAGATTCCTCAATGCCCTTTCCTTTTTCTCTTCGCTGTGCATCTCACAGTTCAAAAACATAACAGGCTCGTCCAGCAACCTGATCTCCTTGAACAACTCCAGCTCCATGATCGATGGGGAACTTTAGAGTCAAACTCCATAGGGCAATAGTAGCCCTGAACTCAGATAGGGCCGGTCGGCTCAAGAAAGCATTGTACAGCGAGTCTATATCCAGCATAATAAATTGTAATATCCGGAATCTTTGGCGTTCTTCGGTTTCTAACTCCACTGGTAATTCCACCACTCTAGTGGGTATGGTTGCACTCCCGTTGAAGCCATGAATACGGGACTAGCAAGGCTTCAAATCTTTAGCGTCCATCTTCATTTGGTTGTAGGCTAGCTTAAATAGTATATTAACAGAACTTCCACTGTCAACTATGATCCTCTTCATCCAAGCAGGACCTACTTGAGCTAATATGACAAGTGGATCAATAGTGGGGGCTTCGATCTTGTCAACACACGACGTCGTCAGTCATCGCCTTCTGTTATTTGGTCGGGGCCCCATCATCAAAACTGCCACAACACTCGAAGTCCGCAAGCCTAATAGAACTAGCATACGACTCCATTTCCTTCCAGCTTTGGTATGGTGGATGAAGACCTCCACAAACAGTATTTATCACCAACCTCCTGCCGGTACGAGTGGGTTCCTCCTATCTCGCCTGATTAGGTACATGATTCTAATTTGATGGGCCCGCACCTCCAGACTGCGGCGCCCGAACAAACTGCTCTAACTTCTTTTCTCTCATCAACTTTTCAATGAGATCTTGCAAGTGACCACATTCATTCGTGTTATGGCCGTAACTATCATGAAATCTTCAAAACTTTCCCATATGGATTTGCTTCTCTGATGATGGTCTTGGGGCAAGTTTCTTATATTGAATGGTATTACAAGTCTGTAAGTACACTTCTCCAGCGACGTTTACAAAGGAGTATAATTATCAAACATGGGTGCCCTACGTTAGGGACCACGATTCTGATCTCATTTTTTATTTCGATCTCCATTACCTCTCTGCTGATTCTGTTTATTCTGAATATTCAATTGCACCTTTTCAGAGCTCTCCCCAGATTGTTTAACAGCTACATTACTATGGATTCCATCGACATTGGGCCCTGCATCGTTCTTTTTCCTGCACAATTTCGCATCCTCTCTTCTCAAGATTTGGGCTACCTTGGAATAGAAACGGTCCAACGACGCAGGAGGCATTTCGGCCAACCAGTTGTCGAATTCAGAATCTAGATCAATTCCCTTAGTTGGTTCCATCAGAATAGAATTATCGTTGGGATTGCTAATCTCAGCACACGCGGCATGAAACCTTTCCTGATAACGCCTAAGTGCCTCTCCAGGAGCTTAAGTGACACTAGACAGAGTGTTACCTTCGGTCTTGTTACATGCACCCGGAACTTCTCAACAAACTTTGTCGCCAATTGATCAATATACGAGATAGATCGAGGTGGCAGACGGGGAAACCACATGGTAGCTATGCCCCCGGGAGAGATAAAAAAACTTTGGCATTTAACTGCATCGTCAACTCATGTAGTATTGATCAACCATTTGTATTTCAGAATATGCTGATTAGGATCTGAGCTTTCTTCATAGATGGGTAGAGTCGGCATCTTGAATCATCGAGGTGGTTCAACATAAAGTATGTCATCAGTGAAAGGGCTATGACTTTGGGAGATTCCCTAGTCGTCATTAGTAAGACCCTGACTTTGATGGATCATTTGACGTATCATCGTCGGTATATCTGGCATCTGGACATTTTGGGCGTGCTGGACCAAGGTGTGGCCGGGTTCCACAACGCGAGGTTGGGCCGAACGTGGTCGACGGTCCGGTCTCGCCTCCTTGGTCCTAAGTCTTCAGGGATGTAAGGTTCAAAAGTATGATAATGTTGGATTGGATCTGTCCAGTTTCGGGCATCAACTCCCGATTCAGTAGCAGTGGCGGTAGCTCGGTTGTCTGTGACATGACATAGAACAGTACCTCCTCAGGAGGAGGGTCTAGTCCGATGGCTGCTAGATGGGCCAACTCTTGGTAGCCCAAGGCTCAGTGTGTGCTGATGTACAGTAGCTTGGGTATAACTCCCATCTAGTCGTGGGCGAGTAGAACTGCATTGATAGTTTGAAGAAGCCGAACTTTCAGTAGATGAATAGGAAGCCTGATCCCTCATGGATCTCCTATGCCTTTGGCAATTCAGCAGATTGGACAATTTTGCATTGGCAGGCAGCTATTGAGTAACTTGCTGACAGCTTTGTGTCGGCTCTTGCATAAGCATCTGAAATCTTCCCTGGTGACAGGGCCTGAAGGATCCGATGGTCCGGCAGCATTTTGATCAGTCGAAGGTAGTTATGTGGGATTCTATCGATCCTGTCCTTCTAGATCTGCGGCAGTAGAGGTTGTCCTTGTGTTTTCCATGGTGAATAGCAAAGCTCTTCCCTAGATTTGATGCAAATCTGAATAGAATGGAAGAATTCTAAACTTGAGATCTGGATCTTCTTCTTAGATTTTTGCAATTCGGTATCGATAGTAGGTCCAATGAGCAGGGGAAAAACTATGTTTTCTCAGTGAAAGCACCAAACTATTTGTACCAAAATTGGGCACAATACTCTTAGGAAGTATGTGAAGAGATAAAATGAAGAAACTAAATGTAAAAGGAGAATTATCTAATAAACACTTCAAAAACAAACAAGAAAAACATGTAGAAACACAGAGATTTAGAGTGGTTCCTCGTATGGCCTACGTCCACTATAAAATTGATGATTTTATTGATGTTTGCTTGCTGGTTATCGCGGATCACAGCAGTAAATTTCGAGTACAATAGTGATCTTGGAGTGCAAAAATGGTTTCGACAGAGTCTGTACGTAGAAGAGCTAGAAAGTCCCTTTTCTATAGACTCTGGGATGCTATTTATAGGTGTAGGCTGCATATCTCACTCAGACCTCGGAAGACCTCTTCTGGCTCGAGGGTGGGGCCACGCGATCGATCCCACGTGACTTGTACTCGGTCCGTGATCGATACGAACAAATTTCGTATCGATCAAGATTTGGTCTAATCGATTCGAAATTGGGCATAAACATTTTTTAGGTTGTATGTAAGCTCCTGTGAAAATTTGGTGGTATTTGGACTTGTAGATTATGAGTTATGATCGATGGAAGTTTGGGATTTTCGGCCATTGTTCTCTTCGTATTGATGTTGTTCATATTGATCTGTTCGAATCGATTCAGGCACGTGCTTGCAAGTTGACGTGGCGCTAACTTTTCTAATCGATCCACTTTTTATGCCAAATGATCAAGTCTTCCTTATGCATGCGCCTTATTCGTATCGATCAGAACTATCTTGTTCGCATCGATCGTTATTGCGCTGTTCGTATCATTCGATTGCATTTTAATTCGTATCGATCTTTTGTATGCCACTTCATACCGATGTGAGGAGTTGGTTTCATATCAATCCATGATCAATCGATACGAAGTGTGTTTGATACTTGATCGATACGAAATGGACGCCGATGTTTCAATCAATGGATATGAAGTGCAATGCTTTTTCAGGGATGTAGTTTAGTAGTCACCTAATGGATACGAAATGATGGCCACTTGATGGATACAAACCAATATAGCCGCTGGATACGAACAGCCGAAGCTTGATGGATGCAAACAACACCTTTCAGCTGATGGATACGAAGAGTGCAGTTCTCCTGATCGATACGAAGGAGGTCTTTCTCTGGTTGCTTGATGGATGCAAACAAGAGGATTGCTTGATTTGTATCGATCATATCTTAAGCATACGAACATGGATTGACTTGAAATTTGGAACGTAGGCTTTCATAGCTATGCCAGTCATGTCTTGTCATTTGTAGCTCGATTCGGACTCGGACAAAATTCATCGATATCCATAGTGAGCTGGCGTATAACCAATCTTCAAGATGGGTAGTTCTCGGTTTCCAGTTAAGTTCTTGGTATCACGGCCATGCCCAAAGGTGGGATAACAAACATGTAGCACCTATACGCAACTTTTTTCTCTCTGTGATAGGAGTACGGCTATACAGGACCGAGCTATTTGAAGTAAAGGATGGCAGTTGGTAGCCGTACGGTGGTATATGTAGCCGAACAGAGAATGAATTCCATTTTTACATTTGTTTAGCCCATAAATGGTGGTCAGCCACCAATGAACTAATGTGTTATATGGCCAAACAACACCGTGGTGTTTATATATATACAAAAGAACTATTTCTTTCGTTTGGTTGTAGAACAACATTTCTTTAGGGGAACGGCCATTCGTCACCGAACGTAAATAAAAATCGACATGATTAGCATTTCGATTGCTGTAACAATATCAAAACCTATAACGAATATACTACTGATTTTATGGAATTGAAAAACAAAATAGTGCTTGTATGGATTTTAAAAAAACGAGAAAAAAATTTGGGTTACAAATGCGACTTACTCGATTGTGTTGAGGATGATTTATGGCTTCCGTGCATAGCTGAATCACCTTTCTTCATCGATCTCTTGGTTCACTTAAGAAAGGGAGGCAATCGACAATCAATGGAGATGAAGCGATGAAACGGAAGGAACAGAGGAATTTGAATTTAGGGTGTTTGTTTACAATGAAAAATAATGGATGGTGCAAAGAAGCATGGAGGGAAAGAAGTAGGGGTGGACTTTAATGGAGGTGACCATAATTGAAAACAGGGTATCAATAACAATAGACTAAAATCAAAGATATTTCCTGTTGTTGTATCACATCCACAATATATATAATATATGGCCGGAACTCAATTTTTGTATATTCGATGGAAAAAGTAAAAGTTGGAAATCCTACGAAAAACAATTCTTGAAATCACGTGCTGGCGAAGACTTTGAAGAGGAAGACGGTGAGCAAATCGAAAAATCCTTGAGCATTAGGGCATAGACCTAAATGACATCAGTTGATAAGTAGATAAACGATTGCTCTGATTCTACCGAGATTATCAGTGATCTTTGATCCTACAATACTGCAAAGTGTGCACTTCTCCATCCATCACCTTAAGTAGGGATAATATCCCGAACTTCAGTTGATTGGACATGCATGAGGAGAAGTTAGGAGTAGCATCGTGGTCTGCTTTTATCCCTAATTATTTTATTTACGCCATCAACTTTGCTAATCATAATTTTTATACCTTTGTAAATAGATGTTTTATATTTGATAAGCAATCAAGTTGTCATATAATTTTTATCTTGACTGAACTACTCTGGTTTAGACCAAATATTTAACGAGGTGGTTTCTCCACTTTCAAATATATATATATATATATATATATATATATATATATACATATACATATATGTATATATAGCGATACCAATTAAAAGAAAGGGGTTTTTCACCTTAAAAAATTTATAAAATCAAATTCTAATATACCTAGTAATATAAAGAAGTCTATTAATGGCTGAATCCAGATTCCGAATATAAATCCTGAAATAAAGCTCAATAGGCTGGATAGCGAATAACAGTAATATATATATATATATATATATTCATCTTTCCTAAACATAAACATACAAATCTTAGTAAATTTATTAGAAAAAGAAGTAAATATGGAAAAACAAAGTACTTTACCTTGCCATCATCCATATTTTTGAATAGATTGAGGTAGTTGCAGTGGAGCGAAAGCAGACAGAGGGCACGCTGTGGAACAGAAGAAAAAGCCCTTTTTTTAATACTCTCTCAAATTATGAAGTATGGAGAAGAAAAGTATTGCACAGAGAAATGAGAACAAACTTTAAGCTGCCATTGATTTTTAAAGCTTACAAATATTTTTTGAAGACTTGATCTCTGTCTTCCTTCATACAAACTTACTATATATATATATATATATATATATATATATATAAGTCTAGCGGGTCTATCCGGTGACTTCAACTTACACACATAGGTTACAAATATTCTTACAATAATTAAAACAGTGTCACTATCTTTTCTTTATGCACTGTCCTATCTTTTATTTCTGGTGGAGAATAAAGTATGTCGCGTTTTGAGATGCTTTCGGCTATTTCTTTATACGTGGATTATTCTTCTTTTGGAGAATTCTCTGAAATATCGATACTTGATTTTGTATCTGTAGCTTCTAGGTAGAAATATGGTTTTTAATCCGTATCTACCATATTTTCTGGATCATATTCTCTTGCTATTTCTTTATTTATAGCTACTATTGATAAATCTGGGCTGCTATTTTCTTCTTCAGAATCAAGTCTGTCATAAACAAGTACGTCTGTTTTAGGGTTGAACATATGAATTACTACTGGTAAGGGTAATAAAACCTTTAATTCTGTTTCACCCTAAACTTGATATCTGGAACTTTCTACTTGTAGAACTAAATTTTTCCAGTTTGGTGGAGGACTAAGCGTTGTGCTATGCTGGTGATATTGCCATGGCATATGCGCTCTGAACCAAATAGGTGAATTTTTGTATAACTAAAAATAAGCTTGAAGACTTCTACTAGCTTGAAGACATAAAGTCCTGTGTAACCTTTATGTTTAAAGATCGTCATGCGATGGCTAGCAGGTCTAATCCTGTAGTTACTGTATGAAAATAATAATGGTGTTGTTGAACTAATACAAACAATAATACCTAGAAATACTCTTAAATAATGCGATGCAATAAAAGTAGAATCGTTCTTCAAATCTTTTTAGAGTATCTGCTGGTGTTGAATTATGGAATGCTATCCTTGATACCATTCCATGATCAAACATATCAACAAGTTCATCTAAATTGTTTGGTAATCTGTTAATGTCTACCTGAATTCTGAGCATGTTTGATTTACGATCTTGAACTATTTTAAACTGGATTCCTTGAATTATTTCTTCCTAGTATTTCTTTAGTTTAAGCTGTAGTTCTTCTTGATGATTATTCCAACTGTCATGCACCATTTTTTCAATCTTGATTTCCATACCTGAATATTTGTATAATTCTTCCAAGACTGGTGCTGTTCATAATTTTAAGTGATTACGGAGCTGTTGATGAGACAATATTTTTGGTCGCTTAGGTAGTTGTCTCCTTGCTTCGTCTCTATCTTCTACTAATTACTTTATTCTTTGATTCACTAAGTTAACTATTTCTTGGTTGTAGTTAACTTTCTGGAGGTATTCTTCTAAATGCATGTTTTTATCCATAAGGATATTTATTTGTGTTTGTGCCTTCTGGTAGTGGTTTTGTAAGTCGTTCCGCTGTCTAGTTTGGTCGTTGGTTATGTTATCTGGGGATTGTGGAGTTGATGACGCCATTTAAGAGTACGTCTTGTAACAATCTTCTTTGACATAATAGTTTGGGCCGAAAACTCTTTTGGCTTCATTTAAGGCTACTGGAAGCGTATAAAAACCTTTCCAAACTGGATTGTAGAAATTCTATATTGCTATCTGGACCTGATTATAGTGCTGAATACTTCTGTATAGTTACCCTCGAAAACTACATAACAAAAATAATTTTCTCCAAGCGGCTTCTACTGAATTTTAGAGAAGTAATGAGCAACATAATTGCCCGGTTTTTGTTTATTTTTTCTTTCTGGCTCTATTTTTCTAAGATTCCATAAATGATCTAATAAGCACTATTGAGAAGGGTCTGTAATTCTGACTAAAGGTTTGAATCTTCTTGCATCAGTATTCATGTATAAAATAAGAGATGTTTGTCCAAAAGTCATACACGGGGTGTTAGCCGTCGTCGTTTGATTTCTAACTGGAGATTGAGCTAGTGAATTACTCAGGGAGTTATCCATCGAAAATACTGTTGGGGGCATTTTAGGTGATTGCACCTCTGTTTTTATCAACTATGCAGTTAATGGAGATTTTTCATCCACGCTTTGTTGCTCATCTCAACTATTTTTTTGTCTTTTGTTTTTCTACTCGTTTCTATATTCATGAGATGAATATCCTGCAAATTAGAAAAACTGTTAGCAAAGACTGATAATAATTTTCTTGAAAGAATGTCAGCAAGATGATTATTCTTGCCTTTTATATGCTCAAACTATATAACATAACCATTTCCTTGAATTAAGTTCTATAAATTTAACCATCTTGTTTTATTAATCTATTTCGAATTTTCATTAGAAATGAACTTAACAATGGCTTCACAATCTGTTCGAACTGTAAAATCTATGTTTAGAAAAATTTTAAACTTATCTAAACTGTTTATAAGTGCTTGGATTTCATAATCCAATGAAGTCCAACTGCTAACTGTATTAAAATTACCACTTGCATAAGCAGCAATTTTTTCTGTTGTCTTACTTCTATATTTAGAAGGCTTGCATTTGACTACTTCTCAACCTTCTTTACAACCATCACATTCTATAGTAATGTAATCCGTTTGTAATTATAATTCTAAAGATTTAATTCTTTTAACTTCTTCCTAAATTTTCTGTACTAGTTTTATATCTTCTGTATTAAATTATGTTTCACCATTTTTCGATTTCTTACCATACAATGGTCCTACTAACTTGGACAGATGTGGAATAAATTTTCTAGCATAATTAACTACTCCTAAAAATGCTTGAATTTTCTTTTTACTTTCTAATTTATCTGGAAATTCAAGTATTTTTTTGTGAAATATGTGGCTGAAGTTCTACGTTACCATCCCCTATCTCGAAACCTAAAAATGAAAATTTTATTTTAAATAATTCCATTTTCTTTTTAGAAATAACTAACCCATTGTCTTCTATTTCTTGAAATACTGTTTTTAAATGTTGTTGATGTTCTTGTATACTTTTGCTTGCAACTAAAATATCATCAATATAAGCTAAACAAAAATCATATTTCTTAAAAATACTGTCCATAAAATTTTGAAATAAAGCTGGAGCTGTTTTTAATCCAAAGCTAAAAACATTCCATTCGAAATGCACTTTGAACACATAAAGGCTGTCCATGGTTTGAAATTTTCTTCTAATTTAAGCTAATTGTAACCAGATTTCAAATCAAACTTGCTAAATATATGTTTATTTTTTATTGAGATTGATTAATGTATCTTTATTAGGGATATTATATCCATTTTCTTCGGTGTTATAATTTAATCGTTTATAATTATAAACTATTCTGGGTTTTCCTCTTTTTTACTCAGAATGATTTCAGACCAAAAAAGCTGCTGATCTATGTTTTGAATCCAATCTTCTAATCAGATTTTGTTTTAACATTTCGTCTATCTGTTCTTTAAATCCTATGATATCAGCTGGTGAATAATCAATATTCCCTGTTTTTATAGTGATTTCTGGATTAATAATCTTAATTTTGCAAATGTGGTTAACTTTATTTTTGGTAACATCATCACCAATAAATCCTAGTTTTTCTAGTTTAGAGATAATTTGATGGGGAATAAATTTATTTCCTTTCCCTTTTCAAATTCTCTAATTGTTTCAAATGCTAAAATTTCTTAAGCATTTTTTGTTTCTTTTTGTATAGAAATATTCAGTTTATTTTGTTTATCTGGTTGTAAAAAATATAATTCACCAAGCCCACCACGCTTTCGAGCGAGCTCTGATGTATAAGTATGATAATTTGTTCGTAAAGTGTAATTATATTTACTAAAAGTATTGTTATTTTTGGAAATAGCAATGCCGCCTCCATAGTTCAAAATAAAGTTTAAACCTAATAAAAATTCTATGCTTTTAATTTCTCTAGGTGTAAATGTGCATTGTCCTAATTTTGAACTGTAATTTCCTCCAAAATCTTTGAACTGAATCTTAGATTGATCCGGTAATTTATGTGTTAGTGTCATTAAACTTTGATTAGCTGTTTTAAAGGTAATTACATAGTTTAATGGTGTATGAATTTATGAAGGAACAAAAGAGTGTGCTATCAAACTTTTAGTACTTCCTGTATCTATGATAGCTATGGTGTCTATAAAATTATTTTGGTCAAACCAAATTCTACCAGTAATTGTAAGTAAGGATGTATAATATTTGTTTATATTGACAGAGAATTCTGTATTTTCTTCTATCATGTTATTAAGATGTTCTGCTTCATTTTCAATTTCTTTTGATCCCTTTTCCTTAGAAATAGCACCTGATTCATATGAGTTATAAAAAATTTCTTTTAAAGTCTGAATTTCTTTTTAAAAATTATCGACTTCTAATTATAATAACTTAATCTGTGCATCATGTTTATCAAGTATTTCTTGAAAACCATTCTTTTCATTAAAAATCTGTTTTTTAGCTATTTAATCTTGATTAAAATGTATTTTAGCACACAAAAAGAAAATTTCAATGAAACAATTGTCACATTGAAATCGTTTGTAAATCTTTGGATATTTATTATAAAGCAAACATGGAATATGATCATTGCCTTTTTGTTGAATCCAAATAGGATCACAACTTTTATTATCTGTGTTCATTAATGTGTAAGAAATACTATTTTGAGAAGAACTAGTTTCTCCTTCATTGTCAGAAATAATATTGTAAATAGAATCATTGTCATTAAAATCTTCTTCATTAACAGATTCTATTTCATATTCATTTAATTCGTCAACCAAATAAGCCCTATATTTATTATTCTGTCTGTTAGGGCATCTGTTAGCTAAGTGGTTTGGATCACCGCAGATGAAACATGTACATTTCCTATTAGGCATTTTTTTTTAATATATCTATCTCTTTTTCGTTTATCAAATTGTTTGGATTTTCGAAAATATTTTCTAGGTTTTAATTGGTATCGCTTTTAATTGTTATCGTTTTTAAAAAAAATTAACCCCTTTCTTCTAATTGGTATCAGCGCAAGGTTTGTTCTTAGAATTACTACAAGAATTTCAGTTTTGAAAATTAATTTTAATGTTACCTTAAGGGAGCCATCCTTTGAGTTTGTTCTGGGATAGCTATGTGATTGCATAAATCCCATCTTAAACTGAACATGATAAAACTGTAAAGCATAACAAAGAAGTTTGTTTTCGAAAAAATAAATTAAGTAGTAATTAGGGAATATATTGTCTGAATATCTAATAAAAAATAATTTATGTACATTAAGAATGTTTTTACTCTATTTTAATCTTTCTCAAAAGAATATTTTTATAAAAAGAAAAAGGTTACATATGAGAAATGAAACCGTTATAAATTTGAAAAACCTTCAAACAATTGACCCTTCATCCTTTAAAAGACTTAATTATTTAAATCTAGACTATAATTTTAAAGAACGAAGTATCATTAGTTTGGATATTACAGATTTACTTGTCATTTCGATAAGACTTTCAAACATTTTTTACACGATAGTAATAAATAGCTGAACTCTATTACATAACTAATTATTAATTTAGGTGAAAATTTAGAAAAGTACGATAATTCTACAACTAAGACGCTAGAAATTATTGCTAGATCTATAGGTGAAAAGAACAGAACTTTAAAACAGTTACTTGATAATTTTGATTTTGTTAAGTCACAAAACGAATTAATCCTTCAAGGATTCTCACTGCTAAAATAGAACTTACCAAATAAAGCTACTATTAATGAACTTAAATACCTTTTAGAAACAAATAAGCCAAAGGCTATAGAGTTTGAATCTAAACGTATCTTAGAAGATTTAAAAAACAGAACCCTTGAGTTTGATTATAAAATCAAAAAAATAGAAGATCTATTATTAGAGGTTAAGCCCGCTGTTAGCAGTTAATTTGTATGAATAAATATTTACAAAAAGCAATAGAAGAAGCCAACGAGTACGCAGTAAAACCGGTATCAGAATTAGGCTTTATTAGTATTCGAGAAGTAGCAAGTCAGATAAAGAATATCCTAATATTTTTAATATTTTAATTAGCTTAAACCTACAAATTCTAGATAAATTAGATAGATTAGAAACTAAGCGGAATTTTGAAAAAGAATTAGATAAACTATCTGAATAATTAACAAACATAAGTTTAGGACAAACAATAGAGAAAGTAAATAGGAAGCCACAGATTGACAGATATTAAATAGCTAAATAATATGTTAAATCCACGATGATCATTTTTCGGTCCCAGTAGAATGTTAGAAGAAGTTAGTACTTCCAGAGGAAGACCATAAGATGAAATATCTAGCATTCTTTCCAAGTTTAAGTCAAAGAAAGAAAATAAAGTAGTTCAATCACATGAAGAGATATATTTAGATAAGAATCTAGATCTATACAATAATAATCAACTAGATTTATTAAATCCTAAAATTTTATATCAAACAGGTATTACGAATATTAATGCAACATTAATTAGGTCTATACGAGAAGAAGAGATAAGAGTGGTTAATAATAGTATTACTTTATATATCCTATAACTAAAAGCCATACAAAGGTCGAAAAATACAGAAAAACGTTTCTTTCATTTAGGATTAATAGTTATAGGAATCAAAACATTAACTAGAAAAGGGTTAGGAACAAAACTATTAACACTAGTCCTAGATAAATCATGGACGAAAGATTTAGAAAAAGCTTTAATAACAGGAATGGAAATAGATCTTAATGACAAATCAGCCATAGTTTATTGTGTCCCAGATATCCTTAAAAGCGTTAAGGATTTGAAACATTTAAAGTTAGGCTTTAAGACAAATGGTTTTGAAAACTATTTAGGAAACAATTTAATCATCAATATAGGTATAATAGGAAAAGTAAGTAATAGATCTGGAATGAAATTCAAGATCAATTTAAATGGTATAGTACAAAACATTACCAGTAAAGTAATAAAAATGATATAACCAAGATGTATTAATCTAGAAGATTTACCTGGTTTAGAATGGCAGTTAAAGGATTTTGTAGAAACGGATAAAAGTACCTTAGTTCCAGAATCACATCATATATATAATAACCAATTTGGAGAACCTAGTCTTAGATTTGGTAATTATAAGTTTAAACAAAATGAAGAAGAGACAGATACAGAACCGGAACTAGAATCAGTTAGAATAAATTTAAACGAAATAATTAGTGAAGACTTCAATGGTATGAATTGGGATAAAGAACCAATTTATGATCATTATGATACAGATATAGAAGAGGATATAGATATTTTAGGTTATTTAATAGAAGAAGAAGATTATAAAGGAAACAATTTGGAAGTTGAAGAAACCTTTAAAACGGAAACTAAGAAAACTTTAAATGAAATCATTAACAGAAAAATTACAGATGAAACAGATGACATGATCATTAGCTATATTACAGAATTAAACATGACTTACGAAGATGCCTTCACAGCTCTATCTAAATACTATAACATGCCTAAAAGGTATTCTAAATAAACAAATTCCATTAAGTAATTTTTTTACAGAAACCCATTTTGTGGATCAAGCTATGGCTCCTTCTAATAAACGTAGTAGATTTGACAATGAACCAAGCGAACAATTTACTGAAGGACCACTTCAGAGAGAACCTTGGGCAATGATAGATTACGAATATAAAGAAAGTCCATATATAGGTAAAGGTACTAGAAAACCATGCGGAAAATTATACAGCCATAACATGCTACTTCTGGAAAACCAGTCTCCTCAGCTATGGCCTGAAGAAATACTAATTTGGGAACGAAATGTGGTGTGTTATTGGGAAACAACTAAGAAACAAGAAATAGACATGTGGCAGTCTTAGAGACAACTCCAGGACCATTAGCATTAGGTATTTACCAGAGTAGGAAAACTGATAACCCAGCTCTAATTGCAAAACAAAAAGCTATGGGAAATAACCCATACAACTTTATAATTTTTATTAGACTACTTTTAATAGGTAATGATCCAGGCAAAGGTGGTACGCTAATGCAGGAAACAGCCATAAGAAATTTAGAACAATTAAGTATTAGATATTTTTAAATATATCAATTCTCAAGATTTTGCTATAACATTAGCACAGACAGGTAAAGCAATGGAAGAAGATCTATGTAACAAGTATTTTTCCAAACTACCAGGTGATTTAGGTAGACTACTAGAAAAAGATTGGAATGAACAATATGGAAAAACACCAAAACTAGGGATAGGTGCTAGAATTATGTTTGTCTTCCATGAATTGGAGAAACGTTGTAGAGAAGCAACACTACAAGACCGGATTCGTAGGCAAGCATGGGCATTTTGTAAAACATCCATATATACACCACAGGCCTATGGATATTATAAGCCTAGAAAATATTTACGAAAATCCAAACAATCTGAGAAATGAAAACGAGATAGATATATTAGAAAAACAAAGCCTAATAGGAAATGTACATGTTTCATTTGCGGTGATCCAAACCACTTAGCTAATAAATGCCCTAACAGACAGAACAATAAATATAGGGTTAATTTAGTTGACGAATTAAATGAATATGAAATAGAATCTGTTAATGCGAAGTTGTTAATGACAATGATTCTATTTACAGTATTATTTCTGACAATGAAGAAGAAACTAGTTCTTCTCAAAATAGTATTTCTTACACATTAATGAACACAGATAATAAAAGTTGTGATCCTATTTGGATTCAACAAAAAGGCAATGATCATATTCCATGTTTGCTTTATAATAAATATCCAAAGATTTACAAACGATTTCAATGTGCAATTGTTTCATTGAAATTTTCTTTTTGTGTTCTAAAATACATTTTAATCAAGATTAAATAGCTAAAAAACAGATTGTTAATGAAAAGAATGGTTTTCAAGAAATACTTGATAAACATGATGCACATATTAAGTTATTACAATTAGAAGTCTATATTATTAAAAAAGAAATACAGCTTGTAAAGAAATTTTTTATAACTTACATGAATCAGGTGCTATTTCTAAGGAAAAGGGATCTAAAGAAATCAAAAATGAAACAGAACATCTTAATAACATGATAGAAGAAAATACAGAATTCTCTATCAATATAAACAAATATAATACATCCTTACTTATAATAACTTGTAGAATTTGGTTTGACCAAAATAATTTTATAGACACCATAGCTATCGTAGATACAGGAAGCACTAAAAGTTTGATAGCACACTCTTTAGTTCATTCAATATTTCATACACCATTAAACTATGTAATTACCTCTAAAAATGCCAATCAAAGTTTATTGACACTAACACATAAATTACCAGACGAATCTATCATTCAGTTCAAAGATTTTGTAGGAAATTACAATTCAAAATATGAATTAGGACAATGCACACTTACACCCAAAAAATTAAAAGCACGGAATTTTTATTAGGTTTAAACTTTATTTTAAACTACAGAGGTAGCATTGTTGTTTCTAAAAATAGCATTTCTTTTAGTAAATATAATTACACTTTACCAATAAATTATCATACTTATACATCAGAGCTTGCTGAAAGCGTGGTGGGCTTGGTGAATTAGATTTTTTTACAACCAGATAAACAAAATAAACAGAATTTTTCGATCCAAAATGAAGCAAAAAAATGCTTTAGGAATTTTAGCATTTGAAACAATTGGAGAATTTGAAAAGGGAAAGGAAGCAAAATTTATTCCCCATCAAATTATCTCTAAACTAGAAAAACTAGGATTTATTGGTGGCGATGTTACCAAAAACAAAGTTAACAACATTTGCAAAATTAAGATTATTAATCCAGAAATCACTATGAAAATAGAAAATATTGATTATTCACCAGCTGATTTCAAAGAATTTAAAGAACAGATAGACGAAATGTTAAAACAAATTTCTGATTAGAAGATCGAATTCAAAACATAGATAAACAACTTTTTTGGTCAGAAATCATTCTGAGGAAAAAAGAGGAAAACCCAGAATAGTTTATAATTATAAACGATTAAATGATAACACTGAAGACGATTGATATAATATCCCTAATAAAGATACATCAAGTTTGATTTGAAATTTGGTTATTGTAACGACCCAGAATTTTGAATAATTTAATTTGAAAATATTTAATTAATTTTAAATATTTGAATGATGGTTTGGATTGAATTTTCAATATAACTTTGAATTTGGCGATTAAATTATAGAATTTACTCTATGGAGAGTTGAATAAAAATTTGAATCTTCAATTTTAAGCTGGTTAAAAATATTTTAAAGGCTTGTAAAATTCGTATTGATAATACTGAAGGTAATCGAAGTTTCAGAATTGAAATTTAAAGTGAATTGTTCAGTTTTGAAATTAAATCGTTTGAATCGATATTCAAAAATAGCCGTCCGAGGCACAGTCTCAGAATTCGACGAAACCAGTTCCATTGGGTCCGTAATATTGAATTATTGCCGGATTTCAAATTTCGTATTTTTCGGAGTTTATATGTGAGCACATGACGTGTAAACGCATTGAAATTTACGCCGAATTCAATTTAAAATTTAAATTTAAAATTTTGTCAACACAGCCACCTTCCTTCCTGAATTTATGCCTAAAATCACGCTGCCTCTCCTTTAATCATGCCGAGAATCACGAAAGGATTGTGATGACCATGCCTCCCATTTTCTTTTAAAATACCGAAGCCCTCTTCAGTTTTCAAAAGGCAAATCAAAATAAACTTTAATGGGCGCGTAAGTTTCTTCAATTTCGTTCGTGTCTTCCCCTCAGAACAAATTAGGGCCGAAGCCTTTTTCACTCTCAAAAATCGAAACGCAGCCGAGATAAAAAAAATGAAAACAAAATCAACGGCGCGCGCATAATTGGGGGAAGTCGAAATTCGTGGTGTCGGCACGAGGCTAAGGCGCGCGCGTAGGCCGAAGTCAGGGTAGTGGGCTCGCGTGTGGTGCGATTCGAATTAGGGGGCCGCATTCGTTATGGAGGTCGCGATGCAGTGGTGGCGCGCGTGTGGCGGCGTCGAGCTCGGGGTTGACTGGTGGTGTTCGCGTATGAGGAGGTCGAGGCAAGTGGCGCTCGTGTTGGCCTCGATTGGAGGAGGCGTGGGTTTCGTGAATTGTGGTGCGCGTTGATGGTGGAGCTGCGTTGGGGATGCGTGCGATTCAAGGAGGCTAGGGCTATCGAACAGTGACGAGGGGGCAGTGGGGGTCTGGGTTTCTTACTTTGCTTGAGGTATTTAGCTTTTCGAAATTTTCAATTTAATTTAAATCTGAGAAAAAATACAAATGCAGTTTCATTTTATATACTTACAGTTAAAAAAAAATAAAAAAATAAATAAAAAATAAATAAATATAAACAAAAAATGCAGTAAGTATAAATACAGTATTTATAGATAATAATAATATATGTAAAGTTTTAAAAGTTAAAAACAGAAAAATAATAATAATGCTATATGCAGTTTGAATATGAAGTTAAATATGTATGTGATTTCAATTTATAAATCTATAAAAGAAAATGGGTTAAATTAAACTTTTGGTTAATTAAATATAGCGAATGGAAATTAATTATGCAAATTGTCCAAATGTTATATAAAATAAAGATTGGAATTTATAAAGAATAGTTTTGAATTTAATTTTTGTTAAATCAAAGTATTAAAAGAAATTGTTTGAAAGCCAAAAACTATTTATTAAAAAGGAATTTAGTTTTTAAATTTAAATTTTGAGTTAAACAAATTTATTAAAAGCAATCGATTTAAAGATATTAATTTAAAGTAAAAATAAATTTTTAGTTCGATAAATTTATCTAAAGAAGAAAAATTGGTTTAAAGCTAATTTACAGCTAAAATTAAGAAATAAAATTTAATTGCTTGGTTTTATATTCGAATATTAATAAATTATGTAAATATTTATACAAGGTATAAATCAAGAAAAATCGAGTCAAGAAGGAAATGGATTGCAAATAAAAAAGCAAAGGTGAGAACTTCTCACTCAAAAGGATTTATTTAAATTTTAAATAGTTAGATTTAAAATTGTTAGTTGTGTTGATAGAATGCTTGAATGATGATTGTTATATATATATATATATATATATATATATATATATATATATATATATATATATATATATATATATATATATTGGATGTGAATAGACCCTATATGCCGTTAGTAAGCGGAGGTTATTTATTACACACATATACCACGATATTCCACCTTGAAGTGGAATTGGTATTATATTATATATATAGCAATATATATATATATTGGCATATGTATATATTGCAGTTGATTGATTTCCCGCATTGTATAGCGGATGAGACCCTATTGCGCCGTTAGTAAGCGGATAATATTTTATAAAATCCCATATACCGCGATATTCCACCTCGAAGTGGAATGGTATTGTGCTAATGTCTATGGATGCAGGGAAACAGGTTGGAGGGATCCAACTGGATTCCTCACAAATATTTATTTGATTTCATATATTGTGATATTTGATTGTTTATCATGGATGATATATGATGTTTGAAAGTCGTGATTGAATATTGATGTGTTGCATCATCGGATCCAATTTTTGAAGTTTAAAAACAACGATTTTGATTTCTAAAGTGATTTTTGGAAATATACGTTTATAAAATATTTTGAAATTGATTCATCTTAAATAAATAAACGTTATAATTTTAATGTTATAAAAATTATAATTTTTGAGAAATACAGTTAAAAGTTGATTTTTGAAGATATGAGATTAATGATTTTATAAAATAGCTTAAACTGGGATTGCTGAATTTATTATAAAAAATTTAAAAAATAGGATTTATAAAATTGGATTATTTTATAAATCAAATGATGAAATTATAAAGGAGTTTAATGACGTTTTAAAAATAGTGTTTTACATTAAAAGATTTATAAATTGATATTTATAAATTAAAAATATTGGAATTATAAAACGAGCTTTTACAAGTAATAGAATGAATTGTAAATGAATTTCATAAATTGGAATTATAGAATTATAACGGTGAAGTTATAAATGGAATTTTATAAACAGTAGGTTTATAAAATTTGTGAAGTTATTTAAAAGAATAGATTTTGGATAAATAAAAGAATCTTATAAGTTATAAGATTTATAAATTTGGGAAGTTTAAAGAAACAATTTTGTAAACAAATAAATTATAAGTGTTTGACTTATAATATGAATTTTTATTATATCATTGTGATATGAATTGAGATAGGTTAATAAAGGAATTTATAAAAAGGAGTTGATATAAAATAAATAGAAATAGAATTTATAAACGTTGTTTTATAAATCCGTAACGACTTATTTTGATAAGGAATTGTTGTAATTTGTTAATGGAGTTATATTCATGTTTATTAACAAGGTATATTCACGTTTTGAATAGTGAATATTATGTTAAAGAAATTATTTTGGATGTGATGTTTGAAATAGAATTAAAACGATCTAAAGATGTTTTAAAATATATTAACTATCGAAACCATAGATTTCAACATTCATTGTTGAAATAGACGTTTTCGAGAAATAGAAGGAAATGGTAGATTATAACACTGTTGTTATAATAGATAATTTCCGAAAGGAAATGTTTGTATAGTATTGGGATTTATATATCTATTTTAATTTCGAATCCCTATACTAGTGATTTTGGGTTGTCGTAACGATGTTTTACGCAACATTCGTTTGGCCCAAATAAATATGGTTAAGTGAATGATTTCCTTAAAGAATGAAATATATACTTAATTTCGATTAGAGTATATTGAATATTTTCCAAGTATAGAAAATAAAAAGACTTGTGAATTACTTATAAATAAATAAGTATGGGAATGTTTTTCCAATATTAAGTGAATATTTTGAATTTATCTTTTTGAGGATAAATTGAAAATGAATATTTGAAAACGAATGAAAATCGTATATTCATAAATATTTTGGAATGTAAATTCAATATGGAATTTATAAATGGAATTGGGAAAATGAGTTTAAAAATAAATATTGATTTATTTTTAAAGTATGGAAATTATGTATATATCTTGTAAAAGATATTTTTGGGAAATAAATAATTTGGAAAATTATTTGGAATCTGGTGATGTTGTGCATATCCATGGATAGTTCAATAAACGACTATCGATATTTACCTTTGAATGGTATTTGTTGTGATTTGCTTGAAATTGGATGCCACACTTATTTTTTTTAAAATAAGCGCTCACTATTAGGGTTAACCGGGAAAGGACCTTGGGGTCGTATAACCCATTCCGAATATGTGATACGTCGTTGTGAATTGCATTCGAAGACCGGTGTTGAAGACCGGATATTTTCGAAAACGAAAGGGTTTCTTGTTGATTGTCTCTGCACTGGCTGATCCCCGGTATAGAGATCTCCACATGTGATGGGAAATTCGAACGTGATTAGAGATTATTCAGATTGCAAGGACTTCTTTGGAACTGCCTTCGGTTCTGTTCGAGCCCGGAACAGACTTGTATGGATTGTATGTCTGACATTACAAATTGAGATGTAAAGCCGATTTCTTTCAAATATATTTCTGTTGGTGGCGGAGAATTTATTCTCTTAGCTTAACACCCTTCTCTGAGACGTACGAGCTCAGAGGTTATATAGTTGAAGGTTATCAGCGATATACTCCCAATCTTGGTAATGTGACATACTGAGTGTTGCTGTGAAATGATCATTGTGTTGATTATTTGTGATAGGATCATTTGTTTGATCGTCTATCTTGGTGATCATTTCTATGATCATTTGTTGACCCAAAGCATGGCTTTTGTATAAAGTATGTTTTTGTGGACGTGACCTCGTCGGGCCTCACAAACCGGTAATGGTCGAAACAGGAATTGTGCGGCAAGGTTTCCAGGGATCGCTTCCCTAGGGTATGAACATTCCTTCTGGAAAGGGGTAGTATCATGGTATGGAGCCCAGATACTTACTCATGTTGAAACACTTATTATTATGGTGTGATGTTGGTTAGAGAGCTCTCGTTTAAAGGTTCCAAAGGACCGGGGGTGGCATATCTGAGGGTTTGTAATATTCCTTGGGAAAAGGGATTCCCGGCTTTGTTTAGCGGAGAACGGTTTGGTTCTCGGGGCGTCCTTCCAGAGGCGTTTCCATGTGGCAATGGGAAGTTCCTTGGCCTGACCATTTGTTGGAAAATCCATTCTTCAAATACGAGCCTTGTACGGTTTTAGTTGTAGAACCTATCATTCACTTATGGTGGTAACCCACTGTTTGGATGGTAGCTATAGTAGGCATAGTCCGAAATGTCTATGCTGGCTAAGATTTATATCTTTATTTTCGAAATGAATTTTCCTACACTATGCACTAGTAATAATATCAAATGTTTTTTTTTAATGCGTATCAAGCATCTTTGACTATCATAAGGAGAAATCTCCTCCGATTCTGCGTTTGCATTGTGTGTGTGTGCGGGAGGCCTTATGGTAGTCTCATTTTTAAAAGCATTGCGAATTTACTTTAAAAATATTCCTCTATTTTAATTTTAAAGAAAAATAAACTGTTTTGAGTTCTCGCACCAGTCACATGACTGACTCGGAGTTTATTGTTTTCCTTCCTAAACTCTGGGTGCCCACCAATTTCCACACGGGCAGTCAAGAGTTAGGTTTATCAGGATATTCTGGAATTCAGGAGTTGCTGGAGGCAAGATGGATGGCATGGCGTAATACTAGTATAGTATTTCTTTTTCCGCTGTTGTTGTTGTTATTGTACACTCTGATGATATGATGTGATGTAATGTAATAACTGATATAGTTCTTTGTTTAAAGATTATTCATTTATCTATTATATGTTGTTCCGCTGCGAATTGTGAGATTCTGATGTTGTTCTGTTATTTTTGTTCCGTTCTATTTTCTGTTTTCTATTCTCTCTATTTTCTATCTTCTCTCTCTCTTCTTTTTCTTTTCTTCTTTCTTAAACCCATAACATTTCGGTTTTTCGGCAACGAAAAATCGTGATCGTTACAGTTATAATCAGCTTAAATTAGAAGAAAATTTCAAACCATGGACATCCTTTTTGTGTTCAGAAGGGCATTTCGAATGGAATGTTCTTAGCTTTGGATTAAAAACAGCTCCAACATTATTTCAAAATTTTATGGACAGTATTTTTAAGAAATATGATTTTTGTTTAGCTTATATTGATGATATTTTAGTTGCAAGCAAAAGTATACAATAACATCAACAACATTTAAAAACCGTATTTCAAGAAATAGAAGACAATGGGTTAGTTGTTTCTAAAAAGAAAATGGAATTATTTAAAAGAAAATTTTCCTTTTTAGGTTTAGAGATAGGGGATGGTAAAGTAGAACTTCAGCCACATATTTCACAAAAAATACTTGAATTTCCAGATAAATTAGAAAGTAAAAAAGAAAATTCAAGCATTTTTAGGAGTAGTTAATTATGATAGAAAATTTATTCCACATCTAGCCGAGTTAGTAGGACCATTGTATGGTAAGATATCAAAAGCGAAACACGATTTAATACAGAAGATATAAAACTAGTACAGAAAATTAAGGAAGAAGTTAAAATAATTAATTCTTTAGAATTACCATTAGAAACGGATTACATTATTATAGATTGTGATGGTTGTAAAGAAGGTTGGGGAGCAGTCCTCAAATGCAAACCTTCTAAATATAGCAGTAAGACAACAGAAAAAATTGCTGCTTATGCAAGTGGCAATTTTAATGCAGTTAGCAGTTGGACTTCATTGGATTATGAAATCCAAGCACTAAAAAATAGTTTAGACAAGTTTAAAAAATTTCTAAACAAAGATTTTATAGTTCGAACAGATTGTAAAGCCATTGTTAAGTATATTTCCAATGAAAATTCAAAAAAGATTAATAAAACAAGATGGTTAAATTTACAAAACTTAATTCAAGGAAATGGTTATGTTATATAGTTTGAGCATATAAAAGGCAAGAATAATCATCTTGCTAAAATTCTTTCAACAAAATTATTATCAGTCTTTGCTAACAGTTTTACTAATTTGCAAGATATTCATCTCATGAATATAGAAACGAGTAGAAAAACAAAAGACAAAGAAATAGTTGAGATGAGTAACAAAGTGGTGGTTGAAAAATTTCCATTAACTGCACAGTTGATAAAAATAGAGGTGCAATCACCTAAAACGCCACCAACAATATTTTCGGTGGATGACTCCCTGAGTAATTCGCTAGCTCAATCTCCAGTTAGAAATCTAACAAACAATCAGCGACGACGGCTAACACTCCATATATGACTTCTGGACAAACATCTCTTATTTTATACAGGAATGATGACCCAAGAAGATTCAAACCATTAGTCAGAACTACAGACCCTTCTCAATGGTGCTTATTAGATCATTTATGGAATCTCAGAACAATAGAGCCAGAAAGAAAAAATAAACAAAAACTAGGCAGTTGTGTTGCTCGTTACTTTTCCAAAATTCAGCAGAATCCACTTGGAAAAAAATATTTTTGTTATGTAGTTTTCAAGGGTAACTATACAGGAGTATTCAAACACTATAATCAGGTCCAGATAGCAATACAGAACTTCTTCAACCCAATTTGGAAAGGTTTTATATGCTTTCAGAAGCCTTAAATGAACCAAAAGAGTTTTCGGCCCAAACTATTATGTCGAAGAAGATTGTTGCAAGACTTACTCTCAAATGGCCTCATCAACTCCACAATCCCCAGATAACATAACCAACGACCAAACTAGACAGCTGAACGACTTACAAAACCTCTACCAGAAGGCACAAACACAGATAAATATCCTTGTGGATAAAAACAGGCATTTAGAAGAATACCTCCAGAAAGTTAACTATAACCATAAAACAGTTAACTTAATGAATCAAAGAATAAAGCAATTAGTAGAAGATAGAGACGAAGCAAGGAGACAACTACCTAAGCGACCAAGAACATTGTCTCATCAACAGCTTATTAATCACTTAAAACTACGACCAACACCAGTCTTGGAAGAATTATACAAATATTCAGCTATGGAAATAAAGATCAAGATTGAAAAAATGGTGCATGACAGTTGGAATAATCATCAAGAAGAACTACAGCTTAAACTAAAGAAATACTACAAAGAAATAATTCAAGGAATCCAGTTTAAAATAGTTCAAGATCGTAGATCAAAATGCTCAAAATTCAGGTAGACGTTGACAGATCACCAAACAACTTAGATGAACTTGTTGATATGTTTGATCATGGAATGTTATCAAGGATAGCATTCCATAACTCAACACCAGCATATACTCTAAAAAGATTTGGAGAACGATTCTACTTTATTGCATCACAGTATTTAAGAGTATTTCCAGGTATTATTGTTTGTATTAGTTCAACAACACCATTATTATTATCAGATAGTAACTACAGGATTAGACCAGCTAGCCATCGCATGACGATCTTTAAACATAAAGGTTACACAAGACTTCACGCTAGTAGAAGTCTTCAAGCTCATTTTCAGTTATACGAAGGTTCACCTATTTGGTTCGGAGCGCATACGCCACGGCAATATCACCAGCACAGCACAATGCTTAGTCCTCTACCAAATTGGAAAAATTTAGTTCTACAAGCATAAAGTTCCAGATATCAAGTTTCGGGTGAAATGGAATTAAAGGTTTTATTACCCTTACTAGCAGCAATTCATATGTTGAACCCCATAACAGACGTACTTATTTGTGACAGACATGATTCCGAAGAAGAAAATATCAGTCCAGATTTATCTACAGTACCCACGAATAAATAAATAGCAAGAGAATATGATCCAGAAAATATGGTAGATACGGATTAAAAACCATATTTCTACCTAGAAGCTACAGATACAAAATCATGTACAAATATTTTCAGAGAATTCTCCAGAAGAAGAATAATCTACCTATAAAGAAATAGCCGAAAGCATCTCAAAATGCGGCATACTTTATTCTCCACCAGCAATAAAAGACAAGACAATGCATAAAGAAAAGATAGTGCACCGTTTTAATTATTGTAAGAATATTTGTAACCTATGTGTGTAAGTTGAAGTCACCGGATAGATCGGTTAGACTTCTATATATAGTATTTTGTATGAAGGAAGACAAAGATCAAGTCTTTAAAAAAATATTTATAAGCTTTAAAAATCAATGGTGGCTTAAAGTTTGTTCTCATTTCTCTGTGCAATACTTTTCTTCTTCATACTTCATAATTTGAGAGAGTATTAAAAATAGGCTTTTTCTTCCGTTCGACAGCGCGCCCTCTGTCTGCTTTTGCTCCACTGCAGCTACCTCAGTCTATTCAAAAATATGGATGATGGCAAGGTAAAGCACTTTGTTTTTCCATATTTACTTCCTTTTCTAGTAAATTTACTAAGATTAGTATGTTTAAGTTTAGGAAAGATGAATATATATATATATATATATATATATATATGTTACTGTTATTCACTTTATCCAGCTTATTGGGCTTTATTTCAGTATTTATATTCGGAATCTGGATTCAGGCATTAATAGACTTCTTTATATTACTAGATATATTAGAATTTGATTTTATAAATTTTTTAAGGTAAATAAACCTTTCTTTTAACTGGTATCGCTTTTAAAATTTTTTTTTACCCCTTTTCTTTTGATTGGTATCTCACTAAAAAACAATACATGTTTGTTTTACGATAGGATTATCGAATCATATTTATCTCCAGTTACTTTTAAAATCAATGGCATCTCCAGTTCCTTCGTCTTCAGTTCGTAATTGCAATTGCTCCTTTTAGCTTCCTCCGCTTCCCGCCTCCTCCTGCCCCTTCCTTCCTTATGCCGGCTTCGCCTAACCTTCCCCTCCTCCCCTTTCCCCTGTCCCATTCGCCCACGTCCACCAGATCTGGAAGAGTTTTTAAGGAATTGCCTTCTGCATCATCTCGCCTAGTGCCTCCCCTGTTGTCAGACGATGATTTCCCTCCGCTGCCCTAATTCCTACTTCCCTCTCTGCTGAAATTAGCTCGATCCTGCGTACTGTGGTTGCATCACCTATGCCTGGTGATGTTTGTCTTTCTGATATTGGTGTTATGCCGCCGTGTGTGTCTGAGCATGTAGTCTCTTATGTTGTTGGGCCGGAGTTCGTTTCGTCTGGCAGTGAGATGCTTGTTGCATCTACAGATCGTTCATGCTTTGCTCGATGCTCCCCTGGTGCTCGACTAAATGCCGATAAGAATAGTGCACCCATTCTTATAGATAATATTTCTGCTGAATTTAACAAGGCCACTGCTGAAAATATCATTGCTGTGGAGCCTCCCGGTCCTGCTGCTCCTTCCCTGGCCTGTACGAAATCTTGGTCTTCGCTATTCACTTCACTGCTCCGTAATGCAGGAGATTACTGTCCAATTGAATTTGAAATTGAAGAGGAAAATGGAGTGATCATCCCTCCTCCTATTGTTATGAAAGCCAGTTTGGACTATTGGTCAGAATACTTGGTTGGATTCTTTCTTGACCCTTCTCATCGCATGCATGATGCGGCTTCGGTTTATCGTCGGGCTTAGAGGTTTCGTGGCGAACTGCGTGTCAGGTTGGTTGACTCCATGTATTTCCTCTTGTTCTCCTCCGCCGACGATCACTATTGAGTTCTTGAGGCCGAGCCTTCTTTTTTTGGTGGGAAACCTTTTATTATTACTCCTTGGTCTCCTACAGTTGCTTGTGCTCGTGAGCAAGTCCTCTCTATCCCCGTTTGGGTTTACTTTTCCCATATTCCCTCTGCTCTTCATCCATTACTTGGTTTGAATTGGCTAGCTTGTAATGTTGGTACATTGAAATGTTTTGACTCTAATACGGTTGCGCGAGAAAAATTGATGTTCTCTAAGTCTTTGATTGAGATATCCCCTACTAAGCCCCTTCCCTCATCTATTCCTGTTCAGCTTGCTGTTGGTCACGTTGTGGAAGTCCGTGTTCTCTACGGTTGGGTTCTAGATATTTGTTCCTCCTGTCATTCTTTTGGCCACCAGGTTATCGCCTGCTCGCATTCTGTTGTTACCGCGGCTGCTCTTAAGATCCCTCTTCCTCGGCCTCCGCTCAAGAAATGGGTTCCAAAGGTATCTTCTCAGGTTGCTTCTCCTCCTGCGGCTCCTATTTCTGTCCCGGATCCGCCTAAATGTTCTGATGCTCGACCTGCTTCCCCTTCTTTGTCTGTGGCTCCTGCTGATGTTTCTATGGTTGATGTTTTGGTTCCTATTTCGCCTCGTTTACCAGTTGTTTGGGACAAGTCCGAGAGATGTTGGGTTGATCACATTTCTGATATGAGATTGAACCCCTTGAATGACTCCTATTTTCGATTTGTTTTGGATGATCATTTGGACCATCGATGCCTTTATTATAGGCCTTCTGGTGACTCCCTGGTTCTTGATTTGGATGGTCCGTAT
Source organism: Allium cepa (assembly GCA_030765085.1). NCBI lineage: Eukaryota > Viridiplantae > Streptophyta > Magnoliopsida > Asparagales > Amaryllidaceae > Allium > Allium cepa. The sequence continues at coordinate 541,716,155 of CM060940.1, read as the reverse complement.
GTGGCTTTGAATTCTATCTTGCTTGTTGATTCTTCTTGGCATCATTCTTTCATTTACTCATCTGATGCTGTGGTTTATGATCCATGTCTTGCAATCGTTTTCCGCCCCTTTGCTGGTCTTTTTGGAAATGTCCCTTTAGATTCTTCCCAAGTGATTGTGGATGTTGGAGCTTCTGCCTCTTCGGAGGAGACGTAATCTATGCATTTCTTATTTTGTAGTTGTGGCATGTTTGTCAAAGTCCAGTGCTCTATTTTCCTTTTCATAGCAGTTAAGGTGTTTTTACCTTACTCTTGTATATAAAGTTTTTATTGCGTTCATAATAAAAAGTGGACGGTCCACTATAAAATCGACTGGCCTTACCAAAAAAGATTATTGAATATTAAAAATAATGCTCACTGCTAGGGAAATAGAAATACTCCTCAAGTGATGCCTTTGTTGTAGGACTAAAGCTGTAAAATAACTACTTGATGAAAGAAAAAAGTGATACATTTTTGTCAAATAAGTTCGCATATGTAAGATGCGACTAATTTAATTATATCCTGCAGACTTTCTACTGTTTCTACCAAAATAAACGCTTATCATTTTGGACCGAATGTGCATTTTTAGTTAAAATAATGACACAAATTTCTAAAATGTAGTACACATGCAAAAATTGAAGTATTTGTATTAGATATTTGATATAGAAGGCTGTATCAAAATATTTGTCTAATACAATGACAAACCAAACATCTCTACTCAATGTTATAAATTACAATGTTCGACAATGACAGAAAATGGTGTATCTTTTAAGCTTAAGTAATTGATAGTATGTGAAATTAAACATGAGACAATTAAATTTGGAATATAATGTCAAATAGAGAGCAAATGAATAAACTAATGTAAAAGATGCATTGGAATGTTTTGTGAATGACGATTGAGATCTCATCCAAATATGTATTGAAAAGAAGTTCTTGCGATTTGAATAAAGGCTTGCTGACCTAGCCAGTGGTTCACCCTTTACAGCCTTCAATGTTTGACATGCTTTTGAAAATTGGTGAAGTATTAGATGTGTTAAATGATCAGGAGAATAATCGATAATATTGATACAAGTGCATCCCAAGAGGCACAACCAATTAGAACATATAGTAGAAAATTTCATGTTACAGAGATATATTATGGGATTTTCATCAATGGAGGAAAAAAGGAATGTATCGAGCATGATGGTAGTTAACACAGTTATTGTAACAACCCATTCTTTTAATGCCAAGTAAATATAATAACCGATTTAAGTTGTATGTTGTTGATTTAAACAAATGACTTTAAAAAGGTAACTTTTAAATGTAATGAATATGTACTTGAAATATTTTTCTTTGTTTTTAAAATGTCCTATCGGTGAATGAGACCATATAAAAGTTATTCTTCTGGATCTACGGAATAAGAGATATGAAGAAAACTAGTTTTGAGATATTTGCATGAGGCCAATTACTCAAGCCCATTTACTCTTGTTATATAAGGCTACAAACTTCTCTCTTCAATTGTCAAATACTGGTCTTTTCTTTTCTAATTCTCTATATTACCTTTCTTGTACTAATCTCCTCACTAATCCCTATAGAAAATTAATAGAACTAGAGAAAATTACAATAAATCAAACTAGAGTAAGATCTACAAAACGATGCAACTAAAATCTACTTTTAAAAAGAAAGATTTTGGGTCAAATCGTATGTGGAACACTAAAGAGCGTTTTTCTTGCTTCGTTGAGGTTCTAATTCATATTTAGGTTAGGAATGTTTCTTCATATTAATGTATTCTTATAATTTTTATTTTGTCTTGTGTTAGATTATACAGTTAAGTAAACATGTTAGGAAGTTAATTTAGGTTGAACTAAAGTTACATAGAAGATATGAACATGATTATGTGATCACATCGTTAACTTAGACACATAATAGAACATATATATGAGTTAGTGAATTATTGCACTACTTTTCGTTAATAATGAAATTAGATGTGTGTAGTTTCTTAGGACACTTTTTGTGTGCTTGTTGGATGTGTTTGGAGGGCTATTTATTATTGGAAAGTGAATATTGACTTCCAAGAGCCTTATTGATCCATTATCGAGTTTAGGCCTTGAAGTAATTTGTTTGGATGTATGAAGAAGTGTGCATTAAAACTAGCTTCAAATGGGAATGAAAATGGTAGGATCGAAATCAAGCAGATTGACGACCAAGCTTGGGATGGACATGGGGAAGGGGCCAAAATAAGCATATATGTGCATAGGATTTGTCGACACATGGCTATATATATGCATAGGATTTGTCGATACATGGTTTCCCATGTGTCGACACAAAATTCCCTTGTATCGACACTTATGGAAGGGACTCAGGTGACTCATAGAGCAAACCCAAAGTTATTCTTGTAAAACCACTAGTGTGACTCGAGGTTGACATCAAAGCGGGCAAGGTTATAGCTAATGTTAGTTCCAAACATTGGAGCACGATACCTTTTTCACGCATGTTAGATTTTGAAGAATTTTAGGTTATTGTCATGATTCGTTACGAGCTATGTTTCCTAAAAATTTGGTGATATTTAAAGAAGTTTGATTTTTGGGCTAATGACACTTGATATTCAAGCTAGACATAGGTAAACCGTATGGTTTCTCGTAGGTCGGCCCTTTTGAGTGATTGTGTATCAAATTACAGACCTTCAAAACTATTTCGTAAATAAATGGATTTTGATGTTGTTTGCCAATGTTCGTGGTTCGTTCCTATCTAAGTTCTGTTAATTTTTGATTTCAAGTACATTGTTTTTTGGGCCATGGTGTTTGACTTATGGATCCAAAAGAGCTCCAATTTTCTACATAGATTGGATATGTTGATACATTGACGGTCTTATGTTCATAAAAAAAATTGTGAGTCAACACAAATTGTGATGACCCGCCTTTTTGATCCTCAAAAGTCGACACCAATATATCACGGTATTCACGTACCGAGCATCCAAGTTTCGAAAAGACGGATTGTTTAGGGAAAAAGAAAAAAGACAGAATAGAATCTCACATCGTGACGAGTAATATATAATATACAATAGATCTTTATAAAGAAAACTATAATATACATATACAAATCAAAGTACACTAGTATATCATCAGCCTGGACAGTTGTAAAAACCTGTCCTTACAATTATTGATAAATACAACCAAAAAATGTAACGGAAAATAAAATATACATGAGTACGTCATGGAGGCCTCCATCTCGTCTCTCTTGAAGCTCCAAAGCATCCATAAGTACTTCTGATAATATGCTCGGTTTGACCCCGAGCATTATACAAATATAACATCCGTATCAGTCTGGTAAACTAGCATGAGAAATACACATCATATGGATTTTAATATTATAAACATTTCAAAATAAGGATATCTCGTAAGACCATACCGCACATAAATACAGATGGGTTTTTACCTTATAATAATCAAAACCATTTCATAGAAAATCTACTGACATTATAATAATGTTTAGGGTTTGAAAAAAGGAATTGTAGAATAAATTATTACGTTAATTAAATTCCAACATAATAGATACAACTAAGTCTGAAAGGCACTTATTAGAGAATGGATTTACATACAATGACATGGCTACTGGGGTACCACCTCCCATAATACACCTCTAGAAAAATGTACCGATAGCCTAACAAGGACCCTCTAAGAATCAGGACTGGCCTACTCCTTACTGATTAATAGCGAATATTTCATCACCCTGGTTGCGGGCCAACAACTGTCCTGTGTTACTAGCATACAAAGTACATCATTAAATATCGATATAGATCAATAATGACAATACCCTAATAGAAGCGACCATATAGCCTTGAAGCATATCCCTGGTTTTAGTCATTCCCGGTTGGTGAGGCAAGAGGCTATGTTTATGTAACGAACCTAATTTTAAATAACATTATTTAGGATACTTAATTAGTTAAATTGAATAAAATAATGTAATGACTAAGAGACTGAGATTTTTGATTAATAGAAGGGTAGCCATGCCTGTTAGAACAAATAAACTAAGGGAATGAAAATAAATTAAGTTAGGGTAAGTAGACAAGGGCGTAATAGGAATAACTATATTCTTATAACCAAAACACTTAAACCATAACCATTCTCACATTCATTTTCACAAATCAAATTATAAGAGGTCGGCCACCATTAAGGGAAAACAAGAGAAAATTTCAAGAGGAAAGCTTAAGCAACTTAATCAAAGATCAAATCTCAACTCTTTAATCTCAAGCTAAAGGTGAATAATAACTACATCTCATATTTTTAATTGATTTTGCTTTTAAATTAAATCCGAACTGATTTGCAATTGTTTTTCCATGTATTGAACGTTAAAATAGATATGAATGCTTGTTGATGATTTATGCTAGTTCATATTGATGATTTATGCTAATCATAAAGATTTTATGATACATTGTAAGGTGAAAGCCCTATTAAATAACATCCAAATGCCTTGCAATTTCAGTATGTAATCAGAAATGATATTTTAGAGATGGGTTTTAATTTTCATAATTTTCTAAATTAATGTGGATTTAATATCAATTTTCTAACGACGAAAATAGTTATTTGGGTTTAAAATTAATTACGGATAATATATCCATGTTTTGAGTCTTAAATTAATACATGTTATAAAAAAATTTAAATATGGTTTTTGGGAATTTTTATAGATTTTTGCTAAGTGTTTTAATAGATATATAAATTTATTTAAGATATGGGGCTTAAGTGTTTTATATGTTTATAGAAGGAGAAAGGGTGTTTTGTAAATAGTTTAAATTGTTATTTCTGGAATCTCAATAGTATTTTTAGAAAAGAAATTAGCAACCAATTATATTTTGACAAACAAGGTTAGTTAGTTGTAAATAATTGCTTTAAAAGTTTGAAAATCGGCTTAAACATGCTTTTTACATGTTTCACCACATTTGGCACTTAGCTTTCAAACGTGTACTTTCGCCACAATCACCATCGAAACCAATGCACATGACATCAAAGTCTTAGTGCACAACGAATTGAACATAGGCGAAAGGTACTAGGCGAAACGAGGGGTTCCGAAGGGGACGAAACTTTACATTGTTTATAAACGAATATGCGCCCGCTTTGCTTTTGCTTTCGACTAGGTTAGCTTTCGACTGGGTCAATTTTTTATAAAGTAATGGTTTCGACATATGTTGCGCCTTTTTTTTAAGTAAATGCTTTAGAAGTGGCCAAAACCCCAAACTGCCGCATCTTACCCTTTGAAGCAATACCTTCGAAAGGGTTTCTTTGTTTTAAAACCCAAACTGCTTCTCTAATTCTTTCGAAGTGTTGGTTTCGACACCATCACTTATTTACTTAGGAAATTGTTTTCTAAAGAGAGCTTTCGAATTAGTTTTTTTATGGCCCTTTTTTCTGTTGAAGGCAAAACCCAAAGGGTTCGAAAGGGAAAGGTTTTAAATGGTTTCGAAAGGTTATACCACATGTTTAACTTGAACCCATATGCTTTCAAAAGGTTTGTTTATAGAAATGGATTTAAATGCTTTTGAAAGGATTTAAAAGAAGGTTTCAAATGGGTGGTTCTCGAATGTTTTTTAAAGGTTTAAGTCGAAGGTTTCTAAAGATTTCGAAAGGTATGTTCAAAATGTTTTGATAAAAGGATGTCTATGGTTTAAAAGCTATCGAAAGAAAGTTTTTTTCAAGGTTTTTGAAAGGTATATTAAGAATGGTTTCAAAAGTTATGTTTTGGCCTTTTGTCATAAGATTATAAAGCAAAGTGGATACTTAGTTTCGAAAAGGGTGCTTTAAATGGTTTCGAAAGGGGTACTTTCAATGGTTTAAAGATTTTCATCAACAAAGTTTTGTGTAAAGTATATATAACATGGCAAGATGATTTGAGTAAAGTATACAGAATATTTTCCTTGTTTAAAGTATAATTTAATGTTTTAAATAAATTTGAAAGAAAAGATTTTCAAGGAAAATTTTATGGGTAGACGACCCTAAGTGAAATGACTCAGATATTAGAATACTCGATCGGACTAGTATATGGTCGCGCCATATACATTAGCTAATAGCCCCTAGCTATTTCAGTCCAAAATTCCAGTGTGCAGGGATTTGTCACAGGTAAGACTAAAATGATGTTACACATAGAAAGGAATATATATATATATATCTATGTGTGTTTGTGTGCATAAAGATAGGTTATTGGTGAGCCCGCAAAACCATTAGGATCAGTTGACCCCGGAGAAGTAAGTTAGTAACGGACCATCCAGAAGAGGAGTATATAACAGAAGTTAGATTATTTGTTTATTTGTCTAGTAGGCCTGAGTCAGCCAAAGGTTAGCACTTAACCAAACAAAACTATATTGTTCGGACAGATAGTCCATTTGTTACCCGATTTATATGCTTACATGATATTGCTTTATTGTTTTAACTAGTTTTGGTTGCTGGATTAAGATTTGCAAAAGATATATTTTAAAAGGATATAAGCGAGCGGAAACATATTCCACTAAGGGGTGTAGTTCATTTAATATCAAATAACCGAGATGTATAATATTATCCACGCCAGGCTTTATGTCTGACTCGAGGTTTATGTTTTTTCCCTTAAACACTCAGGTGCTCGAGACTGATTTAGGTTAGCCGAGGGTTGATGATTTTGAAGTTTTAGTAGGGGACGAATAAAGCTTCCGAAGACGAGCAGGAAGTTGAAGTTAGCTATACAGTGGTAGTTTTGTTTTATTTCCGTTGTGTTGTATTAAGTATGTTGTAACTGTTCATTACTATGGTCATCCAAGAGGATATCTCCATATGCCACTCTTGGCATATTTTGTAATAATTATATTTGATCTGAACCTAGGAAATGATTGGGATTATGTAATGGAATATGAAACATGTTTTCTGAAAAGTAACCAGAAAAGTTGTTTTTGTTGTTTTTGAAATCTGTGATTTTGTTTCGTATTCATGTGCTTATGATATTATGAATACCTTTAATATTACCGTATTTGGTCACCAAAAGTTAATACTATGGATGACTGCAGCATCTACAACGCTTAGCTTTGGGCCTCCGGATAAGGGATATTACAACTTGGTATCATAGCAAATTTATAAAAAAACTTTAAACTAAAATGATTTTTGAAAATGCTATAGTAATGTAATTGTATTTTCTATATATAAGTATACACTCTACTCTATTCTCTATCTCTCTTAGGCTATTCTTCTGTATCTTACGAGGCTTGAATGCAGATATAGATGTTAGAAGTGGAAAGAGTTAACCTTGGAGGAGGTAGCACCACTAAAAATGGAAATGCCAAACCAAATATGAGAAGGAAACAAAGTCAGGCACAAGCTCGAAATGTGGGTGCTGGAGTCCCGCAAGTTGATATGGGAGCAATGTATTAGTTCTTTATTAACATGATGCAGGCGGGTGTTGCTGCTGGAGTAGTTGGAGGGGGAGTTTAGGAAGCTCCAATGGTCAACAATTATGATATTAAGAGTAGGGACTATGCTCGGTTAGGAAGAAAGCCACTCATCGAAACTAAAGACGCAATCAAAGTAGAGAATTGGCTGCTTCATTGCGAGTGGATTTTCATCGATTTAGGGTTCAATGATGAGCAGAAGAGAAGACTTTCTTCTAGATAGATTTAGAGAGCACGATGTACTGGAGGAACAGTGTTACTGTTGGAGTTAATAAGGTGACAATGACATGGGCTGAGTTCAAAAGGAGATTTAAGAGGTTTACGTTAGAAATTGCTAAGTCCACTCTGCTCTGGAAGGTTGCTGAGTTGAAGCAGGGGGGTATGACTGTACTTGAATATGTGAGGAGGTTTGAGGAGCTAGCAAGATATAACTATGCTACGGTTGATGCCAATATTAAGAGAAATGAGAAGTTCATTAGGGGGTTGAAGCTTGAGCTTGCCGGGGCTATGTTATTGCACACTAAGGACCCATGTGATGTTGTCGTTGAGATTGCATTGAGACATGAAGAGATGCTTGCATTTCTAGAGAGAAGCAAGGCAAAGGAAGTCCAGATGGGGAACAGTCAAAAAAGAAAGTTTTTCCATAAGAAAGGAGCTTAGAAGGGTGGAGCTGCAAAGAAGGGGAAGTCGGAGGTTATTTGCTACAAGTGTGATAATAAAGGGCATTTCGCTAATGAATGCTGCTAAGGAGAGGCAAAGAAGGTGATCGAGAGAAAGAATATTAGGTGCTTAAAATGCGATCAAATTGGACACTATAAGAACCAGTGCAAAGAGCCGACTAAGGAAGGAAAGAGCAAGGTGTTTGCATTAGAACCAGCTACCTTGAGGCCAATAGCAGAGGAAAAAGGAAATGCTATGTTGGTAGGTACACTTCTGACTCATTTCATGTAAGTTGGCATTCTGTTTAATGTCGATGCATCGCATTCTTTTATATGTCGTTGTTTAATAGATAAGCTTAACCTGGAACCTTTATACTTAGTTACTTCCTTAAGGGATGCTAATCCGATAAGAGGGTATGCGCCACTTAGGATGAAGTGTGACCACCAAAAGTTTGATTTGTTAGGTCATACCTTTGTTTGCAGTTTGCATATGTTTGATTTTGTAGGATTCGGAATTATTTTGGGTATGGATTGGTTAAGTAAGTACGATGCTAGGATATCTTGCAATGATAGGAACATATCACTTAGATACCCTGAATATATTGATTGGATTTTATATACGATAGATAACCCTAGTTGTGAGGTGAATGCTTTATTGCATGTTGTGGAGGTAGAAGACGAGTTGAATCGTGTATCCATTGTGAGACAATTCGTAGATTTTTTTTGAACCTATAATAGGATTGCCACCAAAACGAGCCATTGACTTTTGATTAAATTTGGTACCGAGAGCAGAGCCAGTGAGTAGACGGCCAAGCAGGATAACATCTACCAAGATGAAGGAGTTAAATGTGCAGTTGGTAGATCTGGAAAGCAAGAATTTTACCAGACCAAGTAGTTAACCTTGGGGAGCAGCTGTAGTGTTTGCTAAGAAGCTGGACGGATCGTTAAAGTCGTGTATCGATTATCGTAAGTTGAATGAGAGGGCGATAAAGAATCGATATATTGCATAGAATTGACGGTTTGTTCGATCAGTTGATTGGAGCTATGGTATTTTCTCAGTTGGATTTAGCAACAGGTTTCCATTAACTTAGAGTAGCAGAAGATGGTATTCCTTTGACGGCGTCTAGAACTAGATATATATCGTACAAATGGTTAGTGATGCCATTCGGATGAACTAATGTGCCAGCATTCTTTGTAGATTTAATGAACCGAATTTTCCAAGAGCACTTGGATAGGTTTGTGTTGGTATTCATAGATGATATTCTGATATACTCCAAGGATGAAAGGGAGCATGAAGTTCATCTTAGAGTGGTGCTTAAGATGCCGAGGCAACATCAATTGAAGGTGAAGTATTCGAAGTGTTATTTCTGGAAGAAAAAAGTGAAGTTTCTTGGTCATGTGGTCTCAGAGAAAGGGTTATCTGTAGATTCGACTAAGATCGAAGTGGTGAATAATTGGAATAGCTTTGAAACAGTGATTAAGATAAAGAGTTTTCTTGGATTGGCTGGATATTATAGAAGATTCATAAAGGATTTGTTGCCAATAGCAGCACCGATGACCAAGCTAACGCGAAAGGGTTGAAGCTTGTTTGGACTTATAAGCGTGAGGAGGAATTCCAAAAGTTGAAACACTTATCGGCTAGTGCACCTATATTAGTTGTTTCGGAAGGGAACCAGGATTTATGGTATATATACAGATGCATGTGGAACAAGGTTAGGAGCTATTTTAATGCAGAGAGATAAAGTGATTGCCTATGCATCTCGACAACATAGACAACATGAGGTTAAGTACTGGACTCATGATTTGGAACTAGCTGCGTTGATTTTTGCATTGAAGGTATGGAGACGTTACTTTTTGGGAGAAAGATTTAAGTTATATACGGATCATAAGTCGTTGAATTATTTATTCTCTCAATAGGAGTAGAATATGAGACTGAAAGGTGGTTAGAGTTTTTAGTCGCTTATGACTTTGGAATTGAGTACACATCCAAAAAGGGAAATAAGGTTGCAGACGCACTTAGCAGAAAACATCAGAAGGAAGTGTCGGCAATGATAGCCGAGTAGAAAGATTTGGAAGCATTGATGACATGTAGAATATAGTGGAGAACTGAAGCTAGGTCTAGTAAGGGAACTATTGTGTTATGATGCTTAGAAGTTTGACCGGTGATGATCAGAAAGATTGCTTCTAAACAGATTGAGGCCTAATACTGTTGAAAGGATCAAGAAGTTAAGGGATGGAACAGAGAGTGATTACCTGAAGGATTTTAGTCTTGACCAAAATGGAAGGTTTAGAAAGAGAGGAATACTATGTGCTCTGAATGTGGGAGATATTGGGAAGTAAATTTTCGAGGAATGCCATCTTTCGAAGTTCACCATTCATCGGGAGGAACTATGATGTACCAGGATATGAAGAGAAGTTTCTTTGGGAAAAGTATGAAGAGGGATGCAGGCTTATGGGTGAAGGGGTGTCTGAACTGTCAATATGTAAAAGTTGAACATCAAAAACCAAGTGGGTTACTTCATCAATTAGATATTCCAGCATGGAAATGGGATTCTATCTCGATGGATTTTACAGATGGGCTGCCAAGATTAAACGGGGAAATGAAAGTATATGGGTCATAGTGGATAGACTGACCAACAGTGCCCATTTATTTCCAATTAAGTCAACTATGATGGTACCTGTTTTGGCTAAGTTACTCATGAAGAAAATAGTTAGATTTTATGGAATTCTTAGTAGTATGGTAAGTGATAGAGATTTCTGGTTCACTAGCAAGTTATGAAAGAGTCTTCAGGATACTTTAGGAACCAAACTCAAGATGAGTACTGCTTACTATCTACAGACCAACGGGCAAACGAAAAGAGTTCACAAAGTCTTGGATGGTTTTTTATGACCTTATGTGTTAGATTTTAAGGGATCATGGGAAGACCATCTACACTTGGTCGAGTTTTCGTACTACAACTGTTATAAGGCTAGTATAGGGATGGCACCTTTTGAAGCTTTGTATGAAAAGTCATGCAAATCTCTAATTTGTTGTTTAGAGATCGGGGATAGGTTAGTTATTGGTCCAGATTTAGTTAGAAGAGCTACAGAGAAGATTGAGTTGATTCGAGATAGGATGAAGGAAGCTCGGTCTAGGCAGAAAAGTTATGCAAATAAAAGACGGAAGGATTTATAATTCTCAGTAGCAGATCATTTTTTCATTAAGGTATCATCGACGAAAGGTGTAATTCGATCTGGAAATTCTAGGAATTTGGCACCGAGATTCATAAGATCATTTCCAATTATAGAAAGGATCAGGAAACTCACATATAAGAGTAGAGTTACCGAACAGTTTAGCTAGATTCCATGATGTATTTCATATTTTTCATCTAAGAAAGTGTATTAGAGACCCGGAGACTACTGTAGCACCGACTGTGTTAGAGGACATGATAGTAGAGCTGAATTTGAGTATAGTTAGAAAGCCAATTCGTATAGTCATGAGAGATGTGAAGAGGCTAAGGAGCAAGACAGTCAGATTAGTTAAAGTCTTGTGAAGGGCAAAGAGAGAGACTGTACTAGGGAGAATGAGAGCAGGATTAGGGAAACTTATCCTAGTTCGTTTGATGGTTTGTTCTACCTTTTGATTGATTTGTTGAGTACCTTATCGTAATTTCGAGGACGAAATTCTTTAAGGAGGGGAGATTGTAATGACCCAAATTTTGAGTAACATTATTTAGGATATTTAATCAATTAAATAAAATAAAATAGTGCAACGATTAGGGAATTGAGATTTGTGATTAATAGAAGGGTAGTCGTGTCTATTGGAACAAATAAACTAAGGGAATTAAAATGAATTAAATTAGTGTAAATAGACAAGGGTATTGTAGGAATAAGTGCACTTTTATACCCTAAACCCTTAAACCATAACCATTCTCACGTTTATTTTCACAAATCAAAACATAAGAGGACGACCACCATTAAGTGAAAACGATAGAGGATTTCAATAGGAAAGCTTAAGCAACTTAATCAAAGATCAAATCTCAACTCCTTAATCTCAAGCTAAAGGTGAATAATAACTACATCTCATGATTTTAACTTATTTCGGTTTAAATTAAATTTAAGTTGATTTGCAAATGTTTTGGCATGTTTTGAACATTAAAATGGATATGAATGCTTGTTGATGATTTATGCTAATTCATATAGATTTTATGATATGTTGGAAGGTGAAAACCCTATTAAATGACATCCAAATGCCTTGAAATTTTAGTATATGATCAAAAATGATATTTTAGAGAAGGTTTTAATTCTCATAGTTTTCTAAATTAATGTGGATTTAGTATTAATTTTCTAGTGAAGAAAATAATTATTTGGGTTTAAAATTAATTACGAATAACATGATAATATATCTATGTTTTGGGTTTGAAATTAATATATGTCAGAAAAAGTATTAAAAATGATTTATTGGAATTTTTATAGATTTTTCCTAAGTGTTTTAATGGATATATAAAATTATTTAAGGTATGGGACTTAAATGTTTTATATATTTATAAAAGGAGAAAAGGGTATTTTGTAAATAATTTCAATTATTATTTCTGAAATCTCGGCAGTACTTTTAGAAAAGAAATTAGTAGACAATCATGTTTTGACAAATAAGGCAAGTTAGTTGTAAAGAATTGCTCTAAAAGGTTAAAAATCAGCTTAAACATGCTTTTTACATGCTTGACCATTTTAGTCACTTAGCTTTCGACCGTGTACTTCAGCCACCATCACCATCGAAACCAATTCGCATGGCATCAAAGACTTGGTGGCAAATTAGATATAGGCGAAAGGAATGAAGTCGAAGCAAGGGGTTCCAGGGCGAAAATTTACTTATTCTTTAAATGAAAATGTGCCTGCTTTGATTTGCTTTCGACTTGGTTAGCTTCCGACTGGGTCAAATTGTTTTAAAGGAATGGTTTTGAAAGAGGTTGAGCCTTTTGTTTTAAGTAAATGCCTTTAAAGTGGCTAAAACCCCTATCAGCCGCATTTTACCTTTTGAAGCAATGCCTTCAAAAGGGTTTCTTTGTTTAAAAACACAAGCTGCTTCTCCAATGCTTTCGAAGGGTTGGTTTCTACACCATCACTTCTTTACTTAGGTAATTATTTTCGAAAAAGAGCTTTCTACTTTTTTTTTACGACCCTTTTTTCTGTTGAAGGTAAAACCCAAAGGTTTCAAAAGGGAAAGGTTTTAAATGGTTTCGGAAGGTTATACCACATGTTTAACTTCAACCCAAATGCTTTTGAAAGGCTTTTTTTTATAGAAAAGGATCTAAATGCTTTCGAAAGGTTTTAAAAGAAGGTTTCAAAGACATGGTTCTCCAATGATTTCGAAAGGTTTAAGTGGAAGGTTTCCAAAGGTATGTTCTAAGTGTTTTGATAAAAGGATGTCTAAGGTTTAATATTTCTTGAAAGAAAGGTTTTTCAAGGTTTTCGAAAGGTATGTTTTGGCGTTTTGGCCTAAGGTAATAAAGCAAAGTGGATACTTGGTCTCGAAAGGGGTGCTTTCAATGGTTTCGAAAGTGGTACTTTCAAAGGTTTAAAGGTTTTCGTCAATAAATTTTTGTGTAAAGTATATATAACATCGCAAGGTGATTTGAGTAAAGCATAGAGAATATTTTTTTTGTTTAAAGTATGATTTAAAGGTTCAGTTCAATTTGAAAGAAAAGGTTTTCAAGTAAAATTTTATGGGCAGATGACCCTTAGTGAAATGACTAAGGTATTAGAATTCCAGATGGGACTGGTATAGGGATGTGCGCTATACATTAGCTATTAGCCCCTAGCTAATTTAGTCCAAAACTCTAGTATGTAGGGCTTTGTCACAAATAAGACTAAAATGATGTTACACACAAAGAAGAATATATATGCATAGAGATAGGTTATTGGTGAGTTCTCAAAACCATTAGGATCAGTTGACCTTGGAGAAATAAGTCAGGGATGTACCGTTCAGAAGAGGAGTATCTAACAGAAGTTAGATTTTTTGTTTATTTCGTCTGGTAGGCTCAAGTCATCCAAAGTTAGTAGTTAACCAAACAAAACTATATTGTTCGGACAGATAGTCCATTTGTTACCTGATTTATATGCTTACATGATATTGCTTTATTGTTTTAACCAGTTTGGGTTGTAGGATTAAGATTCGGAAAAGATATGTTTTAAAAGGATATTAGTCAGGGAAACCCGTTCGCTAAGTGACATAGTCTCACTTAATATTAAATAACCAGGATGTACAGTATTATTCACACTAGGCTTTATGTATAACTCGAGGTTTATGTTTTTTCCTTTTGAACTCTCAGGTGCTCAAAATTTATTTGAGTAGGCTGAGGGTTGTGAATTTTCAGGCTTTAGTAGGTGGATGAATAAAGCTTCCGAAGACGAGCAGGAGGATGAAGTTAGTTATGTAGGAGTAGTTTCGTTTTATTTCCACTATGTTGTATTAAGTCTGTTATGACTATTCAGTACTCTAGTCATCCAAGGGGGCATCTTCATATGCCGCTCCTGGCGTATTTTGTAATAATTATATTTGATCTGAACCTGGAAAACAATTGAGATTATGTAATGGAATATAAAACATGTTTTTTGAAATGTAATCAGAAAAGTTATTTTCGAAATTTGTGATTTTGATTCATATTCATGGGCTTATGATATTATGAATACCATTTATGGGCCTTCGGATAGGGGATGTTACAGTTTACCTTTTATATAGCAATCCTAATTGGAACGCTAACGCCACCCTCCAAGCAATAATGCAATGTCAACATTCGTCCATATAAGTTCTTAAGGATATAAACAAACTAAAAACACTACTTCTACTACATCCATTCTGGAATCACCCTCGTGATTAGTAGAAAGTTGTACATGCACTTCAAAGAACTCCGTCTTCAATTTCATTGTATTCAATATGTTTTCAATTCGAATGCTTATGCTGATTTGAAGTGGTTTTCAATAATATATCTGATTCTGGTCCCTCTAATTCGACAACGATAATTTTGAAAACTTATCAACATTTGATAACCATCTATTTAGCTGTCAAATAATAAACAATTCAACTAGATATTTAACCAACCATGGTTAAGCACAAAGCAACTCCTAAGCCCCTTTAATTAATCATCTCGTTAATTAAAACCACTTTATAAATACTTGTATAAAAATACATTTGCAAAGATGTGTTCACAAACCCCCACAACTCTTTCAATACATGAAAAATTGATATACTTATCTCAACTATATAAGTATACTCACAAAATATTTCACTTTCAAAACGTAGAAAAACATTCCCATATACTTGTATTAACAGTATAAGTATATTCACAAAATACTATATTTTCAAAACTCAGAAAATGCACTCAAATACTTATCTCAATGATATAAGTATATTCACAAGTCTTAGGACCCATTTCATTTTTAAGATCATACTTAATTGGGTTAAACAATTGTCATTTAAATAATAAATCAACCCAAACACTTTCCTTTTGGTGTAAGTAAATAGGTTGTATAGAAATTTAACTAAAAATATTTAATACCACTTCTCTATTTCAAATAGTACTATCCCATAATTAACAAATGAGATCAAACGAGTAAGAATACTATCCTTGCCTCAATACACATTCTTAATTCTTAAGATAGAGACAAGTTTCCATACCTCAGAGTTTGGTATTAGGTACGGAAAGAACATTTTCCACACCATCGTATTTTAAAATGATTATTTATGGAAATCGAGTCACTTTCTTTTATAAATCCCTTTTTATAAAATGCCTTTATAAACTCCTTATATTTACAAACTCCTTTCATAAGATATCATTTATAAATTATGAAAATCCCTCTATGAATATCTAAATATAATTATAAACCCCCTTTACAATTCTCCAAATTTATATAATAAACTCCTTTATAAACCTTCTTTATACTATTTTCAAACACTTTTTAATAAACTTTTTTATATAATTTTATTTATAAAACTCATTTTATAAGTTTCCAAATTTATTTGTAACTCTTTTTATCAAACCCCAAATCCATTTACAAAACTCCTTTTGTAAATTTCTAAATATAAATACAAAACTCCTTTTATGAAACAAAACTCTAATTATAAATTATAAAAACTCATATACTTTCCATGATACGATCATTCCATATATTGCAATAAATTCACAACTATGATTTATTACTCCAATTTATCAAAAAGATAATATCCCTTTTACAAAATACCATTTATAAATTTATCCTTTTAGTTATAAAATACCTCTTATATATCTCTCTTGAATTTATGTAATACCATTTATAAATCTGTTCTTTTACTACAACATTTTATACAAAATGTTTCACAGATATTTATTATAAAATATTTCTTTCTCCGTTTAAAATCAAAATAACTTTAAAAATATAAGATAACCCCCTATAATTTCTTTTATAATAAACATTCATTATCATAATTACTTTTTATACAAAAAAGATAATTTAGATTAATTTCAAAATATTTACATATATATACATATATTAGAAAATAATAATAAAAGTTGAAGTAAAATAGAGAAACACAAAAACTATTTTTATATAAAATATCCCAAAAAATCCAGAAGGATAGATTAAATTATTTTACAAAATCAAAACCATTCTTAGATCAAACAGCAATTTAATGGTTTTTTTCAAACTACTATAACGAGGTCAGTAGTTACCATAGCACTTAACCATCGCTATTACTACCTTTTCCACTAAAGGTTTCAACTTCTAGCATATGTCAGTGTTCCATCCAATATGACAAACAATCAAATTTTAACATTTAACAATCTATGTAACAGGTAAATAAGTGAAATGAAAGCAATAGATATATAACTGGAATTTAAAATCGCAACAACGAGAAATCTATATTCGTCTCTATAAAATTTCCTTTATTTCATTTTAAATGTGATTTGCTTATTCAAAAGCGGATATTTAACCAAACTAAACTAATAATTCATTCAACCAAAAAATCAATTTATTTTATCTATATATATTACACCAATTATCCAAAAAGATGAGTTTAACTCACTAAAATTCCAACGAATGCTTAAGCATTCCGGTTTAAACTCAAATCAAACGACATTCGATTTTAACCAAAATTTTTAACTTGCTACAAATTCAAGAAAACCGGTTCTATCAAGTAGATATCGCCATTTTGAACGCAATGCAAAAGACTGCTTCTCGATTGGACCTCATATGAGAGATATACATTTTATATGATTTGAGAATTAATTGTTAATTAAACTAATTATAACCTTAAATTTCTGATTACCGCCTAAGTACTCTTCTTCCTCAAACCAAATACTCATGCACGATATGTACCAAAAATCATCACTGCCAACTTCCTCCCTCCCTATCTCCCTCTCCAATCTACGAATCGACGCATCGATAAATCCTCACGCTGCTCTTTGCAAAAGCAACCAACCACCCTTATCTTATCAAGCTTGACTCCACGCCTCACTCCATGACCTGCTACCGACCACTCCCAAAGCCCTAAATGTCACAACCGTCCCTAGCCGCCCGCCCTTCACCAGAATCTTCCAATTAGAGCTCCTCCTCAAAAGAAACTTGTTGCCATCCGCAAATCCCTTAACTCCACCTATAACCTACTTCAAATGCTAATCCTAGCTCAAGGCAACATTGTTGAGACTAACCAATCAACACCAAACCCCTCCATATGTATATGGATTCATAGATCTACACTCAACAAGATCAAAGATTTAAACTCTAAATTTTCGATAAGTAAAATTTTGTTTTGAATTTTTAAAGGCGGTGGGAGTTTTTCTTTTTCTTTCTTTTTGGTACCAGGAAGTTAAAAATATAATGAAAGAGAAAGTGAGAAAGCAAAGTCAATGTGTTAGATTTGTCTGAGGTAGTGATATGTTTACATTGCAATTTCCAGCATCTCACTGCACTGAATTTCATTTGTGTACGATCCACGAATGAAAAAAAGATACGATTGTGCAAAAAATGCAATACGATCTCAAAATAATAATAATATACATTAGTTATCTTATTTTGTAAAATTTTAAAAATACCATATTTTTCCAAACAATCATCAAATGATAGTTTAAATAATTTTTAAATTTAAAATTATAGAAAAATCAAAAAAAAATAAAGTTAAAAATACATCTTTAAAAATTAATTCGTTATATTAACAATTAATTTTTCTTATTATTTATTAAATTTGAATCAGATCTACATATTTAAATAAATTAAATATTCCCAACCAAAATGTTAAATTTTTTGAGTTGTTAAACAAACACCCATCTGAGATGACATAAACTAGAGATAGATGGATTTATTCTTTATTTGACTTGGGAAGAGGCACATAGGGTGCAAAAAGGTTTGGGAATGCCTATGGATCCCCAAAAGTTGTTGTACCATTCGATTTAAGTTCTACAAATATGTAAACACATAGTTAGAGTTTTTAAGAAAGAATAAAGCTTAATATATGTTGGAACTCTAAAAGAGTAGCACAATGATATAAGACGCGATCATATATGTGAATGGGGGAGAGAAATAAGAAAGGATGCTTCTGCTCACATGATGAGACAACTAGTGAATCAATTCTTCTCCTTTGTTAATGTGTACATGGTTCAATTCATTTATACATACTTCGAATGTTCTAGTGTTTAAGATTTAGATACTTTATAGGACTCATCCTTTTGGTCTATAGTCTTAGCGTAGGCTGTTTGAGAATGTTTATGTTTCCATTAATACTATGTGAGAGTGACAAAAGTACTTACATGATCAAGTTTTGAAAAATGTTCAATTGTCCAAACATGAAATCTAGTTCCAAAACATTGAAATATGTTTAAAACACAAGAAATGAAAAATATTTGTATTCCATTGCATGAATAATATGTTGTAAATGTTTTTAAATAGTTTGCTATCACTACCATGAAAAATAAAACAATAAAAAAGAAATTAAAGTAGAAAATGACAATGAATTAAAATATGATTAAAGATGTTATTTTACTTCATGAAAGAAATAACATATATTGATAATAACCCTTTTTCCCTTAAAAAAATCGAGATAAAATATAGTATTATTTATTTCATTTAGAAATAAAATTTTCTAAGGCTATCTTGCCTAGCTATGGTGAACAACCTACCTCTCAATAATCTTCATATCTCCTCCATCGAAATTCTTAATCATAGTAGACCACCAAATAAAATAAAATCTCCTCACATATGTTCTACCATAGATAAATCCATCATTGATGAAGATGAATTTTAGTTAGATATGAAAAAGAAGATGAAAGCTCTGTTCTATTTCAAATCAAAATACCATCATATGATCATCTAGGAGAAATGTTTTTAAAGGCGATTAGAAAGCTAGCCATGTTCAAAAACCCAAATTCAAGAACCAAAATATAAATAGAGAATGTCGTATTTATTTTGGCACTTAACTAGTCATAATCAACAAGAATCAGTGCGTCGGAGCTTAGAAAGAAATTGCTTTACATGAATAGAATAAGGTTTTAATCTAAATAATATCCTACCAATTTCGATCAACAATAAAAAAATATTGTGATAAAATAAATTATCTGCTAGAGAGCCAAAAAAATGGGATAATACCATTACCATTTATGTAATAGGATCAAAACCCTATATTATTAGTTTTAATGCTTATATTTCAAGAGCCTGGAAACCAAAAAGTGACCATAACATTTTTCCCAAAGAGTGGTCTTAAAGCCTAGAAGCCAAAATGATCCAAATGACTGTACTATGATCCTAAAGAATGGTTTATGTTTTTTTAATGGTAGACTCATCATTATGAGAGGATGGCCTCCATCTATAAAACTAGATAGAGATCTTCTTACATCTCCGTTAATTTTGGTTAGATAACCCGAGACTAGTCTAAATCAATAGGATCAAGAAGCATTCGGTACATCGATAGTATCATTGGAAGGCCTCTTAAACTTGATGCAACTATTACAATGAAAACGAGATTAAATTATGCTCCTGTTCTTATTGAGATAGCTACAAATCCAGACTTTCTAAAAGAAATAAATATATCATTATACAACAGTGAAATCATAAAGCAAGGTGTAAAGTATAAATGGAACCAACCAAAATGTGGTACATGCATTTTTTTGGCGCATAAAAGATTAATGCACAGTTAAAATGTTCTAATTTCCAAAAACATAACGCATTTGATGGTCATTGAAAAAGCTACAAATTCAACTATAGAAAAAGATAATACAACATTTGGAAAATTGGTAGAGTATCAAAATGCAACTAACATGGATAATCAAGAATTCAATAAAAGTGGGCATCACGAACAGCAATAAAACACCTATGGCACTAATGATTGCAATATAGTCAGCAAAAAGTCAAATTTGGCCACGATACCAAAAAATTTCAAGAAAACCAACGAAAGAGAGCATTGTTCGGCTAAGTTATCTATCCGATCACCTCATGGCTACTGGAAAATAAGATCAAACAAGTCAAGAAAGTTACAACTAGAGAAGAATAAGAAGTTAAGGGGGATAATATAAAGGTGTATGAAATTATAGCCCCCCAACCTACAACTCCGTGTTTAATTACAAGACAAATCAATCATTTAACAAATAATCACTTAAAATATCTTGTCAGCTCAATAGCATATATTTCCAATAGAGAAGAAGCAACCCAAGAGAATGTTGCAGCACTTGAGGGGATAACATCTCTGCCATTACAAACTCAAGAATGCCTCTCATTTCCGGCACATCAAAGCTTTCTTGCCTCAAGCTGCAAATAGGAAAGAAGACATAAATAATTGAAACAAAGTCAGTAAGGAAGTAAAGCACATGTCTGTCTCTAACAACCTCAAATAAGATAATTTAACTCAAAATCTAAATCTAAACAAAACTACCACAAACAAGAGAAAGAACTGCCCATGGGGATTGTATGATTACTACTGGAATTCCTAATGTAAGTGTAAATGAAATAAACTTATCCCACATCGCCAAAACTAAAAAACAAAGCTAAGTATATGAATAGCTTTCTCATGAGGAGGTTGAGGCCTTGGGGCTCCCAAATGTGTGCTTTGTTGTAAGGAGGGAAGTCATGTTTCACCACACGCGCGCGCCGCCGCTATCGTCCGTCCGACCGAACCGGGCCGGGGTCGGGCGTGGGTTTGGGTCTAATATGATCCTATTTATATTTAAAATTGGGCTGGGTTTTTTAAAAAACATTATTAGGCTGTGCAAACGGGTACAGATCTGTTGTGAGGATACGAACACGGGTTTTGACTGAGGAGGTGCGACTTCCGAAGCGGGCGTGGGTTTATTGGCGAACAGATGCATCCTTTAGCAGACGGAAGCAGGTGCAACCCGTTAGATGCGAGCGGGTGAGACTTATGGCAGCAGTGGGTGCAAACGTGGAACCAGTAGCAAATGGGTACGACCCGTTAATGAACAGTAGCAATGAAAGGCAATGGGTGCAACCCGTCAGGCGGACGCGACTGTTCGAAGGGGTGCAGATGAAAATATAAATAGGGGGAATACTGATCACATTCTCAATCAAATTCAATTTAGTTTTTTTCTCCTGCTTCTCTCTCCTACTGCTATCTTAATTATCAATCACAAAGTGACATACTCACAACAATCTCGAGCATCTTACGTCTGTTGTATCTTAAGAGATTTTTGAAATAAAATTCTTATGGAAATTGTTACGACAAGCCTCGGACGTTATCCGAATTCGAGAGTAGTGGAAATCTAATTTTTAAACTTGTGAGACGAGTTTATAATTGTTTATTCACTGTTTTGGTATACTAGACGTATAACACCTTAAGAATATTTTTTGCTACAACAGAGATGGCAGCAATAGAGCTCTCAACAAAGGCTACTACACACAACATGCCCGATCCTTTTAAAGGAGATGGTGATGACTTTCTAACATGGCCGAATCAGATGTTATTTATCTCACCACACTCGGTCTGCAACGGTATCACCAGGGGGAGGAACCGATTTCTTCACAAGGCAAGGAATCAGATGTTGATATGTGGAAGCAATCTGATTTTCTATGCAGAAACTGTAACAACCCGGAATTTTTGACAGCATATTTAATAAATATTTAATCTAATTTAAATTAGATATAAGCTTGTCAATGTTTAAATTGATGAGATCTTGGATATTTAACAGTTATATATGTTTGTAAAAGAAGGTTTTGATGTGAAGTTTAAAATTAAAATCGACAAATATAGCAATATTAAACACAAACATTTATATCATAAGTATAAGTTATAATTATGAATATAAACTGTAACTGGGGATACAAAATATGTTTAGCCGAAATATGAAATACATATCTTTATGCATAAGCTATAACATTCCTATGTGCAACAATCAAATGTCTTGTCCAGAAAACAAAAATAAAATAATATAATATAACACACTTAGATTCATAAGCAAGCTTCTTAAGTAAGACAAGGGAAATGAAGCCACCTGGACATCTATTAAGTATAGGGTAATAATATCAACAAGACAAAATTAATTAATGAAACCACAAATCAATCTTTTCAGCCTACAAATTTTGTATATTAAAATATATTGCCTAAATTTCATCAACCTGTAACTTTCATCTATATATACCACCCTATCTTTCATTCTCGTTCATACTGAGTTTATAAAAAAAAAAAAAGAATAAACATCACCTTATATTTTCAAACTAGTTATCAAAGCAGTAAAAGGGTTTCAGGGAAGTTTCAACTGCAGTTTCTTCAACACCTAACTTCTGTTCAAATTGTTTCTGGTGAGTAAACAACTGATTTCAAAAATTTAGCTTGAATATTTGCTTTTTGAATGATATGTGCTTGATATAGTTTAAACAACTATTCTGTGAATGTTTTGTTTGCACTGTGAATTTATATGGTTGTTCTTGATCAGTATTTCAAGTTCTGAACAAAGTAAAGCCAATAAATTTACAAAACTTTTTCATATAACCATTTGAACTTGGTAGTGAGCCAATTCGAGTTTGTTTATATGAAATAAGGCCTGCAAACATATTTAAAGTATAACAGCATGATATGTATACTGTATTATCAAACTACAGGTAAAAAAGAAATCAAAGTTTAAAATTTTAAATGTTGAAATTTGTAAATCCAATATCATATTTAGTTTTCATAAACATAATTATGATTTTTAACATAAAAATCTTGATTTTTAAGCAAAGATTGAAAGAGCAGTTTTAAAATGAATCGAAAATGAGTTTTTGTCAATTTTAGGAGATTGAGCTAATTTTAATTTCTGTAAATTTACAGGAAGCAAGTTTGTAAACCTTTTGATTCGAGAAAAATGTCAAATTATTTTTCGAATGCAAGTATTTTGGGTTTGAATCTAGAATAGGGTTTAAGCTCCTATTTTCCAATGCTCTGTAAAAATTAGTTTTCGGCATCATCATGAAACCGAGTGAAGCGTGATTTTTGGAGGAGTTAGGGGGAGATGTGAGAGACGTTCTGGTGAATTTTCATCACCTCCGGTGATGTGTGGTGGCCGCACGATCGATTTGACAGTGGAGTTGCTGTCGTATATTCGAGCACCAGGTCGTATTTTTGTTTCCATCTCGAAATCGAAATCTGGGTTTAGATTTCGAGTCTAGGGGAGTTTTGTGGTTTGTGGGGATGGACGCAAGTCTCCGCAGGGGAGGCGCACCACCGTGCACGTGCATGGTGGCGTGGGCGTGTCGGTGAGAATGGGTGGCTTCGTATTCAAGTGATACTCGAATGAATTCTCGGGTTTAAGAGTGGGGTGACTCGAGTGAGGACCGTGCGTTTGCGTGAGTAAACTACTGCAGTTCAATTTTTAGCTTAACTTATAAACTAAAAAAAAAAAAAAAAGAACAGGATGGGGTGGAAGAGAGAGTCGCAGGGAAGTCTCGAGACTGTCTCGAGTAGGATTGGAGTTTGTCTCGGGTATTTTTCAAAATTTAATGTGCATATTTTATTTTAGTAATTTTTTAAAAACTTAGTAACTAAATGATTTGTTAGTTAAGCTAACTTTTGTTTAAAAGGTTTAATAAGGTTAATGATGTTAAGATAGTTGATTTATACAAAGTAACTAGAATGATAATTAATTTATATTTGAAATTTAATTGATAACTTTAAAATTTGTTAATTTAAAATAAATCACATGTTGAAGCAATTTAAAGCTTAATAACGTTAGCTAATTACTGGAAGTTAATTAATAAAAAATTAATTTAAGTGATTAATCAGGAATTATACTCTTAAATTGATAATTAAAGCAATTTGTGATAATTAAATAAATTAATTCATTTTAAATAAGTAAGCTATTAATTGATAGTTAAGAATAAACTAATTAACTGAGTAATTAAGTAACAGTTAATGAATAGAAGTTAATTAATTAAATAATTAGTTAAAGATTAGATAATTAATAAATTCAAAATTAATAATTAAATGGGTAATTAATTGATTATTAATAAGCTAATCAATTATTCATTAATTAAATAAAATAAAATAGTTTATTCTTAAGAAATCAATTGAATAAAGTAATCCAAACTGTTTGGTATGCATTGATGATCATGTTTGATTGACTTTGATATCTGTTGATGATTTTTCTGTGATGTGTTGTGATATATTGTGGATATCTGTGATAACTGTATATGATTTATCTGATATATCTGTTATGTGAATTTTGATATTTAATTGAACTGTTAAGTTAAATAGACAACTTGGCCCTTAAAATGGCGTTTGGATCCAATGAGACCGGGATCGGAAGAATCAGTTTTGATTCTCCGAAAACCACATCAATCCAAATTAAACGATAGGTCGTGACTTATCAAATGGAGATCGAGATGGTGTTTCCGAATGCAAGGGTTATCGTCGTTAACTCTGAGGGTGATTCCAAAATGAGTGTAACGAGATAATGCCTTCGGTTTCGTTCGAACCCGGAACGAACTTGTATGGATTGAATGCTTTCAACACATCGCCAGGCGGACGATGAGCATTCTAAGATATGTTCAATAAAGGTAATCGTAGCCTCAAGCCTCATCAACCGGGAATGGCTAAAACAGGGGAGATGCAGCAAGGTTAGGTGGGTCATGCCCAAGCAGGACAAGATTTTCCCCTGTCTAGATGTCCCTTTTTATTTCGGCTGTGTGAGCAGTTGCTGGCCACAACTGCGGGGTTATCTTGTTCGGGACTGTTCAGTAAGGAATGGTTCCGACCTTGTGTTGTAGGGGGTCGGGAGTGATCCTCGGTACGGTGATCTAGGCCCCGTACTGTGACGGGCGGTACCCCAGTAGCCCTGCCATTGTTGGAAATCCATTTTCCCTACGAGACCCTACGGTTTTGATTTGTATTACCCACTTTCGTGGCTAGTAGCTGGAATTTAATCATGTAACAATTTCGGCTATTTTCTATTTACTTGAAAACCCTAGACACTGTTATAATATCACAGAATTTCCTATAAAATGTTTTGGTTAGCGTAAGGTAAAAACTTACCCGTATTTATTGTGGGCAGTCTTACGTGATACCTTTATTTTCAAATGATTTTCAAAGTTAAGCAATTTTAACCTGTTTACTCATACCAGACCCATGTCTGACCCGGAGTTTCTTTTGTTTTCATAAACTCTTGGGTACTCAAATTTTTATGAGTAGCCAAGTGATAGGTATTTGGAAGTGTTGATTTTCTGGAGGAGCTATTTTGGGAGAAGACCAGACGTATGTATATATGTGTAGTTCCGCTGTGTAGCTAGTGATTCTGTATTTTGGATGTATGTATGGACATATATGACAGTCCTGTTATATGATATTGTATGACTCTCATGTATGTAAAACTATGTAATAGTTATGTGATGTATTATATTTTGTTCCATTCCGCTGTGAGATTCTGATGTTGTTGTTCTTTCTTTCTACTCTTTTCTATTTCTATCCCTTTCTTTCTTAATGATGAAACGTCTTTCTGGGTTGAGAAAGGCGGGTCGTCACAGCTAGTATCAGAGCACTAGGTAAAGCGAGTACTTAGGCTCTTGTGTTATATTTATCTTAAGAGTGCGTACTTGTATTTTCATATAATTATATATATATATATATATATATATATATATCTAAATTTGGTGAGTTACCTTTTCAGGTGACAGACATGAGTTCAGGAAGAAGAGGTAGAGTTAGGGCCAATACTTCAACAGATAATGGACGGAGTCAAAATGTTAGTGAGGCTGCCAATCCTGTACCGTCTTAAGTTAATTTTGCAGTTTTATGCAAGGATTTCAAATATCTCGGAGGGCAACCATTCAGAGGTTCGGAGTCAATAATTGAAGTTCAGGACTGGTTGCGCTCTTGCGAACGTATTTTCAAGAGCATGAGATTGACTGATTAGCGTAAGAGGCATATGGCATCGTGGCAGTTGCAAGGTGGTGCAGCAGCATGGTGGGATTCAACTATTGCAAATATTTCTGAGGATGACATTTCATGGGACAGATTCAAGAAGTTATTTGAAGAGAAGTTTGTGCCAACGGTAGGGAGAACCCAATTGTATCAGGATTTTCTGTATTTGAAGCAGGGTAGTATGTCTATTTCGGAGTATGAAACCAGATTCAACGAACTCTCTTGTTATGGACCAGGACTCATCGATACTCCTCTGAAAAAGAATGAGAAATTTGTGCAAGGGTTGAGGCCTGAATTCCATGGGAAATTGACAGTGCTTCTGAAAGGATCTTTTGTTGATTTGATTGATATGGCATTGAGGTATGAAAGTTTGATGAGTAAGAAACCGGGGACTTTAGTTGCAACTTCAGGTGGGAATTTCACCAATTCGAATAAGCGAAAGTTTGATCCTAAATGGAGAAAGCCGAATAAGAAGAAACCTGGGAATAACAACGGACCTCGAAAGTGCTACATTTGTCATCAGGAAGGACATTTGGCAAATAAGTGTCCTAGGAAAGGATTCCAGCAACAACAGCAGCAACCGCATCAGAGTGGCCGAGAATCAGCTATGGTTCAGAAATCTTTGTGCTTTAATTGTCATCAGCCAGGACACATGATCAAGAATTGTCCACTTCTGCAAAGAGCACCTCAGAATAAAGTTTTTGCTTTGGAATCCGGACCATCTTCTTCTTCGATGGGCAAAGGAGTTTTAGAAGGTACTTTACTTTTAGATGGAATTTATATTAGAGTTTTGTTTGATTCGGGTGCTTCCTTGAGTTTTATTTCTTTGGACTCTGTTGAAAGGTTTTCTCTTACCCCTAGTTCTGTAGATAGTTCTATCTTGGTATCTAATCCTATAGGAGGGGTGACCAAATTAGACACTATCTTTAAGGACTTGAAGATCTCTTATCTATCCCACAGTTTTTATTGTGACCCGTATGTGTTGAATTTTAGGGGATTTGATCTTATTTTGGGTATGGATTGGCTGGATAAGTATAAAGCCGTTTTGAATTGTGATTAAAGAACAGTTTCATTGGAAACTGATCTGGTTAGAATTGCCAGAGTGTCGTGTGATAATTCTGGAATTCACTTGAGCAGTCTTTTGCATGGAATTGAGTCTTCTGAAGAGAGAGTTGAAGATATTGATGTGGTTAAAGATTTTGCTGATGTATTTGAAGAAGTTAAGCGTTTGCCACCACATCGAGAAATAGAGTTCCGTATTGATTTGATTCCAGGAGCTGTGCCGGTGATTCAGCCCAGTAGGAGGATGGCTCCTAGGGAGAGAGAAGAGTTGATTAAGCAGACTCAGGATCTTTTAGAGAAGGGATTGATTAGACCTAGTTTTTCTTGTTGGGGTTCGGCAGCAGTGTTTGTGACCAAATCGGATGGATCACTAAGGTTCTGTGTGGATTATAGAGAATTGAACAAAGTGACTATCCGTAATAAATATCCTCTTCCTCGCATCGATGATCTTTTTGACCAGTTACATGGTGCTTCTATCTTTTCTCAATTGGATCTAGCTTCAGGTTTCCACCAGTTGAGGTAGCTGAAGACAGTATTCCCTTGACTGCATTTAGGGGACCGAATTGTTTCTATGAGTGGTTGGTTATGCCGTTCGGATTAACCAACGCTCCTGCTTATTTCGTTGATCTCATGAATCGAGTCTTTAGGGATGTGTTGAATAAGTTTGTGCTGGTATTCATTGATGATATCTTGGTCTATTCCAAATCTGAAGAAGAGCACAGGGAACATTTGAGGATTGTATTGGAGACTCCGAGAAAGAATGTGTTGAAGGCGAAGTTTTCGAAGTGCCATTTCTGGAAATTGGAAGTTAAATTTTTAGGACACATTGTTTCTGGTGAAGGCATTTCTGTAGACCCAGCGAAAGTTGAAACTATTTTGGAATGGAAACAGCCAGAGACACCGACGGAAGTTCGTAGTTTTCTAGGATTGGCTGGCTACTACAGGAAATTTATCAGGGATTATTCCAAGATTTCTTCGCATCTGACTAAGCTGACCAGGAAAGGAGCAAAATTCAAATGGACACCTCAATGTGAAGAAGCTTTTCAGGAATTGAAGATAAGGCTCACTAGTGCACCAGTACTTGCTATTCCGGATGGGAAGAGCAAATTCGAGGTTTATACTGATGCTTGTATTGTTGGTTTGGGAGCAGTTCTGATGCAGAACGGAAGGGTTATTGCGTATGCTAGTCGACAGTTGAAACCTCATGAGAAGAACTATGCTACGCATGATCTTGAATTGCTAGCCATTGTTTTTGCTTTGAAAATTTGGAGACATTATCTTTTAGGAGAGAAATTCGAATTGTTCACGGATCACAAACCGTTGAAATATCTATTCTCTCAAAAAGATCTTAATCTGGGACAGCAGCGGTGGGTTGAATTTCTTGCATCCTATGATTTGGATATTCTGTACACTCCGGGGAAAGCAAATGTCGTAGCTGATGCTCTCAGTAGGAATGCAGTTTTATCTCTTCTGGAAGTGGTTCCATCTCTTATGGAAAGGATCTCAAGCAAGCAAGAATCTGATAAGAAGTTGAGGAGGATCATCAAAAGAGTCAGGAAAGGTCAGTGTCCTAGTTTTGACATTGATGACCAGGGAACACTAAGAATCAACGGGAGAATCTATGTTCCGAACGATAAGGAGTTGAAGCAGGAAGTCTTATCTGAGAGTCATCGCTCCAAACTGAATATTCATCCTGGAATCTCGAAGATGTACAAAGACATGAGGAGAGCTTTTTGGTGGCCGGGCATGAAGAAGGATGTTGCTAGATTTGTGAACAGTTGTTCCATTTGTCAACAAGTTAAGGGTGATCAACAGAAATCTGCCGGGTTATTGCAACCTCTGGAAATTCCGAATTGGAAATGGAAAATGATCTCGATGGATTTTATCGATGGTTTGCCTAGAACCAGAAAAGGGAATGACGGTATATGGGTTATTATAGATCGTTTAACTAAGAGTGCCCATTTTATACCAGTAAAGGCAACCCGTACTGCAGTTTCTTTGGCGGAAATTTTCTTGAAGGAGATAGTTCGATTGCATGGTGTTCCAGTCAGCATAGTAAGTGATCGTGATCCGTTTTTCACTAGCAAATTTTGGGAAGCTCTGCAATCAGCGATGGGTACAGATTTGAGATTAAGTACAATCTATCATCCTCAAATGGATGGACAGACGGAGAGGCTGAATCGTATTCTTGAGGATATGCTACGGGCTTGTGTTTTAGATTTTGGAGGATCTTGGGAGGACCATCTTCATTTAGTGGAATTTTCTTAAAATAACAGTTATCAAGCGAGTATTAAGATGGCTCCTTATGAAGCTTTATATGGAAGACCATGTAGATCCCCATCTTGTTGGATTGAATCGAAGGATCGTCTTGTGCTCGGACCTGATCTTATTCAAGAAGCTTCTGCGAAGGTTCAGCTTATCAAGAAAAGGATGAAAGCTGCTCAAGATCGTCAGAAGAAATATGCAGATAGAAGATGAAGGCCATTGGAATTTGAGATAGGAGACTTGGTTTTTGTTAAAGTTTCCCCAACTAAAGGTGCTATAAGATTTGGAAAGACGGGAAAACTTCCTCCGAGATACATTGGACCATTTCAAGTGTTGGAGAGAATTGGAACTGTGGCCTACAGGATTGAATTGCCAGAGCGGATGTCTGGATTCACAATGTGTTTCATGTATCGCATTTGAGGAAATTTGTTCATGATCCCTCACTGGTTGTAGAACCGGTAGTTCAAGAAGATTTGGAAGTTGAACCAAATTTAACTATAGTCAGAAATCCCGTTCGAATTGTGGACCGAGACGAGAAGCAACTCAGGACCAAAGTGGTGAAACTCGTCAAGGTGCAATGGAGTGAGGATCCCAGAGATTGTACCTGGGAAACTCTCGATAGTTTTAGGAGTGCTTATCCGGATTTATGTTCGATAACTAGTGTTGTTTGTTAGAATAGTCTATTTGTTTGTTTTCTATTGTATGAATGATATATATGTTTGGATGGTTAATATAAAAGCTTTTGAATTAACTGTTTGTTTAAATTTTGGGGACGAAATTCTTTTAAGGAGGGAGGAATGTAACAACCCGGAATTTTTGACAGCATATTTAATAAATATTTAATCTAATTTAAATTAGATATGAGCTTGTCAATGTTTAAATTGATGAGATCTTGGATATTTAACAGTTATATATGTTTGTAAAAGAAGGTTTTGATGTGAAGTTTAAAATTAAAATCGACAAATATAGCAATATTAAACATAAACATTTATATCATAAGTATAAGCTATAATTATGAATATAAACTGTAACTGGGGATACAAAATATGTTTAGCCGAAATATGAAATACATATCTTTATGCATAAGCTATAACATTCCTATGTGCAACAATCAAATGTCTTATCCAGAAAACAAAAATAAAATAAAATAATATAACACACTTAGATTCATGAGCAAGCTTCTTAAGTAAGACAAGGGAAATTAATTAATGAAGCCACCTGGACATCTATTAAGTATAGGGTAATAATATCAACAAGACAAAATTAATTAATGAAACCACAAATCAATCTTTTCAGCCTACAAATTTTGTATATTAAAATATATTGCCTAAATTTCATCAACCTGTAACTTTCATCTATATATACCACCCTATCTTTCATTCTCGTTCATACTGAGTTTATAAAAAAAAAAAAAAAAGAATAAACATCACCTTATATTTTCAAACTAGTTATCAAAGCAGTAAAAGGGTTTCAGGGAAGTTTCAACTGCAGTTTCTTCAACACCTTACTTCTGTTCAAATTGTTTCTGGTGAGTAAACAACTGATTTCAAAAATTTAGCTTGAATATTTGCTTTTTGAATGATATGTGCTTGATATAGTTTAAACAACTATTCTGTGAATGTTTTGTTTGCACTGTGAATTTATATGGTTGTTCTTGATCAGTATTTCAAGTTCTGAACAAAGTAAAGCCAACAAATTAAGAAAACTTTTTCATATAACCATTTGAACTTGGTAGTGAGCTAATTCGAGTTTGTTTATATGAAATAAGGCCTGCAAACATATTTAAAGTTTAACAGCATGATATGTATACTGTATTATCAAACAACAGGTAAAAAAGAAATCAAAGTTTAAAATTTTAAATGTTGAAATTTGTAAATCCAATATCATATTTAGTTTTCATAAACATAATTATGATTTTTAACATAAAAATCTTAATTTTTAAGCAAAGATTAAAAGAGCAGTTTTAAAATGAATCGAAAATGAGTTTTTGTCATTTTTAGGAGATTGAGCTAATTTTAATTTCTGTAAATTTATAGGAAGAAAGTTTGTAAACCTTTTGATTCGAGAAAAATGTCAAATTATTTTTCGAATGCAAGTATTTTGGGTTTGAATCTAGAATAGGGTTTAAGCTCCTATTTTCCAATGCTCTGTAAAAATTAGTTTTCGGCATCATCATGAAACCGAGTGAAGCGTGATTTTTGGAGGAGTTAGGGGGAGATGTGAGAGACGTTCTGGTGAATTTTCATCACCTCCGGTGATGTGTAGTGGCTGCACGATCGATTTGACAGTGGAGTTGCTATCGTTTATTCGAGCACCAGGTCGTATTTTTGTTTCCATCTCGAAATCGAAATCTGGGTTTAGATTTCGAGTCTAGGGGAGTTTTGTGGTTTGTGGGGATGGACGCGAGTCGCCGCAGGGGAGGCGGACAGCCGTGCACGTGCACGGTGGCGTGGGCGTGTCGGTGAGAATGGGTGGCTTCGTATTCGAGTGATACTCGAATGGATTCTCGGGTTTAAGAGTGGGGTGACTCGAGTGAGGACCGTGCGTTTGCGTGAGTAAACTACTACAGTTCAATTTTTAGCTTAACTTAAAAACTAATAAAATAAACTAAAAAAAAAAGAGAAGAACAGGATGGGGTGGAAGAGAGAGAGGCGGGGAAGTCTCGAGACTGTCTCGCGTAGGACTGGAGTTTGTCTCGGGTATTTTTCAAAATTTAATGTGCATATTTTATTTTAGTAATTTTTTTAAAACTAAGTAACTAAATGATTTGTTAGTTAAGCTAATTTTTGTTTAAAAGGTTTAATAAAGTTAATGATGTTAAGATAGTTGATTTATACAAAGTTACTAGAATGATAATTAATTTATATTTGAAATTTAATTGATAAATTTAAAATTTGTTAATTTAAAATAAATCACATGTTAAAGCAATTTAAGGCTTAATAGCGTTAGGTAATTACTGGAAGTTAATTAATAAAAAATTAATTTAAGTGATTAATCAGGAATTATACACTTAAATTGATAATTAAAGTAATTTGTGATAATTAAATAAATTAATTCATTTTAAATAAGTAAGTTATTAATTGATAATTAAGAATAGACTAATTAACTGAGTAATTAAGTAACAGTTAATGAATAGAAGTTAATTAATTAAATAATTAGTTAAAGATTAGATAATTAATAAATTCAAAATTAATAATTAAATGAGTAATTAATTGATTATTAATAAGCTAATCAATTATTCATTAATTAAATAAAATAAAATAGTTTATTCTTAAGAAATCAATTGAGTAAAGTAATCCAAACTGTTTGGTATGCATTGATGATCATGTTCGATTGACTTTGATATCTGTTGATGATTTTTCTGTGATGTGTTGTGATATACTATGGATATCTGTGATAACTGTATATGATTTATCTGATATATCTGTTATGTGAATTTTGATATTTAATTGAATTGTTAAGTTAAATAGACAACTTGGTCCTTAAAATGGCGTTTGGATCCGATGAGACCGGGATCGGAAGAATCAGTTTTGATTCTTCGAAAACCACATCAATCCAAATTAAACGATATGTCGTGACTTATCAAATGGAGATCGAGATGGTGTTTCCGAATGCAAGGGTTATCGTCGTTAACTCTGAGGGTGATTCCAAAATGAGTGTAACGAGATAATGCCTTCGGTTTCGTTCGAACCCGGAACGAACTTGTATGGATTGAATGCTTTCAACACATCGTCAGGCGGACGATGAGCATTCTAAGATATGTTTAATAAAGCTAATTGTAGCCTCAAGCCTCATCAACCGGGAATGGCTAAAACAGGGGAGATGCAGCAAGGTTAGGTGGGTCATGCCCAAGCAGGACAAGATTTTCCCCTGTCTAGATGTCCCTTTTTATTTCGGCTGTGTGAGCAGTTGCTGGCCACAACTGCGGGGTTATCTTGTTCGGGACTGTTCAGTAAGGAATGGTTCCGACCTTGTGTTGTAGGGGGTCGGGAGTGATCCTCGGTACGGTGATCTAGGCCCCGTACTGTGACGGGCGGTACCCCAGTAGCCCTGCCATTGTTGGAAATCCATTTTCCCTACGAGACCCTACGGTTTTGATTTGTATTACCCACTTTCGTGGCTAGTAGCTGGAATTTAATCATGTAACAATTTCGGCTATTTTCTATTTACTTGAAAACCCTAGACATTATTATAATATCACAGAATTTCCTATAAAATGTTTTGGTTAGCGTAAGGTAAAAACTTACCCGTATTTATTGTGGGCAGTCTTACGTGATACCTTTATTTTCAAATGATTTTCAAAGTTAAGCAATTTTAACCTGTTTACTCATACCAGACCCATGTCTGACCCAGAGTTTCTTTTGTTTTCATAAACTCTTGGGTACTCAAATTTTTATGAGTAGCCCAGTGATAGGTATTTGGAAGTGTTGATTTTCTGGAGGTGCTATTTTGGGAGAAGACCAGACGTATGTATATATGTGTAGTTCCGCTGTGTATTTAGTGATGCTGTATTTTGGATGTATGTATGGACATATATGATAGTCCTGTTATATGATATTGTATGACTCTGATGATGTATAACTATGTAATAGTTATGTGATGTATTATATTTTGTTCCATTCCGCTGTGAGATTCTGATGTTGTTGTTCTTTCTTTCTACTCTTTTCTATTTCTATCCCTTTCTTTCTTAATGATGAAACATCTTTCTGGGTTGAGAAAGGCGGGTCGTCACAGAAACTATATTCTGCATTGTCTCGACAAGGTGCTATACAAAGTATATCACCCTCTAAAGATAGCGAAAGCACTCTGGAATGCACTTGCCATGAAGTACAAGACATAGAATATCAGTCTTAAGAAATTCATTGTAGACAAATTCATGGACTACAAGATGGTTGACTCCAAACCGGTGACTGCTCAACTGCATGAACTGCAAATCATCATTCATGAACTCGATGCAGAAGGTCATAAGGTTGGAGAATCATTTTTGGTTGAAGCCATCATGGGAAAACTGCCGCCATCATGGAAAGATTACCGCAACTATCTAAAGCATAAGAAGACGTAAATCTCTTCACAGGATCTCATAGTCCGACTAAAAATTAAGGCAGGTAACCGTGGAGTTACAAAACCAAGCGAGGAGGCATTTGTGGCTGAAAGGTCAAAGATAGAAAACAAAAAAAAAGAATTTCCAAAAGAAAAGGAAAGCTCCAGACAACAAACGAACCAAAAAGTTTAATGGCTTTTAGTGTTGGGTTTGTGGAAAGGTTGGACATGCTGCTAGAGATAGCGGACACAAAAAGGAACGCAACAAAGAGGTAAATATAGTACACAACATGGAAGTAGATGAGTCCAACTTCTCGGCAGTTGTATCTGATTGCAATTTGGTTCACAATCCTACACAGGCGCTACTCGTCATGTCTGCTCTTACAAATCCATGTTTTCTACATACCAGAAATTCGATCATGAAGAAAAACTCTATATGGGTAATTTTGCAGTGTCCATGATCGAAGGCAGTGGTACAGTAATCCTCATGTTTATTTCTAAAAAAACAATTAAGTTGAATGACGTGCTCCCATTCCAGACATACGTAAGAATCTCATCTCTGGTGCAGTACTATCGAAGTAAGGATTCAAAATGGTGTTCGAGTCAGACAAGATGGTTCTGTCCAAAGCTGGAATATATCGGAAGGGTATATTTACTTGATGGCCTATTTAAGGCAAATGTAGCCATTTTCGTCAATAAAACTACGTATTATGATTGTGCTATTAATAAAATTGAAGTTTCTTACTTGCTTGAGGATGAAATTTTACTATGGCATGATAGATTGGGACACATAAATTTCCAAAAAATGAAAACATAATCAAACTTGGAATTAATTCCGAAACTCCAAGTAGATAAGAACTACAAATGTGAGACATGTATAGAAGCAAAAATGGTTAAAAATCCATTTCAATCTATTGATAGAAGCACCAAACCACTAGGTTTGGTTCATATAGATTTATGTGATTTTAAATCGTTATTTACAAGAGGTGGAAAAAAGTACTTTATCATGTTTATTGACGATTATACGTGATATTGCTTTGTATATCTTTTGAATAGTAAAGATGAAGCAATTACATTATTTATAAAGTACAAGGCTGAGGTAGAAAATCAATTAAATAAAAAGATCAAGATATTAAGATCTGGTCGAGGTGGAGAATATGAATCACCATTTGAACAGTTCTATGCTAAAAATAGTATAATTCATCAAACAACAGCTCCATATTCACCACAACAAAATGGTGTAGCCGAGAGGAAGAACATAACGTTAAAAGACATGATTAATGCCATGCTTTTAACCTCTAGTCTACTGATGAACTTATGGGGAAAAGCCTTAAATATGTCTAATTACATATTAAAAAAAGTCTCTCACAATAAAACATGGAAAATTCCATATGAAATTTGGAAAGGACATAAACCAATCTTTAAATAAGTCAAAGTGTGGGGGTGCTTGGCAAAAGTTCCTGTTCCGTCACCCAAGAGTGTCAAACTTGGACCAAAAATAGTAGATTGTTATTATCTAGGGCCAGCCCAAAGTAGTAAAGCCTATAGTTTTTTGGTATTCAAATCTGATATAGCTGATATTCATGTAAATACAATCATGGAATCTAGAGATGCCTCATTCTTTGAAGATGTGTTTCTGCATAAAAGGAATGAAGGGAATAATGTCCCTAAAATCACAAGAGAAGAATCGAGAAATTCATATGAAGATGAAACTCTTCATCAGATTGAGGAAGTTGAACCAAGAAGAAGCGTAAGGGCTGGGACTTCTAAGACATTTGGTTCAGATTTTTTTCACATGTGTTAGAACACGAACCTCAAACGTACAAGGAAGCAATGTCATCTTCTGAATCTTCATGTTGGAAAAAAGCAATCCAAAGTGAGATTGATTCAAATCTAAGTAATAAAACTTGGGAAATTGTTGATATTCCACCTGCAATAAAATCTATTGGCTGTAAATGGATTTTCAAGAAGAAAATGAAAGCTGATGGCTCTAGCGACAAGTATAAACCAGATTAGTAGCCAAAGGATATTGTCAAAAAGAAGGAGTAGACTTCTTTGATACATATTCGCCGGTAACACGAATAACCTCTATAAGAACACTAATAGCATTTGCATCGATCTATAATCTATAAATTCATCAAATGGATGTAAAGACATCATTCTTAAATGGAGATCTCGATGAGGAGATCTACATGGAGCAACCTGAAGGTCTTGTTTCCAAAGGAAATGAAAACGAAGTCCGTAGATTAGTAAAATCATTATACGGACTAAAACAATCTCCAAAACAATGGCACGCAAAATTTGATAGTGCCATGATGAGAAATGGTTTTCATATAAATGAACGCGATAAGTGTGTTTATTATAAACAAATTGGACAATCATATGTGATGATTTGTTTATATGTAGACTATATGTTAATATTTGGTCCAAATACTCAGGTAATAGAGACCATAAAGAATATGTTAATTAGCACTTTCGATATGAAATACTTAGGAGTTGCAGATTTTATTTTGGAAATCAAAATAATAAGAACACCTAATGGAATCGAATTATCTCAGTCATACTATGTAGACAAAGTGATTGAAAAATTTCAAAATTTTGGAATTAAAGGAGTAAGAACACCTTTTAATCCATCAGAAGTACTGCATAAAAAGACTAACGAGAGTGTAATGCAACTGGAATACTCTTGTGTTATAGGATGTCTCATGTATCTCATGAATTGCACAAGACCAGATATAGCTTATGCACTAAGTCGACTGAGCAGGTATAGAAGAAATCCAGGAAAGGAACACTGGAAAGCACTAATGAGAGTGCTTGGATATTTAAAAAATACCACAAATTATTCCTTGCATCATGGAAAATATCTTGCCGTCTTAGAAGGATATGGTTATGCAAACTGGATTGCTGATTCAAAGAAGTCAAAATCAATGAGTGGTTATGTCTTTACATTAGCAGGGGCAGTAGTGTCATGGAAATCAACTAAACAAACATGCATAGCTCGATCCACTGTGGAATTAGGGTTCATCGCTTTAGATAAAGCAGGTGAAGAAGCAGAATGTAACGACCCGGGATTTTGGCAATATTATTTTAATAAATATTTAATCTAATTAAATAAAATGTAAACTTATCATTTTAAAATGAATAGGACTTTTGGAAATATTTTCAATTTATTTATATACATTTGTATTTTGAAAAGGAAATTTGATTTGAAATTTAAAATAAAATCTCTTAAAAATATTTATAATAAAATCTATCTTATATAATCAAATTAAAATGCTCTACCTTATTTACATTTGGTAAATATATATATGGATGATAATGTTTAAAATAAAATCAAATTCTATCAATATCAAATATAAGTATAAAATGTAAGCAAAACTTATGAATCTAATTTAAATGTTGATAGTTAAAATAGAAATAAAAATAAAAGCAAGAATTAAGTGATTTTGGTGTGCATACACCATAAGTTAAAAATTGTAAGAACAAGCGTATAAAGTAAAACCAGAAAAAAATATGTATATGGTGGCAAGCTAGAAGATAATAAAACAAAT
This sequence comes from Allium cepa, assembly GCA_030765085.1. Lineage (NCBI taxonomy): Eukaryota > Viridiplantae > Streptophyta > Magnoliopsida > Asparagales > Amaryllidaceae > Allium > Allium cepa. The sequence goes on along the minus strand of CM060940.1, from coordinate 541,677,837 downwards.
ATCTTTATACAAAATATCTATATATACAACTAAAATAACTAATAATAGTATGTAAACAAATTAGGAAACCATGGCATTAGATGCCATCATCTCAGTCAAAATTAGTCGATTCAAAATTTTATAGATCTTTTCATTTTCAAAATAAAAATCTGATTAAAACAAAAAAAATAAGAAAACACTAAACCAGATAATACCTACACTTATACAAACTGTTTCTTATATATCTGTGTGTATCTCCTTAATTCCAGTTCATTCAAAACTTAAGCAAAACCAGGAAAAAATATAATAAGTATCTTCATTTTTCAAAACTAAAAACATCATTTAATTCAAACCAAAACAGACAGGAACTTAAAGGCAGTTTCCAACTACAGGTTTTCAAAAACAGGAAGTGTTCTCTGTTCACAGTATTTTCAGGTGAGTAAACATCAATTTTAAAGCTTTAAGTTTAATTAAAAACAGTTCAGGGAGATTCATTGATAATATGGTGTTGTATATGTTTTACCTTTGAATATAATTTTGTGTTTATATATAGGTTGCTCTGTATACCATACTTCCCTGTTTATTTGTTACAGGGTTGAATATTATTCTATCTCAAATTGTTTTCAACTGATCATGGTAATGCTTTAAGTTTTCAACAAAACAAGATATTTAAACTTCAATCAGGATTTTTTAGAAACTGTTTTAAACATGTCAGAGGAATTTACTTCTCGAATCATGTTTTACAGGCGAACAAGAAGTATTTTGGTAAATTCGATTGTTGTAAAATATTAATTCAAGTTCATAACTTGAATCTTTAATTCAAAATAGGATTTGTAAAGTAAAAATGGTAATTTTTAGCTTTGTAATTTACGAGCAGTTCAATTTTGAACAAAATTTGCTTTTTTTCCATTTTCTGATAATCGACCAAATCTTGGGTGACGAAATTTTGTTTGAAGCAAGTGTGAATATCTGTAATCTCGAGAAAATCGTTGAATAATTTTTCTATTGCGTGAATTAAAGGAACGAGGCCAATTTAGGGTTTTGTTTCGAGTTTTTGGACATGTCAGAAACGAGACGAGTTCGTCTCCTATACGTGATCGAGCTTCATAACTCTGGGGAATGGTAGCTTAGGGTGTTGTCGTGGTGTGGAAGGATTTCGAGTGTCTCCGGTGGTCTGAGCAACGGTGGCGAAGTGGTTTTGTGGTTTGGGTTGAGCTTCAGGTTTCGAGCAGAATGCTTAAATTTGATTCGAAATTTTTGGAGGCGAATCGTGTTTGGTTTTCGAGTGTTTGTGAGATTCGCGACTTGCCTAAAGTGGTGGAGTTCATCGGAGCCGTGGCGCGACGCCGTGCAGTGTACGGTGGAGTGGGTTGGTGTCAATGTCGTTGTTGGAGAGCTACTCGAGTCGTTACTCGAGAAAGAGGGTCGTTTGCTTCGAGTTTAGCCCGAGGGCGCATGAGCATGATTTTCAGATGCTTTAATTTATACTTAAGTTTAAACTTAAACTATCTGGAAAAAAAAGAGAAGAAGAAGGAGAACGAGAGGGAACGAGGGATGACCCGGGGGATGTTGGTGAGGATTGCGTGTGTTACTCGAGTAAACAGGGGAAGTTCTCGGGTTGGGTTTTTCAACTGCAATATTATAAAGTGAAGTTAAGTAAAATATTTTTCAACAACTTAAGCATTGTCGACTTAATAAATGTTTAATAATTTAAATTAAGACTTTAATAGAAGTTTTAATTATTTTAGTTAATACTTTACAATGCTTTAAACTCTTAAATAAAAATATTTTAATTAAGTAATTAACTTAAGTTAAGTATAAATTAATTAACATTTAAGTTTTCAAGTTAGAAATAATTTGATTTTCAAAGTTTAAAGAAGATTATTAAATGTTAGCTAAGATAAATAATTATTATTAATTAATTATTTTGGAAAGTAATTAGAATGATTAATTGTAAGTAGATATTGGTTAATTAATGATTCAGTAATAAATAAATTTTTAATTAACTACTTAAAGTTAATTAATGTATGGTTAGTAGTTAAGTAATTTAATTACGAATTAGTAATTGATAAATTAAGTAACTAGTGGTTAATAAATGGGTAATTAAGTTTTATTAATTAATAATTAAGGTTATCAATTAATAAATTAAAAGGGTAATTAATTAAGTGATTAAGTTTTAATGAATTAGTTAAGAAGTGATTAATTAATTAAATGATTTGAAATGGAATAGTTAATTAATTGATGATTTATTATACAGGATTAAGTGATTCATTCTCAAGTAATTAATTTAAATTGCATTAATTAAAATAAGGATTAAAGATGCTTGCTTATAGATGATTGTATAAGTAGAATATCTGATTTTGTGATATTTATTGGGTGATATTCTGTGATACTTTGTGATATGCCTTGATATATCTATGATGATTGTGTATGATTTATCTGTGATAAATGTAATGTGAATTCAAAGTATTGAATTACATTGTTTAAACTATTAAACAACTTGACCTTTAAAATGGCGTTTGGATTTCGATGAGACCGGGATCGGGTGTCATTTATGATTATCCGAAAACCACATCGATCCAAATTAAACGTTAGGTCGTAAATCCCAAGTGAAGATCGAGATGGTGTTTCAGAATGCAAGGGTTATTGTCGTTAACTATGATGGTGATTCCAAAATGAGTGTAACGAGATAATACCTTCGGTTTCGTTCGAACTCGGAACAAACTTGTATGGATTGAATGCTTTCAGAACACCGTCAGGCGGACGCGGAGCGTTCTAAAAGATATGTTCTATAAAGGTAATCGCAGCCTCAAGCCTCATCAACCGGGAATGGCTAAAACAGGGGATGTGCAGCAAGGTTAGGTGGGTAGCACTCAAGCAGGACGAGATATACCCCTGTCTAGATGTCCCTTTTTATTTCGGCTGTGTGGGCGGTTGCTAACTACAACTGCGGGGTTATCTTGTTTGGAACTGTTCAGTAAGGAATGGTTCCGGCCTTGTGTTGTAGAGGGTCGGGAGTGATCCTCGGTACGGTGATCTACGCCCCATACTGTGACGGACGGTACCCCAGTAGCCCTGCCATTGTATGGAATCCAATTTTTAATAAGCGTCGTATGTTTTGATTGTGCCCAACTATGTTGGAATGTGAGATGTAAGCATTTCATCTATTTTTGTATTTTACTTGAAAACCCTAGACACTATTATAATATCACTAGAATTCCTATAAAATGTTTTGGTTAGCGTACGGTAAAAGCTTACCCGTGTTTATGTGTGGGGAGTCTTACGTGATACCTTTATTTTCAAATGTTTTCAAAGTTAAACAACTTTAAACCGTTTACTCATACCAGACCCATGTCTGACCCGGAGTTTATTTCCGTTTTTCATAAACTCTTGGGTACTCAAATTTTTATGAGTTGCCAAGTGATAGGTTTTGGATTGTTGAGTTTTGGAGGAGCTGGAGCAGGAGTCCAGACGTATCTATATATCTATCTAGTTCCGCTGTGTTAGTTAATGTATGTTGTATTTTAGGATGTATGTAGTGGTAGATGTATATATGACTGTCATGTGTATGATATTGTGTAACTCTGATATATGTAAAACTATGTAATAGTTATGTGATGTATTATATTTTGTTCCGTTTCCGCTGTGAGATTCTGATGTTGTTATTCTTTCTTTCTATCTATTCTATTTCTATCCATTTCTTTTCTTATTGGTGATACGTCTTTCTGTAAATAGAAGGGCGGGTCGTCATAGTTGGTATTAGAGCATAAGTTGAGATAATACCTAGGCTCTGGAATAATATCTATCTTGAGAGTGCGTATTTGTATTTTTATATAACTGTATACCTATCTAAATTTGTTGAGTTACTTGTTCAGATGGCCAACATGAGTTACTGGAAGAAGAGGCAGAGGTAGGGGCAGTACCTCGACTGATAATGGATGAAGTCAAACTGCTAGTGAGCCTTAGATCCAGTACCGCCTCAGGTTAGTATTGCTGCTTTATGCAAGGACTTCATCAACCTTGGAAGAAAACCATTTAAAGGGTTAGAATCGATAATTGAGGTCCAAGCTTGGCTACGCTCTTGTGAGCGGATCTTTAAGAGTATGAAGTTGTCTGGTGAGCGGAAAAGGGAAATGGCTTCATCGCAATTGCAGGGAGGCGCAGCAGCCTGGTGGGATGCAGAGATAGCAAATATTTCTGAGGACGACATCTCTTGGGAAAGATTTAAGGAGTTATTTGAGGAAAAATTCATGCCAATAGCAGGGAAAACTCGGGTGTATCAGGATTTTCTGAATTTGAGGCAGGGTAGCATGTCTATAACGGAGTATGAGACCAAATTCAATGAACTTTCTTGCTACGAACTAGGACTCATTGACACTCCCCTCAAAAAGAACGAAATGTTTGTGCAAGGATTAAGGCCAGAATTTCCTGAAAAGATGACGACGCATTTGAAAGGATCATTTGTTGAGTTGATTGATATGGCTCTGAGATATGAGGATTTGATGAATAAGAGATCAGTGGCACCAATAGCAACATCGGGAGGGAATTTTTCTAATCCAAATAAGACAAAGTTCAATCCCAATTTGAGGAAGCGGAACAAGAAGAAGGCTGGAAGCAACAACGGACCTCGCAAATGCTATATATGTCAACAAGAAGGCCACTTGGCGAATAAGTGTCCCAGGAAAGGATTTCAGCAATAGCAGCAGCAGTCGCATCAGAGTGGTCGGGGTTCGGCTTTGGTTCAGAGATCTCTATGCTTCAGTCGCCACCAACTAGGTCATACGATCAAGGATTTCCCACTTCTTTATAATGCTCAGCAGAATAAGGTATCTTCTTTGGAAGGTGCACCGCCTACTTCATCCAAAGGCAATGGAGTATTGGAAGGTACATTACTTTTAGATGGCAAGTATATTAAAGTTTTGTTTGATTTGGGTGCTTCTTTGATTTTATTTCTCTAGAATCTGTAGAGAAGTTCTTTCTTAACCCTAGTACTGTTGACCATCCCATCTTCGTATCTAATCCTATAGGAGGGGTAACCAAATTAGATATTATCTGTATAGACTTGAGGATTTCCTATCTGTCCCATAGTTTTTCTTGTGATCCTTACGTGTTGAATTTTAAGGGGTTTGACCTTATATTGGGGATGGATTGGCTCGATAAGTATGAGACTGTTCTGAATTGTGATGAGAGAACAGTTTCACTGGAAACTGATTTGGGTAGAATTTCCAGAGGGTCGTGTGATAATTCTGGAATTCACTTAAGTAGTATTTTACATGGAGTTGAGACTTCTGAAGAGAAGGTTGAAGATATCGATGTGGTCTAAGATTTCCCTGATGTATTCGAGGAAGTCAAGTGTTTACCTCTGCATCGAGAGATAGAGTTTCACATTGATTTGATTCCAGAAGCAGTGCCGGTGATTCAGCCTAGTAGGAGGATGGCTCCTAGAGAGAGGGAAGAGTTAGTTAAGCAGACTCAGGATCTTTTGGAGAAGGGGTTGATTAGGCCCAATTTTTCTTGTTGGGGTTCTGCTGCGGTGTTTGTCACTAAATTGGATGGATCGCTAAGGTTCTGTGTTGATTATCGAGAATTGAACAAAGTGACCATTCGAAATAAATATCCTCTTCCTCGTATTGATGATCTTTTTGACCATTTGCATGGAGCTTCTGTCTTTCCTTAGCTGGATTTAGCTTCAGGTTTCCATCAGTTAAGGGTAGCTGAGGACAGTATCCCTTTAACTACATTTAGGGGACCAAATTGTTTCTATGAATGGTTGGTTATGCCTTTGAAGACAAGCCAGAAAATAGTGTATTTGAAAGTACGGGGGGTTGATTATGCATACTACTGTTGTTTAAGCAAGTAATTTTGAAAAAAGAGACATTTTATGGTCAAAATTAATCAAATTAAATCTCAGCTGTAAAATCCCCTAAGCTATCACGGGGGTTCTTAATACTGTTTTGCATACATATGAAAAACTCGTCCCTTATATAAAATAGGATAAAGCAAATAATTTTATATTGAAAATAGGATCAATAAGGCCAAACATTTGAAGGAACTGTGCCAGTTGGAAGCGGATTAAATGGATAAATTTTGGGAAAATATATATTTTTTGATCTTAGTTGAGTCTATGAATCCCAAATGGATTTTAGATCAAATCTAAAATATTTTTAAGCAATGTATTTATTTTATTTATTTGGTTAATATATGTGTGTGTGTGTGTGTAATTTTTTAATTTTTAGTTTACATATGTATCAAATGCACTTGTTTATGTGAAGTGCATATGCTACATAAAAGAAGTGCACATAGTTAATTTGGCTGTATGTAGGTGCTAGGATTTACAACACAACGCATCCCTTATAGCATTTGTCTCATTTAAATTTAATTTAAATATTCTATCGATATCGTATATTGACATGCACGTTTATAACTTTTATACACTTACTTTATTAAATACTAATGATACTAAAAATAGAATAAATTAATTAAATAACTAATATTTTATAAATACTAACTAATTTGTAATGATTATGAATTATTTAAATCGCGTAGCTTATTTAGAGTATTCATTATTTTAGTCATATGATCAAAGGTGTAATACATCCAACGATTAAAATTAAAAATTCAAATAATAACACCAACATATCACCTTTTCTAGTGGTGTGACATTTTGGCTAAGTTCATCTCTTACTTGTGTAACGATCCATAATTTTATCACTTTGAATTTGAATAGTCAGTATGTTTTTAAATGATTAAATAATGGATTCTATATCTAGAATAAAAATTTGGATAAAACATCTTGAATGGATTTTTTTAAACTGATGTAAAATATTAGTTTAAAGACGGTTCAAGTTATATGGCGGTTAGGGGTACCAATTTATTTAAGAATAAGTTTGCCTAATAAAACAAAATAGTATAATTACGTGCCTAATAAAACAAGAAAGAATTATTAACCCCGCCTAGTAAAATAGAATAGTATAATTACTTGCCAAATAAAATAGGAGAGAATTATTAACCTTGCCTAATACAACAGAATAGTATAATTACTTGCCTAATAAAATAAAACAGTATAATTACTTGTCTAATGAAACAAAATAGCATAATAATTATTATATTCCTTGCGAATGGTTGCCATTGGACCAAAATCTAGTAGAATCGGGTTTTCCCATGCAGATGGTTGCTATTGGACCAAAATCTAGTCGAATCATGTTATGCTATAGTTGGTAAGGAGGATTCCTATTGGACCAAAATGTGATCGAATCAAATTAAGCCATCAAATGCTTTTTATTGGACCAAAATATGGTCGAATCAAATTAGGCCATAAGGATGTTGGTTGAATCTAGTTAGGCGGTAGGAAATGACTAAAGTACCCTTCTCTTCACCTATAAATAGCAAAGTCCATATATCATTTTAATTCATTCACAAACTAAATAAAAGAACTAAAATTCATTATTAGAGGTAAGTATTACAAGTCTCCATCAAAGCAAATAGGATGTGAGTATATTCCTTGTTTTCATAGGTTAATGGGTATAACTTATTCTGTGAGTATATTCCTTGTTTTCATAGTTTAGTGGGTATAACTTATTCTGTGAGTATATTCCTTGTTTTCATAGTTTAATAAGTGTAACTTATTATGTGAGTATAATTTAATTATTTTACAGCCAGTGTAATCTTAATCTCTTTCGTTTGACTCATTCACATTTTAACAAATGTTGTGTTAACAATTGATTGTAAGTTGCTAATAATAATGAGTCTGTTATTATTCTTGTTATTATTCTTGCTTGGTTGGTTGATTTGTGCTCGGCCGGTTTATAAGCAATAACTTTGATATTTAGTTAAAGGGAACTACACCACCTTTTAACTTGGGATTGTCATTTAGTGACTTTTTGGTTAAAAGGAAATAACACCCCTTTTAGCTATCTCCTTTAATTAAAAGTGAGCTTCACCCAGATTGTCTGACCCGAATTGTTTGTTTTCCTTAAACCTTTGGGTACTCATTTAAATTTGAGTAGTCTAGAAATCACAGGTTTCTTTGGGCTCTTTCGAAGATGGTGGACGAGCAGGAGGCTCCTTATCTATCTAGCTATTTATTTCCATTATTATGAGATGTTGGATCTATGTATGTATATTTAAAGGCTGGTTGTTATAACTACCTAGACTGACAGTAGTACTTTTATTGTAACTCTGATAACTCCATGTTGGGGAGTAACTTTATGTAATGTCTTATTTTTATGTTATATTTAACCTTTCCGTTGTGAGATTATTGTTTCGTTCTTATATTTTACCCTATGACAACCCGTCTTTCAGATACTTGGGCAACGACACATAAATACCATAGATGTATTAAGTATCATTCTCAAGAGTCAAAAAAGGTGGTGGTCACAGTTGGTATCAGAGCTTAGGTTGAGCGAATGCCTTGGCATGATTATGGTACAACTCACTAGAGATAGGGTAAGTGATGCCCTGGAATGAGTTAATCTTGAGAGCGCATATTTGTTATTTTTATAATAATAATATTTATCCTCTAAAGTCTAATTTTAGATCCTTTAGTGTTATCTCCTTAAACCATTTTAATCCTGTTTTTGTATTCTAAAGATACATGTGATTTGTTCAGATAATAGAAAATGAATACTAGAAGAGGAGGAAGGAGCGGATCTAGAACTAGCATGGCTATCAATCACAGGGTACCTAGAAATGCTACTTTTCAGTTGTAGATCTAGTAGAGGAAATGTTAGTGCAAGTTCAGACCCCTATGAACTTTGTAGTATCGTGTAAAAAAATTACCACTTTGGATGAGAAATCATTCTATAGGACTGAAGATATTCTTGGAGTGCAGATGTTGCTTCGAACTTGTGAAAGAATATTTGGGGATCTTCGGTTGGAAGATGCGGAGAAACAGCTGTTGGCATCGTGACAACTTCAAAAGTCGGCAATGGATTGCTGAGATTCAGAAGCAGCTAGTACTCCAAGGGGGAGATTTCTTAGGCCCAGTTCAAGGAAATTTTTGAAGCATAGTTTATTTCGGAAGCCGGTAGAATTCAGTTATTTAGTAGTTTCATTGACTTAAAGCAGGATGATATGACTGTGTTGTAGTATGAGCATAAGTTCAATGCTTGTCCGATTTTGGACTTGGATTGATAGACACGCCGCTCAAGAAAAATAAAATGTTTGTGAATGGAACGCGACTAGAGTTCCATCGTGAAATAACTAATCATCTTATGGGTACATTCACCAAGATTATTAGCATGGATTTGAGGTTTGAGGCTCTTGATATTAAGGAAGGAGTCCAGAAGGGTGTGGTACCAGCAGTAAGTGCCAAGCCTTTATCAGTTATACCAGTTGAAGGAAAACCAAACTTAAAGCGCAAGTTTAAGGGAAAGAAGTAGGGTGCAGGGAAGAAAACCGAAGACGGCGCTCCAGCACAGAAGAAGCAGACCAACTTAGCCAGCATTCTTTGTTTCAAGTGTAGTAAGATGGGCCACTTTGCAAATCATTGCTCAATTGCCACAAGTTTTAATGGCGGCCAGCCAGGACATATGAAGAATGAGTGTCCTTTTCCTAAAAGGGATCTCAAGGACAGAATTTTACCATTGAAGAGATACCATCCACTTCTTCAGATCAAAAGAGGAAGCAAGCATTGTATGGTACATTATCCATCTATGATATTCCTGTAAGGGTGCTATTTGATACAGGAGCTTCCTATAGTTTTATTTCTTATGATCTGATGGATTAACTAAACCTTAAATATGTTATCATAAGTAGTTCTCTTTGTGTGTCAAACCCAATTTGAGGTCTGACAAATCTTGACACTGTGTGTCTAAATGTATCTATTTCTTGTCGAAATCATCTCTATCCTTTTGACTTATTCGTTCTTGGCTTATGGGTTTTGGAGTGTTACTAGGAATGGGTTGGTTATGTAAGTTTAAAGCAATCTTGGATTGTGTTAGAAGGCTCATCAGAGTTAGTGATGCTGGAGATGTTGGTGTTGATATTAGTTGTGAAGAGCCTAAGAATTTAATGAGCGATTTTATCTATTCACTCAAAGTGGCTAAAGCGGAGCCATGAGATGTGCTGGTTGTTCAACATTTCACAGATATTTTTGATGAGGTGCAAGGTTTACCTCCTCACCGTGAAGTCGAGTTCCATACAGATATGGTTCCGGGAACTAGACCTATTGTACAACCCTTACGAAGGATGGATCCAAAAGAGAAGAGGGAGTTAGAAAGGCAGACTTACGACTTGTTAGAGAAGGGCTTGATCTGATGTAGTACCTCGATTTGGGGATCGCCAGTCATCTTTGTTACAAAGGCGGATGGTTCTCTAAGGTTGTGCTTAGACTATCGGGAGTTGAACAAAAGGACTATCAAGAGTAAATATCCTTTGCCAAAAATTGACGATATGTTTGATCAACTCCACGGTGCTCGGATATTTTCTCAATTAGATCTTGCCACCGGTTTCCACCAATTAAGAGTGGCAGAGGAGAATGTTCCTTTAATAGCTTTTTAGACTCCAGAAATTTCTACGAGTGGTTAGCTATGCCGTTTGGACTGACTAACGCGCCCGCTTATTTCGTAGACTTAATTAATCGAGTACTTCGAGATATTCTCAATAAATTTGTTCTCGTCTTTGTTAATGATATTCTTATCTATTCAAAGACATAGGAGGAACACAAATATCATCTTTGTATTGTACTCGATACCTTAAGGAACCATGTGTTGAAGACTAAGTTTTTCGAGTGCTATTTCTGGAAATCCGAAGTTAGATTTCTAGGGCATGTTATTTTTGGGGAAGGCATATTGGTGGACCCAGCTAAAGTTTTTGCGGTTCAAGACTGGAAGAAGCTCGAAAATGCGACGTAAGTTAGAAGTTTCTAGGGATTGGCTGTTTTTTACCATAGGTTTATCAAGGACTTCTCGAAGATTGCTTCTCATCTGACGAAGTTAACGAAGAAAGATGTTAAGTTCATTTGGACTTCTATGTGTGATCAAGCATTCAATGAATTGAAAGAGTAGTTGACCGCACCTGTTTTAACCATTCAAGATGGGAGAGAAGGTTTAACCGTGTATACAGATGCTTGTGGAACCGGATTGGGAGCAGTTCTGGTGCAACATGAAAAGTTACTACCTATGCGAGTCGACAGCTAAAGTCACATGAGAAAAATTATGCTATGCATGATTTGGAGCTTTTGGTTGTTGTCTTTACACTAAAGATGTGGAGACATTATCTTTTAGGTGAAAGGTTTGAGTTATACACGGACAACAAATCCTTAAAATAACTTTTGACCTAGAAAGATTTGAATTCGAGGCAACAGAGATGGCTAGAGTTTTTCGCTTCGTATGATCTAAAGGTTCTTTATACCACTGGAAAAGAAAATGTCGTTGCTGATGCATTGAGTAGGAATGTAGAAATGGTTGCAAATTTAGAAGTTAAGTCGGTATTGTTAGAGAGAACTGCATCCAGTCAAGAGGCAGATCCTATTTTGGTTCGACTTAAGAAGGATGTTGAAGAAGGTCTTATTTCTAGCTTTGAGATTGATCTCCGAGGCATATTGAAAATGAATGTGCGTATTCGTGTTCTAGACTTTGATGGACTTAGGCAAGAAGTGATAGCCGAATGCCACCATTCAAAGTTATCTTTTCATCCAAAAGTGACCAAGATGTTCAAAGATACGAAGATGGTATTCTGGTGAAAGGGGATGAAGCGAGATATTTCAATCTTTTTGAGTCGTTGTGCAAACTGCCAGCAGATTAAGAGTGACCAACAGAAGACAGCTGGATTGCTTCAGCCACTTGAGATCCCAAAGTGGAAGTGGGAGAAAATCTCAATGGATTTTATTGATGGGCTTCCTAGGTCAAGAAGAGGTAACGATGACATTTGGGTTATAGTCGATCGACAGACCAAGAGTGCCCATTTCATTCCTGTTAAGCTGAATAGGAATGCGATGAGTCTGGAGAGTTTGTATATGAAGGAGATTGTGAGTGTATATGGGATTCCTCATAGTATTGTAAGTGATCAAGACCTGATATTCACTAGTATGATCTGGGAGGGACTGCAGACTGCTTTAGGGAATGAGCTAAGTCTAAGTACAGCTTACTATCCCCAAACAGATGGGCAGATGGAGAGAGTGAATCGTATCTTGGAAGATTTATTACGATTATGCATTCTAGACTTCGGAGGTTCTTAGGAAGATCATTTATCCTTAGTTGAATTCACTTAGAACAACTATCAACCAAGCATTGGTATGGCCCCTTTCGAAGCTCTTTGTGGTCGTCCATGTCGTTCTCCTTCGTGTTGGGTTGAATCAGGAGATAGACTTGTTCTGTGACCCGACATAATCTTAGAAGCCAATGAAAAGGTAGCTAATATTAGAAGAAAAACGAAGGAAGCGCAAGATCGGCGAAAGTGTTATGCAAATCAAAGGCGTAAGGATCTAGAGTTCTTAGTCGTGGACTTCATATTTTAAAAGTCTCTCCTCTGAGAAGTGTCATGAGGTTTGGGAAGACAGGGAAGTTAGCCCCTCGACATATTGGCCCTATTCCCATACTGAACCAGATTGGTAAACTTGCATATAAAGTGGAGTTACCAGATCGACTATCAAATATGCACAACGTATTTCACGTATCTTATTTATGTAAGTATGTACAGGACCCTTCGATGATAGTAGAACCGGGACAACAAGTTGATTTGGAGGTTCAGCCTAACCTAACCATTCTTAGGCGGCCTATTCTTATTGTCGCTCATGATATAAAGAGATTAAGGAAGAAGGTTGTGAATCTTGTTAAGGTTCAGTGGAGTGGAGATGTTAGAGATTGTACTTGGGAAACTGAGGACAATATTAGTGATTCTTATCCCGAGTTGATATAGTTGTTGTTTGTATTTTGTTGTTTCTTTTTAGTGCACTCACCAGTTGTGTTTAGGTCACTTTCCTTGTATCTTTGTGTGGTATATATGATATCATTTGGGTTTCTTTGATATCTTGAGTTTATTTGATTAATTTTGAGGATGAAATTTCCTTTAAGGAGGGAGGATGTAACGATCCACTATCTAATCACTTTGAATTTGAATAGTCAATATGTTTTTAAATGATTAAATAATGGATTTTATATCTAGAATAAAAATTTGGATAAAACATCTTGAATGGATTTTTTTAAACTGATGTAAAATGTTGGTTTAAAGATGGTTCGAGATATAAAGCGGTTAGAGGTACCAATTTTTTTAAGAATAACCCTGTCTAATAAAACAGAATAGTATAATTACTTGCCTAATAAAACAAGAAAGAATTATTAACCATGCCTAATAAAATTGAATAGTATAATTATTTGCCAAATAAAACAAGAGAGAATTATTAACCCTGCCTAATAAAACAGAATCGTATAATTAATTGCCTAGTAAAATAGAATAATATAATTACTTGCCTAATGAAACAAAATAGAATAATGATTATTATATTTCTTATGAATGGTTGCCATTGGACCAAAATCTAGCCGAATCTGGTTCTGCCATGCGGATGGTTGCTATTGGACCGAATCTGGTCGAATCATGTTATGCCATAGTTGATAAGGAGGATTCCTATTGGACCAAAATGTAGTCGAATCAAATTAAGCTATCAAGATGTTTTCTGTTGCACCAAAATGTGGTCGAATCGAATTAGGCCATATGGTTGGTTTCTATTGGACCAAAATCTCGTCGAATCTAGTGAGGTTGTAGGAAATGACTAAAGTACCCTTCTCTTCACCTATAAATAGCCAAGTCCATATCTCATTTTAATTTATTCACAAACTAAACAAAAGAACTACAATTCATTATCAGAGGTGAAGTATTCCAAGTCTCCATCAAAGCAAATAGGATGTGAGTATATTCCTAGTTTTCATAGTTTAGCGGGTATAACTTATTCTGTGAGCATATTCCTAGTTTTCATAGTTTAGCGGGTATAACTTATTCTGTGAGTATATTCCTTTTTTTCATAGTTTAGTGGGTATAACTTATTTTGTGAGTATATTCCTTTTTTTCATAGTTTAGTGGGTATAACTTATTCTGTGAGTATATTCCTTGTTTTCATAGTTTAGTGGGTATAACTTATTCTGTGAGTATATTCCTTGTTTTCATAGTTTAGTAGGTATAACTTATTCTATAGGTATAATTTAATTATTTCACGGTCAGCGTAATCACAATCTCTTTCCTTTGACTCATTCACATTTTGACAAATGTTGTATTAACTATTGATTGTAAATTGGTAATAATAATGAGTATGTTATTATTCTTGTTTGCTTGGTTGATTTTTGCTCGGCTAGTTTATGAGAAATAGCTTTGATGTTTAGTTAAATGGAACTTACACCACCTTTTAACTTAGGATTGACATTTAGTGACTTTTTTGGTAAAAAAGAAATAACACCGCTTTTAGCTATCTCATTTGATTAAGAGGGTTCTTCACACCTCTTGGTCGTATTCTCCTTTAAAGATGATGGGTTTAAGTTATGATTTGAATGGAAGTTTCATATCTTTGTTTAAAGTATTTTAAAGGAGCTTCAAATTTTATCTAATGATTTAAATCGGTTATTTATGGAATGTAAGTAATCATATACTTGGCTTCAAAAGCCGATGAGTAGATTGATCCTCTTTTGTGAGATCTGGAACCAAAGTGTCTAGGTAAGTCTAGATGCAACAAGTGCCCTGACTTACCAGGCTTTGTTTCTGGATGAGGGGTAGAGTAAATTGATAATATCAGAAACGTGACAAGTGTAGGAGATTTGATTTCCATGAATGATCTTTATAATCATAATGGAAAACATTCGCATTTCTTATAGATAACTGTTTTTGACCCACTTAAGTATGCTTTTGAAACATGAAATCCTCTTAATTGTTTTGTGAATATACTTATACCGATGAGATGAGTATATGGATATTTTCCAAGCATTAAAAGAGTATAAGATTTAAATTCCAAATATGATCGTTTTGTTATCCCCGATAATAGATATCTTAACTAACGATTTCGATACCCTTCTTCCTTTTGTTTTTGTTTCGTCAATCTAAGACGATTTGTTGCACATTTAAAGCATTGATATCCTTTATCGGAAATGACTAAATAAAGAGAAAGTGGGGACCAATCTATATGGGGTTGCCTCCATTAGGGTATTGTCACATCTACTCTAGATTGGTTTCAGTTGTATGTGCATGGAGATGTGAAATACTCGGATACTCGGTAAGGTTGGCGGGTCCGGTTGGAGGTTTCCGAAAGCCATCGTAGTTCTCAAGTATATTTCTAGAGGTATACTTTCGATAAGGGGGTACCATTCTAGTCATTATTGGAAAAATTCCTTTTTCTTATTTTTGATTCAAATCTTTCGATTGGTTCTTTCTTAATTGTATTATGAGTGTCTTGCGCTCTTCGCGATGTTTAATTATTTGTGTCCATTCTTTTATACTTGGATGTTCCCTTTGTAAGGAAAAAACACGTTCTGCGTTTTTTTGACGTGGTCTCAATAGTTATTTTGTATGTTCTATTTTTTGGAGTTTACTCATACCGGACTTATTGTCTAACCCGGATTGTTTGTTTTCCCTGAACTTTTGGGTACTCATATATATTTGAGTAGTTTGGAAACGACAAGTTTCTTTGGGCTCTTTTGAAGATGGTGGGCGAGCAGGAGGCTCGTTATCTATCTTGCTATTTATTTCCACTATTATGAGATGCTAGCTCTATGTATGTATATTTAAAAGCAGGCTGTTACAACTACCTAGGGTGATAGTAGTACTTTTGTTGTAACTCTGATACTCCATGTTGTGGAGTAACCTTATGCACTGACTTATTTTTATGCTATGTTTAACCGTTCCGTTGTGAGATTCTTGTTCCGTTCTTACATTTTGCCCCATGACAACCGATCTTTCAAATACTTGGGCAACGTCACATGAATACCATGGATGTATTAAGTGTCATTCTCAAGAGTCAGAAAGGTGGGTCTTCACAACTTCTTTTAAGTAAAATTCGATTTTACTTATTATAAGTGGTACCCAGTGACAACAATCATTTACACCAATTATCTTCATCAGCAATATATCACATTAGAACTTATGGAATTTGGTTTTGATTGAAATTCCAGTATCATCCACATTCAATTTGGTTAATCCGTAATCAAAATCGTTTATTCAATTATAATATTTATTATTAACATTTTTACTTTGCCTAATGATTTTGACTTTAAGTTGACTACAATTACTGTTATATTATCCCGATGCAACCAAGGAGATAAAATTTCTATTGAATAGTATTTCTTTTCCAATGCTTCGACTCGGACCTACACACAGTCTATCAATGGACGTCATGCCACGATTTAAAAATAATCAAATAGAGTTTCCATATTGAAGTTCCATATATTCTCAGGTCAAGGAAACTATGTAACATTGTCACTTCGAGACTCTCTTTTGCCTATAGCTATATCAACCAACAGCAAAATCAAAGTTGAGTCTTCCATAGTTGTCTAATAGCTATCAGTATGTAACTTTTTGATGCCCCAATAGCCACGAGTACTATATTGTCCAACATTTGGAGAGTGTTACATAGACTAGTCTCAACGGAAGTATTAATATCCTATATCGAAACACCTTCACTAGAAATATTTAAAATAATATGTTAATTTTAATATGATAAATTTCTTTTGATTATGACACATTTTAATTACTATCACTAACATATCATTTAAGGATTTTCTATTTAACGTACTTTAAATTAATTACTTAATTAATTATATCACAATATAATGAGTGCACCTTTTTTTTGACATGATTGGTTGTCGAGTTTGACATATATAACAAATTATATAATTTCCCCTAGGGAATACCCCTGACCTTATCAATCTCTTACTCGCACTTGCGGTCAATTATGAGATTTTATTCCAACTTCTTCGACCAGTTTTAAGAAACCAATCGAGTCAGCTTCTTAGTGAACGGTCATGCTATTATGTTAATTATATATTATGTAAATCAACTCTTTCCTACATTGATAAATTTCCTTTATCTTCTAGAACTATTCGAAGTATATCTCTCGAGTTCTATGCTCCCTAGGTTCTTTTATGAACTTTATCGTAGCATTGTTATCAATGTCAAGGGATTATCAACATCTGGAATCACCCTAGCACAGTTATAAATTTATGCATTTATACTTCTGTTACTACAACGTTATTCAAGACGATGTACTTAGCCTTTGGTTGAATCTAACACTATTTATTGTTTAGAACATTCCCAACTTAAAGTCCTTAATTTAAGATTGAATATGAACCTAAGAGTGATATATTATACTTGATATCACTTATAAAATTCAAGTCTACGCACTCCTTCATAAGGAGTTTATTATTTCTATAAAAATTTCTATAGAATTTGACAAATACTAAAAACATTATAAACTATCATTTAGTAATCGTAATTTAGATTTGATACTTACTCTATGTGTCGAACACTCGAACACGTAATTGAAATGTGACATTGTACATAATATAGCATATATGGTAATTCCTATCACCAATTCTTGTGCCCAAATATAACATCCCATGTCTAGAGGCCAAAGGCTAAGCACTATAGATGTTGCAGTCATCTATAGTATTAAATCTGGTGATAAAATACGACAATGCTCAATCGTATTCAATTTATCAGAAGCACTTGAATATGAACAAAATCACAGTTTTCAAAAATAAAATTTTACTGATTATATTTCAAACAAATTCACATTCAAATTACATAATCCCATGTCCATTTCCAGGTAAAGATCAAATATAATCATTACAAAACTATGCCGATAGCAACATATAACGATGCCTCCTTGGTCGATTAGAGAAATATAATCATATCCAACTTAATATACACAACGGGGAAATGGATCGAATAACCTATATTCCTAAGTAGGTATCCATCAGCCACATGCTCATCTTCCGAAGCTTTATTCGCTAAAATATCAAAACCTGAAAACCTTAACTCTTAGCCTACTAAAATCAATTTTAAGCACCCGAGAGTTTAAAGGGAAACAAAAATTACGAGTTGGACATAAAGCCTAGTGTGATTAATTCTATTACATCTCGGATTACTGATATTAAATGTGACCACGCCGCTTAGCGGAACGGGTTTCCCCGCACTACTATCCTTTTCAAAATATATATATTTTGTAATTCCTTTCGTGCAACTAAACTGGTTATCAAACTGATTATAACAATATAGCAATATCCTTTATGATAATAAATGGACTATCTATCCGTAAAATAGGTAGTATATGAACTGTTTGCCCATAACAAAATAGCAAGGTTCATTATGCTAACAAAACGACTAACTTTCCTGTAAACAATAGCAAGGTCCGTTATGCTACAAATGGACTATTTTTCCAATAACTAGACTAACTATTGGAAAACTGGACTAACTGTCCGAATCAAAATGGACTAATTGTCCGAATCCTTTTCTTAGGGTTAACTACCCTTTAAATTTTCCTTGAAAACCTTTTCAAAATGATTCAGTCCTTCAAATCATATATATACGAGGAAAATATATCTTTAGCTTTACTCTAAACCATTTTGCCATGATATATATACTTTACTCAAAATAACGTTGATGAATTTTACTAAGGATTAGTTAACCTTCCAAAATAAGTAAAAATCCTTTTTAACTTAAAACACTTAGGCTATATTGCCTATTCAATACGTTCGAAACCTATGTTTAAAACCTTTAAACATCCTTTCGGAAACCTTGAAGGTAACCCCTTTGAAACCATTAAAAGCAACTCTTCTAAAACCAATAAAAGTCTTTCCTTCGAAAGATTTAAAACATTAGACATCCTTCTTTAGAACCTTTCAAACCATGCTTTGAAAACATAGGAAAAACCTTCCTTTTCAACTCTATTGAAACCTTATAGAACCACCCCTTTCGAACCATTCAGTAAAATCATTCAAAAGCTTTATAACTCAACCCCTTCGAAAGAAGTTTAGGTTCAATTTAAAACATGTGGAAGCCTTTCAAAACCATTAAAAGTTAACTCCTTCAAAACCGTTTGAAAATGTCTTGGCCGAAACCATATGGACTCTACCTTCAAGTAAAGCAAAAGGAACAGAAACCCATTGAAGTCAAAAGCATCTACTTCGAAACCATTTAAAACCGTTTCTTTCGAAACCATTTTCGGTATTATTTCAAACATAGTAAAAGGTCCTAAAAAACATTTAAGTCGAAAGCATCTATTTCGAAACCATTTCCTATGTAATAAAGTGATGGTATCGAAACCATCTCTTCAAAAGCATTTGAGAAATAGGAAGATTTTCTAAAATAAAACAACCCCTTCGAAACCTACTGGGTCGAAAGGTAAAAAGGTGGTAGCTAGGTGTTTCGACTTTGTCGAAAGCATTCTTTAAAACAAAGATGCAACCCAATCAAAACCACTTCCTTTTAAATCATTTGACCAAGTCAAAACCAAACCAAGTCGAAAGCAAGCAGACGCGTTTTTCTTTAAAACCAAAGCAAAGCTTAACCCTTTTGAAACCCCATGGTGTCGACCCTATACCATTCGTACATATCCAATTCATCGTGTACCAATTGCCTGATACCATATGCATTGGTTTTCACTGTGTCGGAGGCGATAATATGGAGGCGGTACCTGGTGCCGAAGGAGACGAAATAGTGAAAAACCTATTTATTAGTATTTTTAAACTGTTCTTTTGTACTTAATTTGCCTTGTTTGTCTAAATTTGATTTGTTGCAAGGTTTCTCTTTTCAAAAGTACTATCGACTTTCCAGATTTAAAAATTTAAACATTTTTAAAAAAGCCCCTTATCCTCCTTTAATTATATAAAACATTTAAGTCCCATTAAAACACTTAGGAAAAAATTAGAAAATTCCAGAAAATCACTTTATATATGTTTTCTAACATATAAAATTTTTAGACCTAAACAATTAATTATTTACCCGTAAATAATTTATAACCCAAAATACCATTTTCTTTACTAGAAAATTCATATTAATTCCACGAAATTTCAGAAAAATCTGAAATTTGAAACCCATCTCCAAAATATTATTTATGATATTCATAATAATTCGCAAGATATTTTGATGTCATTCAATAGGGTTTGCATCTTAAAACATATAATAAATTCATTATCAAATACCATGATTCATCAACAAGTACATATATTCATTCCATCATTCAAAAACATGGCAAATCATTGCAAAATATTCGAAATTCATCTTAAAACCCAAAACACAGTCAAAATTGAGATGTAAACATTATTCACCTTAGCCTTTGTAATTAAAGAGATTGAGATATGAATAGATTTGATTTGCTTAAGCTTCTTCCTAGCTTATCTTTTTTCTTTTTTCCCTTTTCCTTATTAATGGTGGCCGGCCTTGAGTCTTCAAAATTTGAAATGAAATGAACGTGTAAATTATACACGACTAAGATTTGGAGGATATAGGAATGGCCTCTTTATTATTTTACCTCTCCTCTATTTCAATTTAACTCTTATTTTAATTCACTATTAAATGGCACGACTACACCTTAATTAAAATCGAATCTCAATCCCCTAATCAACACATTGTATTATTTATTTTAACTAATTTTGTATTCTAAATAATGTAACTAAAAATCTGGGGTGTTACACCATAATTGACATAAAAACACTAAAACAAATATTTATTTAATCTATGAAAAAAAATAGTACATTACCAAATACATTTAAATAAATATATATATATATATATATGTTTATTATCATCAAACAAAAATCATATAAGCGCATATTCATACAATCTCCCCCTTTTGATGATAACAAACATATATTTAAGATTTTGATTGTGTTAAATGTATTTGATCAATGATATACTCTAATTGCTTCCCCTATTTAAATGCTTCCTCTCTACATGATGCTCCCCCTACATATATGCATATAAATAAAAATATATAAATAAGCCTAGATACAAATGGAAAATTATTTGACCTTTGCTTGATTCTATTTGAAAAAATCTTAAATTTTCTCTCCCCCTTTTGTTATCAGCAAAAGAATAATTGTGTTAGAGAAAATAGAGATAAATTGATCAATATTAATCCAACATTAAACTCAAATTGAATATAAATATTAAACTTCAATAAAAATCAAACAAAAATCATAACTACCCTTGTTAGGCACATATTCCACTTTTAGAAAGAATGGAAATGATGTTCTAATATAAAATCATACAATTGTGTCAACTTGTGGTACATTTATATCAGGAATTTGAATATCTACTAATCATGCATAACCGTTGGGACTTTTAAATGAGATTAGTAGTATTCCAATTTAATTTTAAAAAATGAAATCAAGTATCTTCTAACCATGCATGACCGTGAGGACTTTTAAATCGGATTAGAATCAACTTGTCTATTTAATCAATTAATTTTGATATGCGTTCCATACATGCATAACCGTAAGGACTTTTAAATGAGCATGGAAGCACATAATCAAAAATCCAAGTAATTCACCCATGCATAACCGTGAGGACTTTTAAATGAGAGCGAATACTTTGGATATTTATTTATTTTTACAAAAAAATGTGAAATGAAAAACAAATGATCCCTGATTATAGTACCACATATCGACAAACTATATTGAATTTTTGAAAAACAATGGTCGATAGAAATATGATAGATATAGAAATGATCATGGAATCTTTACCCAACCAAAAGTTTTATAACTCTTGTTTGAATTCCTAAAGAAATTTTCCAAATATACTTTCTTGAGTAATGTATGTTAAATATCAACACTTATCATCTTTTCAATCACTATTTATCTTTTTGATAATTAGTAGGGAGTTGGAATAGTCAAAATTTAACATTTAAAATCAAATAAAAATGACTAATCTGAAAATATGGTCAACAATGATTTTCTCGAAGGGGTTATATGAGAAAAATTTCTGCTATTTGAAAATTATTTGTAATGAAAAAATATGCAGATATTTTCTTTGAAAAACGACGCAGTTACTAAATGTCTCAAAAATCACGTTCAACTAGTAATTTTTTCTATCAACTAGATTACCAGTGTAATCTGCATCTGAATTTCTTTTTCACTCAAAAATATCACTAACTAAATTTGATAGACCAGACCATGAAGTGTGCATAAAAACTCAAACTCAATTTTTAATAACAATTTAAATGACATTCTTTGAATTTGAATTGAAGCCGTGTAAATAATCAGAAACTGTGAATAGAGTTACCAAAAATAACCAAAAATATTATCATCCAGCAAAACACTATGTTTAATCCAAACGTATATGTATGAAGTAATTCAAAGAATAATGTTTTTGGCATAAATATAATTGGCCAACTATGTTGAACAAGACAGAATCAAAAAATCATCTCTTTACAACATCTCAATATTGGCTGATTTCATTCAGAATACAGTGCAGATTATCACATTTAATATACCTTCACCTGTTTTACCTTTACGATAATTTTTCGTGGTTGCCCATTGTGATTCTGTCACCTTTGTACTAGGCTAAGGAACTTTGCTTTGTTGCCCGTTGTGTTTCTGGAACAGCCAAAATCCAGAGAACACTATTGTTGTTCCTTAGCCTGCCACCATACCTACACGATGAAAGATTTTTGTGACCTATTTGTTTTTATAGGTCCATGATTGTTAGTGGCAGAAGCATTGTGAATAAACGATCCCTTTAGAACCCAAACTTGTTTAGTCTTTTTATTCTTGTTCCAACAGACATGAAATTTGTTTGTAGAATTCTTAGGAACCCAAACTTGTATAAATTTTGTGTTCTTGTTCCTATGACTACAATTTTCAACACGATGTCCAATTATTTCACATCTAACAAAGACACTTTTACCTTTTGCACTATCATCAACTTGTGCTTTCCCAAAGCCTAGTCCTTTTCTGTTGTTAGCAAAAATTTGATTTCCCAATAACATGTTGAATGATTTTTCTCCTCTTGAAAAGTTATTCAGAGATTTCTCAAGATTTTGGACTTTGGTTTTTAGTGTTGTGTTTTCAGTGACAAGTGAGGTGCATATATTTATAAAATCTTTTTTCCTAGTATCAATGATTTCCTTAAGACTCAAGTTTTCGTTTTCAAGATTCTCAAAGCTATTCTTAAGTCTTGATAATTCTGAATCTAAAATTTTACATTTTTTACATTCTAGGTTTTGAATATTTTCAAGTTCAGTTTCTAACCTAAAATTTTCATGAGCAAGTACTCTCCTATCAGATTTCAATTTTTCAATTTTAGATTCAAGAGTATCAACTTCTTTAGTAAGATCAAGACACATAAAAACAAGTTCTTTATAAGAATAGTTACCTCCCTCACTAGATTCTTCTGAGCTTGCTTCTGAATCTGATTTTGCCACAAGGCACAAGTTAGCCTCCTATGAGCTATTATTCGAAACTTCCTCTCCTTCTTCATCATCCCAAGTCGCTGCAAATGCCTTCTTCTTCTTTTTCTTTCCTTTGTTGTTTTTGAGAAGTGGGCATTGTTGTTTGAAGTGGCCAGGCTTGTGGCAGTTAAAGCACGTCGATTCATTATCGGAATTGTCAGAATCTTTTGTCCTATTACCATTTGTTTTCTTCCTGCGTGGCTTGAATCTTGACCATTTTCTAAGATTATTGACAGCCATTGCAAGCTCTTCAATTGGATCTTCTTCATCTTCATCGCTCTCTTCTTTGCTCTTTAAGGCAATCATCTTCTTCTTTGGTTCGGAGTTGTTGCGTTCCTCCTTTGCTTTTAGCTCAAGCTCATATGTCATCAAGTTGCCAATCAACTCCTCCATGCTTAGTTTACTCAGATCTTTCGATTCTTGTATTACCGTGACTTTTGCCTCAAAGTTTATCGGTAAGACTCGTAGCACCTTCCTCACAAGCTCTACCTCAGTGAATACCTTCCCAAGTGCTCTAGCATTGTACACCAAAGTTGAAAAGCGTCCAAACATGTCCTTTATGCTCTCGCCTTTGTCCATCACAAAGTTCTCGTATTCATTGCTGAATAGGGCTAGACGAGACTCCTTGACTTGAGAAGTTCCTTCATGTGTCACCTCCAAGGTATGCCAAATTTCCTGTGCAGTTTTACAATGAGAAATTCTATTAAATTCAGTCTTATCAAGAGCACATATTAAAGCATTCATGGCTTTAGCATTTGTAGTTTTTAATCTCTTATCGTTAGCATCCCACCGATCCTTAGGTTTAGGAATCTCAGTATCACCAACAGTTATAGTGGGAGATTTATAGCCAGTTTCAATAATGTCCCAAACATCATAATCAATGGAACTAAGATAAATACCCATCCTAACTTTCCAATAAGCATAATCATTCCCATTAAACATAGGTGGCCTAGCAATAGATTGCC
Source organism: Allium cepa (assembly GCA_030765085.1). Taxonomy (NCBI): domain Eukaryota; kingdom Viridiplantae; phylum Streptophyta; class Magnoliopsida; order Asparagales; family Amaryllidaceae; genus Allium; species Allium cepa. The sequence goes on along the minus strand of CM060940.1, from coordinate 541,653,528 downwards.
CCTCAGAAAAAGCATTATTTGGTGAATTCATGACTCTAGAGTTAAAGAAAAATACCGTGCTCTGATACCACTTGTAGGATCTAGATAACCCTAGGGGGGTGAATAGGGTTATAGCAAATTTTCTCAAATTAAACAAAAACATACTGCAGAGAAATAAATATGCTGAAAAGTAAATCACACAAAAAATTTACCCAGCTTCGGCAACCCCTGCCTACTGCTGCATTCCCAAATTTCTATTAGAATTAAACAGTCTCCCGCTTACAAACACTCTAACAGACTCGCAAACCCTGTTCCCGCTTACAAACACTCTAATAGACTCGCAACCCCTTCTCCCGCCTATAGAGTTTTACAAACTCGCAAACCCTGCTCCCGCCTATAGAGTTTTGCAAACTCGCACACCCTGCTCACTGAACAAATTCTAACTAGACAATCTGACACTACCTACAACCTAGGTCGTGATTTACCAAGACTTGATTCGAAAAGAAAATTTAAAACAAACTTAAAAACAATTTTAAACAAAAACCCCCTTTAAAATAAACCCTAATTAAATAAACTAAAGCCCTTGTTAACAAGGCCGGCCCAATTTTCTTTCACCCGATCCTCTTTTTTTTTTGCTTTGGCCCATTCCTTTTCTTTTGGCTTGTGAAGAAAATGGCGGCTCTGTCGATCTAAATTAGGGCTTTGTTCCCTTGCAAAAATTAGGGCTTTCTTCAACTTCGATTCTCTGGTTTATGTTGCGCTTGCTCGCGGCTTCTCTGATGATCAACACTCTGGTTTGTGTTGCTCTTGCTCGCGGCTTCTCTGATGATCAACTCTCTGGTTTGTGTTGCTTGCGCTTGTTCGCAGCTGCTCCTCTGATCGAGTTCAATAGATTGTGGTATGTAATCTTTTTCGTTGCTGGTTTAATTGCTTGTTTGACTCGATGATTATTGCCAATGATGATCGTGGGTTTATATATTGATTTCGATTTCCTTTAATACGTTCGTATTCATTTACACTTTCCTAATTCTCGATTTCCTGATGCACACGGCTTTGATTATGAAACGTTCGATTGCCTTGAGTCGTACGGCAGCAACTTTCCTCTTTTAATTTGCTTTGACCTTTTCAAAGAGACGTATTTGATTTCTGACTTTTTCAAAGTTTGCAGATGCATACTTGATTTTTTATACAGTATTACTTAGTTGGTCTACATTTTTCGATTTCGAATTTGTTTCCATTTGTTCACCTCGACCTGTTTGCTTCTGCATTGGATTCGAACTTTACTCCTGATTGACGTTTGTTCTACGACACTGTACTTGCTGTTTATAGCCATTGTCACCACTGACTGCTGACTTCATTTGGTAGTTGCATTCATGAATTTTTCTGACTTGAACTTGTTTATTGCTTTCGAAATCGAGTCTGCACTCATTTTTACCACTGAACTATTTACTGACTTGTAGTGTTCAATTCTTCTGTCTTCACTGTGAACTTTGGTTTTGTCCATCTTTGTTTCAGTGCTTCTCGGTATTGAATTTGTGATATTTGACTACCACTGGCTTTGACTTGGTTATACTGCTATGTACTTGTCATCTCTTCACTGTTAATTAGTTGGTCTGATTCATCATGCATTGTTTAACTTGTTGTTGTTGCCAGTTTGCCTTGTATCACATTGTGCATGCATGTTTTTCTTTGCCTGCTCACTAAAGACAATGCTTGAATTATTGTAGTCGAGTTGCTTCACTTTTCTTTGGTTTGAGCCTTGTTGTCCTGTGTCTGATCATGTATCAATTTGCACAGAGTTGTTTGCTGTCATTGACACTTCCATGTATCACTTGATTGACTCATGTATTGTAGTCTTATGTATGTTGGTTTGTTGAATTCACTACTGGTCTCTGTTCACCTGCTTGAACTTCTGGCCTTGTACCTGTAGTTGTATTCATGTACATTGCATTGTGGTCTTTGCATCTATTCTGGTTGGTCTGACCTGACTTGATGTTGTAATCTTCCTTGTTGAGTTCCTGTAGTTGCATTCACTTCATTGTCACTGCTGAAGTTGTACACTAGTGGTCTCCATTTGGTCTGCACTTGATGCATCGCTGTTTGGTTGTATTTACACCCCTTTCTGTTGCACTTGTGTTTCTCACCATGTTCAAGTGTGTCTGGTCATGTGTTCATTCCTGAGCACTTTTCGACCTGCTGTTTGTGTACTCCATATATGCACTTGTAGCTAGACTTTGGTCTTTCACTGGTTCACTGGTCTGTTGGTTCATTGTGTAGCTCGACTTGAGTCACTGTGTTGAATCCAGTTTCATTTGACTCGGGTTTGACCTTGTGCTCGTGTCGTGATTTTGAGTATATTGCACGTGAGTTGAACCCGGCTTTTCATTTGGGTTTGACCTGTGCTCACCTGTCCTTGTAGCATTATCAAGTGTATATCGATGTGCACGGCCTTGTGGCATGTACAGTGATACACTGTGCATGTCACATTGTTCGTGTATGATGAATGCAAATGTGAATGATGACGAACAACCTAAATAACTGTGGCAAATAATATTTTCAAAAATCCATATTTTATTTTATATTGCAAAAATATTTCTTTTTCAATTTTACTGCGTTAGTGAATATTTTTGCAGATTGCTCAGATGTTGGATTCTAACTGGAATGAAGTTGAAGATAAACTACGAGTGTGAGTGATATGTAGTGAGGAAATTATCTAAACTGAATTGTGATGTAATTAGAATCAAAATTGTATATGTATAGTGAGAGCTTGAGTTTGTACTATTCAAAATTGTAATAAATATTTGTTTGAATAAAATATTTGTTTGAATTCAAATTCTGTGTAATTTATTTTATTCCAACAAATATTTATTTAATCTATGAAAACCAAAATAGTACATTACCAAAAACATTTAAATGAATATATATATGTTTATTATCATCAAACAAAAATCATATAAGCGCATATTCATACACAGATTTCTTAGGCCATTTTAAGAGAAGAAGACATAAGTATCCAAAAGTCAAAAAGTTTATTTCTAGTTGAAGCCTCCCTACTATTTAAAGACGATTCCAAGTACGAATCTCACTATCCATGATTGAATACATCATATTTCCATGATCCAAAAATCTAGCATATAGAATTGGTCTTCCCCCATACAATTCCACATAGTGAATCATGTTTGCACCGATATGATTTTGTACATCCGTAAAACATATTTTACTTAAGTTTCCAAGTTTTCAAAGCTAGCTAATCCATATTCCACAACCAAATCATCTCAAGTATCGAACCCTTTGGTAACACCTTATAAAATTAAAGAGACTTAATAAACAAGCATTAAAACCCAAAAATAGATTTTTTTTATATGTCATAATTGAGCAAAAAAACTTGGACTATTGTGTTTATGGTGATTTTCTAATCGATTTCCATATATAAAGTTTCACTATCGAAGTTCAAACAAAAACGTTATAAATGTTTGAATTTTTCAAATTGGAAACAATCTAAAGCCAATTAAGGATGTAAATATTAACAACTTAATATTGAAATGGGTATTAAATGTAAATGTTAACATTGAAGGAAATGGATATTGTGAATCTAATTAAACCAGCATTGGAAAGAAAATAAATAAAGATTTATGGGGGTGCAGGTAATGAACGTTAACTTTATAAATAAAGAAGGTAATCAATACTATTAGCTTAGTGTTAAAGAAATCATTAAATATAAATATAAATTAATAGCGTTCAATAAATAAATCTTGTTACCTGGAAATTTGACCAGGCAACTAGGATCGTTCGGCATTTCAGAGTTGCGCTCGGCATCAATAGACCGCTCGGTATTAAATACCACTCGACCAAGAGAGAACATTCGGCATAGGGTCGTTCAAAGACTAAAGGCTGCTCGGCCTCCCGAAGACGTTCGGCCAAAGCCATCATTCGGCAAGCCTAGATGGTTCGGCATTCCAGCTTGGTTCGGCACAATATGTTCGGCACTATGTTCGTTCGGCCAAGACGTCGGTTCGGCCTTCAGTATCGTTCGGCACAGATGCTCCCCACTGAAGCCAATACGCTCGATCTTATCTCGTTCGGTTAAAGGGTAGTGTTTGGCTAGACAGGACCATTCGGCCTATTCCACCCACTCAGCGAAGAGATCATTTGGTACGGCAGAGAGCGTTCGGCATTTCAATCGTTCGGCCTGTTTGGCTCGGCACATAGGGTATGTCCTACTTGGACCAAGTTATACAGCCGCCTGGCCCACCAGGAAAGTCCAACCCACCTTCATCTATAAATAGAGGGGCAGGGGCACAAAAAAAAGGGATCAGATTTTAGGGAGCACTGGGGAGACTCTGCCACATTGAATCCTCATTCAAGACTTATTTCTTTTACCTTGCAATCGTATTCTAATACTTAAGAATGGATTGTATCTGTAATCAAGTATCAGGTGGAAAATAAAGATCAGCTTCAAAGTGGATGTAGGCCACTGCGCCGAACCACTATAAATTTGGTGTCCTTACTTCCCGCATTTTAATTTATGTTCTCTTCTCTTTTTCAGTTTATTTTCTTCATTATTCTCTCTACACAATCTTTCTAAGGGTGTTAGTGACCACTTTTGGTGCTGACATTTTGGTGCTTTCACTGAGAATTGAATTCTCAGGCTATTAGGATCTACTTTATAGGTACTGGATTGCGTGAATCCCTCGAAGGAGATCCATAATCATTCATAAGACATCTTTTGATTCTACTCAGAGTTACAGCCAACAACTCTATCATGGGAAGACCACGAACCAGATCGGCCTCTCAAAGTGCAGACGTCCGTGAAACTACTAGCATACAACAAGATGGTCCTAGCAAGCAACAAGCGATTCGAGGCGTAGGACCCTCCAACCAAAATCAAGCGGAAGTTGTTTCCCGAGCAGAGTTCAATGACTTAATGGAAGAACTTAGGGAAAGTAGGAGGAAACTTGCTGAGCAAATGCATACTAATGCTGACCTCATGATTCAGCTTACTAAGCAGCAGCACCGGAATGCTGGAGGTAGCCCTGCGCTTACTCAGAAGAAGATAGTTCGACTTCAGCTGACGAACCACCTAGGCGTAGACGCCGCAAGGATGAAGGTGCATAAGCAGGTGCCACCAATCGGTCGACTAGGGATCAAGCTCGCAAAGAGGCTGGACACCAGATTCACCACGATCCCAAAGAATCCAACCTTCCATCTTCCATACCTACCCCCGACTCGACAGCTATGGTTAGGCAGCTGATGAAAGAAAACCAAGGATTGACTAATGAAGATTGGGGAGTTTCCAAGAGTCATACTCCCTTCACAGATACCATCCTACAGGCTGAATACCCAAGGAAGTTTAACATGTCCACCATTCCTGCTTATGAAGGGAAAACTGACCCTAGACAGCATGTAATGAGGTATGGATGGATGATGGATTCAGCAAGAGCCAACGACGCAACCAAGTGCAGGTGCTTCCTGATAACTTTATCCGGAATCGCCACCATGTGGTTCACTCGACTTCCTCCACGGTCAATCTCCAGCTTCGACGAATTAGCAAGAAAATTCATAGAACAATTCAGGATACACACCACTCATCCCAAGGATGTGATGTCCTTGTCGAGTGTGACCCAAGCTCCTGGAGAATCACTGAAAGCATACTTGCAGAGATTTCATGTTGCCGCTACCGAAGTGAGCAATCCTAACGATCATGCAATTTTGATGGCAGTAATGCGTGGAGTGGATCCATATTCTGAATTCGGGGATTGGTTGGCAGGAAAGCCCCCAGCCAGCTGGAACGTTTTTATTCGAAAGCCCATAAATTCATAAGGAGGGAAGAAGCTCGGTGGACAAGGAAAGACAAGGCACCGGGGAACGGTCAGGAATCTGTAAAGAGTAACATTGCTGCGAAGACAACCAGAGATAACCCTGAGAAAGCTCGAGCCAACGTCCAGAACGAGCCCGGGCAGTCTAAAGCAACTGGAGGCGGAGATCCTGGAAAAAAGAAGAAGGAAACGGGGAGATGGAAGTCAAGAATCCCGACCTACAACGAATACACTCCACTGAATACATCTCTTGAGAACATCTACTTGTCGACCTGCAACACTTTTCAATACAGAAAACCACGGCCAAAGGAATCAACAGAGGAGCAGAAGCGGACTGGGAAGTATTGCCGCTTTCACGAGTCCTACGGACACAACACTGACGAGTGCAGGCATCTTCATGACGCTATTGAGAAATTGATTAGGCAGAAGAAGCTACAGGAATTTGTCAGAGACTCGCCAGACAGTAAACAGGAGACATCGGACCCCAGACACGGACCAGCTCCACGCCAGCCAGAACAACCTGCTCGGACTGTGGGGCGATTGGTTATTAACACAATTGCTGGTGGACCTCATCCCGCGGATAAAAATTGGCAGGAGATGGAGCGATATGCTAATTCTCTGAGACATACGGAATATGAGTGCTGTTCAAATGTGGAGGATGGAGCTCCCGCTAAGTAGCAGCGTACGATGAACGACGATATTGTATTCAGGAATAAAGATGCGGATAAGGTGGAAGCCCCTACTATCGATCCGATGGTCATATCCGTAACCATCGGACCGACATTCGTAAGAAGAATTCTAATCGATTGCGGAAGTTCCGTTAACATCATCTTTAAGAAAGCATATGACCAAATGAAGTTGGAGACTAAGGATTTGAAACCATCTAAAGCCTGAATCCATGGCTTTAACGGCGCAGCAACAGACGCAGTAGGATATGTGGAGTTACCAGTTGAACTGGGACAAGGGGAACGCAGAAGAGTGCGAATCCTGCCATTCATAGTGCTGGATGTTGATTCACCATACAACGTATTCCTGGGATGACCAGCCCTCGCAGACTTCAGGGCAGCCTTGGCCCCGTGGTGTTTGACATTAAAGTTTCCCACAGACAAAGGAGTAGGGTAGTGCATGGTGATCAGGCAACCGGACGTGCATGCTACGTGGTTGAACTCAGAGAAGCGCAGCGTAGGGCGAAAGGAAAGGTCGCGAGGGCTTTGTCCGCATCCAAAATTCTGATGATTGACAACTAACGCCCGAGCCCTAGCTCGGGCGACATTCTCGGATCCATAGAGACTTAGATCCGAGAGACGATGATGGGGAACCCAGGGAAACGAATGCAGCGCCAGCTGAACTAACTATTGACATCTCAGTTAGCCGCAGCGACCCATCACGAGTTCTTAAAATAGGATCACGACTAGACCCCGTGACAGCTGAAAACCTTATTGCCTTCCTCCGAGCGAACCTTGATGTGTTTGCTTGGACACATTCTGATATGTGCGGGATTTCTCCTGCAATTGCAAGTCATATGTTGAACATAGACCCAAAACACGTCCCCGTGAAACAGAAAAGGAGAGGCATGGATACAGAGAGGTCCGCAACTCTCAAAGAGGAGGTGGACAAACTCAAAACCAACGGGTTCGTCCGCGATGCCATCTACCCTGAATGGGTGTCCAACCCAGTGTTGGTAAAGAAAGCCAATGGGAAATGGAGAACTTGTGTTGATTACTCTGATTTAAACAAAGCCTGCCCAAAGGACAGTTTCCCGCTACCAAAGATCGACCAACTGGTCGATTCAACAGCCGGACACGAGTTACTATCATTTATGGACGCGTACTCTGGCTATAATCAAATTCCGATGCATGTCCCGGACCAGGAGCACACCAGCTTTGTCACAAACGTCGAGTTGTATTGCTACGTAGTAATGCCCTTCGGATTGAAGAACGCAGAAGCAACTTACCAACGTCTGGTAAATCGAATGTTCAAAGATCAGATTGGAAAAACGATGGAAGTCTATGTGGATGACATGCTTGTGAAGTCACGACAATCAAACGACCACATCCGAGACTTAGCAGAGATGTTCGATATACTGAGGCACTTCGGGATGAAGATCAATCCTTTGAAATGTTCATTCGGCGTGGCATCAGGAAAATTCTTGGGTTTCATTGTGAATGCACGAGGAATTGAAGCTAACCCGGAAAAGATCCAGGCCATCCGAGATATACGAGTACCCAGAACCATCAAACAGGTGCAAAGCTTGAATGAAAAATTGGCTGCGCTGAGTCGATTTATATCCAGAGCTACAGACAAGTGTATTCCGTTCTTTGAAGTTTTAAAGAAAGGAAAGAGAAACTTAGAATGGACCACCGACTACGACGAAGCGTTCCGGGCTCTGGTAAGACACCTGGAGAGTCCCCTGGTGCTGTCGAAAACAGTAGACCATGAGATGTTGTACGTATACTTAGCGGTCTCTCAACATGCCATCAGCACAGCCTTGGTCCGTGAGGAGGACCGAGTTCAAAGGCCAGTTTACTATGTTGGTAAACGCCTGACGGGGGCAGAAAGGAACTATCCAAAGATTGAGAAACTGGCCTATTGCTTGGTGATTGCATCACGCAAGCTTCGTCCACACTTCCAGGCACACTCGATCAGTGTCTACACTGACCAACCATTGCGACAAGTACTCCAACGACCGGAAACTTCTGGAAGGATGCTAAAATGGAACATTGAGTTGAGTCAGTTCGACATTGCCTACCTGCCACAAAGGGCTATACAAGGAAAAGCACTAGCTGACTTCATCACCGAGTTTACTCTGCCAAATGAACCGAGCGGACACAGGGTCGCACCTCCCGTTCGATGGAAGATGTACACCGATGGGGCATCTAACGACCATCGCTCGGGGGTAGGTATCGTCCTCATAACCCCAGAAGACCGATCAATCTGCTATGCTTTGAAGCTTGAATTTGCAGCAACAAATAACGAAGCCGAATATGAGGCATTGATTGATGGCTTGAAACTCGTTATCGAGTTGGGAGTAAAGTCAATCGAAATCTTCTGTGACTCACAGCTGGTAGTTTATCAGGTGCGTGGAGACTATCAAGCAAAGGGGCAGAGACTGGCTCCTTACCTTGCTCGCACTCGAGAACTACTGGCAAGTCTCGAGTATTATGACATCTCCCATGTCCCACGCGAACAGAATAGAGAAGCTGACTCGTTAGCAAAGTTCGCAAGCACTGGCGATGCACAGCAGATGGGATTGCTCCCTGTCGAGACCCTACTTTCCCCAAGTATAGACATGATGGAGATAGATTTCGTCTCGGAGACCGAACTCGAAAGGGAATCGTGGTTGACCCCGATCAAACAGTACTTACTACATGGGGATTTGCCTGAGAAGAGGAGCGAACGACGCCAAGTCCTTCGTAAGGCCTCGCGTTATGTAATACAGAACGGAGTAATGTATCGTAGGGGATTCTCGACCCCCTTACTCCGGTGCGTGGCCCATGACGAGATAAAACGGGTACTGGAGGAAGTCCATGAGGGAGAGTGTGGTGATCATACCGGGGGGAAAAATTTGGCAAAGATAATCCTCCGCTACGGATACTATTGGCCAACCGTGAACCGCGACGCCGCAGACTATGTGAGGAAATGTGACAAATGCCAGATATACGCGAAAATTCCGAGAGCCCCGTCGACGGAACTCACGCAAATGGTTAGTTCCTGGCCATTTGCAATGTGGGGAATTGACCTGATTGGTTCTTTACCCTTAGCCAAAGGAGGCGCAAAATACGCAATAGTGGCAGTCGATTATTTCACCAAATGGGCAGAAGCAGAGCCTATGGCCACGATCACCACCAAGAAATTCATTAATTTCGTTGTACGAAATATCATATGCCACTTTGGTCTTCCACGGACCATCATAATAGATAACGGGACTCAATTCGAGAGCAAAGAATTCAAAGAATTTTGTCAGAAGTATGGCATTGAGAAAAGGTTTGCAGCAGTTGCTCACCGGAAGGGGAATGGGCAGGTAGAAGCTGTAAACAAAATAATCAAGTCCATATTGAAGAAGCGTTTGGAAAATTCTAGAGGCAAGTGGGTAGATGAACTCCCGACAGCGCTTTGGGCCTATAGAACTACCCACAAGACCGCGACCGACCACACACCATTCGCATTGGCGTACGGCATGGAAGCCGTCATACCCGTACAACTTGAAGTTCCATCACATCGGGTGACTCATTATGACCCCGCGTCGAACCAGGATCTCTTACTTGAATCATTGGACTTTATCGATGAAAAATGCGAAGAAGCTGATCTGAGAGCAGCCTCGTACAGACATCGGGTCGCGAAATATTATAATGAGAAAGTCCAACCAAGAATCTTTGATGTGGGGATCTCGTTTTGAAACGAGTTTTTCCAGTCCCGTCACATATGAACCCTGCATGGGAAGGTCCATACGTCGTCGTACGGAGGCTTGGAGAAGGAACTTTCAAGCTAGCGACCGTCAATGGTGTGACACTCCCCCAGCATGGAACAACGAGCACTTGCGGCATTACTACACTTAATCTATTTCCTTTATGCAGTAGTTGCACTTATTTCCAGTATGTTTCCATTTCCAGTTCTTGGCATGTAGTAAGACAATTCAGCTTGCTCTCATTAATAAAGGCTTGAAGCCACCTTTTTCATAAATGATTAATGTCTCTGCGTATGATATTCCTGTGACAAGCTGCTGAAAATTATGATATTCTGACTAGCATACGAACGCTCAAAAACAACTTAACGTCTCCAAGTCCCCGGAGCGTGGACTGGAGTACTCGAAGTCCCCGGAGTGCGGACTCGAGTATAAACGATTGAAAATCTCCAAGTCCCCGGAGTGCAGACTGGAGTGCTCGAAGTCCCCGGAGTACGGACTCGAGTATAAACGACTCAAAATCTCCAAGTCCCCGGAGCGCGGACTGGAGTACTCGAAGTCCCCGGAATGCGGACTCGAGTATAAACGATCCAAAATCTCCAAGTCCCAGGAGCGCGGACTTGAGTACTCGAAGTCCCCGGAGTGCGGACTCGAGTATAAAAGACTTAAAATCTCTAAGTTCCCGGAGCGCGGACTGGAGTACAGGAAGTCCCCGGAGTGCGGACTCGAGTATAAACGATTGAAATTCTCCAAGTCCCCGAAGTAAGGACTGGAGTACTCGAAGTCCCCGGAGTGCGGATTCGAGTATAAATGACTCAAAATCTCCAAGTCCCCAGAGCGCGGACTGGAGTACTCGAAGTCCCTGGAGTGCGGACTCGAGTATAAACGACTCAAAATCTCCAAGTCCCCGGAGCACGGACTGGAGTACTCGATGTCCCCGGAATGCGGACTCGAGTATAAACGATCCAAAATCTCCAAGTCCTCGGAGTGCGGACTTGAGTACTCGAAGTCCCCGAAGTGCGGACTCGAGTATAAACGATTGAAAATCTCCAAGTCCCCGGAGCGCAGACTGGAGTACTCGAAGTCCCCGGAGTGCGGACCCGAGTATAAACGACTCAAAATCTCCAAGTCGTCGGAGCGCGGACTGGAGTACTCGAAGTCCCGGGAATGCGGACTCGAGTATAAACGATCAAAAATCTCCAAGTCCCCGGAGCGCGGACTTGAGTACTCGAAGTCCCCAGAATGCGGACTCGAGTATAAATGATTGAGAATCTCCAAGTCTTCGGAGTGCGGACTGGAGTACTCAAAGTCCCCGGAGTGCGAACTCAAGTATAAACGACTCAAAGTCTCCAAGTCCCCAGAGCGCGGACTGAAGTATTCGAAGTCCCCGGAGTGCGGACTCGAGTATAAACGACTCAAAATCTCCAAGTCCCCGGAGCGCGGACTGGAGTACTCGAAGTCCCCGGAATGCGGACTCGAGTATAAACGATCCAAAATCTCCAAGTCCCCGGAGTGCGGACTCGAGTACTCGAAGTCCCCGGAGTGCGGACTCGAGTATAAACGATTGAAAATCTCCAAGTCCTCGGAGCGCAGACTAGAGTACTCAAAGTCCCCGGAGTGCGGACCCGAGTATAAACGACTCAAAATCTCCAAGTCCCCAGAGCGCGGACTGGAGTACTCGAAGTCCCCGGAATGCGGACTCGAGTATAAACAAGCCAAAATCTCCAAATACCCGGAGCGCGGACTTGAGTAATCAAAGTCCCCGGAATGCGGACTCGAGTATAAACGATCCAAAATCTCCAAGTCCCCGGAGCACGGACTTGAGTACTCGAAGTCCCCGGAGTGCGGACTCTAGTATAAACGACTTAAAATCTCCAAGTCCCCGGAGCGCGGACTGGAGTACTCAAAGTCCCCGGAGTGCGGACTCGAGTATAAACGATTGAAAATCTCCAAGTCCCCGGAGCGCAGACTGGAGTACTCGAAGTCCCCGGAGTGTGGACTCGAGTATAAAAGACTCAAAATCTCCAAGTCGCCGAAGTGCGGACTGGAGTACTCGAAGTCCCCGGAATGCGGACTCAAGTATAAACGATCCAAAATCTCCAAGTCCTCGGAGCACGGACTTGAGTACTCGAAGTCCACGGAGTGCGGACTCGAGTATAAACGATCCAAAATCTCCAAGTCCCCGGAACGCGGACTAGATTACTCGAAGTCCCCGGAGTGCAGACTCGGGTATAAACGATTCAGAATCCCCAAGCCCCCGGAGCGCGGACTGGAATACTCTAAGTCCCCAGAGCGCGGACTCGAATGTAAGTGATTCTGATCTCCAAGCCCCTTGAATGTGAACTACGACACAAATGGCTTGGATATGCCGAATCCCAAACATGCGGGCTAGGAAATATTTTAAATACAAGAAGCACATAATGGAGATTGAACAACTCCAAAGAATTCCCAAGCCATGTAAAGGTGAACCAGGAGGTCTATGTTTTTCACAGCAGTTCAGATTTCACTCACAATCACAATTAGAAAGAAAACCGAATGACAAGAACCTTTTGAAAAGATAGAAAATGAAACAGAACTTTATTCCTGAAAAGCTTTTCGCTACAAAAGCGCTCCGAAGTCCGGAGTCAACAGCCTATTTACACAGTCTGCAAAAATCATTACACGACCTAAATTAGCTCTCGTTGAACGAGGACGATGGTCACTTCTTGTGTTTCTTTGACTTCTTCCCGGATGATTCCTTCCCAGAACGCTTACCCTTGGAATCCTTCCCGGATGGAGGGGAGACGACCGAAGATGTAGGGAGAACGTCCATAGGCTTGGACCCGCCAGGGAGGATGACCTTCAACGGTTTGTTCAAGGGGTCATCCAGGTCCACATCCCGAGGCTCAGCCTTAACTCTGGCTGTCACTTCCTTCTCTTTATCGAGCCGCTCCTTCATGCTCGGCTCAGATGCATGCTCAGATGCGCCCGTGATTTCTATTTCAAAACTCTCGGAAGAAGAGTCAGACTTGCCTTCATCGAGTGCCCCGATTACTTGGGCATCTGGGCCAGGACCCTCGCCAACTCGAGCAGCCTCACTCGTTTCTTTCTCCAGCTCCTTGGCGACATCGCTCCTCGGAGTGGGCTCGGGGTGAGAACAACCTGCACGAAGTCACAAGAGAACAAATGTTAGAGCACGACAGCTTCTAGAAAAACACAGAAACCCTATAAAGCAAAGAAGTTGCTTACCGGGTGCCGGTGGAATCTCGGTTGTCAGAGGGGTCTCACCCTCCAGGATGGGAGATAGAACATGAACGCCAAGCCCGGGGGCATCCGGGTTGTAGCCAAGGTGCTGCTCGAAGGGATCAAGTACCGGTCGGCTAGCCGGCTGAGTAGGTGCATGAACTGGGGGCACGATGCCGGATGGACCAATAACCACTTCCTCTCCTTTCCTCGAGGGGGAACCTTTGCTTTATAGGGCCTTAGCCGCTGTTAGGTCTGAAGGTTCTTTTCCCTTCAAGAACTCCTTAATCAAAGCTTCCTCATCGACCTCTTCGACGCCGCTCTCGGCCTTCCTGATTTGAATCAGGGTCTCCCATGCCTCGATCAGAGACTCAAGGTAGCCCTCGCCCAAAAAAGTTAGATCTCGATGCATGAGAACTCGGGTGTTGAATTCAGCGATGAGCGGGTCGAATTCAGTCTTGGTCTCTTCCCTACCTTCCTCCCTGGCCGCCTCAAGGCGAGAGTCGATGTCGGCAGCTGGCATCTTTTTGCCCTCCTCGCGAGCCTCATTCTTTAGTGCCTCGACTTTGGAGAAATCACCCTCGAGTTTCTCCTTTAGGAGCCGGGTGGCGACGATCTCATCGCAATAGTGTTGTGCTTCAACCTGGGCGGCCAATTTTTCTTTCTTCTCCTCATGAAGTTGTTCTTCGAGTTCCTTGACCCGTTGGCTGAGTATGTCCCGCTCCTTCTAAACGGAGTCCTTCTCCAAAGCTAGAGCATCACACCGTTGGACTGACTCGTCAAGCTCTTTCTTATGTGTTAATTCAAGGCGGGAAGCTGCCTCGGCAGTGTTCTTAGCGCGCTGACGGGCGACCTCAAGCTCAGACCTATAAGTGGCCAACTCGTCATCCTGGGCCTTAATGATATCCCTGTCATAAATAGCTTCAAGCTTTAGGCGGTCAATTTCGTGCTGGCGCTCCACGGAGACTTTAGAAAGCTTCTCAGCCAGATGAACGAATGCGTCATGTTGAACATAGACGTCGTTGGTACAGGCAATGGCATTTTGCTTAACATCTCCGGGTATAGGGTGAATCGTTGGGAGAAACTTTAGCCCATCGAAACAAATCTTCGGAAATTTAGCCTTGAGTTCGGTCAGTTTCTCCGACACTGTCAGGCCTGTCGCTGGAGCGGGAGGAGACGACTTTGAAAGTTCGCCCCTCCTATGAGAGTCTCGGGAATGCCGGGTAGAAGAGGAGTCAGAGTGTTGGTCCCGAGGAGCATCGGAATGCGACCTCTTATGACCGCGCTTTTCTTTGCTTCGCTCCTGATGAGAAAAGGTCCCCTGGTGGAGTTCGGGCTGATAATGAGTTTTCTTCTGGAATGACGAGTCCCGGGAATGATAATCTCGGTCGCTGTCGCTATCTCTGCCTCGACGCTTCTCGAGACCTGAGTCCCGACCGGATTGGCGTGAAGTCGACGAACCGCGAAGGCGGTCATATCCATGCGAACGCCCCATGTCACCTGCAAAGAATTCAAACAATAGCGAATCAGCGAGAGAACAAAATGATGAAAGAAAAGTAGGTGCAAAGTGAAGTGCATGTGTCCGTGTGTGTCCTAGTGTTCCCCCCTGACGGAGCAGTGGCTTTGCTAACGGGAGTCTTTTCCCCTCGGTTCAGGGCTGGGACACTCGCATCGCCCCTGGCGGGCGAGCGAAACTTAAACAACTCCGGGTCATTAAAATCATAGTTGAACAAGTCGTCGGGAATGGAGAGGTTCGATAAGCCCTTCAGAGAACTTTCAACGTGCTATGAAGAAGCCTCTTTCTCTGGCTGGAGAGGCGTAACTTTGGAAGTTCCGCCAACCTTCTCCTTCCTCAACTTGCACGCCGTCTTCTTTTTCCCCTTCGAAGGGGAAGATGACGTTTCAATATCATGAACTTCGACCGTAGGGCCCAAATCCTTACCTTGCTTTTGAGGTGGCATTTCCCCCTCTTCCGGTACTTCAAGAGAAGGGCGAATAGATGATTCAGGCAGTTTTTTCCCTCTAGCGGGTACGGGTTTGAGAAGCGAGGCGCCCTCAGGAAGACTAATCCGGCGGCCAGGAGCTAGCAGACCGAACCTTGATAATGACTCATTGGAAATGAGGGCTCGGATATCTCGTTCCTTAGCAGGAAGGGCTCTAATGGTTTCAACAGCATCAGAGTACCCTCGACCCTCGGGACGTGGAATGGAATCTGAAAAGATGAAACGATAAGTTAGCAGAAGCTTAAATCCGATTGGGAATGGACATCAATTCAGGAAGAAGACTTACTTCCTTCAACCCATCTTCTCGCCAAACCCTATGGGCAGCGCACGTAAAACCATTCCTGTTTGTACTGGGCGAATTTGCTGCTCCACGCGCTGGTGAAAATTTGGCACTTCCGATGTGGCTCCAGAAACATGTAAGGGGGACTGTCTCCCCGTTTCTTGGTAATGTATATGTACCTAATATCGCCAGGGGTTGGGTGCCTAGAGAAGACGGCCATAAAGAGCACGTACGTGCCATAGATGAAGGCATGACCGTTTGGATGTAGCTGTGATGGGGCGACGTCAAGATACTGCAGCACATCTCGAAGAATAGATTGAACGGTGGTACGCTGCCAACCCAACACATGAACTTGCTGCACGCTGTATATCCCGCTGGGGGCAGATGTGGACGGTTGTGCCCCGACGGAACTAACACGTCGAGAACAGGATACCATGAATAGCACATATCCGCTGAAGAGAGGCTTCGGTGACCCTCGAAGCCTGTGAGTCAACCGGGCTATCAAATAAGATCGACGACTCCAAGGTATCAGGAGTCCAGTCGTGAGCGGGAGAAACTGACGGGTCAGATGTATCGGCGGCTGTTTGCTTTGAAGACGGCCCGGGTCTGTCGGTTAGTGCAGCAGAACTGGACTTTTTAGACATCTTGAATAAATAGTTGATTCAACTAAGCACCTGTGTGAACTATACTTGAAAAATGACCAATGTGAGAGTTAACAACACGAATAATCCCCCCACGTGGTGTGTGAACTAGTGTGTTCAATCGTGCATAAGCATTTAGAATAAAACTAAGCTTGTAATCGCCGCCTCTGAAAACCGTCAACACTGACCATTTCCAAAAGCTTTCTTTATGGCGATTACAGTCTCAGATTCAGATAATGTCAAAGGAAGTTATCCGACTACATCAGGTAAAATTCAGATTTCTATATGATAAGAAGGTTATCAGTCCAAATCAGTTCGATAAGCAAATATGCCGGAGTTCCTATCATAAGTCAGTTATGAAAATTGGGCAAGGCAATTGTTTGGTTGGATTAAGTTATGTCCGGCCAATAGGAATACGGCCGGCATTTGAGTTTTGTTCGGCGTGTCATTGTTCGGTGTTCATGATTGGTTCGGCTAAGCATCATTTGTTCGGCTTGATTAGTGTGGCAACTATGTTTGTTCGGCATTTTTGTATGGTTCGGTTAAACATTGTTCGGCATTTACGTATGGTTCAGTGACGCATTGTTCGGCATGATGGGTTCGGCATTTATATGATGTTCGGCGTAAAGAAGCTCGGCCTTGGTATGTTCGGCATTGATAATTGTTCGGCCAAACTGTTGCTCGGCGAAGTTGTCGCTCGGCCTACAACCATTGTTCGGCCTAACTATAGTCCGTACTGGTTAGCGCTCAACTAAACATCGTTCGGCCAATTCGGCCGAAGTCACACCCACTAACCTCTCCACTAACTCATGCTCCCAAACCTCTACTAACCGGCATGTGGTGAGACACAACGAACCGAGATTATGCCGAACCCCAACATTTGGTACTCCAACCAAAAATTCGTCCCATTTTTCCTCCATCCAGGCCGAGCAACTAGAACAGTTCGCTTGGCGAATCATCCCAATTCAGGCCGAGCAACATCCTAGCCACCTCCAACAACTCCCATGTGCAACCATCCCCGATCGACTCCTTTCGCCACACACCATTTAGCCCTGACCATCAATGCAACCATCTCGGCCACAATTCAAATGTACAAATCCCTAAGTTTTAACCATGGAAGGGATTAAGTTAGAAAGGCTAATATCTAATTAACAGATCGAAGTTCGGGAAGGATTGATCAGGCCTGAGATATCCAATTAGCAGGTTAGGGTTGCAAGCTCTTAAAAATATAACGAGAATGGGAGTAGAAAAGAGAGGAAGAGGAAGGACAAACGGTTTTATAGGGGGGAAGAAGAAGACGAACGGGCCGTTGCCGGTAAGGCCAGTCAAAAATATATGTCGTTCGAACAAAACATGCCCGGTAGAGCCGGTCAAGGCACAGAACATCGTTCGGCATAGAGATCGTTCGGCATGGGACATCTTGTTCGGCAATTTAGTGTCCTTCGGCTTCGGCATTGCACCAACTCATGGTTCAAAGCTCACCCTGTTCGACCACATGATGTACTTTAGGGGGCAAAATGTTACCTGGAAATTCGACTAGGCAACTAGGATCGTTCGGCATTTCAGAGTTGCGCTCGGCATCAAAAGAGCGCTCGGTATTAAATACTGTTCGGCCAAGAGAGAACGTTCGGCATAGGGTCGTTCAAAGACTAAAGGCTACTCGGCCTCCCGAAGACGTTCGGCCAAAGCCATCGTTCGGCAAGCCTAGATGGTTCGGCATTCCAGCATGGTCCGGCACAGTATGTTCGGCACTATGTTCGTTCGGCCAAGACGTTGGTTCGGCCTTCAGTATCGTTCGGCACAGGTGCTTCCCACTGAAGCCAGCACGCTCGATCTCATCTCGTTCGGTTAAAGGGTAGTGTTTGGCTGGACAGGACCGTTCGGCCTATTCCTCCCACTCAACGAAGTGATCGTTTGGTACGACAGAGAGCGTTCAGCATTTCAATCGTTCGACCTGTTTGGCTCGGCACATAGGGTATGTCCTACTTGGACCAAGTTATACAGCCGCCTGGCCCACCAGGAAAGTCCAACCCACCTTCATCTATAAATAGAGGGGCAGGGGCACAGGAAAAAGGGATCAGATTTTAGAGAGCACTGGGGAGACTCTGCCACACTGAATCCTCATTCAAGACTTATTTCTTTTACCTTGCAATTGTATTCTAATACTTAAGAACGGATTGTATCTGTAATCAAGTATCAGGTGGAAAATAAAGATCAGCTTCAAAGTGGACGTAGGCCACTGCGCCGAACCACTATAAATTTGGTGTCCTTACTTCCCGCATTTTAATTTATGTTCTCTTCTCCTTTTCAGTTTATTTTCTTCATTATTCTCTCTACACAATCTTTCTAAGGGTATTAGTGACCAATTTTGGTGCTAACAAATCTAATTAAGAAAGTATGCAAAAAGTTAAAAAAAATAATGGCAAGAGGAAATAAATATTGTAGTTAATGGTTAATTAGTACTTCATCCCTAACTAACGTCAAAATTAACGCTAATATTAATAATAAAATTGGTCACGCAAGAAAATAAAGGGAAGAAAATAAAACTTAACATGAGTACAACGACGGTGGACCCCTTTATTGGGACCAGTCGACCGTTAGCGGTTGATCGGTGGGGGTATTACAGTCGACTAGTGGGTCTTATGGTGGCAAGATTGGACCTGGGCCCAACAGCTCGGATTTAATAAATAAAAATCAAACTGATGGAATTGATTTGCAGGCCTATAAATACACGCCCAACCCCTTACTTTTCTTCTAATATTTTCTGAATCAAAGAGCGAAGCTCTACTATTTTCTTTTCTCCATAAATTCTAGAAAATGTAGAAATTATAAAATAGTATAACATATATATATATATATATATATATATATGTGTGTGTGTGTGTGTGTGTGTCTGTGTAGAGAATAGTAGAAAATACAAGAGAAGAAGAAGAAGGGTTTAATCAATTCTGCAAAGGAAAGGTAAATCTAAATCCAAATATATGTTTAATTAAATTCTCTTATCAGATCTAAATTTCTAATACATATGTATATGCTTGCGTACCGATTCCATTAGGTATAAAAAAGGGTCAAAGAGAAATGATAGGGTTTAGATCTTGAGGTTTAGAAAGCTAAAAGGTGAGTGGAAAATTATATATGTAATGACCCGCCTCCTTGACTCTTAGAAATCGAACCTAATACATCCTTGGTATTCATGTGCTGCAAATCCAAGTGCCGGAGAGGTAGATTATCATGGAGTAAAGGAAAATGAAGATAGAGTAGAATCTTACACGTACGGAATAAAATATGTTATTTCACTATATATATATATATTTATAGTGGAAATTTTAAAAACATTTATCTTAATTAAACATGGACAATTATAGATATTAGTCCTTACAAATGCGAAATACAATAGTACACAACTGTGGTGTAAAAGAGGTAATAGTCTGCTGAAGAATCCTCTAACTCCATGCTTCGAGCTCTTTTAAATTTCTTTTAAATAAACCTAACTACTAGGCCGTCCGAAAAAAGAAGGCACACAAAGTTTAAGGAAAGGGAAATAAACTCTGGATCAGTCATGCGACTGGTGTGAGAAAATCAAAATATGGATATTTGAAAACAAGGGTATCACATAAGATCACACCACACATAAACACGGAAAAGGTTCTTACCTTTTGATAACTAAAATCTTTACGACGCAAAATCTACTAATATTATTTTTAATGACAATCTTTTGAAAATACTTTTCAAATAAACTTATGAATCTTAGCCGAAATTGTTACATTGATTAAATTCCAGCATACTAGCTACAAAGTAAATCCAAAGGCACTTATTGGAGAATGGATTTCCATACAATGGCTGGTAGGGAACTACCTTCATATAGTACATTTCCAGAGAGATGTACCGAGGATCAACAATCTTCGAAACCTCTACACCTGGCAAGACCGGCCTACGTGCAGACCCAACTTGGTAGCGGATATAACCGAATGTGACATCATCCCTATGACGCCCCACCCCGAGACCCACCTTAACAAAGAGAATTACTAGATGTCTGCTAATGCAGAGAATGGGCTGGTTAAGGATGACCATCATAGTCTTGCATTAGATAAGAGCTAAGTATGTCAATTTAGTATACATTTTTTTTCATTCCATCTTAAGAGTTCGACATACTTAATTCCAATCTAATACTCTACTATAGTGGCTACGGGATCAATTCAGAAACAAGATATAATAACCATAACAATCTAAAGTCACAGAACAGCAACATAGATAATATACATATACACATACACTTAATGTAATACAACATGTAACAAGTGGTATTCAACCACAATATGTATACATACATCCCAACAAGAGAATACATACATCATAAGGTTCCCAAACAAAATACTACTACATAAAACTATGCCATATCAAAAGTAGATGAAGAAGCCCAAAAGGTAAAGCTAGCATAGGCCCAAAAGCTAACCTTCAACTCGGTCTGACCCGAGTAATAAATACACGGGTTAGGCTAATTAGACCTTGATATTAGCAACAAATGAAGGGATATAAGTATATATGTAAAACATTCCATTAAATATAAAGGAATGACATAAGTAAAGTTGAATTTACACTTCCAAGGTTGAAGGTTTCATAAAGGTCCAAAGTTAACTTATGAATGGGTTTAACATGGCATAGATGTTTCACATTCAAGTGTTATACAATATAAGTGAATATAAGCAACCCCAAAAGCCATAAGTGAAATCATCGAAATCTCCAAAAATCATTTATGGAACTCGAATAAGAGTTCATAATCTCAATATTAAAATCAACATAAAACATATGTACATATAAGCCTTTCTCTACTCAAGGCTATAAATAAAATCATCATCTCAAATTGGTGAAATCGAAAGAAAAAACTCATAAAAATCCCCGGATTGGCCAAATCCCAGATGCATGCCGAAGCAATGCTTCACATGCCAAACTCAGACCAGTACTATACATATGATTTAGGTACCTATCCCAAATGACTGAAGTGTAAATCCCAAACGACTGAAGTCATAATCCCAGACGACCGAAGTCATAAATCCCAGATGACCCGAAGGTTTATAGTACTGATAATCCTAGAATGTGTCACAAACTCCCAGACAGGAACCTGAAAAGTGTTAACGTGCATCCCATACCACACGTTTGCACTTAACGGTTTACTAACTGCTAGTCAATGCTACATTAGAAAACAAAAATCATCATAAAACACTAATGCTCGGAAAACTCAGACTCGCCTCATCTCATCAGCAAGTAAAATGCTATAATGGTTTCTCATAGATCATACTACTAGAATAGGAGACTCGAACCACAAATCGCCAAATATTGGCCTTCCCAGATAATTCCTAAAGGTAGGAATTATAATCTCAAAAATTCGCCATAAATTGGCTAAATAACTCAGAAATCAATAACTCCGAATAGTTTCAATCGTACAAGTCCGGAATTAACCGATAAAGTAAACTCAGGTGTCCCATACCTACTAAACCTTTTAATTCTCTTTCTCATATGTCCGAAAAGTGTAAAAATAATGTATATCGTTTAAAAAAAACTTTTCTTGATAAAACGATATTTTAAAACAATTTTTCGCAACCATTTTGAAAGCAATTTATTGGAAATTCTCTTTACTATACGAAATAATGTAATTAAAATAATTTAAAATAACTTAATAATAATTAAAAAATAATTTGAAAATATTTTATAATAATGATTTCAAAAGCCAAATAATTTAGAAATTTTCCCAATTTTTTTTAGAAGAAATAGTGCTAGAAATCGAAGAAATACGAAGAAAATACTCTAAATCGATATTCAAATTCAAACCGAATTCAATTCAAATTTTTGAACTTCAATTTCCTCCAAAACTTGGCTAATCCATTGATGGATATTATATCCCATAATCATCATCAAAACACCTCAAAATTTGCATAAGAATTGGCCACAAAATCATAGCGAAAGACGACAAAGTGCTATGAAAAGTATAAAAACAATGGCCACAACCTCTCATACTTGGGCCAATAGCAGTCAACCCATGCCTTCAGGCCAGTTAACCGCCTGGCCGACCACTAGGTCGACTTGGAGGGTGCTGGGCCGACCTGCCTGTCTACCCAGGCTACCGACTCTTTTCTGGGTTGTTTTTCTGCCTCGTATTGATTTTCCAGAGCAAATTTAATATATCAGACGATGGAATTTATGGATGAAAATTGACAGGCACACGGTGTAACATCTAAACTACAATTCGAAAAAGATCCGGCAGCAAAATGAGGAAAAAACAAGAAGTAACAGCCACTCAAATTGGTAACTAGAAACAAGAAACGGTAAAGCAACAACAGAGAATGTAAACGTATACAAAAGCTTTTACAGAGCAGATTTTTTTTTGCAATAGCACTTAGTTCTACTAGCATTTGTGAGTATGATACTCACCTTGGCTATTTAGCAAAGTGCTGAGTGCAAGCAACGATATTTGGTGGAGAAAAGGAGCTCCGAGAACCTGTATAAGCCGAAAAAGGAACATGCACGATAAAAGAAAATTGTTGTAGACAATTATATCTCGATTCAAAGATTTTGATGAAATATTTTTGGTATTGGATGGAGATTAACTTTTTCTATTCTTGTTTTAGTGAGTTTCTTCCTTATTTAGCAGGAAAATAGAGAGCGAATTTGATTTAGTTGAGAGAGGCCATGAATTTGCTCTTGTTTTCTTTACTCTAAGTTTTAGTTTGAGAAGAAGGAAGATGAAGGAAAAGAGTACTACTGAATTTTTCTTTGCACCAAAAGTTTTCAGATTAAGGATTTTGGATTCAAACCTTACCCAAATAAGCCCAAGACTAAATATACTTGGGGAAATTCCTATGTTATATACACATTTAACCTATTTAATCAATTTATACACTAGTTTTCTCATTTTTAACCAAGTAAAATATCTACAACCAATTGCTTGCAATAAAATTGTTATTTTAACAATTAAAATTTATTCTAACAATAAAAAGCAATTTTTACAATTAAAACCTTATTTTTAACAATATTTTGCAATTTACACAATTTTATTACAAAACACTGTTTTAATTCAACAATTTGTACAAAAATTGCTCTCTTGTCAAATAAATTACAATAAATCATTTTAACTCCTATTAATCATCAAAATATTATTTTTAAACCACATTTCACTCTTTTATATCAATAAATACATAATTACTTCATATTTCTCCTTTTTAAAATCAATAAAAGATTAATATTGGCAATATTTTCCAATATTATTGTATTTACCCAAATAAATTGCAACTTGATTATTTTCTACTCAAATTCTCAAAATTAAGTTTTTAAAACTTCATTTTCATTACTTTAGATTTCGTTCAACAATTTAATGTTGAAATACATCACATAATTAATTTATTAGCTCCAAACCAATAAATACCCAATATTTCAATTTATTTAAACCAAATATTTATCCAATCAACATTTAATCCCATATTTATACCCAGATAAACAAAATAAAGTTCCAAACTTTATTTTTTCTCATTTATTTATTCCAAATAAACAATTTAAAATTTCCAATTGTATTTTAATTTACAATATTAACTTATAACTTCTGTTGTAATTTATTATATACACCTAATCTTCAAACTAGGGTTGTTACAAACTCCCTCATTAATAAAACTACGTCCTTCCAATTTCTAGAGAAGAGTTTGTATTCAACATATTAATTTCATCAATCAATGGAAGGATAGACAAGCACTAGATCAAAATTCCTCACTTTCTACTCAAGACGAAAGAAGGCCAAGATAAAATTGCTTGGTAAATTCATTGATTTTCCTATGTATAAATACTAGGATTTGCACTCCATTGAATTTCTTTGAGCAATACATCATGATTTCTAAAGTATCTCACTTTCAAAACAAAAACACAATGGGGTGCTACTCAAAAATCTATCGAAGGAGACTGATTTCATAAAAGTTTCTCAAATAGATTTAGGATTTAGCATCGCTTTATCCGAACTCCAACAACAAAATGGTGATTTTCCATATGTCACTACGGAAGGAGTCATACTGATACTAAGATAACAACCATTGAAGTAAGAAGACTCGATGAGAGATGGTTACTTCAAAGATCACCCTACTCAAACAACTGCAAAATGCTAGTCGTTGGACTATTGCACTAAGGCAAGACAATCACGAGGAACACAATAGATATAAAATTTAATTTAGAGTCAAATTTTATTATAGTTCGAAATTCATTATCTTCAAAACTATAATCTAAATTTTTATTTACAATCAAGCTTCTTAAAGTTCCAAAACTCATTGCCATTAAATTCAAAATCTCAATTTTCAGCACTTGAAAATTTTCCATACCCCTTCCTATAGTTCTTATAAAATGACAAACGGTTTCAAACCCATATTCCCCTTTATATTCCAAAATTAAATTTTTGAAAGAATTTTTATAATTTCATTTTAGCAATTTTTAAGATAAAATTTACTACACTTTATTTTCAAATACCCAAATTTTCATAACAAACTCCATCTTTAACATGTATAACTTATTTTAAAATATTTAGCAAACATTTATTCTTTAAACAAAGTATTATCTCATCATTTCAAAAAAAATAAAACATAACTATATTAAAACTCATTCACTTCAATTATCATAATGGCATTGCCTCGCCATTGATTCATAATAAATAACCCTATTGATTGGCTGCAGCTTTGACCAAATGATCAAAACCACCTCACCACTCATCCAATCCCATTTAGTTCAATGGCTGCATATGTCTTCTAAAGTAAACTTTAATTATAAAACCATTTTAATCTATTTCCAAATTAAATCTCATTAAAACTCAATTTATTGTGTCTGATTGTCTCATCACAGCATTTAGGAAATACCTACCGATAACGTTGGCCAAACGCGCTGACCGGAATTCTTAAAGCACTCGATGGACAACCCAACATAAAATCATTTCCTATAAAACAAATTTTTCATATTTAATTCTCAAAATGTTCTTTGTTTATCTCAAAACAAAAATCCAATTCCTCTTAGAAACATATCTTCAATTTTTGAAAAATTTGAAAATTCAGTTCATTACATATACCCAAAATCAAAAATACAAAAAGTGACTCATCAAGATATTCCCTGAATATACTCGATTCACTAGATTGAGGGAATATATTGGAGTGTTCGTCATTCCCAATGGTATAATGAACTACTCAGAAATTCATAATGGGTGCGGAACGCGGTAAAAGAACACTATCATCTGCAACTCGTAGCAAATGAAAATCGGTGTAGGGTCAAGCTGAAGAAAGACCCTAGCACCACCAATAGATCGAATAAGAAAACAACAAGATATAAAGGTAAGGGTAAAATATCTTCTCGAATGAGAAGAAGAACATAAATGGTAAATCATTACTTCAGGGGAAGCAATATTACTAAGCCTATAAATGAGTATCCAAAAAGATTATCTCAAAAGTGGTAAAAATGGCAGTATCAATTAAATTCCATGGATCAGCTCATTTCCTTAGTGGTCATCCTCGTGGAAGGATAATTGAAAGGCTAAGAAAAGGGAATGAGGTCAATACAATATTTGATTGCTAGATTGGGTGTCATACACGAACGGACTTACAAAAATCAACAAAGTCAAAATGACGGGAATTCGAGATATATCATCAACATTTCGATACTTAAGAGTGAATGCAAAGACTTCGAAATCATAATCAATATTCCGAAGACAAGACTTAACTAGCCAAATGAATTAGGATACTAAATATACGACCCTATAAATCACAGAATGTGGCTTGATAAAATGCAAGCCACTCCCTCTCAAATTACTCCAAACTCAAGATAGAAAATATAGAGCTAACACGCCTGCAAAAATAAGCTACAAGAAACAAATTCCAAAATTATTACGTCAAGTATTGCGAATCGCCTCAAAAGGATTCATAATCCTCAAGTAAGCAACAAGCCAGAACATCTAATAGCATTAACAAATTTCTTCGATACGGATAAATGCTAAGCACCCGTATCGAAGAGGATTCGAATAGAACGGCCATGAAATAGAATAGAACCTTCCAAAATGGTAGGAGGTATGCTTCGCGACTGAGATGCACTACCAGAAGCCCGAGCCACATTCAGATTCCCTGAACCTAAACTCTTCCTCTTCTTAAGAGATGCCGAAACTATATGTCCTTCCTTCTTGCAATAATGACACTTGGGGGTTTGAAGAATTATCTTGCTAGATGGTCTCTACAACCACAATTGAAGCAAGCCAACACTCTAACTGAAGGAGGTGTTGCACCGGAATGAGGACCGGAATTGCCTTGCTTCTTCTTCTTCTTAGGAGGAAATGTTTGGGATCTCTAAAAGGGAAATTTCTTCTTATCTGGGTTCGTTAGAACCTCCGCCTCATCACTACTATCTATTCTTTTTCGATGGCTTCGAGGCGAAGCGCCGAATCCGCAAGCTCCTCGAAGGAGAGCTTAAGATGAAGCATGAGCGACTTCTTCAAATACTTCTTATGTCCTGATACGAACTTAAGATTCTTCTTGTATAGAGTACTAATGAACTCGAGCCCATACTTGGATAGAGACTCGAAGGAGGATACATAATCTGACATAGAGTATTTTCCCTGCTTCAACTCGAAGAAGCAATGGGTGAGGAAAGCCTTCTCAGATTCTGGCATGAACTTACGCTCAAAACTATCTCGGAAATGCTGCCATGTAGGAGTAGACTCATCTATCTCAGCTATAAGGAGCTCGTACCAGTCTAGTGCCCATTCTTGCAGCATACTCGATGCCACATGAACACGGTGATGATTGGAAATCTCGATGCAAATGAAGATTCACTCGCATGTTAGGAGCCAAGCCTGGACCTCTAAAACTATCTCAAAGCCTTTGAATGGCTTACCTCTGAGACGGGTGAAGTCGCTACACATATGCACAAATGCGAATTTGCATGGAGGAGAGGGATGAGTAGGAGGCCAAGTGTTCCTAAGAAGCTCAAGAATCTGGTCGGTCGACATATAAACTCCTTTGGGACGAGACCACTGGACCGTCCTACCTTCGAAGTGCGACCTCTACCTCTTTAGCCATTTGCTGAAAGTTAAGATAAGTTAGGGCTACTCATAGGGATATATATTAGCAATTGGAATTTATTAAATAATTAATACTACAGAATTTAAAATTAACATTCCTAGACATATTCCTTTCTATCTACTCCCAAAGGACTCAAAAGATTAAGGACAAAGTTGGGTTCAACTACGATTTGGGGATGATGTTTACACTTGTATTATACTTGATGTATGGTAATCGTGTATACTGTTATGCGTCTATTACATTTTGTTCTAAATTCAGCTCTGATACCAAACTGTAACACCTTCCCCGAGACACACCTTAACAAAGAGAATTGCTAGGTAATTCCGTCTGCTAATGCGGAGAATAGGGCTGATTAAGGGCGACCATCATAGTCTTGCATTAGATAAGAACTAAGTATGTCGATTTGGTATTCATTTTTTCTTCATTTTACCTCAAAAGTTTGACATACTTAACTCCTATTTAATGCTCTACTATGGTGGCTACAGGATCAATTCAGAAATAAGATATAATAACAATAAAAATCTCAAGTCATAAAACAGCAACACATATAATATACATATAAACATACGCCAAATGTAATATAACATGTAATAAGTGGTATTCAACCACAATATATATATATATACATACATCCCAACAAAAGGATATATACATCAAAAGGTTCCCAAACAAAAGACTACTACACAAAAACTATGCCATATCTAAAGTCAATGAAGAAGCCCAAAAGGTAAAGCTGGCATAGGTCCAAAAGCTAACCTTTAACTCGGTCTGACCTGGGTAATAAATACACGAGTCGGGCTAACTAGAACTTGGTATTAGCAACAAATGAAGGGATATAAGTATATAAGTGAAACATTCCTTTAAATATATAGGAATGACATAAGTAAAGTTGAATTTATACTTCCAAAGGTGGAGATTTCATAAAGGTCCAAAGTTAAATTATGAATGGGTTTAACATGGCATAGATGTTTCACATTCAAGTTTTATACAATATAATTGAAAATAAGCAATCACAAAAGCCGTAAGTGAAATCATCGAATTCTCCAAAAATCAAATCACATGGAACTCAAATAAGAGTTCATAATCTCAATATTGAAATCACCATAAGACATATATATAGGCCTTTCTCTACTCAAGGCTATAAATAAAATCATCATCTCAAATTGGTGAAATCGAAATCAAAAACTCATTAAAATCCCAAGATTGGCCAAACTACAGATGCCTGCCGAAGCGATGCTGCACGTGCCAAACTCAGACTAGTACTATACATATGATTTAGGTACCTATCCTAGATGACCGAAGTCGTAAATCCCATATGATCGAAGTCGTAATCGTAGTAGACGACTGAAATTGTAAATCCCAGATGACCCGAAGGTCTATAGTATTGGTAATCCTAGAATGTGTCACAAACTCACAGATAGGGACGCGAAAAGAGTTAACGTGCATCCCATAACACACATTTTCATTTAATGTTTTACTAATCACTAGTCAATGCCATATTAGAAAACAAAAATCATCATAAAATTTCAAAGCTCGAAAAACTCAGACTCGCCTCATCTCATCGGCAAGTAAAACACTATAACGGGTTCTCATAGATCATACTCCTAGAATAGGAGATCTCGAGCCATAACTCACCAAATATTGGCCTTCCCAGATAATTACTAAAGATAGGAATTATAATCTCAAAAACTTTCCCAAAATTGGCTAAATAACTCGGAAATCAATAAACCCAAATAGTTTCGATGTACAAGTCCAGAATTAACCGATAAAGTAAACTCACGTATCCTATACCACGTGTTTTACTAAACCATTTAATTCTCTTTCTCATACGTTCGAAAAGTGTAAAAATAATGCATATTATTTAAAAAATACTTTTCTTGAGAAAATAGGATTTTAAAATAACTTTCCAAAACCGTTTTGAAAGCAATTTATCGAAAATTCTCCTTGTTATAGGAAATAATATATTTAAAATACTTTAAAATAATTTAATAATAATTTTAAAATAATTTTAAAATATTTTATAAAAATGATTTCAAAATGCAAATAATTTAGAAATTTTCCCAAAATTTGTTTAGAAGAAACAGTGCTTGAAATCGAAGAAATACGATGAAAATACTCTAAATGGTATTCAAATTCAAATCGAATTCAATTCAAATTTCTGGATTACAAATTCCACTAAAATTTGGCTTGCTAATCCATTGATGGATATCATAGCCTATAATCATCATCAAAACACCTCAAAATTTGCATAAGAATTGGCCACAAAATCATAGCAAAAGACGACAAAGTGCTACGAAAAGTATAAAAACAATGGCCACAACCTCTCGTACTTGGACCGACAACGGTCGACCTAGGCCTTCTGGCTGGTTGATCGCCTGGTTGACCACTAGGTCGACTGCTAGCTCGACCTGGAGGGTGCTGGGTTGACCTGCCTGTCGACACAGGCTACGGACTCTATTTTGGGTTGTTTTTCTACCTCATATTGATTTTCCAGAGCTAATTTAGCATATCAAATGATGAAATTTATGGATGAAAATTGACGTGCACGCTATTTAACATCTAAACTACACTTCAAAAAAGATTTGACAGCAAAATGAGGCAAAAACAAGAAGTAATGGCCACTCAAAGTGGCAACCAGAAATAAGAAACAGTAAAAGCAACAAAAAAGAATATAAACGCATACAGAAGCTTTTATAGAGCAGATTTCTTTGCAGTAGCACTTAGTTCTACTAGCATTTGTGAGTATGACACTAATCTTGGCGATTTCGCAAAGTTTTGAGTGGAAGCGACGATCTTTGGTGGAGATAAGGAGCTCTGAGAACCTGTATAAGCTGAAAAAGGAACATGCATAGCAAAAAATTGTTGTAGACAAATATATCTCGATTCAAAGATTTTGATCAAATCATTTTGGTACTGGGTGGATATTAACATTTTCTATTCTTGTTTTAGTGATTTTCTTCTTTATTCATCAGCAAAATAGAGTGCGAATTTGATTTAGTTGAGAGAGGCCATGAATTTGCTCTTATTTTCTTTACTGTAAGTTTTAGTTCGAGAAGAAGGAAGATGAGGGAAAAGAGTATGTACTAAATGTTTTCTCTGCACCAGAAGTTTCCAGATTAAGGGTTTTGGATTCAAACCTTACCCAAATAAGCCCAAGACCAAATATACTTAGGGAAATTCCTATGTTATATACATATTTAACCTATTTAATCAATTTATACACCAGTTTTCTCATTTTTAACCAAATAAAATATCTACAACCAATTATTTGCAGCAAAATTGTTATTTTAACAAATAAAATTTATTTTAACAACTAAAAGCTATTTTTACAAATAAAACCTAATTTTTAATAATATTTTTCAATTTACACTATTTTATTACAAAACACTATTTTAAATTCAACAATTTGTGTAAAAATTGTTCTCTTGTCAACTAAATTACAATAAATCATTTTAACTCCTTTTAATCATCAAAATATTATTTTTAAACCAAATTTCACTCTTTTATATTAATAAATACATAATTACTTCATATTTCTCCTTTTTAAAATCAATAAAAGAATAATGTTGGCAATATTTTCCATTGTTGTTGTATTTACCCAAATAAAATTGCAATTTGATTATTTTCTACTTAAATCTTCAAAATAATTTTTTAAAACTTCATTTTCATTAGTTTAGATTTATTTAAACTATTTGAAGTTTAAATACATCACCTAATTAATTTATTAGCTCCAAACTAACAAATACACAATATTTTAATTTATTCAAACCAAATACCTATCTAATCAACATTAATCCCATATTTATACCCAGATAAGTAAATAAAGTTCCAAACTTTATTTTTATCATTTATTTACAAAATTCATTGTTTATTCCAAATAAACAATTTAAAATTTCCAATTATATTTTAATTTACAATATTAAATTATAACTTCCATTATAATTTAATATGTACAGGTAATTCCAAACCAGGGTTGTTATAAACCCGGGCGTAAATGACTTAACCGAGAGTTCTCTTAACATACACAGCATACTCAACATATATAGAGTAATCTAGAAAGGATATGACTATACCCTAATGGTTACGAACCACATAGCCTTATGGTATGCCTTGTTTAAGCCATTTCTGGGTGATGAGGCCGTAGGTAACGATTTTCTTTCACATAGCACATTCCATTTTAAATGCCACATTGCTAATTCCATCACACACCGTTGACTCCCACAAAGGTACAACCTCTGAGCTCATATGTCTCAAAGAAAGGTGTTAAATATATGAGAGTTACTTCCTACACCACCAAATAGATGTACGTTCGTAAAAGTCAATGTACGTATATGTTGGAAATGCAATGTTAGAAATTCATCCCTACAAGTTGTTCAGGAACAGGACAAACCAAAAGAACTCTCCTACCACATTCTATCGGGGATCATCCTTAGGATTGCAACGAGTAGCCCTTGCATCAAAAATCAAACGAAGATACTATTGCCACATATATATGATATGAGATATTCCCCTCACCCCTCAAGGGTCAGTGACAAGTAGCCTTCAATCCATTTATTATCATTCCACATCTTCACTTCGAATACGTAAATTGGTCCAAAGTGGTTTTCGAATAAGAATCACTCAAATTAGACCCTGGTTCCTTCGAACCAATCTTCGATAAAAAGATATTAAATAAATAGATGCTTATAATTTGATTAATTGCTTTCTATTTACCAAAAATATCTTTTGGAGATATATATATATATATATATATATATATATATATATATCTTTAAAACATTTCTTTTCAATATATACGGAGTCATTAAACCTCTCTTTAACTTTGGAAATACCAAATCATTTTCATAAGTTATATTGCAAAACCTTTTTGAGTTAAAAAAGGTCGATAGAAATTATACTAATTCTACTCAACATCAATTTCCATATTCAACCATTACTATTTATCGAATATTGGTGAAATCACCTTTTAAAGTCATACGGATAGTGCGGGTTCCTTCCTCAAAATTTAGTACCAACTGTAAGAAGAATATCTCTATACAATCAAACTTGCATTAAGTTAAATTCGAAAAATTGAATCTTTTATACTTCCCTCGTTTTCGACATTTTGACATTATCTATTCCTCGCCCAGGAATGAGGCCAAGTAAGCTAGGGCATTGGTTACTTCTGACCATCTTCTTAATTCAAGCACCTTAAATCCAGATCATGAGTAGAAAAATCCAGTCTACTCATCGGCTTTTAGAGCCAAGATTAAATCACTTGATTTTACCAGCTTTTCTTTAATTCATTTATTTAATTGTAAAATCTCAAATTGTTTTAAACACTTATTTATTTATTTTAAAACATTTATAAAAGATTTGAGAAAGAATTCTTAAGTTTAAAGCCACATTTCAAATGTTATTAAAAAACTCTGCAATAAGTGCTCCTAATAATGCTTTTAAGGCTTATTTGATCAAAACAACTTTTTGATCATTTAGAAATCCATTTTTATGAATTGAATCTCCATTAAAGAATTTTAAAAGATTTAAAGAATTTATTCCATATTTTTAAATAATTAAAAATATCATTTATAAAGAATTTGTGGCTTTGGTTTCCGAACTGCCAAAGCGCGAATGTTGTGAAAACTTGATTTGCTCATATTTCAAAATCTACCAAACAAAATCTCAATCATTTTCTATTTTTAGAAAACTATGATTATAAGAGTTTGGAAAATTCTTATTACAAATAATTCGACTTTGAATCCATCGTTTAAATGGATTAAACTTTCAACGACACGAAATTGCGAACTACCGTCACGCGACGCGCCTATTTTTGACTCAATTTTCATAACTTGTCAAAACTTCACCAAATTGGATTTTAGTATTTATAAAACATTTATAAACTATTTTAAAGAGGTTTAACAATCTTATGTAAACCATTTTATTTATTAAAGGAAAGCAATTTCATTTTTGATATTCGATGTGTATTAAACATGAATCCTTTCAACATTAAAATAAACATATAATCAACATCCAAACCGGATCATCAAAGCATTGTAAACATCCATAGCAATCATAACACATGATCATATGATATATATAGAGTTTCCCACCTTTATTGGTTTCCAACTTTACGAAAATTCGCTATAGCTTCCTTAGGATCAAATCAAAGCCTACAGAATCGAGCCCGAGACCTGTGAAAAGCCACAACCAGAGCTTGTAAGCGGAGGTAGGCTCGACCAAGCATGGATATGGGTTAGCCATGAGTTTGTATGAAGATGTGGGGTGATTTGGCTTTGGTTTGGAAGTGGATTGACATGGTATATACATATGTATATCTTTTACTTTTTTTGGAATATTTTGCCATAGCTTTGCTATATATTTTCTAGGCATGGAAGGCAATAAAGGGGAGCTCTTGGATTTTTAAGAAGAAGGAGGAAAAAGAAGAGAATTGTGTGAATGAACGTGTAAATGCATGTGGGTATTATAGGTTTTTCATACCTTAACCCTTAATCAAAGTGGAAAATATCTCCACCTTCATCTCTAGCCATGAATTCCACCCCCATCACTCTCTATGTGCTCGGCCCATGTGTATGTAAAGTGAGGTGATGTTTACTTTTGACTTTAGTAAAATATCATAGATATTTTGTAAATAATATCATGATATTATGTATTTATGTTTTGTATATATGTGTATTTTTATGTATATGTGTGCATGTGACATGTATGTTCATGTATATGTAGATGCACAAGAGAAGTAACAATGTTGCAATAACTTTGAACAACTTCTGTTTGCTAAACTGTTGAAAATCGAGAAGCCGATTGTCGGTCACATATTTTCTTCTTAGTTAACATATATATATTTTAAAAGGAAATTTGAAAACTAATTTTTTATGATTTTTAAATAATTAAAATGATCGTATTTGATTTATAAAACCATATAAATTAATATTAAATAATTGTTTACAAAAAGTGCTATTATATCGATAAAACGATGTCAATTTTCCTTATAATTTCAAGTTATATATATATATATATATATCTTCATAAACTTTTCTAAATGATTTATTATTACTTAATAACTAATTAAAATGAATTATTATCATTTAAAAACAATTACTTAAATATTTAAATAATTATTAAATCATGAAATCTCAATTTAAATTCATAAACTAATTATTAAATATGATGCCATTATTAATGATATCATAAATACATTTTATTTTCAAAAATAAAATAAATAATTTTATTTCATACTCATGTTTAAACATATAAATAAGTGTATGGATCTAACTTTGTGCGTGACTTTTTATAATTATAAAGCTGATTATTGATAAAATGTTATTCTTTCATTTTATCAATATTTTTCCATAGTATATATTTTCGTAAATACTTATTAAAAATAGGATTACCAATATTATTTTTGTCCAAGACAACATAATCTATATTAGAAAAACATATATTTGAATATTTTAAAAATAAATATAATTTATCAAATAAATAAATCTAAAGGTCGTTATATACCTCCCCTCTTAAAAGGATTTCATCTTCGAACTTACAACGCAAAACCCAAATATAATTTATCAAATATAATTTATCAAATATAATTCTTCCTTCAACATAAGGTAGCTAGGGTTGGTTCCATGGAATATGACTAAGCCCAATTGGTACTTCCTGCATTACTTCACCTTTTAATATTTCTTCGAGTCCTTCAACCTCCCATAGGTTTTGAAATACTTGAGCTTCTACCTTAGATATTTCCTTATTATCTTCTTACATTTCATCCCAGTTGATGTAAGAATTGGATGATTCTTCTCGCCAAATAACATGTCTCCTTCTATTTTGCAAATCACATTGTTGTCTACGCTACTATGTTCTGATATTATGGTTTCTAGGTCCTCCCTGGGTTCATTTTCCTCCTCCATATGCTTGCATTCCTCCTCTATAGGCTCTAATTCTGCTATGGATTCCAATTGAGAACTAGCCGGATCTGTTATCCATATTCCTTTGAAGGCTTGTGTAGACTTATTATCACTACATATAACGATCATTCTTGGAGTAGCGGTTGGGATGAGAATTCCCGCCATGAGGTGCCTGTCTTCATCCCTTTTGGTTTATGAGATACACTCCCTATCAATCATAGGCCAAACATTGCTCGGTGACTACTTCGATGTTCCTTCCTCATTACTTGAGAGGATAATGAGATTATTCTTTTCACCCCAATTTGCTCACGATGCCTCACCCTTGGAATACATTCTTCCATATGATTTCTACAAATATAAACGCATCTGCTTAGATATAGGAACTAAACATTTTACTTACTCTAACTAAATTTAATGTCAAGTTATTAATATCTTATTTACTTATGCATATCCTAATATAAATCAGCTTTAACTATAACCTTTTTTTAGAGAAAGGATTTTCCAAGAACTTGGGGTTATTTTCCCCGAAACCAATTTTGAAAAAAAATTGAGATTTTTATCGAAATGTTTTATCTCCTTCAAAATCCTTTTGAAATCCTTTCCAAAAAAACATTTCAAATACTATTTCAATCTTTGTAAAACTCTTTTTCAAAAATTCAGACCTTCTATATATTCCTAGACTCATCTAGTTTTCATTCATTATTAATCCTTTCAGTGTCATTATAAACATCTTATAGTCAAGTTATGAAATTCTAATCACACAAAGTTTATACTTAGTTTTACCTAACCTGATTTTAATCATCCAATACTAGACTTTTCAAAGATACTATTTTTATCTAAAATGTAATCCTAGGTAAAATTATCCATCTACTAATCTTTTCAAAACAAAATTTTATTATCATTAACAAATATATGCTCTTATATAATATACTCTCAAATCATTCTACGCTGTTACTAACCCTATCTCTAATGAATCACTCATTCTAGGGTATTAATTACCCTATCTATCATGAGTTTTACCATACCAAAGCCTAGGAGTTCGCTTAACCTAAGCTTTGATACCAAATATAAGGACTTGCCTCCTCAACCCTTAGAAATCGACACTAATACATTCTTGGTATTCACATGCCACAAGTCTAAGTGCTAGAGAGGCGAATTATCATGGAGTAAAAGAAAATAAAGACAGAACAGAATCTTCCATGAATGGAATAACATATATTATTTCAATATATATAACTTTACAATGGAAACATTAACTACATTTGTCAGAGTTAAACATGGACAATGATAAATATCTATCCTTACAAATGCGGAATACAATAGTACACAAATGTGGTGAAAAAGAGGTAATAGTCTAATAAAGAATCTTCTAACTCCGTGCTTCGAGCTCTTTAAATTTCTTCCAAACTAAACCTGATTACTAGGCTGCCCGAAAAAATAGAGCAGCCAAAGTTTAAGGAAAGGGAAATAAACTCCGGTTCGGTCAAGGGTCTGGTGTGAGAAACTCAAAATACAGATATTTTAAAACAAGGGTATCTCATTAGACCACGCTGCACATAAACAAAGAAAGAGTTTTTACCTTATGATAACCAAAATCTGTACTATGCAAAATCTGGTAATATTATTTTTAATGACATTCTTTTGAAAATACTTCTCAAAAAAACTTATGAATCTTAGCTCAAATTGTTACATTGATTAAATTTCAGCATACTAGCTACAAAGTACGTTCTACAGTCAAATTTAAAGGAACTTATTGGAGAATGGATTTCCATACAATGGTAGGTAAGGAACTACCTTCAATACAGTAAATCTCTAGAAGGATGTATCGAGGATCAAAAACTTTTGAAACCTCTACACCAGGAAAGATTGAACTACCTATAGACCAGACTTAATGGTGGATAGAACCAAATATGACATCATCCCAATCGTACCGACCTATATGAGAGCTCTCTTAGAATACATAACATACTCAACATATATAGAGTAATATAGAAAGATGATGACCATACCTTAATGGTTGCGAACCATATAGCCTCACGACATGCCCTATTTAAACCAATTTCGGGTGATGAGGACCGAGGTAACGATTACGTTTCATATAGCATATTCTACTTTATATGCCACATTGCCAATTCCATCACACACTACTGATTCTTAAAAATGTACAATCTCTGAGCTCACACATCTTAGAGAATGGTATTAGTATAGGAGAGTTACTTCCTACCCTACCAAATAGATGTACGTTCGTAAAAATCAAAGTATGTATCTGTTGGAAGTGAAATGTCAGACATTCGTCCATACAAATTGTCCAAGAATAGGACAAACCAAAGGAACAGTCATACTA
Source organism: Allium cepa (assembly GCA_030765085.1). Classification (NCBI taxonomy): domain Eukaryota; kingdom Viridiplantae; phylum Streptophyta; class Magnoliopsida; order Asparagales; family Amaryllidaceae; genus Allium; species Allium cepa. Next base: position 541,615,862 of record CM060940.1, on the reverse strand, counting down.
CATCCTGTCTGGGATCATCCTTAGGAATAGTGGCGAGCAGCCCTTGCGTCGAAGATCAAATAAAGGTACTACTGCCACATACACATGTTATGGGAAATCCCTCCTTTCCCCCGAGAGTCAATAACAAGCAGCCTTCATTCCATTTATTATCATTCCAAGTCTTCACTTCGAATACGTAAACTGGTTCAAAGTGGTTTTCAGATAAGAATCACTTAAATCCGACCTTGTTTCCTTCGAACCAATCTTCGATAAAAAGATATTAAGTAAACAAGTGCTTATCATTTGATTAATTAATTTCTTTTTATCAAAAATATCTTCTAGATGTGCGTGTGTGCGTATCTTTTAAACATTTATTTCTTGTATATACAGATTCATTAAACCTCTCTTTAAATTTGGAAATACCAAATCAATTTTATAAGTCATATTGCAAAACCTTTTCGAGTTAAAAAAGGTCGATAGAAATTATACTAATTCTACTCAACGTCAATTTTTGTATTCAACCCATCGAATAACGGTGAAATTTCCATTTAAATTCACAAGGATAGTATAGACTCTCTCCTCATAATTTCATACCAAATGTAAACATATTATCTTTATACAATTCAAGTTGTATTAATTTAAATTTGAAAAATGGAATACTTTATACTTGCTTCGTTTTCGACATTTTGACCTTTCTATTACTCGTCAAGAAAAGAGGCCAGGTGAGCCAAGGTACTCTTTTCTCTTGAACATATCCTTAGTTCAAGCACACATCTGGATTTCATGAATAGAAATATCCAATCTACGCATCGGCTTTAAGTGCCAAGATTAAATCACTTGATTTTAACAGCTTTTCTTTAAATGATTTATTTAAACCTTTTAGAATAAATTATAAAACCCTCAAATCATCTTAAAAATACTTATTTATTTATTTGAAAAACATTTATAAAAGATTTGGAGAACAATACTTAAGTTTCAAGCCAGTACTTCAAAAGTTATTAAAAACCGCACCAAAAAGTGCAACGAATAGCGCCGTGAATAGTGCTTTTAAGTTTTATTTGATCTAAACAACTTTGTATCATTTTGGCAATCCATTTTTATAGCTCAAATCTTTTTCAAAATATTTTAAAATATTTATAGAATATAATCCATATTTTTAAAGAGTTAAACATATCACTTATAAAGAATTTGTCGCTTTGCTTTCCGAACTGTCAAAGAGCGACTATTTTGAAAACTCGATTTGCTCATATTTTCAAAATCTACTAAAAAATCTGGATCATATTCTTTTGGTTGAAAATTATGATTATGAGAGCTCGATAAATTCTTACTAAAAAGAATTCCAACTTTGAATCCATCGTTAAATGGTATAACATTCTACGGTGCGAAATCGCGAACTACCGTCACGAGAGGCGCTTATTTTTTACTTAATTTTCATAACTTGTCAAAACTTCTCCAAATTATATTTTAGTGTTTATTAGACATTTACAAACCATTTTAAACCATTTTAACTTATCATGTACACCATTTCATTTATTAAAGGAAAGTGATTTCCTTTGTGATATTCGACGTGTATTAAATGCGAATCATTTCAACATCATATAATCGACATCAAAACTTGATGATCCAAGCATAGTGAACACTCATAGCAACCATATCACACACACAAACACACACATAGTTTCTCACCTTTACCTGTTTCGAACTTTACCAAAATTCGTTATAGCTTCACTACGATCGAATCAAAGCCTACGGAATTTAGCCCAGGACCTTTGGAAAGCCAAGGCCTAAGCTCGCAAGTGGAGATAGGCTCAGCCAAGCATGTGTATGGGTGTGGCTCTGAGTTTGAGTGGAGATATGGAGTGATTTGGCTTTGATTTTGAAGTCGATCGACATGGTTTTACATGTGTATATATTTTACTTTATTTTTGAATTTTTTACCATAGCTTTGCTAGATTTTTTCTAAGCATAGAAGCCACTAAAGAGGAGCTTTTAAGGATTTAAGAAGGAGGATAAAGAGAATTATGTGAATGAATGTGTAAATGTAGGTGGATATTTATAGATTTTTCAAGCCTTAACCCTTAAGAAAAGTGGAAAATATCTCCACCATCATCTTTAGCCATGAATTCCACCCCTATCACCCTCTATGTGCTCAGCCCATGTGCGTGTAAGGTGAGGTGATGTTTTCTTTTGAATTTGGTAAGATATCTTTGATATTTTATGAGTAATATCATGATATTGTTCTAATATGTATTCATGTTTTGTATATATGTGTATTTATATGTACATGTGTGCATGCGACAAATATGTGCATGTGTATGTAGGTGCATAAGAGAAATAACAACGTTTCAACAACTTTGAACAACTTCCGTTCCATAAACCGTTGAAAATTGGGAATTCCCGATCACATTTTCCTCTTATTTAACATACATATATTTTTTAAAATTTAAAATCTAATTTCTTATCATTTATAACCAACTAAATGATAATATTTGATTTATAAACAATATAAATTAATATAGACAATTTTTTACAAAAAGTGCGATTATATTGATAAAGCGATATCAATTTTTCTTATCATTTCAAGTCAAATATATGTCTTTTTAAAAAAATTATAAATGATTTATTATCACTTCGTAACCAACTAAAATGAATTATTATCATTTAGAAACAATTATTTGAATAGTTAAATAATTATCAAATCATTAAATTTCAGCTTAAATTCATAAACCAATTATTAAATTTGTTGCCATTTTGATTATATCATAAATACATTTTATTTCCAAAATTAAAATAAATAATATTATTTCATATTATTATTTAAATGGATAAATAAGTGTATGTATATAACTCCATGTGTGACTTTTGATAATTACTGAGCTGTTAATTGATAAAATGATTTTCGGTCATTTTATCGATATTTTTCTACAATATATATGTATATAAATACTTGTTCAAAATAATATTACCAATATTGTTTATTATTCAAGACAATATAGTCTATGTTAAAGAAGTTATATTTGAATATTTTAAAAATAAATATAATTTATCAAAGTGATAAATTTATCATTCTTGTTATAATATATTTCTATATAGTATTGGATTTATTTCATTGTAATTTATTCCTTGTATTCTTTAATATAATTATTTTGGAGTTTAGGCTTAAATTAAATGCATAATGAAATTAATACTCAGGCCTACCTATTTTACGAACTGTCAACTTGAATTACGTTGCGTATATTTGAATTTGGAAAGTTAGAGTGTAATAATAGTCCCTTAATCAACAATATTGTATAGAAATTCTAGATTTGTGGGTTAAATGACATATGTTGATAAAATTGAATTAGAAGTTATTATAAAATTTATTAGGATTTAAGTATTGTTTTAATTCATTGGAATGAAGAGTAGTGCAATGTAAATTCCTATAAATTATTCAACTTTATAATTTTGAATAAAAGCGTATCATTTGAAGTGACAAGAAATATGCTTAAAAGAAAGAGATATAAAAAATAAGGATATTTTACCATATTTGGTACCATTTATTTCAATAAAAAAATAGATAATTCCTTGTAATTCCAAACAAAAAGCCAATCCCTTTTTTGATAAGTTATAGAAATTTACAGTGTTGCCATCTTATTCTAGGGAAGGTGTAATTCCAACGCATTAAAATGCAGAAATCCCTAAGTATGAACTAAAGAGTTTTAAGTAGTAATAATAAAAACAGTCTAATAGTAAGAGTGTATGCAATCAAGACAAGTTAGAATTAAGTAACAAGCAATGAAATGTAGGTAAAGCAATAAAACGAGTAAGTAAGAAAGTAGTAACCAAAGGAAGATAGTAAAGGTTAAAAGGAACAGAAAACCAGATTTAATAAAATAAAGGGAAAGTATGCAATAAATGGTAATTAAATCTTTCAAGTTAAAATAAGTGGTAAATGACATTATATTAACATTAACGAGACAAAATGTCGGTTATGTAAAAATAACTAAACATTAACAATTGAACATTGGAGGCATAGTGTGTGTGTGTGTATCTATTTGTGTGCAGCCTCAAGTATGTATTTATGGTGGGTGTGAACCATTGAATTTAGTTAATAGCTTAGATTAAATAAGAGTGACATAGTCACTAAATGGTTGGGAATGCAAGATCAGTAGTGTAACACAGCAGAAGTTTGCCTATCGTAAGACGCTACTAGTAGATGTGTGTATATTATACTAATATGGGACATATCCAAATGTAGGACCTATGTGATTATACGTTGGCGTATAGGTGAAGCGAATATACTAGTAGGAAGGTTCATCTAAGTCGAATTATCAAAGGGCAAGTAAAGTTTGTTTCAACCTTTGGGGTTACTTTTAAGTAACTAAGTAGGCATTTCCTCGATTGCTTAGGCAATATAAATGGGATGGTGAGCAAGGCTCGACATTTTTGAAAGTGAGACTGGTACCATACATGAGGAGTATGAGCTGTTTTCATAGGTCTAGGACGTGAGCGTTCAGCAGAAGGACCAGGGTTACGACAAAGCGGACTTCACCTCCTACTAGTGTAGATCCCATTTAGGATATACACCACTTCATAGCAGTTTGTTAGTTTGTTTGTTATTAGGAGGCAAGGCTAGATAACCCTTTTGTAAAGGACTTTCAAAAAAAAGTAGAATATGGCTAAACATTTATGATACCATTATTAGGCACCACGGGAGTTCGATGGGAGATGCACGATGACGAGGCATGCTACTGTGTTGATGATGAATCCTAGCGAAGTGCTAGGTTTTGGATACTTGCAGGGAAAGTATCTTATCCAAAGGGGGATTGTGGCATGGGACTTATCATACACGTATGTGAAGTTAAGATGACTAAATTAAAATAATAGACATGACATGTAACGAAAGGCAGCTGGCATAAACTAGTGTTATTGATAAAGTGTATAATTTACTAGTCGCTAGAATATCATTCTAACCCCTTCCTCATTACAACACACATGATAGTTTTAGAACGATATGTCTTGGTACAAAGCGGGAATAATTGAAAGATGGTTTTCTTATACATGCTCGATACTGACAAGGACACTAAAGATTAAATGTGTCAACTTTTTGTCACTAATTATATGGTTTATTATACTTTACTATTACGCTGTCAGTTTATATCGCAAGTGTTGTAATATAGATTTATTATTTCTAGGATACCAAACATCAATGATCCATACTTTGGTGGACTTGAGTTTTCCATTTAGCAAAATTCAATTCCATTTGAGCGTAGGTTATTACATTTGGTATTAGAGCTTAGGTTAGTTGATCTTAAGAATTAGGATAGGTTGAGAGAACGCTTTTGTATTTCTACTAGAATTTTATATATTACAAACGAAACCATATAATTATAACTTTAGAATTAGTTACAACCATATTATGAAAAGATGGATAATGTGACTATGGGTTGGAACGATAGATGAAGTTGAAGATATACTCCTATCTCGATTACCCCAAGGGAAATAGATTGTATTGGAAGGTGTTGGCTTAAAAAGCTTATGAACATGACATATAGAAGAGTCCCTGAAGCTGGTTAGTACATGACTCCCTTATAGGGCACTAATTACTTTATGGTTATAGATCCATGCAGAATTGTCGATTGAGATGCATATAACGACGCGAAATTTTTAACATTTCAAATGGGAATATTTTATTTATTTATATATTCTAATTTGACTCAAATTTAATAAATAATAAGAAAATCAATTGTCAATAAAATGATTTGATTTTATTGACTTATTTTGAATGAATTTATATGATTTTCCATATTTTCTTAATTTGGAAATGTTTAAATTATCAAATGATGTTTTATGCGGTAAATATTGGTGTTTTCAAATGATGTGTTTTGCGGTAAGTATTGGTATTTTTGAAATTTCACAAAATAAGATAACCAGTGTATTTTATTATTGTTTTGTGATCGTGTCATATTGTTTTGCATGATCATATTTTTATTTCTGTCGTTCACATTCATAAGCGAACGTGATATTGTATAGAGAAGTGCTAGATAATTAAAATTATAATAACCCCTAGCCCTCTTTCTCTTCCTTATTATTCTCTTTTCCTCTTTCTCACTTTCATTTTCAATTACAATGAACATTTTAACCTAGCCTTCCCTTCAAAATTTCAATATCTGGAGCTAGAAGCCACAATAAATCATGAAACCAGTTCCATTGAACTAGTGTGTGTATTAACTTCGAATCCATGTAAGTTTGGTTGAGTGTGACATTATTTGGGGATGGTCGACGTGAAGAGCCATGACTAGGGTTTTCGATTAATGGATATTTAGGCAGAGGTGGCCATGGCGTTGGTTTCATCATTTTTCTTATGTGAAGGAGCGTCCGAGGCCGAAGTTTGGTCGAGTGCGATGGTGCCTTGCGTGTTGCGAGATGTGAGCATCATCAGACCACGTTAGGGAAGGAGAAACCAAGCTTGAAGTGATTGGGTCAGGGAGGGAGTTTTCGTGAAGTGGAGTCCATTGGTGGAAGCCATTTGTCGATCGATGGAGTGTAGCTCCGGTAATGTGGAGGAGATGTAGGGTTGTTAGGTTTATGATGCATCCGTGTATAGGGAGAGAATTGGGTTTGGGGAAGAAAGGATTTAAGGGTAATTAATTTAGATTAATTATCTAATTAATTGATCTCAAATCTTATAAAAGCGATATCTTCTACACACGATGTCCAATGGAGAAATGGTCTTTTTCGTTGAGCCCGTAGAAGCGCTATCTACATATTGGAGTTGATTTCATCAAGTTTGGAGCAAGTGGAATTTTGAGCTAAAATCAAATGTCATTCGATTTTAGATCGAATGGGAACGCGTAAAGTTGGAATTTTGTGATTTAACTCACCTTTAGATGGATTATATGATATATGGTAGATATGAATTATTGTATTATGCTTGAATGATTCCAGTGTTTAGTTTGGTTAAATTCCCTCTTTAAAAACAATTTGCATTTAAAATGAAATACATGGGATTTTGTGGAGGAATCTGGATTCCTCACCATTGCTGATTTTTATTTAAGTTATATACTTATTATATAAATTATTGAATGTCCAAGTTTGGCGGTTTGGCCATAGTGGATGTAACATTGATATATGTTAATAGTTGAACTATTTTAGTCGTAAATCTATGGAAGCATTTGTTAAGTGTTATGGTAGCTCTAAGCCTCATTATAGTATTTTAAAATACTATTAATATTGTTTGATATATAAATGGTTTGAATTGAAGAAGGATTTTAAATATGAGCTTTGGAATTTTCTGTAGCACTTTATTTAGAAATAGTTTTTGAACTTTTCTATTTAGAAATATTTTAAAAGCATTTTGCGAAGTATTAATTCTATTGAAAAGTTATTGTAATAGTGAATGCTTATTCTAAAGGAAAATAAAGGGAAATTTATCTTTTGTAATAAAGTAATTTTGTTTTAATAGATGAAGGCAATATTTTGGAATAAATATTGGTGACTACGTTTTATCTAAAATGTTATATGAAAAGAGAGATTTATAAAATGGTATTTTATAAATAAAATAATAGATTTATAAATGTTATTTTATAAAAAGGGGAATGATATCATTTTGGTAAATTGGAATAATAAATCATAGTTGTGAATTTATAGTAATATATGGAATGATCGTTTTGTGGGATGTATTTTGTCCGATCTTGAGATCAAAGATTTTTGATAAGTATATGAGATTTAAAATCAAGAGATTTATAAAAGAAATTTTGTAAATAGAAAGGAGTTTTATAAATATAAGGGAAATTTATAAAAGGAGTTTTACAAATATAACAGAGATTTATAAAAGGAGTTTTACAAATATAAAGGAGATTTGTAAATGGAGTTTTATAAATATAAAGAGATAGATTTATAAAAGGATTTTTATAATTATAAAGGAGATTTTCTTTTTCCATTTTGTATTTTCTTTCCTATTTATTCTATTTCTTCATTCTTGTTTATGCCGAGAGTTCATCTAAGTGACATGCATGGTACAAAGTTCATAGTACAGAAATTTTTTTGATTTATCTATTATACTGTCTCTACTCAAATAAAATTCACAATATCTTTAAAATTGGATAAAAGGAGTTTTATAAATATAAAGAGATTCGGAGAAGGAGTTTTATAAAAGGAAACAGAATTTGATTTCTATAAATGATCATTTTTAATTATGGTGGTATGGAAAGTATTCTTTGCATACTTAATAATAAATTCCATGGTAGGGAAAGTTGTCCCTATCCTGAGGATTAAGAATGTATGTCGAGGTAAGGATAGTATGCTAAATTATCCAACTACATTGTTCATTAAGGGATAGTACAAGTTTAAAATCAAAAAGTGGTGATAAGTATATTTAGTCTAATCTCTAGTTTGATTGTTTGCTTTTTGATAGTTAAATTACCAACTATCAAACCTTAATAAATTTTGAAATTATTGAATGTTCAGAGAGCCCGAGATCGAATAAGTATAAGTTATCCATAAACCACTTCGAACTAGCACAAGCATTCGAATTTGAGACATCTTGAAGATGATGGAAATCGAAGACTGAATTCTATGAAGTGCAAGAGCTACTTGTTACTAATCCTAAGGATAATTCCAAAGAGGATGTAGTAGAATAGTGCCTTTGGTTTCTTCATGTCCTAAACAACTTGTAGTTGTGAATGCTGTCATTGCATTATTGATTGGAGAGCGGTGTTAGCATTACAGGTAGGGTTGTTAAAATTTTACCAGACCCTTTAACCCGACCCTTTTAATTCAATTTTAAAAGGGTTGGATCAAAGGCTAATCCAACCATTTTTGAATTGGGTCAATACCCAGTTAGCTCGCTAAAAACATGACGAACCCGTTTGACCCGCAAACTCCAAAACCCTAATTTCATTTCTTTTTTTTCTCGTTTCCTAAAAAAATGAAGACGGTGACTCTCTCTCCCTAAATTCCTAATCGGTCTCACTTACTCGATTTCTCTCTCTCGATTCTTTAAATCTTGCACGATTTAGCTTTCAAAGATAAAAGCTCCAATCAATCAAAGGAATGATATTTCTGTTTGAAAATTATTGGTATAAAAAACCACGAATGCTGCCAAGAAACAAAAATTAGTTTGAGAAGTAAAAAACCAAAGATTTGGTTGGTCAATTGGAAGAAGGAAAGGAGATTACAGAGTTATCTGAAGTTAGGTTGGAAGAGGATAATGTAATTGTTTTGGGCAATATTTTTTTTAGGGATTGGAGGACAAAAATTGTAAACCGAAAATACTAGTTCATCCGGCAGAAATTGTATAGGGCAACTACGGCACCAAACTCAGCCGTTTAATTTTTACCTCTATCGATAATTATTACGTAACTATTTTTTATTTCTTTTTGTATGCATTTAAGACTATATTATTAGATAAATAAATGCAGTTAACAGTATGTTCCGTGATGAACATAAAAATACCTAAAATAAAAATACCTTTTAACCCAATGAATCTTAGGTGGAACTATATAGGTGTAAAGAGCTGTTTAATCTTCCAAGTAAAGATGAATCTTATACGTGGTATATCTCTGATTGTCATCTATGGAATAATTGGTATAAGCAGACATAATGTAATGAAGCATAAATGAGATAGTACAAACCTACAATATGTAAAAATGAGTTTATTAGTTTAATATTGGGTGAGTGCTTCAATAGTAGTTTTGATTATCACAGTTGTGTTTCTGCTTTAGTAGCGTTGTATTATCTCAAGAATTTAATTTTTCAATATATTTCAACAATTTACCTAAACTATTATTTTTTGACCTGTAGTAATTTAAAGTCATTTTTCTGTAGATTGCAACCCAAAATCTATTGCCAGAACTAGTTGGAAAAAGCCTAACATTGAAACTCCATAGATAAGTATCAGATGCCTTTGTTTTTTAAATTTGGAAAGTATGCAGGCTGGGCTCAGAATGTGCTTTTCATCATTGAGTTGCCTTCCCAGAAAGCTATTGTCGATGGTGTTAAAGGAATAAAGTCAAACTTACAGATTCACATTTTTCTGCAATAGTTCATATAATTTACAGATTCACGAAAACCAAACTTACATGTGGTTTGAGCAACCCATACTTTGAGCTGTTACTCTCTCTGTATCATTTATGTACACATACGTATACATGATAAATGTGTTTCTCAAAAATGTCTGCTTTAATAAATCAATAGGCATTTGTTTCTCAAAAACTGAGAATGGTATGATGTGACTTTGTGAGTCAAAACATGGACAGCCTAACCAATATCAGGACACGCTAATAATAGTGAGTTTCACCAGAGTTTCATTTTAATAGAGGATCCTCTTTTTTTTCTCTATACAGGCATTAGTTTTCTGATGAGCTATAGTTTTCAATGGCCTGCTTAGCGTTTGTTTTTTAAGAATCATGGAATATTGTTTTTCACACATTAGAACATGGTTACAAATTAATGATCTATTCCTGGTAATAGAAGAAATGTGCATGTTAGGAAATTGTACAAATTGGGTACCGGGTGAGCTGTAATTTGCAAATAAAGCAATTTGAGTTGATAGATCGTATGCTTCAGTTGTGGAATTTTGCTCTAAGTTTGGCTGTGTAATTATTGAATAAAGTCTGTCTCTTTTTTTTCCAAGGTTTTATTCAACACTACGCAGTTATTCGTTTAGCAGTGCATAAAACTGTCAAAACCTTAGCAAGAAGACTGTGTTGCGGGAACTGGTGCACAACACGATAACAACGTGAGTCCCAACTTTAACTGTTAAAGATATTTGATTGTTTATTACAACACAGTGCATTTCTTTAAATATTGAATATGTGGAAAATTCTGAACTTTAAAAAAGAAAAGAAAAATGAATATATAGGCAATCAGAAGTCTGTTCATCATGATTAGAAGTTTCAATACCGTGCCAACTATAAAATTAACAACTCTATCTTTTGGAGTTGACAAATGAGAGCAAATTTAGTAAAACTATACACATTACTATCAACTACTTTTTTTTTGCCTGCTCCATGGTTATCTTTAATGTTGCTATAGCAGTTTAGACTCTTTTCAAATCTAGAAGTTTTTAAACGATGCATAAAAAGTTTTGTGTATTTTTTGTACAATATGAATATTGGTGAAGATGATACCCAAACAAGAGACATGGTAGTATTGGAGGTTGATCTTGATTCGGTGGGTAGTTCCGTTGGAAGTAAACGAAAAAGAAATACATATTCTGATGTTTGGAAATATTTTGAAAAACATGAAACCATTGAAGGTGAAAAACGTACATGTTTTTATAAAAAGTGTAAACGGAAATATATATGTGGTGATAAGTACGGGACTAATAATTTGAGAAGACATGTAAAGAAATGTTATGATCAAAATGTGGAAGACATCCGTAGAGGAAATTTTAGTCAAACAAAGTATAGAGAGTTAATGACTAAAGCAATTATTCGGCATAACTTACCGTTTAATTTTGTTTAATATGAAAGTATCCACGAATTGGTTTCTTATTTAAATGATGAAGTGATACATTTATCAAGAAACACTTCGCGTTTTGATGTTATAAAACTTTATGAGAATGAGAAAGTTAAACTTGAAGATTTTTTGAATTCATGTAGTGGGAGAATGAGTATTACTTCAGATTTATGGACATCAATCAATACGGATGGATACATGAGTTTGACAGCACATTTTATTAATAATGAATGGAATTTGCAAAAAAGATTGCTTAATTTTTGTTTATTGCCACCTCGTCATTCGAGTTCGGCCATAGTTGGGAAGATATCAAGTTTGTTACTTAGTTGGGGAATAGTTGATAAAATATTTTCATGTACATTGGATAACGCATCTCAATTATAGACGATCATTAGTTGCGGATGGCCAATATTTACATGTTAGATGTGCGGCGCATATTTTGAATTTAATAGGTCAAGACAGTTTAAAATCCATTACTACTTGTTTGAGCAACATACGAGAAAGCATAAAATATATCAGAGGCTCTCAATCTAGAAAAAAAAGTTTTGTTGAGTGCATATGCAGTCTTTCTTTGGATAAAACTAGGAAGGGATTACGTCAGGATGTTCCCACGAGAAGGAACTCCACGTTTATTATGCTTAAAAGTGCAATACACTATGAACAAGCTCTTTATCGCTTGAAACATGTGGATTCTAGTTATACTTATTGTCCATCATTTGAAGAATAGGAGAAAGCAAAGAAAATTACACGTTTTTTGGAAGTTTTCTATAATGCCACATGCTTGTTTTCGGGAAAAAATTATCCAACCGCCAATTTGTTTTTTCCAGAAATTGTCATGGTTCATTTAACTTTAAAAAAGACTTTGAATGGTGATGATTTTATGTCTTCCATGGCACGCGATATGTTTAAAAAAATTGATAAATATTGGAAAGAGTTTAGTGTGTTTCTTTCGATTACTTATATTTTTGATCCACGTTACAGAGTAAATTTTGTCCGATTTTCTTATGAAAGGCTATATGGAAATACCATATAATTTGAAAAGGTAAAAAAAAATTGGAAGAATTGTTCTTTGAATATTCAAGGAAAGTGCAAGAAGAGTCGCCTATTGAAACAAATGCTACAAAAGACACGGAAACTTCACATTCATTTATGGGTCCTTATTCACAAGAACGTGAAGATATGTTGGAACAATTTGATTCTTATCAAGATTCGAAATTTGTTGGCAATTCTACTAGATCGGAACTTTATTCATATTTAAGTGATGGGCTGATTGATCGAAAAATAGAGTTTGACATACTCTCATATTGGAAATCACAACAATTTCAGTATCCTATTTTATCTCTTATGGCAAAAGATATATTGGCTGTGCCGATAACTACCGTGGCCTCAGAAAGTGCTTTTAGCATTGGTGGTAGAGTACTCGACGACTATCGTAGTTCACTAAAAGAGGATGTTGTTGGAGCATTGTTATGTACGAGAGATTGGTTGTATGGTGGTACGATTATGCAAACATTCGAAGATCTTACCGAAGATATTACAAAGTTTCATTCTCAAGAAGAGGATGCATTAATCCATGGTGTGAGGTACTTTCTTATTTAAAATGTTTTAACTCCATACCTATATTATGCAAAAAAATTCCTACATATAACTTTAATCAGTGGTCACAATAATACTGATATGAAGCATAATCCTTAGAGCGACCGCACCAATGAATCAATAACTAAAACAATTGGCAACTATACTGACAATTGTTAATAATCCTTAATGTCAAAGTTGTTCATAAGCTTTTGGAACAAAAAATTACACTCTGAATAGTGCAGATATTAAGAAGATAAGGGTACCTTAAGATATTTAACTGGTAATTGGGACTCCTATAACTGTAAGATCTGCAGAATTAAACTTTTATTCTGACAATTTGCACTAAAATACACTTTAGTCTTCATTTGATTAATATATAACCCTGCAACATGACCCATGTGCTGTGTAATCTTCATATAGTGATGCATTCGCTAGATGGCTATCTGACTATCTACTGCCAATAATATGTTGCTGTATTGATATTCTAAAGCAGATAGAGTTGCATTGTCATTTTTCCTTGTTTTGTTCCAGTTTTTCAATTTTTTCTTTATTCTTCCAAGTTTAATCATGAACTATTCTAAAGGCAAATCTCTTCAAATTATTGTATTGTCAGCACGGAGACTAAGGGCAAATCTCTTTAGCAAATAGAAGATTGAGCTCATACTAATTGAGTAGAGGTATGTCCGCTGCCACTCTTGCATTTTCATTTATAATATTTTTGCAAGTAACTACAGTAAAATTACAATCAGTTGTTTCACCATTAAACAAGTCGGTGCAGAAGGTAATAGCTTCAGTAACGATATTTTCAGTGGATTCTGAAGCATTAATTTTTTATTAACTAATTGTGTAGTTTTAAAGCCTGTGGAGTATTCTGCAAATGTGAAGCGAAAGAATTTGGTAGGTTTTTCACCTTGAGGGTGCCATCTATATTTATTCTTCTACAGACTTTGCACAAATTTCATGTGAATAAGATTGTTTAATTTTTGCACTCCATCCCTATAATTTTGTTTGTGGTAACTCTCTGTTGAATCCTGAATGAGCAGTTAATATAAAGCTAAACAGTTGATTTTGGATTATTGCATAATGTGATTAAGTTGATTTTGGATTTCTGCCAACTTTTGATTGCCTTATTTACTGCCTTCATTTTCCGCATAAAGCTAAATTGTTAGCTTCCAACAAATTGCTTTTGGAAATTATATTCAACTATTTCCTTATAAGATGCCTGCATACTCCCAGCACTGTCATATCTAAAGGGTTTTTGTTTGAACAAAGCCTTAGATGTTTGGATTTCCAATATAATCAGAGAATGATCTCTTTTTGAGTGATTGTCAAAATGCACTGTATGATTTATGCTATTTCTTGTATTTTGGGGTTGCAGGACTTCAGAAATGGGAAGATCGACACTGAATTCATACCTAAACATGAGGCAGAATTGGCTGTTGTGAGTACAATGCACATTTAAAGCTTTCCATATTCTTGTCTAACTGTTAATTATATTTGAGAAGAATATGTAATTTGGTGTGTTATTAGCTTCAACTGATGTTAGTTTTTATTATGTGTTGCAATATTAAACATTTTCATGTTCCAAATGTGTTTTACGTGGGCAGTTTTATGTATGTGTACAGTTTTGTTTATGTAGTTCTATGTGTACAGTTTTGTTTATGCAGTTCTATGTATGCAGCTTTTATTATGTGTGCAGTTTTGTGTATGTAGTTTTTATTATGTGTGTAGTTTTATGCATGCATTTTTATTATATTTAGGATGTTTTATGTATGCAGTTTCATAACATTTTTGTATGTAGTTTCAAATTTTGGATGGGTTAAATGGGTTGATCCGTATATGAATAGGGTCGGGTCAGTTGACCCTTTTAATAAATATATTAAAAAATGGGCCGGGTCAAAAAACGGGTCGGGTCAATTTTGACCCGACCCATTATGACCCGACCCGACCCATTTGACGGGCCTAATTACAGGTGGGATTTTCTAAAAGGATAAAACATAGCCTCAAGCCTTACAACTACTAATGACTAAAAAAGAGGATATGCTTCAAGGCTATATGGTTTGCTACCATTAGGGTATGGTAATCACTTGTATTTATATCGATATTTTCAGATTACGTATACTTTTGGCCATAGAAATTGTTTTTCAAAGACAACTAGGATGATGACATATTCGGTACTATTCGAGAAGGGGTAGGCTGTTCCTAATTCGAAAAGGGTCCATGTAAAGCCCTTGGTACATTTTTCTAGAGGTGTACTAAGATAGGTAGTACTCCAATAGCCTTGTCATTGTTGGAATCCATTCTCCAATACATGCCTTATGGATTTAATGTATACTAAATATGTAGGAATGTGAGATGCAAACGTTCCAACTATGTTACATATTTATTTTATATCCTTCACATTATTATAATATCACTGGATTTTCTAATAAAAATGGTTTGGTTATCATAAGGTAAAATCCATCTGTGTTTATGTGCGGCGGGGTCTTACGGGCTTCCTTTATTTCTAAAAGTTTTTACAACATTAAAAATCAATATGATTTGAGTTTCTCACACTGGTTTTGCTAGACTGATCATCCGTATGTTATTTTCGTATAATAATGTCTAAGTGTGAAAATAATCATAATCAAGTAGCTATGATGCTCGTGAGCATACATTACAACAATACTAGGTATATGATCAAAAACTGGTAAGGCGTGTTTGCTAATTGTGTAGGATTCCATGAAGGTGCCCTTAGTACTTCGAGAACGGTCCTCTTAAACCAGGATTAGAGATATCCTTCCAAAGCAGCATACATCCCTAAGGATGTAGCGTAGGAAAAACAAAGCTAGTCCTACTAAGGCCAAGTGCATAGCCCTATGCTATGCATGCATAACATATGTAATTGACGTCTAGGTAGAGCCGACTACACCCTATGGGTTTTCCAACCCAACTCGCTATGCCTCATATCTCTGGATTTAGTCATTACCACTTATGAGGCTACGCACGACATTCCAGCTTACACACTTCCGTCAAAATAAAACATGGAATCCCATATGGATTCCCATACCCAACGGGTCTTGGAACCATACATGAATTCCAACATCTCAATATATCACGAAACTCCTCCAAAGAACAGTATATGTTTCAGAGTAGTTATGATTTTTGAGTCATCTCTTATGAATACAATTGTTCGCTTCCATAGCGCTCCAAAAACCAATCGTCAATTTTTCGAAATGCTCAATTTATGTTCTTTAGAAAATAATAAGACGATACAAAAGAATGGGGATCACCCCTAACTGCTTAAGTGGACGGATTTTCTCTTCATTTGTCTTAGAAGAACAAAATTAGTTTATGCATACAGTATAGCACCACCGACGGTAACTGTACTATATAATTCCCATATCTCACCTAGACATTTCCAGATTTAAAATCCTTTGGTTTTAGTAGAGAATATTTCTGTACTACCTAAATTAAGAAGGATTACATATTTAGGCCAAGATTTGATAGCCGGTAATTTACCTATCAAATAAACAAGCATTCAAACAATGATTTCATTTCTATGGAAATCACTAAGCCTCTTAGATCAATCTTCCATTAACTTAAAATCGTCTTTCAAATACTTATTAAAATATTCATATACTTATCTTGTCGGTATAAGTATATTGACAAACCATTTGTTTCAAAATACTTGAAACGTTTAAAAATAGATATGGAAAGCACGGTTCCATATGAATCATGGATTGCAGTATACTAAATGATTACATCACTATCCCAACGAATCCACTGTGAAATGTAGGGAATCCCTACACCTTGAATTATGCCTTGAAAATCAACCATTTCTTTTTAAAATCTCTTTATTCATAAATATCTCAAAATCTTTTTATAAAGCTTATTATAATTTTCCAAGTTTAATTAAGAAAAACACACTTTACAAATCTCAAACCATTTATAAAACTTCCTCTTTTAGATCTCTAAAACCCATTTATATATCCCCTTAAAATCTCTAGAACCTTCTATAAACCATCTTATAAATCTCTGAAAATCATTTATAATCTCTTTATAAATTTCAATCACTTATAAATTACTTTTCTACATTTTTGAAATCATTTATAAATCCATAAAATCATTTATAAAACTCCTTTTATAAATGTATAACCCATTTCTTAAACTTGTTTATAAATATCTAACCATTTATAAAACTATTTCAGCTTGTAAATAATCTTCCCTTAAATCTTCAAACCATTTTATAAACTCCCTTTATAAAATCCAAGTCCATTTATAAAACTTTATCTATAAATCTAGATCATTTATAAATAAATAATAATATTTTATTATAATATTATTATATATTAATAATGATTAATAATAAACACTATAAATAAATAATATTTGTTAATTGTAAAACATCTTGAAATAACAATTAATAATTTCAAAGACGTTATTAAATAAACAATAATATTTAATCTTCACCATTATTATAAATAATAGTAATAATTGATTTCCAAAACATCATTAGTAAATCCTTATTATTAATTTCAAGCTATATTAATTATTCAAAAATTTAACTTTCAACGTGTTAATATAAATAAATGATTGTAAATCAATATTAATATAAATAAATATCTTTAAACAATATTGATATAAATAACTTTAAAATAATATTAATATAAATAATTAATCTTTAACAATATTAAATATAACTAAATGACTTTTTTTAAGCAATGTCAAATATAATAAATGACTTTTTAAAACAATGTTGAACATCAATTGCATAACTTAGAAAAAATTAGGTAAATACGTCGGAATAAAATAGAAATTAAATCCTATAAAACAAAAAGAAACCCAATTCCAAATTTAAAATCATTTCCTATTTCGAAACCCATTTCCAACTCAATTGACAATTTATAGTATTTTTAGAATACTAATTGAGGTTAATAGTCAACAAACGTTTAACCAACATTGATACTGATTTTTTATAACCACTGAATTTTAGTTGAACATACAACATTATCATAAACCATAGTGTCCACAATTAGGCTCACGTTCAGTATCATATAATGGGGATATTATTGAAATCAATTAATAATAGCTAGAAATCCCGTTAGATCCCTCCAACCTTCCCCCCTACATCATAGTTTCATATATATATATATATATATATATATATATATATATATATCAACACACACACATACACACACACACACATATATATGTCTGTGTATGTAAGTAATATCAACAGTAGTGAGGAATCCTGTTGGATCCCTCCAACCTATTTCCCTACATTGCAAACAATATATAATTATATAACATGGATCTTCCAATATTAGACGGGTATATATAAAAGTTGATCCGCTCTAGGGGCGGGAATATGTCCAAACCAACTAATAAAATTAGTAAACCATCCAATCAATAATTTTTATCCACTAAAAATATTACTGTTTAGCCAAAAACGTGAGTTTAACTCACTGAAATTTCTATTGTCGCCGAGGCGTTTTGGTTTGGAACAAAAATTGAACAAATATTCAATTTTGACCAAAATTCCTACTAGCTTCAAACTATTCCAATCAACCTCCATAGCGTAGATTTTGCTGATACGAGCATAATGCAACTTTTCATGCTTGAATTCGACCTAGTAAGAAAATTTTATGCAATTATAAACATTTGATTTTATTATATAATTAATTACATGTAACAAACCAATTTTTCGACGACCGAAAATTGACATCAATACGTCCACTATATCGAATGCCAAACAGTCGAATGCCGGAAAAACAAACCGTTAGGGTTTAAAGAAGAAGAAGAAGATAGAAGAAGAAAAGAGAACAATAACGGTATCTCACATATCGCAGTGGAACAACATATAATAGATAAATGGATATCTTTAAAACAAAGGACTATATTAGTTATTACATTACATCACATTACATTATCAGAGTGCTACAACAACAAAACAGCAGAAAAGAATATGACATATACTAGTGATACGCTTCGCCATAGACCTTGCTCCTGATTTCCACAGCATCTCTTTTCTGACTTCGCTCCAGAATAATGATAACCTGACTCTAGGCTGCCCCTGTGAAAATTATGGGCACACAGAGTTTAGAAAGGGAACAATAACTCCAGGTCAGTCGTGGGACTGGTGTGGGATCTTAAAAACAGTTACTTTCACAAAGAAAATAAAAGAAATCCGCTATGCTTTTTTTTGAAAATGAAACTACCGTAAGGCCTCCCGCCACACACACAATGAAAACGCAGAATTGGAGGAGATTTCTTCTTATGATAGTCAAAAATGCTTAATACATAGAAATCTTTTTAATATTATCATTAGTGCATAGTGTGGAAAACATTTCGAAAGTATAATATTAATCTTGGCCAGCATACAACCATTATTGTATGCCTACTATAGCTACCATGTTCAACACCAGGTTACCGCCACATTCCACGGCAGTTTATACAACTAAAACCGTACAGGGCGCTTATTGTTTCTTTGGATTTCCAACAAATGGTCAGGCTAAGGAACTTCCTACTGCCACATGGGTACGACCCTGGAGGGACGTCCCGAGAACCTACCCGGATCTCTGCCAACACAAGACCGGGTTACCTCTGTAACTAGGTAACTACTACTCGAGTATGCCATCCCCCGATCCTTTGGAAACTTTATCTGAGGATCCTCAACCACAAAGCAACAACCATAAAGTATAATAAATTTGCGGCGACAACATAGGTTAAGTATCTGGGCTCCATCCATGACACCACCCTTTTCCAGAAGGAAATGACATACACTAAAGGGTGCGACCCTCATAACTTTGCCGCATCTTTCCTGTTTTGACCATTTCCGAGGTGTGAGGTCCGATAAGGTCTCGTCCACAAAGCTACACTTTTCAAAAATTCATGCTTTGATCAACAAATGATCAGCTGCACTTCGTATGTAACTTTACCAAATTGGGAATGCATTACTAGTAACAATCAACTACATAACCTCTAAGCTCGTACGTCTCAGAGAAGGGTGTTAAGCTAAGAGAATAAAATCTCCGCCACCAACAGAAATGTATTTGATTGAAACTAGCTTTACAATTCAAAGTGTAACGTCAGACGCACATCCATACAAGTCCGTTCCGAGATCGAATGGAACCGAAGGCACTTCAAAGAAGCCCTTGCAAATCCGAATATTCACAAATCACATTCAGAATCCCCATCACAAAGGTGATAAAATCTCTATACCGGAGCAACCCGGTGCAAAGACATTCGACAAGTAATCTTTTCGCTTTCGAAAATACCTGGTCTTCAACACCGTCTTCAAACGTAATCCTATTTCGTTGTATCGTTATTCGGAATGGGTTTTACGACACAAAGTCCTCTCTTGGCTAATCCGAATAACGAGCGCTTATTTTAAAAATAAGTGTTACATTCAGATTTCAACAAATCACAACAATTTTCACTTTGATCGTTTAAACAAAACATTTATCACAATCAAAAAGGTTCGATGTGGTTTTCGGATATCCACTCGGAAACCGACCTTCAGTCGCATCGAAATTCAAATGCCGTTTTAAAGGCAAATATTGATAGTCTGTTATTTAACTATCAAATCAATATTCACAACAATTATCAGATTTAAATAATTTTCCCCAATTATTTATTTTCAAAATATCTTCGCAAGATCTATTTCACACTTCAACCATTTGAAAACAAATTTCAAATTACTTTCCACATTTCAATACTTTGAAAACAAATTTCAAATCATTTTTCCTTACACGGAACACATTTCCAAATATTTATTTATTTCCACTGAAAATCTGCCGAGTTCAAATGCTTTAAAATAATTTAAATTACTTATCCAAATATATGTACTTGAAACACTTTATTTAAAACATTAGTTATAAGGATATTATATTAAAATCTCATATAAAAATTCAAGTCCAAACTAATTTTTAAAATAAAATTAGTAGATAGGGTATAACTAATTAAATATCCATTTTCTAAAACAAATAACAATTAAAACTTTAAATAATCACTTCTATAATAAATTAAAATATATCTTTACTTTAAAGATTTTCAAAATAATCCAAGTAAATAATTTGCCCAAAATAATCTTTCCTTAAAACCATCTTCACAACTTCAATTTCATATTTATAGACTATATTGAAAACATACTCGGCTTTCCACGGAAAGTACACCTTCCATTCTAAAATGGTTCATTCAAATCAATTTATAAATCTTTCGGGATTTATTTTAAATTTACGTTTCAATCCGTAAATTCCTTTCCACGCTTTTAAAAATAAAACAAATAAAAACAAATTTCCCTTTCCTTTATAAATTCCCACTGTGAATTTAAACTTCTAAATATCCATTGATATATGATTTTCAAATCGGTTTCCAAATATTCACTTTCAACACCAAATCAATTCTCAAATTGATTTCCAAATTTATTTCAATTACTACATCCAATTCCAAATTGATTTCCAATCAATTTTCATATTGATTTCCCAAGGGTTTTATTTTTAAAACACCAAATTAATTTTCAAATTAAATTTCTAAATTTATTTCAACACCAAATCGATTTTCATGCAAACACTAAATTAATTTTCATATCGATTCCCCAAAGATTTATTCTTTTAACACCAAATCAATTTTCGAATTTATTTTTAAAATAAATTCCTTTATCCTTTCCAAATTATTTAAAAATCATTTTTTTAAATAAATTCTTCACCTTTTGAATATTATTACTTGAAATCCACTTATTAAACTTTTCCCATATTTTGGAATTGTATTCAATAGGATTTCACTATAGATTTTCTATTTAAATTTAAAAAAAATCTAATTTTATTTATTTCTGGTATCTTACGATACCAAAAAATATATTTGGCAAAATTTTAGCCTTCAACGATTTCAATCACAACATAATCACACACAGATTTTAAATAAAACAACACATAATATTGAAACAAATTCAAATATTTGAGGAATCCTGTTGGATCCCTCCAACCTGTTTTTCCTACATCCACAGATGTTAGCACAACAATTAAGTACCAATTTCACTTTGAGGTGGAATATCATTGTATATGGAATTTATAAAATATCATCCGCTATTATGCTGCACATAGGATCTCATCCGCTATATAATGCGGGAAATCAATCACCCAATATATACTATATACTACTATATAAATAATATCATCCAGTGAATAAATGATTATAAATCAATCATCCAAGCACACATTTAATCAATTTTAAATCTAACTTTTCAAAATTTAAATCAGAACAATATTTGATTGAGTGAGAAGATCTCACCTTTAATAATGCATGCAATCCATCCCCATTCTGACTTGTTTCCTTTACGGTTTTGACCTTGTATAAACAAATCACGATTTATTAATATTTGAATTAATCGAACAATTAGTTACCCTTTAATTAACTAACAATTTAACTTAAATTGATAATTTCCCTTTTTTTAAATCTTTTAATAACTATAATAAATTATATAAGTTAATCGAACAATTAAATCACCAAATCCATTATTTTCAAACAAACCAGTAGATCTAAAATGTGTATATATATTTACTTTTATTTTTATTTTTGAAACTTCATATATACTTATAAAATAGTCTACATAGATTTAAAAATCTATTTTCGTATAAACTCAATAACATTTAAAATCCCTAAGTTTTCTTTTCTTATTCACATGTATTTTCTATTTAATGAAGCAATAACTAATAAATTAAATATAAAAGTTTTAAACTTACTTAATTAAAATGTTTTAAAATAGAATTTACTTCAATTCTTATAGGAACCCAAAATTAGAATAACCGCACTCAAGGACGAACTCGATGCCACTCGACACCCCAAACTTCCAATTCACCTTGGGACGATACCGCGGTTCCCCTCCTCCCCGTGCCCAGATAATCACGACACAGCAATTACATGACCAAATTCCAATTCGCGATGCCCTACACCCACCATTCCAAATCGCCTCGCAACATCATCGCCTGAGACAAACCCCCCTACGACGTCGCACTTTGCGCACCTCACCATGCTACTGACACGCCCAAGCGGCCACTACGAATTAGGGTTCATTGAATTCCCAAACAGCACGCAGTACTACGTGCGTGATTCTCCTCCAAACTCGTCGCGATGAACTTAGATTGAAGAAAAGTGAAAGAGAGGAAGACCAAATTCGATTAATACTTTGTTCGTTCGAATGAAAGCGAAGGGGTTGCCATTGATTTGATTTTTGAACGAGCTTGACTGGTTTAGAACGAGAAGGGGGGATTTCGAACTTTGAGTTCTGTACTGAATCGCAATTTTAGCAACGACCAGGGTTTTTATTTTCTTTTCTTTTGATTTTCTAATTGTAATTGGAAAAGAAGAGATGTGCTCTGCTTTTAAAAAGAAGGGATGGGATGTTGGCGTGTTGAAGAAGGGATAGCTATAGTGATTTGAAAAAAAATTCCGATTGGAAAGAATTTCAGCTGAAGGCAATTTAACTGGTCAAACAATATATTATATTTGAATTTAAATTTAAATCGACTCGATTTACGTAGCCTAAAATATCAACCTCCTATCGAGGCATGCCGCTAGGCTTTTATAATGTTATACCCCCATTCCGAATGCAATGGAAAAGGTTTCGAGCCCTAACTCGATCGTATAGAGAAGATAACTTTTTTGAACCAGTTATTAAATTAAATTTCGATATAATTTTCAGCGCGTTTGCCTATCGTACGGCTAAACGACAACTCTGAATGCTACAAAAATTGAAATTCGATAATAATACAATATTTCGGATCCAATGGAACTGGTTTTGTCGAATTCCGAGACTGTGCCTTGGAAGGCTATTTTCAAATATCGATTTAAACGATAAAATTTCAAAACGAAACAAGACATTTCCAAATCCAATTCTGAAGCTTCCATTATCTTCAGTATTATCAATATGGATTTTCTAAACCTTTAAAATATTTTTAACAAGCTTAAAACTGAAGATTCAAATTTTTACCCAACTTCAATAAATTCAATTCAATAATTTAATTGCCAATTCATATTTATATTTGAAATTCAAGTTAAACTAACTTCCAAATATTTAAAATCAATTAAATAGTTCAATTTCAAATGTTCAAATTTCTGGGTCGTCACATCCTTCCCCCCTTAAAAGAATTTTGTCCCGAAATTACTAGTTAGGAAGAATGATCCTTAACCCGTTTACTATTTACCCAAACCAAAATAGTTTTTTTCAACTTTCCAAAACAGATCCTTTTTATTTAAGACCCATCATTTCTTCAACTAACTCTCTAAATTCAATCATAATTTTCCAAACAACCTTGTTTACTAAACCAATTCAAATTTAAATTTAAATTCAATTTTTTAAATTTCAAAAATTTCTCAAAAATTTTCTAACTCCCTAAATTTTCAAAAAAATTCGCCAGCGTCTCCTTTGCACAGCTAGCTCGATACGACTACAAAATGGCACCACATGCCCCTCGATTTCAAAAAGAACAAAATGCCAAGTGGCTAAACAAGAAAATCACCAAATTCCATACTGAAATTTAAATACATACCTTTGGTCAAGCAATTCAAATTTATCTTCGAAATCAAAATCACTATTCCATTTCCTTTAATACACATGTGTATCCTACTAGCCGTAATATCCAATTACAACATTCAAATATCATTTTGCACATTTCATTACAAAATTCCAATACTTAATTCTTATACCATTTTTACTTTACTATTAAAGTTACATATCCAATTTCATTCAATCTCACATTTCTAATTTTACTTGAATTTAATTTTCAGTTTCAATTCTATTTGGATTCAATTTATCTTTTGAATCTCGAATTTTATCGATTATCTTTCATTCACAACTAATTCATATCATTATTTAAATTAGTTTCATTTACTAATTCATTACAAATTCCAATTCATTTTATCTCAAACCAATTTTTTTCTTATTTCCACCTTTATTATCTTTAGTTCACTTCGAACTAATTTTACAACTTCATTTTATTTCAAACAATTCAAATTGGTTTTCAATATTCAGTTTCAATTCCAGTTTTATTCTTTTGTTCATTCCCAAAAATTTATTTTCAATTTAATATTTTGGTTTATAACCACTTATATTAAACCGGATTTCGAATTCCATATGAATTTACTTTACTTTTATTTATAAATATTGAATTCAATTCTTTTATCTTCCATTAGTTTCACTTACTCATTTATTTCCATACTTTGCTTTGTTCATCACAAATCCAATTCAATTTCAATTCTATTTATTTACAAATTTGAAATGAATTTCAACATTCAATTTCACCTTCTTGTACTTGCAATTGAAAATTTATTTATTCATTCACAATTTATTTTCCATCTTAATAATTTTATTCCAATCATTTTAGTCTATTAGACTTCTAAAATTCACCTTTATTCAAATTAACTCAAGTTAATTTCAGTTAAATCTGAATTTCTTAAGTTTTCAAACTTATTATTCCATAACTATTTTATTCAACATTCCCGAGTCTTTTCAACCTTTCAAAAACCATTTTTGAAAGCAATTCAAATTATACTTTGAATTTCAAAAATCCAAACCAGTTTTGCAAACAACTTTCATTTAAAACAATTTGGCAGCAATCCCTCTTTTGGAAACCCGAAAATGAACATCAATAATGCTGCAGTCATCACCGAAGTTATTTTCCAGCGACCGAAAAGAGTTTAATGATTTTATCCCTTCAAAACATTTTTCCAAAAACTTTGAAAATCATCTTCAAAATCAAAAGGGATTTAAACTTTCCAAATCTCCAAAATTTTCAAATTCTTTTCAAAACATTTCTATGGAATTCCATTTCAAATTACAAATCACATTTACAATTTATATTCTCAAATTCCATTTGTATATGAATTTATTTCTTAATTTTAGAGTTACGATTTCAATTTCCTATTTAAATAATAATAATATTATCACTTCCTAACAATCAAGCAACCATATACTATTATAATAATTTACGGAAAATTATTTCTTTCATACACGAAAATAGTTTAGGTAAAAGTGTTCTGTTTACCCGATTTTAAAACAATATCGTGTCGATTTTGTTCTGTACAAGTGTTTAGAGATCCCTATCAATAACATTAATTACTCATATTGACCAGAATCCACATACCACTCAACAAACCAATCAACACAATATAAAACAATTTTATATTCACTAACAAATACGCGCTCATATCTATTATTATACTCACACTCTTTCTAGCGTACTGCTGACTCTATCTTTAATGAGTAACCCAACAGAGCCAAGGTTATCGCTTAACAAATTGCTCTTATACCACATTGTAACAGTTTAGGCTTTTCAACCATCGACAACGGCCAATCTCGACTGGTAGGCTTTTCAATCATCCCAGCCCCGCCGTGGCATACAATTGTACCCTGCCCTTACTTTTACGGCCAGTCTTTCGAATGTCATGCCTTACGGCTAACCAACCCCTTAAAAAGGATGTGTAGGGGTAAGAGTCTCATGCACGTCACCAAACAAAAAGCGAGACTGTCACGAACCATCTTCCACTAACCAGAAAGACGTATCATGAATTAAGAAAGGGATAGAAAGAGAAAGAAAGAGAAGAAAGAAGAAACAACACATCAGAATCTAAACAGCGGAACGAATAAATTATATTAATATCAAGAGTATTACATAGATATACAATAACTATCAGAGTTACACAGATAATACAACACATACTAGACAGTTATAAACACATCTAGTTATTACAACACAGTACAAACAACTCAACAAACGACTAAGAGATACCATCACAGCGGATTACTATATAACTATAACGCAGAAGCCTCCTGCTCCACTTGCTCCTCCATAATTCGTCAAAGCTAACCTGAATCCCTTGGCTACTCGTAAAAACTTGAGAACCCAAGAGTTTATAAAAAACAAAAATAAACTCCGGGTCAGACATGGGTCTGGTGTGAGTAACAGGTTAAAGTTGCTTAACTTTCGAAAAACCTTTGAAAAGGAAGGTGTCACGTAAGACTTCCCACACATAAACATGGAAAAGTTTTTACCTTACGCTAACCAAAACATTTGATAGGAAATCCGGTGATATTATAATAGTGTCTAGGGTTTTCAAATAAATATGAAATAGCCGAAATTGTTACATTATTAAATTCCAGCTACTAGCAAAAAAAGTGGGTAATACAATCAAAACCGTTGGCACTTATTGGATTTTGGATTCCATACAATGGCAAGGCTACTGGGGTACCGCCCGTCACAGTACGTGGCCTAGATCACCGTACCGAGGAGTACGCCCGCTCCCCTGCAACTCAAGGCCGAAACCATCCCTTACTGGAAAGTCCCGAACAAGACAACCCCGGCAGTTGTCGCGAACCAACCGCCCACACAGCCGAATAAAAAGGGACTTCTAGACAGGGGTAAATCTCGCTCTCCAGTGGGAGCTACCCACGAAGCCTTGCTGCACCTCCCCTGTTTCAGCCATTGCCGGTTGATGAGGCTTGAGGCTACGATTACCTTTATAGAACACATCTATCTTAAAATGCTCATTGTCCACCTGACGACGTTCTGAAAGCATTCAATCCATACAAGTTCGTTCCGGGTTCGAACGAAACCGGAGGCATTATCTCATTACACTCATTTTGGAATCACCCTCAGAGTTAACGATGATAACCCTTGCAATCTGAATCATCATCTCGAACCTATAAGTACTATTCCGTCAAACTCATTACGGAATCACCCACAGAGTTATACTGACGTATAGCCCTTACACCTCGAGTCTTCACTCTTCTCAAGAGATTTCATGACCTATCGTTAATTTGGATCGATGTGGTTTTCGGATATCCAAATATGGAAACCCGATCCCGGTCTCATCGAAATCCAAAACGTGTCTTTTAGGTCCAAGTTGTTTTAAGTTTAAAACAATTCAATTTAAACTATCTAGATAGATAATTTATATCATCACAATAGGTAATTATCACCACAGATAATCCAATTCATCATCACAATGCAACCAATGCATCCATATCGCACATCATTACTAATCACATATCTGAGATTCAAACCATTCAAGGAAATTTATATCATCCATATATAAACAAGGATTAACAATCACACCATCTATATAATTAATTTAAAATGAATTAAATTAATTACATTATCTCTAATTAATTTAAAGTAAATTAAATTAATTACCTCAATATATAATTCTGCTTACATAACCATTGATTACAAACAAATCAACTAATTAATTAATTAACCACTAATTAATCATCCTTGATTAATCACCCTTGATTAATCAACCTTTAATTACATTCAAGAAACTAAATTCACCAATTAATTTTCCTTAAATCAAATATTGTAATTAACCTCTAATTACTCCATTAATTAATTAATTATAATTAATTACATTAATTCTTAATTAATTACATTAATTACTTACTTTAATCACTTATCATTAATTAATTAATCTCAATTAATTAATCTTTAATTACATCATTAATTATATTAATCAATGATTCCTAATTACATTTAAATTAATTAACTTCTTTAAGTAATTAATCTTAATTACTTTGATTAATTAACTTCAGTAATTAACCATTTTTAATTTCTGCATTGAGTAAATTGATTACCCCTAAATTAATTATATTTAATAATTAATTATATCATTTTATTAGTAATTAATTATCCTTAATTAATTACATTACTTAATATTTTCCAAATGACTTAATCAATAATTACTTAAATTAATTACACCAAGTAATTAATTATTAATTACTTTCACAAAGAATTTATCCTCCATAATAATTTCACAAACAATTAATCTCAATTCTTCATAGTTTAAATAAATTACATTCTGTAATTACTTATCTTAATTACTTCCCTAAGTAATTATTAATCTTATTAACCCATCAATGATTATTATAAATTAATTAAACTTAATTAATTTAAACTAATCAAATTAATTAATTAATTACCATGAGTAATTAATAACTTTAATTACTTCACAAAGTAATCATACTTAACCCAATACCATAATGACTATTTAATTTAATTAATCTAATTAATTATCAAAAATCAATTACTTAAATTAATTAATAAATAATCCCAAGTTAATGACCTTTATTAACTTATCATCAATTTCTTTAATTACCTTACTTAAGTAATTAATCATTTATTAATCACAAATTTAATAATACTTAAAAATCATTTAATTAATCACTAATTATTAAATTAATTAAGTTTTCACTTAGTTAATTCCAACCTCTTGATTAATTTCTAATCATTAATTAAAAACATAACTAAATTAATTAATGATCATATTCCCAAATAAATTAATTTAATTAATTAACCTTAATCTTAATTAATTCAAAATCCTTATTTAATTAATTAAATTAATTGATTAATTATCCATCTAATTACCTTGCTAATTTAATAAACCAAAATCATTTAAATCTTCGATTTATTATTTCTTATTAATAATTTCATTATTATTAACAAACTAATATTTAAAACAACTTACTTTAAAATTTGTTTCCAAATTTCACTTTAAAATTTAAATTTAAAATGAAAACCAAACTTAACTTTATCAAAGTTTTGAAAACATTCTAAAACCTTCTTAAAACTTATGCTAAATAATTTCTTATTTTATAAAAGAAATTTAAACCCATATTACATTTTAAGATTCAAATCATATTTAAATATGTTTCAAAGTTGTTTAAAACATTTAAAATATTTAAAACTTCTTTTCTTTTCAAAAACTGATTCAAATTTGATTCTTGTTTCTAGATTTGAATTTATGTTTAAATCTCCTATTTTAATTTTAAGCTTTAACTTGAAATTTAATTAATAAATGTTGCTTAAATATTTTAATTTAAAAATTTTAAATTAAAATTTCAAATTTGGATTCAAATCTCATTTGAAATTCATACCTTAAATTTTGATTTAAATTCTGTTTTAAAACCCTGCATTTAGATTTTAAAACAAACTTTAAATTTAAAACTACAGGTTTCAAAAACCTGTAATCATAGAAAATAAAAACCCGAGTTTCCCCCTGTTCTACTTCGAGTAAAAACCTGATCAACTTCGAGTAAAAACTCGATTTACTCGAGTATTAACCCGAGTGCAAAACTACTGCAAACCCCAAAACTCCCCTGTCACCATCTTCTTCACTGTGCACATGCACGGTGGTCTTGGCCACCTCCGGCCACTACCCAGGTAACAAGCAAGTCGGCGTTCGTCATTCAAGCTAATCACGATCACCAGAAACCACCATCATTCAGAAATCAAAACTGAGTTTCCCCAATTCAAAACCTGACAACACAGCCACCCCCATTTTTCGAAATCTGAAAACACCTCTTCCTCACTCTTCCGGTCACCGGCGGCCTAGAAACTCCGTCCAACCCTTCACCAATACCCAAACTACCACCTTCCCAAAAATCAAGGCACTCGGTCACCTGTAGTCTCCCCACCGATCAAATCAATGCAGTGCCTAAAAACTAGGTTTAGCATTTTCCCCTTTTTCCAGAAAGAACAGTAATGCACATAAATCCATCACTAAAAATTGCAATTTTGGTTTTAAAATTTTCATTTTAGTTTTAGCTTTTGGTTCAAACACCTGAAACTAAGAAATAATCAACTTGAATTTGTTTGATTTCAGTTTTCTTTGCTATTACTTGTTTCCAGTAAAACTACAGATATTTTTTTTATTTTATTTCATCTTGAACAAAATCTTAAACTTATAGTTTATGATAAATTTAAGCATACATTGTTTAAGTCTCATGTATTATTACAGATTGATTCAAGGGTACTTAAATTTTACTAAATATGCATCTGGTACTTATATAAAAAAATTGTAATACATAAAACTGTATTTATGTTCAAACCAATCCACACAAAAGACAAACATACAAAAATTCAATTTTCATCACAGACAAACAAGCATGCAATCATCATTATACTTAAATTTTAAATTTGTGAGGTTACTCACAAAC
Source organism: Allium cepa (assembly GCA_030765085.1). Lineage (NCBI taxonomy): Eukaryota > Viridiplantae > Streptophyta > Magnoliopsida > Asparagales > Amaryllidaceae > Allium > Allium cepa. Next base: position 541,584,892 of record CM060940.1, on the reverse strand, counting down.
ATACTAGTTTCATAAATGATTAGGCAACTTAATTTTAACTAAATTTTAATACTGTAATGTTACTTACAAGCATGCTTATTTTAGTCATAAATCAAGAAACAATTTATACTTAAGTTTTTAAAAAAAAATGTTACTCACTTGTCAGTAGAGATGAATCAGAGCACAAAATTTGGAAAGCTTTTGAAACTGCAATTGCATGCAGATGAAGCTTTCTTGAAGACATATGACTTGTTTAAAAACTTGTATGCAGGCTTGAACAATCCAGACATCTTTTTACTTTTGAATTTAAACTTGCATATAGACCATTTGAACTTTGAACTAGCTTCAGATTTCACTTTATTCTCAGGTTTAAAGAAAATGCAGAGTTTACTTGCTTTGATGATTAAATTTGCATGCAGGCAATCTTTGCTTTGCAGGTTGGGTTTTGAAATCTGGCTACAGGCCTATGCTTTGATTTCCAGACTTTTAAAAAAAAATGCAGAGGCCTTCATTTTTTTCTTTTGAAGAAAATTTACAAGGGATTTACTTGCATGTTTGAATAGACTATGCAATTTGAACTTTGAAGATCTGCTTGTGCATTAAACTTGCATGCAGATTTTCATTTGCTTTTGCAAATAACTACAGATTTGATTTGGGTTTTGAGAGTTTGTTATTGACTTGTTTTCAGCTGAGATCTTTTTCTTAACTATGAAAAATGAACATTAGAAAAGAATAGAGATGAAGGAAACATGCTTATATAAGATAAAAAAATGATTTATTAAAAATATAAAAGAAAAAAAATAAACGACACTTGTTACACTAGCTTTTTAATTCATTTACACTTGTCATTCCACCCCTTAGTTTAGTAACATGTGTCTTGAAATTAATATTATTTGTTTCCATTTATTTTAAAGGTAATTGAAATCCTCTTTATTTATTAAACACATATAAAGTAGTTTCATAAATAAATGTATATGTATTTCTTTTTTAATGAAATAAAACAATTTATAAAAAGATGAAAGCTTACTTATAAAATTTAACTATGTTAGTTAATTTGAATTTCAAAAAGAATTCAAATTCAAATGCTATTTATACCTCTAAAAATTCCAATTCAAAACTAATTTATATTAATCATATTTTAATTTTAAAATAATAATATTGTCTTTTAAAACATATCTATATCTATATTTATATTTTTACATTTATTATTTGAAAATAACTCATTTATCAATTTTAAATAATTTATAAAAGAAGTTATAAATTACTTATCTTATTTAACTTAATTAATTACATTAATGTTTTAATATATAATTGGTATTTTAAATTTTCAAATAATTCCAAATTATAATTATTAAGCTATATTCAAAAAGAAATAAAATAAACTTTTGTTTTATCTTATTAAAATTTAAACTATAATTAAAATATATTTAAACAATTTAAAACAATTTCTTTAAGTATTTTAAAACTAATTAGTTATTTATTAAATAAATGATAATCTACAAATTATCAAAATGAATATCAGAATTTAAAAACAAGATTTTATTTGTTCATTAATCTAAAATCAAAAATTATCTATCTACAATATATATACATATATATATTATAAATAGAAAGCAATTATTAGTTTTTAAAAAATAATATTTACCAATTAAAAATTTATTTAATTGGATTATTAAATAAAGTAAATTTTATTGACAGAATTTATCAAATCAATTTAATTTTAAATACAGATTATTAAATTGATATTGCCAAAATTTCCGAGATATCACAGAGACCCCCCATCACGTTTCACAAAGATAAGCAAGGTCGGTCGTGGGACTGGTGTGAGATCTTAAAAACAGTTACTTTCACAAAGAAAATGAAAGAAATCCGCTATGTTTTTTTTTGAAAATGGAACTACCATAAGGCCTCCCGCCACACACACAGTGCAAACGCAGAATTGGAGGAGATTTCTCCTTACGATAGTCAAACATGCTTAATACGTAGAAATCTTTTTAATGATAGTGCATAGTGTGGAAAACATTTCGAAAGTATAATATTAATCTTAGCCAGCAAACAACCATTATTGTATGCCTACTATAGCCACCATGTTCAATAGCAGGTTACCGCCACATTCCATGGCAGGTTATACAACTAAAACCGTACAGGACGCGTATTGTTTCTTTGGATTTCCAACAAATGGTCAGGCTAAGGAACTTCCTACTGCCACATGGGTACGCCTCTGGAGGGACGTCCCGAGAACCTACCCGGTGTTGAATATGCGCTTTGCGCTTATATGATTTTTGTTTGATGATAATAAACATATATACATTCATTTAAATGCATTTGTTAATATACTATTCTATTTTTCACAGTTTAAATAAATATTTGTTGAATAAAATAAATTACACAGAATTTGAATTCAAACAGATATCTTATTCAAATAAATATTTATTACATTTTTGAATAGTACAATTTCAAGCTCTCACTATAACTATACAACTTTGATTACAATTACATCACATTTCATATTTACAGTTCACCTCACTACATATCACTCACACTCGTATTTGGTCTTCAACTGCATTCCAGTTTGAATCCAGCATCTAAGCAATCTGCAAAAATATTCACTAACGTAGTAAAATTGAAAAAGAAATATTTTTGCAATATAAAATGAAACATGATTTTTGAAAATACAATTTGCCTCAGTTATTTGGGTTGTTCGTCATAATTTAAATTTGAATTCATCATACACGAACAACTTGTGACATACACAGTGTATCACTGTATATGCCACAAGGCCGTGCACACCGATATATACACTTGATAATGCTATAGGGACAGGTGAGCACAGGTCAAACCCAAATGAAAAGCCGGGTTCAACTCACGTGCAATATATTCAAAATCGCAACTCTCAGCACAAGGTCAAACCCGAGTTTTAAAATTGGATTCAACTCAGATGCAAATCAAAAGTACATATGAATGCTATGTTCAAACATGACACAGCCTCAAGCCGAGCATCAAGACACTAAGCAACTGGAAACAACACAACTGAATCAAGTAACCAACTGCAAGTGCAAATGACCAGCACTCATGCAACATGACAAGTAATCAGTGAAGCCACAATGAAACAGTGGAATGAACCAGTGATACAAGTCAACATCTACTCAAGGCAACAGTGCAGTGCAACTACACAACTACAATTCGAGTAATATCACAGGTGAAGTTCACAGTGAAGCCAAAGTGTACAACTACAAGGTCAGGGAAGCAACTAAAATGCAACAGAGTATAGACTAAGCCTGTAAGCATCTCAAAGCAAATACAAATCAAGTCAATATGATCGAGTGCAACAGGTCACAGTGAAACCCAAATGACAGCAATGACCAGAGAAGACCATATACAAACCCAAAAACAAGCCAGGATGCATCATCCTCAAAAGCAGGTTCAAGTAAAAAGCTCAATGCAACTACAAACAACTGAGGATACACTACAATGAATGCAGAGGTGCAGACGACCAGTAGCCAACAACAAGCCTTGATGAAGCTACCCAACATGATTGTCAATAGTATACAAAAATACAACAGGAACCAATCTCAAGTACTACAAAGACCATGTCAAACACAGTGACACCATTAAGCAATGCAAACAAATCGACAGGTCGAACATACCAAAGTCAAAAGCATCAATATTCATAGCCGTATGTGACTAAAAGTCTGAGCTAAGAAAACAAAAACCAGTCCACAATTGAATCAAGTCAGTACGTCGAACAAGTCGAGGAAGCCGAAATTTAAAAAAAAATTGGAACAAGTTAATACCGTGATAGCCAAGCAAATTGACCAAGTCACAAATCGAAACCGTGAGTGCCAAGCATCAAATTATACGTATATGAAAAAGTCAGTGACATCTCAATCATCAAAACAAAATCAAGCGGCCAGAGCACAGTGAAGACGAATTCAAACAAAACTTATACGAACGCAAAAATAGGGTTTTGAATTCTATATAAGCCCAATCATCATCGGCAATTTATCTATTCGAGTTCGAGCATAACAAAGAACAAATCATCCAACTCGAATCACGATCGAGTTCAAGCATCAACCCAGTAAAGCAAAAAGATAAAATTACATACCGAAGCAAGGAGTCGAACTCGATCGAACAACGAAGCAGCCAAGAGCGAACGAACGAGAACAAAGCACACGAAAAAGGCGCAGCTTCAATACCCTAAATTTGGATCAAGAGCCGAAGCCCTAATTTGGAGTAGAAGAGCCGAAGCCCTAATTTCAGAAACAGGACGAAGCCGCCATTATTCTCACAAGCAAAGGAACGGGCCAAGCAAAAGAAGAAGGGAACAGGTCATAGAATTTAAAAAAAAAGGGGGCCGACCTTATTATAAAAGGCTTTAGTTTAATTTCAATTAGGGTTATTTGTTTTTAAGTTGTTTTAAACTGTTTTAAGTTTTTGTTTTCACTTTACGAAACAAAACTTGGTAAATCACCACCTAGGGTTTAGATAGTGTCAGATTGTCTAGTTAGAATTAGTTCAGTGAGCAGGGTGTGCGAGTTTGCAAAGCTCTATAGGCAGAAGCAGAGTTTGCGAGTAAGCAAAGTTCTATTGTAGGCGGGAGAAGAGTTTGCGAGTAAACGAAACTCTATAGGCAGGAGTAGGGTGTGCGAGTCTAGTAGAGTGTTTGTGAGCGGGAGCAAATGTGTGCGAGTCTAGTAGAGTGTTTGTGAGCGGGAGCAAATGTCTGCGAGTCTAGTAGAGTGTTTGTAAGCGTGATACTGCTTAATTCTAATAGAAATCTGGGAATGCAGTAGTAGGCAGTGGTTGCCGAAGCTGGGTAAAATTCGTGTGTGATTTATTTTTTCAGCATATTTATTTCTGCGTTTTGTTTCTGTGTTTATATCGAGAAAATTTGCTATAACCCTATTCACCCCCCCCTCTAGGGCTAATCTAGATCCTACAAGTGGTATCAGAGCCCAGTATTTCATTTTTTAACTCTAGAGTCATGAATTCACCAAATAATATTTTTGTTGAGGGTCGTTTCAATATTATTCCTTCTATTTTCGATGGAACAGATTTTTTGAATTCGAAATTGAAAATGGAATTTTATTTAAAATCTGTTAACATTAAATGTTGGGATATTATTGAAAATGGGTGTGATTTAACAAATAAGGAAATTATCTCGATTAATGCTCTTGCTATGCATATATTATATTCTCATATTAATCGTGATAATTTTTATTTCGTCTCTCATTGTGAAAATGCACAGAAAATTTGGAAATTTCTCGATGCAATATATGGTGCAAAAGTCAACAGCAATGAGAAGTCCTCCACAACCGACTCAATTAAAGAAATATGCTTAACAGGATTGGTAAATAGCAGTTGTGATGAGGAGGATGATGATGGAGCAGCCAAGCTGGCATTATTAATGAAGAATTCAAAAAGGAAATTTGCAGCCATGTGGAATAAAAGCGATAGCAGTGAAAGTGAGAAAGCAGATATGTGCCTTCATGAGAATATAACCGATAGCGACGACGACGAGCCAAGCGAGGTATCAAAACTTACTCACTCTGAATTACTTATTTATTTCCACAAAGTAAATGGCTGTTTTGAACGACTTAGGGAAAAATACGCTAAACTTGAATCACAAAAAGACACTTTGATAGAATTAAATGAACAACTTGACCAATTAGTTAAAACCTATCAAAGTAGGATCCCTAAGTGTGATAAGTGTCTAACATTTGAAGAAGAAATTAAAAAATCAGAAATTAAAATGAAATCACTTGAAAATGAAATTCTGATTTTAAAAATTGAAAATACTAGAAGAGAGAATTCTATTAAAAAGTGCACACAATTGTTAAACGAAAATGAATCTCTCAAAATACAAGTCCAACAATCGTCAACGACTTTAGATAAATTTTCAAAAAGCGAAAAATCGTTGAATATGCTATTAGGAAAGCAAACTGTTAACACGGTTAGAAAAGGACTTGGATATAATCAATCTAAAATTGTTGAAAATAAGATTAATCAAGAAAATTCAATGTGCACGATTTGAAGAAAATATGGACACAATCACAATAATTGTTGGTATAGACCCAAACATGTGAAAACTATATCGATTTGGGTTCCAAAAGGCACAAATATAAAATCTTTGAAAGTCAAACAAATTTGGGTGCCAAAAGGAACATATATAAATAGTTTTGGGTCTCCACAAACATATTTTTCATATTCTGCCACTAAGAATCATGGACCTATAAAAACAAATAGGTCACAAAAATCTTTCACCGTGTAGGTGTGGTGGCAGGCTAAGGAACAACAACAGTGTTCTCTGGATTTTGGCTGTTCCAGAAACACAACGGGCGACAAAGCAAAGTTCCTTAGCCTAATATAAAGGTGACAGAATCACAATGGAGAACAACGAAAAGTTATCGTAAAGGTAAAACAGGTAAAATTGTTTTGAACGATATATTAAATGTGATAATCTGCACCGTATTCTGAATGAAATCAGCCAATATTGAGATGTTGTAGAAATGATAATTTTTGATTCTGACTTGTTCAACATGCTGGCTCTATATTCACGGTTTTCTGATTATTTACATGGCTTCAATCAAAATTCAAGAGGTCATTTGAAATGCTGTTAAAAATTGAGTTCGAGTTTCTTATTCACATTTTCATGGTCTTGGCTTATCAAAATTTAGTTAGTGATATTTTGGAGTGAAAAAGAAATTTAGATGCAGATTACACTGGTAGTATAGTTGATAGAAAAATTAATTAGTGTAACGTGATTAATATTTGAAACACTCATTTGCTGCATCGTTTTTCAAAGGAAATATCTGCATATATTTTCAAATCAAATAACTTTTCAAATAGCAGAAAATTTTCTTATAAAACCCCCTCGAGAAAATCATGTTTGACCATATTTACAGATTAGTCATTTTTGAAAAATTGATTTTATGATTTTTGAATATGATTTTAAATGACTATTTTGACTAATCTGACTCCCTTTGATTATCGAAAAGATGAATGGTGATTGAAAAAGTGATGAGTGTTGATATTTATCATATATTATAAATCGAGAAAGTATAATTAGAAAATTTCTTTATAATTTCATAACAAGAGTTATAAAAACTTTTTGTTGGGTAAAGGTTCCATGATCATTTCTATTTCTACCATCTTTCTATCGACCATCACTCATCAAAATCATATGTAGTATGTAAATTTGTGGTAGTTTACAAAGGAAATTATTCGTTCTTCAATTTATTATTATAAAGGAAATTATTTGTGCTTCAATTTATTATATTTGGCAATAAAAATAAATATCCAAAGTATTCACTCTCATTTAAAAGTCCTCACGGTTATGCATGGGTGAATTACTTGGATTTTTGATTATGTGCTTCCATGCTCATTTAAAAGTCCTTACGGTTATGCATGTATGGAACGCATATCAAAACTAATTGATTAAATAGACAAGTTGATTCTAATCCCATTTAAAAGTCCTCACGGCCATGCGTGGTTAGAAGATACTTGATTTCATTTTTTGAATAAAAATTGTGAATACTACTAATCTCATTTAAAAGTCCTAACGGTTATGCATGGTTAGTAGATATTCAAATTTCCTGAAATAAATATACCACAAATAGACAGAACTGTATGATTTTTATGATTTTATCCCCATCACTTCTGAAAGTGGAATATGCGCCTGACAAGGGCAATTATGATTTTTGTTTGAGTTTTATTGAAATTTTATATTTATATTCAATTGAGTTAAATATTTGATTCATGTTTGTCACTTCATCCCTATTTTTATAACACTATTATTCTTTTGCTGATAACAAAAGGGGGAGAGAAAAGTTAAGATTTTGCCAAATAGAATCAAGCAAAGGTCAAATAATTTTCCATTTGCATATAGGCTCATTTACATATTTTTATTTGTATGCATATATGTAGGGGGAGTATCATGTAGAGAGGAAGTATTTAAATAGGGGGAGCAAATTGAACAATCAAATACATTTAATACATTCAAAATCTTAAATATATGTTTGTTATCATCAAAAGGGGGAGATTGTTGAATATGCGCTTTGCGCTTATATGATTTTTGTTTGATGATAATAACATATATACATTCATTTAAATGTATTTGTTAATATACTATTCTATTTTTCACAGTTTAAATAAATATTTGTTGAATAAAATAAATTACACAGAATTTGAATTCAAACAGATATCTTATTCAAATAAATATTTATTATATTTTTGAATAGTACAATTTCAAGCTCTCACTATAACTATACAACTTTGATTACAATTACATCACATTTCATATTTACAGTTCACCTCACTACATATCACTCACACTCGTATTTGGTCTTCAACTGCATTCCAGTTTGAATCCACCATCTGAGCAATCTGCAAAAATATTCACTAACGCAGTAAAATTGAAAAAGAAATATTTTTGCAATATAAAATGAAACATGATTTTTGAAAATACAATTTGCCTCAGTTATTTGGGTTGTTCGTCATAATTTAAATTTGAATTCATCATACACGAACAACTTGTGACATACACAGTGTATCACTGTATATGCCACAAGGCCGTGCACACCGATATATACAATTGATAATGCTATAGGGACAGGTGAGCACAGGTCAAACCCAAATGAAAAGCCGGGTTCAACTCACGTGCAATATATTCAAAATCACAACTCTCAGCACAAGGTCAAACCCGAGTTTTAAAACTGGATTCAACTCAGGTGCAAATCAAAAGTACACATGAATGCTATGTTCAAACATGACACAGCCTCAAGCCGAGCATCAAGACACTAAGCAACTGGAAACAACACAACTGAATCAAGTAACCAACTGCAAGTGCAAATGACCAGGACTCATGCAACATGACAAGTAATCAGTGAAGCCACAATGAAACAGTGGAATGAACCAGTGATACAAGTCAACATCTACTCAAGGCAACAGTGCAGTGCAACTACACAACTACAATTCGAGTAATATCACAGGTGAAGTTCACAGTGAAGCCAAAGTGTACAACTACAAGGTCAGGGAAGTCTCTAAAATGCAACAGAGTATAGACTAAGCCTGTAAGCATCTCAAAGCAAATACAAGTCAAGTCAATATGATCGAGTGCAACAGGTCACAGTGAAACCCAAATGACAGCAATGACCAGAGAAGACCATATACAAACCCAAAAACAAGCCAGGATGCATCATCCTCAAAAGCAGGTTCAAGTAAAAAGCTCAATGCAACTACAAACAACTGAGGATACACTACAATGAATGCAGAGGTGCAGCCAACAACAAGCCTTGATGAAGCTACCCAACATGATTGTCAATAGTATACAAAAATACAACAGGAACCAATCCCAAGTACTACAAAGACCATGTCAAACACAGCGACACCATTAAGCAATGCAAACAAATCGACAGGTCGAACATACCAAAGTCAAAAGCATCAATATTCATAGCCGTATGTGACTAAAAGTCTGAGCTAAGAAAACAAAACCCAGTCCACAATTGAATCAAGTCAGTATGTCGAACAAGTCGAGGAAGCCGAAATTAAAAAAAATTAGAACAAGTTAATACCGTGATAGCCAAGCAAATTGACCAAGTCACAAATCGAAACCGTGAGTGCCAAGCATCAAATTATACGTATATGAAAAAGTCAGTGACATCTCAATCATCAAAACAAAATCAAGCGGCCAAAGCACAGTGAAGACGAATTCAAACAAAACTTATACGAACGCAAAAATAGGGTTTTGAATTCTATATAAGCCCAATCATCATCGGCAATTTATCTATTCGAGTTCGAGCATAACAAAGAACAAATCATCCAACTCGAATCACGATCGAGGTCAAGCATCAACCCAGTAAAGCAAAAAGATAAAATTACACACCGAAGCAAGGAGTCGAACTCGATCGAACAACGAAGCAGCCAAGAGCGAACGAACGAGAACAAAGCACACGAAAAAGGCGCAGCTTCAATACCCTAAATTTGGATCAAGAGCCGAAGCCCTAATTTGGAGTAGAAGAGCCGAAGCCCTAATTTCAGAAACAGGACGAAGCCACCATTATTCTCACAAGCAAAGGAAAGGGCCAAGCAAAAGAAGAAGGGAACGGGTCATAGAATTAAAAAAAAAAGGGGCCGGCCTTATTATAAAAGGCTTTAGTTTAATTTCAATTAGGGTTATTTGTTTTTAAGTTGTTTTAAACTGTTTTAAGTTTTTGTTTTCACTTTACGAAACAAAACTTGGTAAATCACCACCTAGGGTTTAGGTAGTGTTAGATTGTCTAGTTAGAATTACTTCAGTGAGCAGGGTGTGCGAGTTTGCAAAGCTCTATAGGCGGGAGCAGAGTTTGCGAGTAAGCAAAGTTCTATTGTAGGTGGGAGCAGAGTTTGCGAGTAAACGAAACTCTATAGACGGGAGCAAGGTGTGCGAGTCTAGTAGAGTGTTTGTGAGCGGGAGCAAATGTTTGCGAGTCTAGTAGAGTGTTTGTGAGCGGGAGCAAATGTCTGCGAGTCTAGTAGAGTGTTTGTAAGCGTGATACTGTTTAATTCTAATAGAAATTTGGGAATGCAGCAGTAGGCAGGGGTTGCCGAAGCTGGGTAAATTTCGTGTGTGATTTATTTTTTCAGCATATTTATTTCTGCGTTTTGTTTCTGTGTTTATATCGAGAAAATTTGCTATAACCCTATTCACCCCCCCTCTAGGGTTAATCTAGATCCTGCACCCGGATCTCTGCCAACACAAGGCCAGGTTACCTCTGTAACTACTACTCGAGTATGCCATCCCCCGGTCCTTTGGGACCTTTATCCGAGGATCCTCAACCACAAAGCAACAACCACAAAGTATAATAAATTTGCGGCGACAACATAGGTTAAGTATTTGGGCTCCATACCATGACATCACCCTTTTCCAGAAGGAAATGACATACCTTAAAGGGTACGACCCTCATAACCTTGCCGCATCTTTCTTGTTTTGACCATTTCCGGGGTGTGAGGTCCGATGAGGTCTCGTCCACAAAGCTACACTTTTCACAAAGTCATGCTTTGATCAACAAATGATCAGCAGCACTTCGTATGTCACATTACCAAATTGGGAATGCATTACTAGTAACAATCAACTACATAACCTCTGAGCTCATACGTCTCAGAGAAGGGTGTTAAGCTAAGAGAATAAATTCTCCGCCACCAACAGAAATGGATTTGATAGAAACTAGATTTACGTTTCAAAGTGTAACGTCAGACACACATCCATACAAGTCCGTTCCGGGATCGAACGGAACCGAAGGCACTTCAAAGAAGCCCTTGGAAATCCGGATATTCACAAATCACGTTCGGAATCCCCATCACAAAGGTGATAAAATCTCTATACCGGAGCAACCCGGTGCCGAGACATTCGACAGGTAATCCTTTCGCTTTCGAAAATACCCAGTCTTCAACACCCTCTTCAAATGTAACCCATTTCGTCGTGTCGTTATTCAGAATGGGTTTTATGAGACACAGTCCTCTCCCGGCTAATCCGAATAACGAGCGCTTATTTTAAAAATAAGTGTTACATTCAGATTTCAACAAATCACAACAATTTTCACTTTGATCCTTTAAATAAAAATATCTATCACAATCACAAAGGTTCGATGTGGTTTTCGGATATCCACTCGGAAACCGACCCCCGGTCGCATCGAAATTCAAATGTCGTTTTAAAGGCAAATATTAATAGTCGGTTATTTAACTATCAAATCAACATTCCCAATTATTTATTTTCATAATATCTTCGCAAGATTTATTTCACACTTCAACCATTTGAAAACAAATTTCAAATTACTTTCCACATTTCAATAATTTGAAAACAAATTTCAAATCACTTTTCCTTACGCGGAACACAGTTCCAAATATTTATTTATTTCCACTGAAAATCTGCCGAGTTCAAATGCTTTAAAATAATTTAAATTACTTATCCAAACATATATACTTGGAACATTCAGAATAAAAACTATTTTAAAACACTTTATTTAAAACATTAGTTATGAAGATATTATATTAAAATCTCATATAAAAATTCAAGTCCAAACTAATTTTTAAAATAAAATTAGTAGATAGGGTATAACTAATTAAATATCCATTTTCTAAAACAAATATCAATTAAAACTTTAAATAATCAATTCTATAATAAATTAAATATATCTTTACCTTAAAGATTTTCAAATTAATCCAAGTAAATAATTTCTCCAAAATAATCTTTCCTTAAAACCATCTTCACAACTTCAATATCATATTTGTAGACTATATTGAAAACATACTCGACTTTCCAGGGCAAGTACATCTTCCATTCTAAAATGGTTCATTCAAATCAATTTATAAATCTTCCTGGATTTATTTTAAATTTACGTTTCAATCCGTAAATTCCTTTCCACACTTTTAAAAATAAAACAATATTTATTTATTTTTAAAACAAATTTCCCTTTCCTTTAAAAATTCCCATTGTGAATTTAAACTTCTAAATATCCATTGATATACGATTTTCAGATCGGTTTCCAAATATTCACTTTCAACACCCAATCAATTCTCAAATTGATTTTCAAATTTATTTCAATTACTACATCCAATTCCAAATTGTTTTCCAATCAATTTTCATATTGATTTCCCAAGGGTTTTATTTTTAAAACACCAAATTAATTTTCAAATTAAATTTCTAAATTTATTTCAACACCAAATCGATTTTCATGCAAACACTAAATCAATTTTCATATCGATTCCCCAAAGATTTATTCTTTTAACACCAAATCAATTTTTGAATTTATTTTTGAAATAAATTCCTTTATCCTTTCCAAATTATTTAAAAGTCATTTTTTTAAATAAATTCTTCACCTTTTGAATATTATTACTTGAAATCCACTTATTAAACTTTTCCCATATTTTGGAATTGTATTCAATAGGATTTCGCTATAGATTTTCTACTTAAATTAAAAAAAAAATCTAATTTTATTTATTTCTGGTATCTTGCGATACCAAAAAATATATTCGGCTAAATTTTAGCCTTCAACGATTTCAATCACAACATAATCATACACAGATTTTAAATAAAACAACACATAATATTGGAACAAATTCAAATATTTGAGGAATCCAGTTGGATCCCTCCAACCTGTTTTCCCTACATCCATAGACGTTAGCACAACAATTAAATACCAATTCCACATCGAGGTGGAATATCGTGGTATATGGGATTTATAAAATATCATCCGCTATTATGCGACGCATAGGGTCTCGTTCGCTATATAATGCGGAAAATCAACCACCCAGTATATACTATATACTACTATATAAATAATATCATCCAGTGAATAAATGATTATAAATCAATCATCCAAGCACACAGTCAACCGATTTTAAATCTAACTATTTAAAATTAAAATCAGAACAATATTTGATTGAGTGAGAAGATCTCACCTTTAATAATGCATGCATTCCATTCCCATTCTGACTTGTTCCTTTACGGTTTTGACCTTGTATAAACAATTCGCGATTTATTAATATTTGAATTGATCGAACAATTGATTACCCTTTAATTAACTAACAATTTAATTTAAATTGATAATTTCCCTTTTTTTTAAATCTTTTAGTAACTATAATGAATTATATAAGTTAATCGAACAATTAAATCATCAAATACATTATTTTTAAATAAACCAGTGGATCTAAAATGTGTGTATATATTTACTTTTATTTTATTTTTGAAACTTCATATATACTTATAAAATAGTCTATATAGATTTAAAAATCTATTTTTATATAAACTCAATAACATTTAAAATCCCTAAGTTTTCTTTCCTTATTCACATGTATTTTCTGTTTAATGAAACAATAACCAATAAATTAAATATAAAAGTTTTAAACTTACTTAATTAAAATGTTTCAAAATAGAATATACCTCAATTCTTACAGGAAACCAAAATTGGAAGAACTGCACTCAAGGACGAACTCGATGCCGCTCGACACCCCAAACTTCCAATTCACCTTGCGACGATACCGCGGTTCTCCTCCTCCGCATGCACAGATAATCATGACACAACAATTACATGACCAAATTCCAATTCGCGATGCCCTACAGCCACCATCCCAAATCGCCTCGCAACATCATCGCTTGAGACGAACCCCCTTGCAACGTCTCGATTAGTGCACCTCAGCACGCTACTGACGCGCCCAAGCGGCCGCTGCGAATTAGGGTTCGTTGAATTCCCAAACAGCGCACAGTACTACGTGCGTGATGCTCCTCCGAACTCGTCCCGATGAACTTAGATTGAAGAAAAATGAAAGAGAGGAAGACCAAATTCGATTAATACTTCGTTCATTCGAACGAAAGCGAAGCGGTCGCCATTGATTTGATTTTTGAACGAGCTTGATTGGTTTAGAACGAGAAGGGAGGATTTCAAACTTTGAGTTCTGTATTGAATCGTGATTTTAACAACAGCTAGGGTTTTTATTTTATTTTATTTTCTTTTGATTTTCTGATTGTAATTGGAAAAGAAGGCGACGTGCTCTGCTTTTAAAAAGAAGGGATGGGATGTTGGCGTGTTGAAGAAGGGATAGCTATAGTGATTTCCAAAAAAATTCCGATGGAAAAGAATTTCAGCTGAAGGCAATTTAACTAGTCAAACAATATATTATATTTGAATTCAAATTTAAATCGACTCGATTTACGTAGCCTAAAATCTCGACCTCCTATCGAGGCGTGCAGCTAGGCGTTTATAATGTTATACCCCATTTCGAACGCAATGGAAAAGGTTTCGAGCCCTAACTCGATCGTATGGAGAAGATAATTTTTTTGAACCGGTTATTAAATTAAATTTCGATATAATTTTCAGCGCGTTTGCCTATCGTATGGCTAATCGACAACTCTGAATGCTACGAAAATTGAAATCCGATAATAATACAATATTACAGATCCAATGGAACTTGTTTCGTCGAATTCCGAGACTGTGTCTCGGAAGGCTATTTTTAAATATCGATTTAAACGATAAAATTTCAAAACTGAACAAAACATTTCCAAATCCAATTCTGAAGCTTCCATTATCTTCAGTATTATCAATATGGATTTTCTAAACCTTTAAAATATTTTTAACAAGCTTAAAACTGAAGATTCAAATTTTTACTCAACTTCAATAAATTAAATTCAATAATTTAATTGCCAATTCATATTTATATTTGAAATTCAAGTTAAATTAGTTTCCAAATATTTAAAATCGATTAAATATTTCAAATTCAAATGTTCAAATTTCTGGGTCGTCACATTACATGATTAAAGGTTAATCACCGTGTTTAAATAAATCACCACGCGCGTTAATTCCCTTCATTCCTAGGCAAACGCTCACAATTTCGACTTCGATCACCGCTGCTCTTGCTTTTCTTCTGGTCATCGCAACCACCATCAAAAGTTGCCCCCTCCACGATGCTTCCATCGACCCCTGCACCCCCCATATCTCAATGTCATTCGTTACCAATTATGGCGCCATGCTCCATGAAAACCAATCTACATTGTCCATCGCCTTCATATCTCTATGCCGAACAACTTCCATGAAGGAACCTTAGCCTAAAAACGTCTCGAGTGGTTCCGGTGATTATAGGCCATTCAATTTAATGGTTTGAAATTTGAAAAAAAATATCATCAATTTTTTTCCTTGTTGAGACGCAATAATATGGGAAAGGAGGTATGGGTTTGTGCGTGGAGGGTAAGGCTATGGTATGTGCTAATGTATGGTTAGAGAAGTACATATATAAATATACTATTAAAATCTGATATTATTTGCCCGAAAAATTTCAAAATCTTATTGAGACGTGCCACTCAGTGTTTATATGTAAAACCCTCATTCTGAACACAATGGAACTAGCATTGAGTCCTAATTTGATTGTATGTAGAAGTTAGCTTTTAGAATCAAATTATATTATACAATTCCTGAAATTGATTTACAATCTTTTCAAGCTCGTACGACCACACGATACGTCTAACCGTCCTGAAATTCATCGGCATATAATAACTCACTATGATGGATACTGATTTCGTCGAAATCCGAGACAGTGCCCCGGAAGGTTGTTTTCACGCGTTAGTTAAACCAAATTATTGTTAAAAACCAAATTAATCACCTTTATTCCAAATTAAAAGTTTAGTATTGCCATTCTTATCCAAAAATTTAAATAAGCTTTGAAATATTTTTTATCCAAATTAAAACGCAAGATTCAATTATTTAATAATTTCAGTTTTCAAATTCAACAACTTATTTATCAAATAAATCACTATATTTGAAATTCAAGTTATTTAACTTATAAATTTTACATTTCCACATTTAAAATCAATTAAATATTCCAAATTCAAATGACTGAAATTTTTGGCCGTTACATTTTTCCCCCTTAAAATAATTTCGTCCTTAAAATTTGCAAGTAAGAGAAATGCCCAAACCCGTTAACTTTTCAAAACCAATTAGTTGAAATAGATTATAATCTATGTCTTTTAGATTCATCCACCTATATCAATTAATTCCCATCCATTCATTTAATTCCAAGTTATAACTCAAGATCAAATTTTAGTTACCAAGAATTTTTTTTGTTTTTTAAATTTCACAAAATTTTCTAGCACCTTAAATTTACGTCAAATTTCGGCAGCGTCATCTTTGCGCAACTCGATCGAAAAACCTACAAACTTTGACTGTCGGCCCAAACCAACAAAAGAAAACAAAAGCCGAATGAACCAATCATAAAACCATCAAATTCTACCAACAAAATAAACATTTACTTTTTAGTTGGGTGACCAAATTTTACTTATGAAATCAAAGACATCAACTAGCTTTTGCTTCTATATACCTGCATCTTATTTACCAATAATACCAAACATATAGTCCAAAATAATATTATTTTGCATTTTCAATTTTCAACATTTAATATATTAAAGCTCGTACGATCTACACCTATTATCTGTACGCAATATCAAATCTAATTGCTTGCTCGATCACACAATTTCACTTTCGAAATATTATCGTCCACATGATCATTCGAGTGTAGATCCAGACCTGGTTCCTTGATTAGAAACCGTCAGTCTCCTTGTGTAACAACCAGCAAATTTATCACTTCAGTAAATTATATTTATTTTTAAAGTTTTTCAAATAAAAGGTTGATAATACAAATAATATTATTTTACGTGATAATAAATAATAATAATCTTAATTTGAATCAATATTTACGAAAATATTTCCTACGAAATTTAAGTCGATAAAAATGGCCGGAAACCGTTTTATTGATAAATAGCTCTATAACCGTAAAACATCGCATACAGAGCTTGATACGTTTACTTATTTGATGATTGATCGAGAATATGAAATAAAATAATTTATTGTATTTTTGAAATTTAAACGTATTTAGTAACACCTTTAAATAAAATAATTGATTTATTAAATTTAATTAGGGTTTAATGATTTAAATAATTATTTTAATTATTCAAATAACTATTTTAAATGATACCAATTCATTTAAAATAGTTATAAAGTGTTAAGAAAACGTTTATGATAATTTTACGAGCACAAATAATTGATTTGAAAATGTAAGAAAAAAATCGATATCGCTTTATCGGATAATAGCAATTACTATAAAAAGTTATTAATATTAATTTATATGGTTTTATAAAGAAAATATGTTCGTTTTAATTTATCGATAATGATAAGAAATTATTGTCAAATTTTATTACAAATATATGTATATAAATTGATAAGTGAAACGACCGATAATTGATTTCCTAGTTTTCGAGGATTTAACAAAAAAAAGTTGTTCGAAGTCATTTGAAATGTTGTTATCCTCTTATGCACATACATGTATATGCATATGCATGTCACATTCACATAATGACATATATATATAGATACATACATACATATATATATATATGCACGTACGTACGTATGTATGTATGTACATGAACACTTAAATATACACATATTACAAAATATTTAAAAAAATCCCTAAGTCTTAACATTTAAGCAATCAAAAAGAAAACATCAACTCATCGTACAACACCATCATTACACCATCGCATTGCAAAGGGAGGAAGTCATGCGCTACGAGGGGTGTGGGTCAAGGGCAAAATGGTAATTTCAACACTAGATATTTGTTTCGAATTTTCTCCTATAAATACCCATCCATTTATCCTTTTTTTACCATATTCTTATTATCTCCTTATCCACTTCAAGCTTCTTTTCATAGCTTCTATGCTTAACAAACTAATGGCACAATATTTAGCGAAAGAAATTTAAAATCGTATAATACATATAAATTATCAATCCACTTCAAAACTAGTTCGAATCTCATCTATTCTTCTTCCTAAACTCACGGACACCCACCATAACCACCATGTCCAAGCTCTTTCACATTTTCTAGTTTGGATTGTGACCTTACTAAGGTCTTTGACTCGATTCCATAAGCTTCGGTGCAACGGTAGCGAAGCTATATACGATTTTAGACTAGCCCATTTGAAAAATGATGGTGAGAAACCCTTTCTTATATTATATTCTTGATGATGACATGATGTTTGCAATGGATGTTTAATATGCTTTGATCATCAAATTTGGTTGTTTAATATTGTTGTTGAATAAATATACAAGTCACGTTTACATACACATCGATAAGCGCAAAGGAAATCGCTTTTTCTTTATTTAATGAATTGGTGTATATGGGATGTTAAGCCTCTTTAAAAAGGTTTAAAAATGAGTTTGAAATGTTTTAAAAACATATGGAAGTGGTTTGGTGATGTTTGAAAGGTACTTGAAAATTTAGACAAAAATAGGCACTTCGCGTAACGGGAGTTCGCGATTTCGCGCCAGAAAAGTCAATGAGTATATAGAATGGAATATATACAAAATTCTTCTAGATAAGAATTTTCTAAACTATTATATCCATAGTTCTCAAATAAAGAAATAAAATCTAGATTTTGATAAGTAGATTTTGAAATATGAGTAAAACAAGTTTTTTGAAAAATCACGGTTTTGTAGTTCGAAATCTATAAAAGGATTTCTTTAAAAATGATATTTTAAAATTGTTTAAAAATATTAAATAAATTCTAAAAAATCTTTTATAATTTTCTAAAAGTAATTTGATTTATAAAAATGAATTTCCAAATGATAAAAAGCCGTTCTGATCAATATAGCTTAAAAAGCACTTTCCACAGCACTTCTCCATAATTTTTTGAAACATAGTTTTAAACCCGACCGTTCTTTTCCAAATCTTTGATAAATGTTTTCAAATGGATAATTAAGTGTTTTAATATTGATTTGGAGGTTTTTATAAGATTATTTAAAAGGGTTTAAATAAATGATTTAAAGAAAAGCTATTACAAATAAAGCGGTTTAATCTTGGCTCTAGAGCCGATGATTAGATTGGATTTTTTATTCGTGAGATCCGAATGTGAGTTGCTTAAACTAAGGATTCAGGAGCAACCAGTGCCCT
Organism: Allium cepa; assembly: GCA_030765085.1. Classification (NCBI taxonomy): domain Eukaryota; kingdom Viridiplantae; phylum Streptophyta; class Magnoliopsida; order Asparagales; family Amaryllidaceae; genus Allium; species Allium cepa. The sequence goes on along the minus strand of CM060940.1, from coordinate 541,565,443 downwards.
GGATCACTTGCCTCTTCCCTAGGAATGGATAGATAATGTCAAAACGTCGGAAATGTGTGAAGTAGAAAAAAGATTAAATTTTCCAAATTTTAATTAAACACAACTTTGATTGTATAGAGATGGTCTTCTTATACTTAGTTTTGAAGCCCGAAGAGAGAACTCATACTATTCGTGGAATTTAAAAAGTGATTCCATCGTTATTCTGCCAATAATACTTGTTGAATATAGGAATTGATATTGAGTAGAATTGGATAATTTCTATAGATTCTGCTCACTTAATATATATTGGTTCTTGGATTAACATCCTATATAACTTGGTTTTAACTCAATCAAAATTTTGAATTTCAAATTAAGAAATCTTTTTTAAGATTTAAATAAAATGATTTGGAAATATTTTCTTAAGTGGAAAATAAAATGATTTAGAATTATTCCAAGATCTAAAAAGATTTTAAGTAATCAAAGGATTTGATAAGAGAGGTTTAATGATTCCATATATATTTGGAAGAAATATTTTAACAGATATATCTCTTGAAGATATTTTTGATAGAAAAAAGAAGTAATAAATCAAAAGAAAAATTCCCTATTTACTGCACATTTCTTTTGTTGATGATTGGTTCCAAGTAACCAGGATTGGATTTGAGTGACTCTTATCTGAAAACCACTTCGAACCAATGTACACGTTCGAAAAATGAAGATCTGATAAAGAAAATGAATTACGAAGACCGAAGATCTTCGGTATGGAAGGACTGCTTGTTGATAATTCTGGTTAGCTCCCCAATACTAATGTAGTAGTCCCTTCATTTTTGAAACTCTTCGAGTTGAAAGGACTCTCGCTACTAATCCTAGGGAACAACTCCTGAATGGATATGGTAGGAGAGTGCCTTCAGTTTTTCCTATACCTAGATAACTTGTATGGACGAATACCCGATGTTGCATAAAATGATCGTTATGAACATATCATCTGTTTGGTGGCGGAGAAGGAAACTTCTCTTAGCTTAAACCCTTTCTTGAGACATATGTACTTAGGAGTTATACGTTCGTAGAAATCATTTGTGTGATTATGGAATGACGAGGTGGCATTCAAATAAAAAATATAATGTGCAATGTGAAAGGTAATTGTTACCTCAGGCCTCACACTCGCAAATGACCAAAATAGGCTAGATGTGACAAGGCTATGTGGCACACAACCATTAGGGTATGATCATCCCCTTCTGGATATATTTCTATCGGCTATGATGTTCGGGTTTAAATTAATGTGGTGTATGGTAAACTAGCATTCTGATTAGGTCGGTGTGACGGGGTGATGACATATTCGGTACTAGCTGGGGAGAGGTAGGCCAGTCTTGTGTTAGTAGAGGTGTAGATGTTCTGTAGCCTCGGTACATTCCTCTAGTGATATACTGTCGGAAGGTAGTCCCTTTACCTACAAGTTGTTTGTATGGAAATCTGTCCTACAATTAGTGCTTTCCATTTGTTTATAGAACCCACTTTATAGCTAACATGTTGGAATTTAATCACTGTAAAAATTTGGCTAAGATTAGCATGTTTACTTGCAAAGTTATTCAAAGAAATGTCATTAAAAATAACATCCCTTTTTTGTAGTAAAGGTTTGGTTATTAGAGGGTAAAAACACATTTCATGTTTACGTGTGGCATGATCTTATGAGATACCTTTTTTTTTTCAAAGCGTGTATTTTTGAGTTTTAGCACCAGTTCCATGACTGACCGGGAGTTTATTTTCCTTTCCCTTAAACTCTAAGTCCTCTAATTTTCCCGGGCACCCTAGTAGTTAGATTTAGTTTAGAAATTTTTTGGATGGAGCTCGAAGCATGGAGTCAGAAGATTTTTCGAAAGATTTTTATATATTTCCACCACACTCTTGTGCTATAGTATTACGCATTTGTAAGGACGGAAATTTATAACTGTCCATATTTAACTCTTATAAATGTATTTAAACTTCCATTGTAAAGTTTATGTTGAAATAATATATATGAGATTATGTTCTGACTTTATTTTCTTCCTTGCCCTTGAGAATCCACTTCTTCGACACTTGGATTTGTGACACGTGAATGTCGATGATGTATTAGTGTTGATTTCTGAGAGTTGAAGAAATGGATCTTCACATCTTGCATAGCCATACACTATGATTGATAACTCTCAGAATCAATCAAATCCATATCTAGTGTTCGCCATCGAGGATCGAGTCAAAAATTCTAACTCGAACCAATGTAAATCATCTCGAAATCATGTACTCGAATCTGAATCAACAGTTATGCGAGTAAAATAATATACGTAGAAATTACGTATTTATTTTAGTTAGTTTCTCATTATATCTTTTTTATATTTACATTATTTTACTTTCATTCATTTATTCTTAATCATTATTCACACTACTTTATTCACATTTATTACTTAGTATACTTCGTTCAATACTAATTTCCATCAATCTTTACTTAAGTTTATTATAACATTTTATACAACGCTTCCTATGTTTATTATCACTTCACAATTTTTGTTCATATTTTTTAAAATCAAGTAAATTCCATTTAACTTATTTACACACTTCATTGTTTAATTTACTATTTAGTTCCTTTTGTTAATTCATTTCATTTAACCTATTTCAATTATTCACTTCATTTGCCTTTACTTAAGTCAAATTTCTTTTCAAAGTTCATTTTGTTAACTTAACTTAAGATGAATTTCATTCCAAAGTTCAATTTCAAATTTACTTTTCTTAACATTCATATTCAATAATTTTAAACATCATTTTAACTTATTATCCCTCAAGTTATAAGTTATAAAACTTATTCTCTCACATTTACATAAAACACTTAAATGAAAATTTTCAGATATTAAACACCTTGTTCTTATTTCAAATTATTTTGAAACAATACTATAACTATTTCCTTTATATTTCAGATCATACTTTTGAATTTTAAAATCAAAGCTAATTTTACCAAAACAAAATTCCAATGGTAGCTGTTTTTCCCATGGAAACCCGAAAATGAATGCCAATGATGCTGTAGTCATCATCAAAATTATTTTCTAGCGACCAAAGTGAGTTCAGTGCCTTTTATTTCTTTTTAATCCCATTTTAAAATATTTATATTCAAATATTTTCCAAATATTACTATCATTACTTATTTTTTCTCCAAAACTTATAAATTTTTTGTCAGAATCAATGTGATTTTAAATTCTCAAATTCTCGGCTTTTAAGTCCTTTTATTTACAAAGCATATTTATAAATTTCCCTTATATATAATTTCACTTTTGGTTGTATAAAAATATTTCTTAATTTTTTATCTTTGTTTATGTTACAAAAATTTCTTAATTATTTGTTATCCCACCTTTTGGTAAGGCCGTAACACCAAGAAATTGACTGAAAATCAAAGACAATTCATCCCAAAAATAGTTATGCACAGGTTCGCTATGGATGCTGGTAAATTTTGGCCGAGTCCGAATTGAGCTACAATTAACATGACACGACAAGCAAAGATATGAAAGCCAACATTTCAAATTTCAAGTCGATCGGAGTTCGAATGCTCAAGTTATGGATTGATCAAATTCTATGAGAAGCACGTTCTATTCGTATCCATCAGTTTGCATCAATCCATTTCGAATCCATCTATTTCATATCGATCCCTTTCGTATCCATCATCTTGCAACTATCCTATTTTTATCCATCAGCCCACAAGCATCGATTCATATCCATCCATCGAGGCCTTCAGTTTGTATCCATCATGCATAAGTGGCATGTTTCGTATTGATCACTCACTTGATCGATAAGAAGGAAAGAGCCAAAGATCGGTACGAATGAGCCACCAAGCGAATGATACGAAGTAATATCTTCTATCGATACGAAACAAGCCAAGCACCATTGATACGAAGTATGTGCATATAATCGATGCGAAACATCCCTTGAGTCATCGATACGAAGCGGCCTCAAACATTGATGCGAAATGGAGATGTAGGCAACGATACGAAATGAATACACCAGGTCGATACAAATAAAGCCTATGGAAGTGGAAGACTCGTTCACTCGGCATAAAAAGTGGATCGATTTCGGGATGTAGCGCCACGTCATCTGATTGACACATGCAGAATTATCGATACGAACAGTATCGATACGAAGGCAACAGTGCTTTGCAAATCCAAACTTGAATCGATCATATCTCAAAATCTATAAGTCCAATTGCCACCAAATTTTCACGAAGATTGCGTGCAACCTCAAGAATGTTCACGATCGATCTCGACTCGATTGGATTAAATCTTGATCGATACGAATTTCATTCGTATCGATCACGGATCGAGTCCAAACGACTAGGTATCGATCACGTGGGTCCATCTACGTGAGAGAAGCGGTCTTCCGAGATCTCGACGAGATATTTGCTGCCTACGCCTATAAATAACGGCCCAAGACCTATTGAAAAAGGACTTTTGTCTCTTTTACATCCAGACTCTCCCGAAAATACTATTGTACTCGAATTGTACTGTTGTAACTCTTTGTAACCAGCAAGTAAAAATCAATAAAAGTTAGCCATTTCATAGTTGACGTAGGCCATACGCCAAACCACTCTAAATCTGTGTGTTTCTGTTTGTTTTTCCAGTTTATCAATTGGTGTGTTTGTTAATTCTTCCACATTTTCCATTTATATTCTTTATTTTATCTCTTCAAGCACATCCGAAAAGTGTTGTGCCTAATTTTGGTACAAACACTTTGGTGCTTTTTACTGAGAAAACCCTGTTTTTCTCCTGCTCATTGGATCTACTAACGATATCGGATTGCAACAATCTAAGGAGAAGATCCAGATTTCAAGTTTAGAAGTTCTTTCATCCTATTCAGATTATGCCAAGTCTATGTGAGAGCTTCGCTATCCACCATGGTCAACACTAGGACTACACCAACAACTGCAGATCCAGAAGGACATGATAGACGGAACCCCGTGCAACTTCCTTCTGCGGACCAGAATGCTTTCGGACCATCAGATCTGCAAGGTCCTGTCACCAGGGAAGAGTTTCAACTGCTAATGTAAGCGCTGACGCAAAGCCACCAGCAGTTTACTCAGCAACTTCGTGTTAACATGGAATTGACCAATCAATTGAACCATGAGAGATGAAGGAGATCCAGACGAGATCAGGCTTCCTATTCATCCACTTAGAGTTCAGCCTCTTTGACTACAATCATCGATCCACATGCCCACGGCTAGATGGGAGCTATACTCAGGCTACTGGACATCAGCGTACCTTGAATCTTGGGAAACTGAGTGCTGGCCCGTCAACTAGCCATCAGACCGGATCCTCCTCCTGAGGAAGTATTATTCCTTATCACACTACTAACAACCGCGCTGCTACCCCCTCTATTGAGCTGGAAGTTGACGCTCGGAACCAAACGGATCCAACCCACCGTCAAAGCAATTATACTCCTAAACCTTATGTTACTGAAGACCTAGAACCAAGGAGGCGAGATGTGGACCATTGACCACGACCGGCCCATCCTCGCATTATGGAACCCAACCACACCTTGGCTCAGCATGCCTAGAATGTCCGATGCCGGATATCCCGCCAATGATTCGTCAGATGATCCACGAAAGTCAGGGCCTCACCAATAATGACTGGGGAATCTCTTAGAGTCATACCCCTTTAACTGATGATATACTCTACGCTGAACTACCGTGACAATTCAAAATGCCAACCCTTTCCGTTTATGAAGGGGCTCTGATCCTAACCAGCACATCTTGAAGTACGAATGGTTAATGAATGCTGCTCAAGGCGATGATGCGGTCAAGTGTCGAAGTTCCCGATCTACCTAAGGGGCATAAGGACTATGTGGTTTACTCGTCTACCACCTCGATGTATCTCAAATTTTGACCAGTTGGAAATGAAGTTTGTTGAATAGTTTCGCATCCATGTCACAAAGCCAAAAGATGTTAAAACCTTGTCTAGTGTCACTCAAGCTCGTGGAGAGACATTTAGATGTTATCTGGAGCGGTTCCATGCTGCATGCGCTGAGATTAATAATCTCAATGACGACTCAATTCTGATGGCATTAACTATTAGGATTGATCCTAATTCTGAATTTGGCAACTGGTTAGTCGAAAAAACCCCTGCGTCATTGGACCATTTCTATTCCAAGGCAGCCCAGTTCTTGAGAAGGGAGGATGCGAAATAGTCTAGGAAAAAGGACGACGCAGGGCCTAGTGTGGAAGGAATGCAAAGCAATGTTGTTGTTAAACAAACTGGGAGAGTTCCAAAAAGATGCAATTGAACATACAGGATAAACAGAATCAACAAAAAGGCAATGAAAATCAAAACAGAAAACAGGATCAGAATCATGGGCCATGACGTAGGGCTCCTATGTTTTACAATTATACTCCTTTAAATACGTCGCTTGAAAATGTGTACTTGCAGACCTGCAATACCATTCAGTATAAGAAACCTGCTCCAAAGCAATCGTCAAAAAAACAGATTCATACGGAGAAGTTTTGTAGATTTCACGATAGCTATGGCTGCATCACGAACGAATGTCGTCATTTGCAGGATATTATTGAGAAGTTGATACGAGAGAGACAGTTGGAGTAGTTTGTGCGGGCGTCGTAGTTAGGAGGTGCGGGCCTATCAAATCAGAACCATATACCAAATCAGGCGTGACCGAAGGAATCCGCTCGTACTGGCAGGAGGCTAGTGATTAACACTATTAGTGGTAGTCCTCATCCAGCAGATCAAAGCTGGAAGGAAATGTATTCGTATGCCATTTTTATTAGGCATGCGAGCTTCGAAAGTTGTAGTAGTTTGGAAGATGGGGCTCCGACCAAGCAATGGAAAAAAATGATAGATGACATCGTATTGCGAGATAGGGATGCCAATAGAGTCGAAGCTCTAACCATTGATCAACTTGTCACTTCATCTCAGATAAGTCCTGCTTGGATGAAGAGGATCGTAGTGGACAGTGGAAGTTCAGTGAACATATTGTTTAAGCGAGCCTATGATCAGATGAAGATGGAAGCCAAGAGTTTGGAGCCTTGTCAATTTCGCATTCACCACTTCAATGGAAGTGCGACTATACCCACTGGGATGGTGGAGCTACCAGTGGAATTGGGAATTAGAGAATGCGGAGAGTTCGGATATTGCAGTTTGTTGTATTGGACATAGACTCACCATACAATGCTTTCTGGGGCCGACCGACCCTAGTTAAGTTCAGGGTTGCCATTGCCCCTTGGTGTCTGACTTTAAAATTCCTTACCGACAATGGAGTTTGAGTCGTTCAGGGAGACCAGGCTACTGGACGAGCCTGTTATATTGCCGAACTGCGGGAGGCGCTGTGAAAAGAAAAAGGAAAGGCGTAGAGGAATCTCTCTGCATGTACTTTGCGGAAAATTGACAGCTAATGCTTGGGCCAAGGCCCAGGCACCCCAATCAATTCTCAAGATATCTTGAGCCAAGAGATACCGAAAGTGAAGACGAAAGTAAAGAAGTCAAGCTTCCCCGACCAAGCAGACGATCGATGTTCCGATCAACGATAACGACGATTCTAAATTGATAAAAATTGGATCTCAGCTAAGCCAACCGATGCAAGAGGAATTGGTTGAATTTCTTCGAGCAAACCTCGACGTGTTTTCCTGAACACATCTGACATGTGTGGAATCTCCTCGGAAATTGCAAGCCACACAATGAATATTGACCCGCAGCATGTTTCGGTCAAGCAAAAAATGTGTAGTATGGATCCAAAGAGATCTTCGCCCTTAAGGAAGATATAGATAAACTCAAGTCGAACGAGTTCATCCGAGATGCATTATATCCAAAATGAGTGTCCAACCATGTACTTGTCAAAAAGCCTAACGGGAAATGGAGAACATGCGTTGATTACTCAGACATGAATAAAGCTTGCCCTAAAGACAGTTTTCCACTTCTTCTAATCGATCAGCTCGTAGACTCGACAATTGGACATGAACTCTTATCCTTCATGGATGCGTATTCAGGCTACAAGCAGATACCCATGCACTTTCCCGATCAGAAGCATACCAGCTTCGTCACCGATCTGGGACTTTACTGCTACAAAGTCATGCCATTCGGACATAAGAATGCTGGAGCAACCTACCAATGACAAGTTAATCAAATGTTTGCTAGCCAAATCGGAAAAACCATGGAGGTATATGTGGATGACATGCCTGTGAAGACACGGTTCTCCACTAATCATATCAAAGACCTGGAATCGATGTTCAATATCCTTCGAGAATACAGAATGAAAGTCAACCCATTGAAATGTCACTTTGGGGTCGCATTTGGAAAATTCCTTGGATTTATCGTCAACACTCGAGGAATTGATGCCAACCCCGAGAAGATCTAGACAATCAGAAATCATGAGACTCCAAGGACTATAAAGTAGGTTCAGAGCCTCAATAGAAAAGTAGTAGCACCGAGCAAGTTCATTTCAAAATCCACCGACAAATGCATTCCCTTCTTCGCTCTGATCAGAAAAGGAAAACGGAATTTCAAATGGACTACAGAATGCGAGGGCACATTCCGAGTACTGGTTCAACACATGTCCACACCACCCATTCTGTCAAAAACTATTGATCACGAGAGATTGTACATTTAACTAACCACCGTCTAGCAAACCCTGGCGGGCACCGAACATAGAACTACTCCATCTTGAAGTAGCTAAGTCTGGTCCAGGATCCAGTCACCACTTGGAAATTCCTGATTGCCTCTAGGAATGTGAATGAAGGATTATCTCCCCGACTCTTGACATTAAACAAGAATTTGACTTCCTTCGAGGTCGGGGGCCACAAGAGATGCTCCATAAAAACAATGAATAAGCTGTTCAGCAACGTGTATCCATTCGGATGTAACTGTGATGGAGTGATTCCAAAGAAATCTAATGCTTCCCGAATATATTGGTTAAATGGAGGAAGCGTTCTATCTATGCATGAATGTCTGTTAAAAGCGGTGAATCCTTATGGGGGGAGTGTGGTATGTCATTCGATCTTGGTAGTAGAACATCATCTAATGGTAAACCATGTCTTAAGCAGATTCTCCCCAATGTATTTGTTGGATGGTATAGAATCTTGTGGATTCGCAATAAAGATTTCTCCTAGTAACTCGTCCAGAGCTGGACCTATAACTTTGGCCGCAATGGCCGGCATCTCTATTATCGGAGGAGGTGAACTTTAAGCCTCCTACTGCTGTGAACTCCCGGGTTTTATAACTAATCAACTCAGTAAAAACCATCGTTAGATTATAAAAATCCCGTGTGTTCCCCAGTATGAAGTGTATGAATGTGTTGTGCAGTGCAGTGCTATATAATACTTAAGAAATTCTACAAAATTTGAGAAATGTTCGAATGATAAGACTTCAAGATTTGACCAGAGTGACCGTCATCGCTGACCGTCACAACCGTACCATTCAGACTTAGGAGATCAATCCAAGTTAAAGTTTGTCAAATTGGTTGAGTTACAGTTCCATTGACAAGCTTCGATAGGCAGTCAAATATGCAGTGAAATGGTTAAGTCCAATTATGCAAGACAGAAGCCTGTCCGAGTCAAATACTCAAGTATGCACAAAGTTTCGTATTCATCGAGGTTCAAACTCGGATCGATCACCAAGATTCCAATTTGTATCGGTCAAGGAGGCAACTCGTATCCATAAAAATATGCGAGTTCGAATCGATCATCGACCGAGGATTTCATATCGATCTCCAGCATGGGATTTCGTAAAGGTCGCATACAGTGGACGTTAGTATCGATCATCGGCTCCTCAACTTCGTATCGATCGCTTCGAATCGATATGAAGTTCCACCACTGCAGATCGATACGTGACTCCTCCTTTCACCTATCGGTTTCGGATCGATGCAAACTTCTCATTCTAGATCGAGATAAGATCTTATTTCTTTCCTTCCTGCATCGATACGAGATCGAGGCTAAGGGTCCTTCCAATGATTCTTTTATATCCATCATCACTCCGTCTTCCCGAAACAGCCTGAATGTTGTTCTTCCCTTCCCCGACCTTGCCTCGGCCCAACTCCAGCTTAAACCATGATGAAATCGGCCATGACTTTGGATGAATTTTCAGTAAAGCTCAGTCTCATCGTTTTAGAGTTGATTTAGTTGGTCAATTACCTAGTTTAAAGGATCGGTTTAAGAGGTTAATGAGTTCTTGGATTTGGAGACGAAGACAGCTTTTCTTTCTTGAGTTCTCTATCGATGCGAAGGCAAGGGTGAAAACAAAGAGCAAGTGAGAAATTCGGCTAAGTACAAATCCTTTTATATGGATTCGTAACCAGGCAAAACAGGTTTCATCTCCCAATAATCAAAATCGATTGAAGCGGTTACAAATTCCATCAGTACGAAGAAACTCGTTCGTATCCATCTGCTTGATCGATCCAGAGTATAACAGTTCGTATCCATCAGCAATCGGCCTTATGTGTCATCGATACGAACGCCACCGCTAATTCATATTTACGTCATTTAGTTTCAACGATACGAAATGCCAATTTCGTATCCATCTCCTTGAAGACTACAAGATCTCATATCGATGTCCCATCATCGATATGAAGTGTTTCAAAGAACCAACTATTTCGTATCGATAGCCATCGATACATAGGATGCTTTCCAACTTCGTAGATCGATCCAGGAGAGGATCAATACGAAGGGATGCTTCAAAACGACCATCAAACATTGTTACTGCTTGAATTTCACATTGATCCAGGAGAGGATCGATACGAAACTCAGTCCAAACAAAAAGCTAAAGAATTTGACAACGACCCATGAACGTACAAACGTGAACAGGAGTCAAGTAAATGAACGTGCATGTATGATGGACTAACATTTAGTTTTTGAAATTGACAGGAATTGAATGCTTATCTGGCGACAATTACAAAAACGAACAACAGTTTGCTATCATTCAATACTCAGTTACAACAGTGCACAATACAACAATAGGCAGTTAACAATTCGTTATTGTATTACTGAAGATCAGTCGAAGGTTACATCTTTCGACGAGAAGGCAACAACCGTTCAACAAGTCAGATGGAACTTTTTTGAATGAAGATTGCAGCTTTTCAAAGCACGTCTTGTCCTTACAAGACATACTTTTGGGGGAAAATGTTATCCCGCCTTTTGGTAAGGCCGCGACACCAAGAATTGACCGGAAATCAAAGAGAGTTCATCCTAAAAACCGTTATACACAGGTTCACTATGGATGCTGGTAAATTTTTTGCGAGTTCAAATCAAGCTACAATTAACATGACATGACAAGCAAAGTCATGAAAGCCAAAATTTCAAATTTCAAGTCGATCGGAGTTTGTATTCTTAAGTTATGAACTGACCAAATTATGTGAGAAGCACGTTTTGTTCGTATCCATCAGTTCGCATCGATCCATTTAGTATCCATCTATTTCGCATCGATCCCTTTCGTGTCCATCATCTTGTAACTATCCTATTCATATCCATCGGCCCACAAGCATCGATTCATATCCATCAGTCAAGGTCTTCAGTTCGTATCCATCATGCATAAGCGACATGTTTCGTATCGATCACTCACTTAATCGATACGAAGGAAAGAGCCAAAGATCGGTACGAATGAGCCACCAAGCGATCAATACAAAGTAATATCTTCTATCGATACGAAATAAGCCAAGCGCCATCGATACGAAATATGTGCATATAATTAATGCAAAACATACCCTAGGTCATCGATATGAAGCGGCCTCAGACATCGATTCGAAATGGAGATGGAGGCATCGATACGAAATGAATATACCAGGTCGATACGAATAAAGCCTATGGAAGTGGAAGACCCGATCACTCGACATAAAAAGTGGATTGATTCTGGGATGTAGCTCCGTGTAATGTGATAAAAATGTGTAGAACTATCGATACGATAATCGATATGAACAGTATCGATACGAAGGCAACAGTGCTTTGCAAATCAAACCTTGCATTGATCATATCTCAAAATCTAAAAGTCCAAATGCCACTAAATTTTCACAGGAGCTTGCGTGCAACCTCGGGAATGTTCATGATCGATCTCGACCCGATTGGGCTAAATCTTGATCGATACGAATTTCATTCGTATTGATCACGGATCGAGTCCAAACGACCGGGGATCGATCACGTGGGCCCAACCACGTGAGAGAAGAAGTCTTTCGAGATCTGGGCAAGATATCTGCTGCCTACGCCTAGAAATAGCGGCCCAGGACCTACTAAAAAAGGACTTTTGGCTCTTTTATGTACAGGCTCTATCAAAATTACTATTGTAGTCGAATTGTACTGTCGCAACTCTTTGTTACCAGCAAGTAAAAATCAATAAAAGTTAGCCATTTCATAGTGGACGTAGGCCATACGTCGAACCACTCTAAATCTGTGTGTTTCTGTGTGTTTTTCCAGTTTGTTAAATGGTGTGTTTGTTAGATCTTCCTCATTTTTCATTTATATTCTTCATTCTATCTCTTCAAACACATCATCTTGCAATTATCCTATTCGTATCCATCGGCCCACAAGCATCGATTCATATCTAGCCATCAAGGCTTTAATTCTTATCCATCATGCATAAGCAGCATGTTTCATATCGATCACTCGATTGATACGAAGGAAGGAGCCAAAAAGCGGTACGAATGAGCCACCAAGCGATCGATATGAAGTAATATCTTCTATCGATACAAAATAAGCCAAGCACCATCGATACGAAGTATGTGCATATAATCGATGCAAAACATCCCCTAAGTCATCAATACTAAGCGGCCTCAAACAACGATGGGTAATGGAGATGGAGGCAACGATACAAAATGAGTACACCAGGTTGATACGAACAAAGCCTATGGAAGTGGAAGACTCAGTCACTCGGCAAAAAAAGTGGATCGATTCTGGGATGTAGCGCCACGTCATCTGATCGACACGTGTAGGACTATAGATACGAGACAATTGATACGAACAGTATCGATAGAAAGGCAACAGTGCTTTGCAATTCCAAAATTGCATCGATCATATCTCAAAATCTACAAGTCCAAATGCCACCAAATTTTCACAAGAGCTTGCATGCAACCTCTGGAATGTTTACTATCGATCTCGACTCGATTGGGCTAAATCTTGATCGATATGAATTTCATTCATATCGATCATGGATCGAGTCCAAACGACCAGGGATCGATCATGTGGGCCCACCCACGTGAGAGAAGAGGTCTTCCGAGATCATTGCGAGATATTTGTTGCCTATGCCTATAAATAGGGGCCGAGGACCTACTGAAAAAGGACCTTTGACTCTTCTACATCTAGACTCTGCCGAAATTACTATTGTACTCGAATTGCACTGTTGTAACTGTTTGTAACCAGCAAGTAAAGATCAGCAAAAGTTAGCCATTTCATAATGGACGTAGGCCACATGCCGAACCACTCTAAATATGTATGTTTCTCTATGTTTTTCCAGTTTATCGATTGGTATGTTTGTTAGATCTTCCTCATTTTCCATTTATATTCTTCATTTTATCTCTTCAAACACATCATCTTGCAACTATCCTATTCGTATCCATCGGCCCACAAGCATCGATTCATATCCATCTATCAAGGCCTTCAGTTCGTATCCATCATTCATAAGCGGCATGTTTTCTATCGATCACTCACTTGATCGATACGAAGGAAATATCCAAAGATCGGTACGAATGAGCCACCAAGCAATCGATATGAAGTAATATCTTCAATCGATATGAAAGAAGCCAAGCACCATCGATACGAAGTAATGGCATATAATCGATGCAAAACATCCCCTAAGTCATCGATATGAAGCGGCCTCAGACATCGATGCGAAATGGAGATGGAGGCATCGATACGAAATGAATACACCAGGTCCATACGAATAAAGCCTATGGAAGTGGAAGACTAGGTCACTCGACATAAAAGGTGGATCAATTCTGGGATGTAGTGCCATGTCACATGCAGAACTATCGATATGAGACAATCGATACAAATAGTATTGATACGAAGGCAATAGTGCTTTGCAAATTCAAACTTGCATCGATCATATCTCAAAATCTACAAGTCTAAATACCACCAGATTTTCACAGGAGCTTGCATGCAACCTTAGGAATGTTCCTGATCGATCTCGACTCGATTTTGATAAATCTTGATTGATACAAATTTCATTCATATCGATCACGGATCGATTCCAAATGACCGGAGAGTGATCACGTGGGCCCACCCACGTGGGAGAAGAGGTTTTTCGAGATCTGTGCAAAATATTTGCTGCCTATGCCTATAAATAGCGGCCTAGGACATACTAAAAAGGGACTTTTGGCTCTTCTACGACTGTTGTAACTCTTTCTAACCAGAAAGTAAAAATCAATAAAACTTAGCCATTTCATAGTGGACATAGGCCATACACTGAACCACTCTAAATCTGTGTGTTTTTCCTGTTTATCGGTTGGTGTGTTTGTTAGATCTTCCTCATTTTCCATTTATATTCTTCATTTTATCTCTTCAAACATATCATCTTGCAACTATCCTATTCATATCCATCGACCCACAAGCATCGATTCATATCAATCCATCAAGGCATTCAGTTCTTATCCATCATGCATAAGCGACATGTTTTGTATCGATCACTCACTTGATCGATACGAAGGAAAGAGCCAAAGATCGGTACGAATGAGCCACCAAGCGATCGATACAAAGTTGTATCTTCCATCGATACAAAACAAGCCAAGCACCATAGATACGAAGTAAGTGCATATAATCGATGCAAAACATCCCTTAAGTCATCGATACAAAGCGACATCAGGCATCGATGCGGAATAGAGATGGAGGCATCGATACGAAATGAATACACCCTGTCAATACGAACAAATCCTCTAGAAGTGGAAGACTTGGTCACTCGGCATAAAAAGTGGACCGATTCTGGGATATAGCGCCACGTCATCTAATCGACACGTGCAGAACTATCGATACGACACAATCGACACAAACAGTATCGATATGAAGGCAACAGCGCTTTGCAAATCCAAAATTGCATCGATCGTGTCTCAAAATTTACAAGTCCAAATACCACCGAATTTTCACAGGAGTTTGCGTGCAACCTCAGGAATGTTCATTATCGACCTCGACTCGATTGGGCTAAATTTTGATCGATACGAATTTCAGTTGTATCGATCACGGATCTAGTCCAAATGACCGAGGATCGATCACGTGGGCCCATCACATGAGAAAAGATGTCTTACGAGATCTGAATGAGATATTTGCTGCCTACGCCTATAAATAGTGGCCCAAGACCTACTGAAAAGGATCTTTTGGCTCTTCTATGTCCCGACTCTATCGAAATTACTATTGTACTCAAATTTTACTGTTGTAACTCTTTGTAACAAGCAAGTAAAAATCAATAAAAGTTAGCCATTTCATACTGGACGTAGAGTCGACGCCAAACCACTCTAAATCTGTGTGTTTCTGTGGGTTTTTCTTGTTTATCGATTGGTGTGTTTGTTAGATTTTCCTCATTTTCCATTTATATTCTTTATTTTATCTCTTCAAACCAACTATCCTATTCGTATCCATCGGCCCACAAGCATCGTTTCATATCCATCCATCAAGACCTTTAGTTTGTATCCATCATGCATAAGCGGCATGTTTCGTATTGATCACTCACTTGATCGATACGAAGGAAAGAGCCAAAGATCGGTACAAATGAGAAGTCGTCTTCCGAGATCTAGGCAAGATATTTGCTGCCTATGCCTACAAATAGCGGCCTAGGACCTACTGAAAAAGTACTTTTGGCTCTTCTACACCCAGACTCTACTGAAATTACTATTGTATTCGAATTGTACTGTTGTAATTCTTTGTAACGAGCAAGTAAAAATCAATAAAAGTTAGTCATTTCATAGTGGATGTAGGCCATACACCGAACCACTCTAAATATGTGAGTTTCTGTGCATTTTTCCCATTTATCGATAGGTGTGTTTGTTAGATCTTCCTCATTTTTCATTTATATTCTTCATTTTATCTCTTCAAACACATCATCTTGCAACTATCATGTTCGTATCCATCAGCCCACAAGCATCGATTCATATCCATCCATCAAGGCCTTAAGTTCGTATCCATCATGCATAAGCGGCATGTTTCATATCGATCACTCACTTGATCGAAGGAAAGAGCCAAAGATCGGTATGAATGAGCCACCAAGCGATCGATTTGAAGTAAAATCTTCTTTTGATACGAAACAAGCCAAGCACCATCGATACAAAGTATGTGCATATAATCGATGAAAAACATCCCCAAAGTCATCGATACAAAGTAGCCTTAAACATGCAAAATGGAGATGGAGGCATCGATACAAAATGAATACACCAGGTGGATATGAACAAAGCCTATGGAAGTAGAGGACTCGGTCACTCAACATAAAAAGTGGATCGATTCTGGGATGTAGCGCCACATCATCTGATCGACAGTGCAGAATTATCGATACAAGACAATCGATACGGACAGTATCGATACGAAGGCAACAATGCTTTGCAAATCCAAACTTGCATCGATCATATCTCAAAATCTACAAGTCCAAATGCCACCAAATTTTCATAGCAGCTTGCGTACAACCTTAGGAATGTTCATGGTCGATCTCGACTCGATTGGGTTAAATCATGATTAATATGAATTTCATTCGTATCGATCACGGATCGAGTCCAAACGATCGGGGATCGATCATGTGTTTCCACCCACGTGAGAAAATAGGTTTCCGAGATATGGGCAAGATATTTGCTGCCTACGCCTATAAATAGTGGCCCAAGACCTACTGAAAAAGGATTTTTGGCTCTTCTACGTCCAAATTCTGCCGAAATTACTATTGTACTCGAATTCTACTGTTGTGACTCTCTTTAACCAGCAAGTAAATATAAATAAAAGTTAGCTATTTCATAGTGGACGTAGGCCATACGCCGAACCACTCTAAATCTGTGTGTTTTTGCAGTTTATTGATTGGTGTATTTGTTAGATCTTCCTCATTTTCCATTTATATTCTTTATTTTATCTCTTCAAACACATCATCTACAACTATCCTATTCGTATCCATCAGCCCACAGGCATCGATTCATATCCATCGATCAAGGCCTTCAGTTCGTATCCATCATGCATAAGCGGCATGTTTCGTATCGATTACTCACTTGATCGATACGAAGGAAAGAGCCAAAGATCGGTACCAAAGAGCCTCCAAGCGATCGATACGAAGTAATGTCTTTTATCGATACAAAACAAGCCAAGCACAATCAGTACGAAGTATGCACATATAATTGATGCAAAACATCCCCTAAGTCATCGATAAAAAGAGCCTCGGACATCGATGCGAAATGGAGATGGCGGTATCGATACGAAATGAATACACCAGGCCAATATGAATAAAGCCTATGGAAGTGGAATACTCGGTCACTCGGCATAAAAAGTGGATAGATTCTAGGATGTAGCACCACGTCATTTGATCGGAACGTGTAGAACTATCCATATGATACATCGATACGAACAGTATCGATACGAAGGCAACAGTGCTTTGTAAATCCAAACTTGCATCGATCGTATCTCAAAATCTACAAGTCCAAATGCCACCAAATTTTCACAGGAGCTTGCGTGCAACCTTAGGAATGTTCATGATCGTTCTCGACTCGATTGGGCTAAATATTGATCGATATGAATTTCATTACTATCAATCAAGGATCGAGTCCAAACGACCGAGGATCGATTACGTCCAGGACTCTGTCGAAATTGCTATTTAAAAAGGAGCCTGCGCCTATAAATAGCGGTCCAGGACCTACTTAAAAAGGACTTTTGGCTCTTCTACGTCCAAACTCTGCCGAAATTGCTATTGTACTTGGATTGTACTGTTGTTACTCTTTATAACTAGCAAGTAAAAATCAATAAAAGTTAGCCATTTCGTACTAGACGTAGGCCATACGCCGAACCATTCTAAATCTGTGTGTTTTTCTTGTTTATCGATTGGTGTGTTTGTTAGATCTGCCTCATTTTCTATTTATATTCTCCGTTTTATCTCTTCAAACACATCATCTTGCAACTATCTTTTTCATATCCATCGGCCCACAAGCATCGATTCATATCCATCCATCAAGGCCTTCCATTCGTATCCATCATGCATAAGCTGCATGTTTCATATCGATCACTCACTTGATCGATACGAAGGCAAGAGCCAAAGATCGGTACGAATGAGCCACCAAGCGATCGATACGTAGTAATATCTTCTATCGATACGAAACGAACCAAGCACCATCGACACAAAGTATGTGCATATAATCGATGCAAAACATCCCCTAAGTCATCGATATGAAGTGGCCTCAGACATTGATGTGAAATGCAGATGGAGGCATTGATATGAAATGAATATACTAGGTCGATACGAACAAAGCCTATGGAAGTGGAAGACTCGGCATAAAAAGTGGATTGATTCCGGGTTGTAGCGCCATGTCATCTGATCGACACATGCAGAACTATCGATACAAGACAATCGATACGAACAATATCGATATTAAGGAAATAGTGCTTTGCAAATCCAAACTTGCATCGATCTTATCTCAAAATCTACAAGTCCAAATGCCACCAAATTTTCACAGGAGCATGCGTGCAACCTCGGGAATGTTCATGATCGATCTCGACTCGATTGAGCTGAATCTTGATCGATACGAATTTCATTCGTATCGATCACGGATCGAGTCCAACCAACCGGGGATCGATCATGTGGACCCACCCACATGTGAGAGAAGATGTCTTTCGAGATCTGGGCGAGATATTTGCTGCATACGCCTATGAATAGCGGCCCAGGACCTACTGAAAAAGGACTTTTGGCTCTTCTACGTCCAGACTCTACCGTAATTACTATTTAACTCGAATTGTACTGCTGTAACTCTTTGTAACCAGCAAGTAAAAATCAATAAAAGTTAACCATTTCATAGTGGACGTAGGCCATAAGCCGAACCATTCTAAATTTGTGTGTTTCTGTGTGTTTTTCCTGTTTATCGATTGGTGTGTTTGTTAGATCTTCCTCATTTTCCATTTATATTCTTCATTTTATCTCTTCAAACACATCATCTTGTAACTATCCTATTCGTATCTATCGGCCTACAAGCATATTCATATCCATCCATCAAGGCCTTCAGTTATCATGCATAAGCAGCATGTTTCGTATCGATCACTCACTTGATCGATACGAAGGAAAGAGCCAAAGATCGATACGAATGAGCCACCAAGTGATCGATACGAAGTAATATCTTCTATCGATACGAAACAAGCCAAGCACCATCGATACGAAGTATGTGCATGTAATCGACACAAAACATCCCGAAGTCATCGATACGAAGCGGCCTCAGACATCGATGTAAAATGGAGATTGAGGCATCGATATGAAATGAATACACCACGTCGATACGAATAAAGCCTACGGAAGTGGAAGACTCGGTCACTCGGCATAAAAAGTGGATCGATCCTAGGATATAGCACCATGTCATTTGATTGACATGTGTAGAACTATCAATACGAGACAATCGATGCGAACAATATCGATACGAAGGCAATAGTGCTTTGCAAATCCAAACTTGCATCAATCATATCTCAAAATCTACAAGTCCAAGTGCCACCAAATTTTAACTGGAGCTTGCGTGCAACCTCAGGAATGTTCATGATCTGTCTCGACTCGATTGGGAGAAATCTTGATCGATACGAATTTCATTCGTATCTATCACGGATCGAGTCCAAACGACTAAGGATCAATCAGGTGGGCCCACCCACATGAGAGAAGAGGTCTTCCGAGATCAGGGCGAGATATTTGCTGCCTATGCCCATAAATAGTGGCCCAGGACCTACTAAAAAGGAAGTTTTTGCTCTTCTACGTCCAGACTCTGCCGAAATAACTATTATACTCGAATTGTACTGTTGTAACTCTTTGTAACCAGTAAGTAAAAATCAATAAAAGTTAGCTATTTCATAGTGGACGTAGGCCATGCGCCGAACCACTCTAAATCTCCGTGTTTCTATGTGTTTTTCCTGTTTATCGATTGGCGTGTTTGTTAGATCTTCCTTATTTTCCATTATATTCTTCATTTTATCTCTTTAAACACATCATCTTGCAACTATCCTATTCATATCCATCGGCACACAAGCATCGATTCATATCCATCCGTCAAGGCCTTCAGTTCGTATCCATCATGCATAAGTGGCATGTTCTGTATCGATCACTCACTTGATTGATACGAAGGAAAGAGCGAAACATCGGTACGAATGAGCCACTACTCGATCGATACGACGTAATATCTTCTATCGATACTTAACAAGATAAGCACCATCGATACGAAGTATGTGCATAAAATCATGTAAAACATCCCCCCCTAAGTCTTCGATATGAAGCGGCCTCAGATATCGATGCGAAATGGAGATGGAGGCATCGATATGAAATGAATCCACTAGGTCAATATGAAAAAGCCTATGGAAGTGGAAGACTCGGTCATTCGGCATAAAAAGTGGATCGGTTCTGGGATTTGGTGCCACGTCATCTGATCAACATGTACGGAACTGCTGATACGAACAGTATCAATATGAAGGCAACAATGCTTTGCAAATCCAAACTTGCATCGATCATATATCAAAATCTACAAGTCCAAATACCATCAAATTTTCATAGGAGCTTAGGTGCAACCTCAGGAATGTTCATGATCGATCTCGACTCGATTAGGCTAAATCTTGATCGATACGAATTTCATTCATATCGATCACGGATCGAGTCCAAACGACCGGGGATCGATCACGTGTTCCCACCCATGTGAGAGAAGAGGTCTTCCGAGATCTAGGTGAGATATTTGCTGCCTACGCCTATAACTAGAGGCCCAGGACCTACTGAAAAAGGACTTTTGGCTCTTCTTTGTCCAGACTCTATCGAAATTACTATTGTACTCGAATTGTTCTGTTGTAACTCTTTGTAAAAAGCAAGTAAAAATCAATAAAAGTAAGCCATTTCATAGTGGACATAGGTAATACGCCGAACCACTATAAATCTATGTGTTTCTGTGTGTTTTTCCAGTTTATCGATTGGTGTGTTTATTAGATCTTCCTCATTTTCCATTTATATTCTTCATTTTATCTCTTCAAACACATCATCTTGCAACTATCCTATTCGTATCCATCGGCCCACAAGCATTAATTCATATCCATCCATCAAGGACTTTAGTTCGTATCCATCATACATAAGCAGCATGTTTCGTATCGATCACTAACTTGATTGATATGAAGGAAAGAGCCAATGATCGGTACGAATGAGCCACCAAGCGATCGATACAAAGTAATATCTTTTATCAATATGAAACAAAACAAGCACCATTGATTCAAATTATGTGCATATAATTGATGCAAAACATCCCCTGAGTCATCGATACTAAGCAACCTAAGACATCGATGCGAAATGAAGATGGAGGCATCGATACGAAATGAATACACCAGGTCGATAAGAACAAATCCTATGGAAGTGGAAGACACGGTCACTCGGCATAAAAAGTGGATCGATTCTGGGATGTAGTGCCACGTCATTTGATCGACAAGTGCAGAAGTATCGATATGAGACAATCGATACGAACGGTATCGATATGAAGGCAACAGAGCTTTGCAAATCCAAACTTGCATCGATCATATCTCAAAATCTACAAGTCCAAATGTCGCCAAATTTTCACAGGAGCTTGCGTCCAACCTTAGGAATGTTCATGATCGATCTCGACTCGATTGGTCTAAATCTTGATCGATACAAATTTCATTCGTATCGATCACGGATCGAGTCCAAACGACCGGGTATCGATCACGTGGGCCCATCCACATGTGAGAAGAGGTCTTTCAAGATCTGGGCGAGATATTTTCTACCTACGCCTATAAGCGGCCCAGGACCTACTGAAAAAGGAGCTTTGGCTCTTCTACGTCCAAACTCTGCCGAAATTACTATTTTACTCGAATTGTATTGTTGTAACTCTTTGTAACCAGCAAGTAAAAATCAATAAAAGTTAGCCATTTCATAGTGGACATAGGCCATACGCCGAACCACTCTAAATCTTTGTGTTTCTGTGTGTTTTTCCTATTTATTGATAGGTGTATTTGTTAGATCTTCCTCATTTTCCATTTATATTCTTCATTTTATCTCTTCAAACACATCATCTTGCAACTATCCTATTCGTATCCATCGGCCCACAAGCATCGATTCATATCCATCCATCAAGGCCTTCAGTTCATGTCCATCATGCATAAGCGGCATGTTTCGTATCGATCACTTACTTGATCAATACGAAAGAAAGAGTCAATTAACGATACGAATAGGCCACAAAGCGATCGATATGAAGTAATATCTTCTATCGACACGAAACAAGCCAAGCACCATCGATACAAAGTATGTGCATATAATCGATGCAAAACATTCCCTAAGTCATTGATACGAAGCGGCCTCAGTCATCGATGCGAAATGGAGATGGAGGTATCGGTACAAAATGAATACACCAGGTCGATACGATGAAGGCCTATGGAAGTGGATGACTCGGTCGCCCGACATAAAAAGTGGATCGATCCTAGGTTGTAGCGCCATGCCATCTGATCGACACATGCTGAACTATCGATATGAGACAATCGATATGAACAGTATCGATACGAAGGCAACCGTGCTTTGCAAATCCAAACTTGCATCGATCATATCTCAAAATCTACAAGTCCAAATGCCACCAAATTTTCACAGGAGCTTGCGCGCAACCTCAGGAATGTTCATGATCGATCTCGACTCGATTGGGCTAAATCTTGATTAACACGAATTTCATTCATATCGATCAAGGATCGAGTCCGAGCGACGGGGGATCGATCACGTAGGCCCACCCACGTGAGAGAAGAGGCCTTTTGAGATCTGAGCGAGATATTTGCTGCCTACACCAATAAATAGCGGCCCAGGACCTACTGAAAAAGGATTTTTGGCTCTTCTACGTCCAGACTCTTCCGAAATTACTATTATACTCGAATTGTTTTATTGTAACTCTTTGTAACTAGCAAGTGAAAATCAATAAAAGTTAGCCATTTCATAGTGGATGTAGGCCATACGCCGAACCACTCTAAATCTTTGTGTTTTTCCTGTTTATCGATTAGTGTGTTTGTTGGATCTTCCTCATTTTCCATTTATATTCTTCATTTTATCTCTTCAAACACATCTGAAGAGTTTTTCCCCAAATTTTGGTAGAAATATTATTTGTCTTTGTTTATATTACAATAATACCAACTTTTATTAGGAAATAAACAACAAACCACAAATGACGATAATCGAATGTTATTATTTTATATCGACCAATCACACCTTATATACTATAATTATTCCTTTATCTGTAAAATATAATCAAGGTAAATTATTTCATTTACCTAATTTCGAAATAGTACTATGTCGAATTGCTCTTTTTAAGTGTTTAGAGATTCTATCATTAATGTTAATTACTCATATTGACCAGAATCCATAAGCCACTCAATAGATCAACCAACAAAATATAAAATATTTTTATATCATTAATAAATACACGCTTATATATACATTCAAACTCCTCCTAGGGTGCTAATAACCCTATCTCTAATGAGTAATTTGCAACAAAGCCAAGGTTCTCGCTTAACCTTTAACTCTGATACCATGTTGAAACATCTCATTTTTCGGTATAGTTTAAGCTGAAAATAAACCTCACATATCCAACACAAGTCGAACGAAAAGGCGGATAGTTATGGGAAAGAAAGAATAAACAACACATAATCTCCCAGCAGAATGAACAATCTATAATATACAACAAATCTTTACAGAAAAGCAAAACTGTAATATATATATATATATGTATGTATGTATACATACATACAGATATCAATCAGAGTATACTAACATATTTCAGCCCGGGCAGTTATAACAACTTATCCTTACAATTGCTGATATATATAACAATGAATAGAGCAGAAAAATAACCATATACATGAATATGTCTCTGGCCTCCAACTTGCCTCCTGCACCTCCAAGCACCCGATCTAAATATGTAATTTGCTCGGTCTGACCCAAGCATTATAATAAAATAACACCTAAGTCAGTCTGGAAAACCAACATGAGAAAACATACCCAGCTGGATTTTAAAGTTGCTTTGAAATCATAAGTATCTTGTAAGACCACGTCGCACAAAAAAACAGACGGGTTTTTACCTTATGATAACCATAACATTTTCTATAGGCAATCCATTTGTATTATAATAATGTCTAAGGGTAAAAATAACAATAATCAAGTAGCTGTGATGCTCGTGAGTATACATCACAATAATACTAGATATATAATCCAATATTGATAAGGCGCACTAATTAACTATGTAGGATTCCATAGACGTTCCCTCAATAATTTGAGAATGGTCCTCCTACACAAGGATCAGAGATATCCTCCCACAGCCGCATACATCCCAAGTGATGTACCGTAGGAAAAACACAGCTGGTCTCACTAAGACCGATACATTGCCTCATGCATGCATAGCAGCTGTAAATAACATTTAGGTGGAGCCGACTACGCCCTATGGGTTTCCCAACCCTACTGGTCATGCCTCCTAGTTCTAGTTTCAGTCAATACCGTTGATTAGGCTACTTCCGGCATTCTAGCTCCAACACCACCATCAAAGTAGATCATGGAATCCCATATGGATACCCATACCCCAATGGGTCTTGGAACCGCACATGAATTCCAACATCTCAATATATCACGAAACACCTCCATAGAACCGTATATGGTTTCGGAGTGCTTATGATTTTCGAGTTATCTCTTACAAGTACACTCTTCCACTTCTCTAGCGCTCCAAAAAACAATCATCAATTTTCCAGAATGCTTAATATCGGTTTTTTAGATAATAATCAGACAATGCATAAGAATAAGGATCACCCCCTAACAATTTAAGTGGATGGATCTCCTCTTCATTTTTCCTAAAGAACAAACGAGTTTATACGTGCAGTATAACAACACCGAAGGTAACTGTACTTTATAATTCCTGTGTCTCTCCTAGATATTTCCAGATTTAAAATACTTTGGTTTTAAGTAGAGAATATTTCCGGATTTAAAATACTTTGGTTGTAAGTAGAGAATATTTCCTTACCACCCAAATTAAGAAGGATTACATATTTAGACCAAGATTTAATTGTCAGTTATTTAACTATCAAATAAATAAGCATTCAAACAAAGATTTCATTTCCATTGGAAATTACTAAGCCTCTTAGATCAATCTTCCATTAAATTAAAATCATCTTTCAAATACTTATTAAAATATTCATAAACTTTTCTTACCATTATAAGTATATTGACAAACCATTTCTTTCAAAATACTTGAAAACGTTTAAAAATATATATGGAAAGCACCGTTCCATATGAATCATGGATTGCATTTTACTCAATAGTTACGACGCTATACCAGCGAATCCATAGTAAAACGTAGGCAATCCTTGCCCCTCGAATTACGCCATGAAAATCAACCATTTCTTTCCAAAATCTCTTTATTCATAAATATCTCAAAACATATTTATAATGCTTATTTATATTTTTCCAGGTTTAATTAAGAAAAACACTCTTTATAAATCTCTAACCATTTATAAAACTTCCCATTTTGATCTCTAAAACCCATTTATAAATCCCCTTTTAATTCTTTAAAACCATTTATAAATCATTTTATAAATCACTAAAAATCATTTATAATCTCTTTTATAAATTTCAATCACTTATAAATCCTTTTATACATCTCTAAAATCATTTGTAAATCCATAAAAATTATTTATAAAACTCCTTTTATAAATCTGTAACCAATTTCTTAAACTCGTTTACAAGTATCTAACCATTTATAAAACTCTTTCAACTTGTAAATAATATTCCCTTAAGTTCTCAAAACATTTTAAACTCCACCTATAAAATCCAAGTCCATTTATAAAACTCTATTTATAAATCATAATCATTTATATATAAATAATAACATTTTCTACTAATATTATTATATGATAGTAATGATT
This sequence comes from Allium cepa, assembly GCA_030765085.1. Classification (NCBI taxonomy): domain Eukaryota; kingdom Viridiplantae; phylum Streptophyta; class Magnoliopsida; order Asparagales; family Amaryllidaceae; genus Allium; species Allium cepa. The sequence continues at coordinate 541,539,420 of CM060940.1, read as the reverse complement.
AATAATAAACATTATAAATAAATAATATTTATTAACTTTAAAATTCTTAAAATAATAATTAACAATTTCAAAGACAATATTAGATAAATAATTGTATTTAATCTTTGACATTATTATAAATAATAGTAATAATTGGTTTCTAAGACATTGTTAAATAATCCTTTTTTTTGGCAAAGCCAGCGGGGTTGACTGGTTCCCTACTAGTTTTATTGCAACACAATAAAAAGGCACAATCATGCGTAACCAAGCAAAAAGGAAAACAGAAAAAAGACAAAGAAAAAACAAATGAAAAAACAACAAACTAGCAAGCCCAACTGTGAATCAATTCATCAGGGTAAGGTCTAATACTGTTCTTCAATTGCCTGAAAGTACCAGACCCTACTTTATACCAAAGCACTTCAAGATTCTTTCTCTGTTTTTCAAACACTATAGCGTTCCTTTCTTTCCAAATAACACTCATATATATTTTCAAGCAAACTGCCAACACTCTTGCTCCATCATTCCTCCATCTTATAGCTTTATAAATAATACTCCAATCAATGTTAGAATTAGCAGAGGATAAGGTAAACCTAGTAATGCAACTAATTCTAAACAACATGAAGTTTAGAGCCGGGCAATCAAAATATAGGTGTTCGGTAGTTTCCTCCTTCACTTCACAAAACACACACTGAGGACAACAAGCCAAACCGTACTTGTTCAATACACTACTTGTCAGCAAAGCATGGCTAATAAATTTCCATATCATCAAATTATCTTTAGGAACAGAGTCACTAGTCCAGATAACAGAGAACCACTTTGAAGCAGGCAATGGTGCATTAGCAGATACATGTTTGTAAACACTTTTTATAGAGTGAGGCTTCATGTCCCAGGCTACAGAAACAAGTTGATTAGCAGAGTAGAAGTTATGTTGTATATCACTCCACAGCTACCTGATCATCTGATTACTATTGTATGGCATCTGCATTTTTCCTTCATGTAAGAAATCATTGGCCTTAGCATCACAATGTATTCCAGATTGAACAATCTGAGAATAATCACACACTTTGGATAGGATCTTACCCTTACTTACCCATGGATCATGTTAAAAACTAACACTAGAATTAGTATTAACTTGATATTGTATCATAGGTAGGTAAACTTCTCTTAGTTTCAACGTATTTCTCCAATTCCAACTGCAATTTTGAGGTATATCCATACACCAAAAATATCTATTCTTTATATTGTATTGCCATGTCCAATTTACCCATAATCTTTCTCTCTTATTGATAAGGTCATCAAAATGTTTACTAATTGCTGCAATATTCCACTTCCTTGCATTAATAACTCCAAGGCCACCCAGTTTCAAAGAAGTCTCAAATTTTGAAAATGAGCAAGGCAACAACTTCCTGTTGTGAATACTCCCAGTCCAAAAATATCTATTCATGGCAGACCTAACAAGATGCAAAAGCTTGGTAGGAAGGATTAGAGTACGGGCCCAATAAAAAAGAGAAGAAAAAACAACTGATTTAATAAGAACTAGCCTTCCACTTTGTGACAAATGCCTATTAGCCCATGCAGACATGACAGAAGTAATTCTATTGAATAGGGATAAACAGTCTGCATTTGTTATTCTTTTAGAAATTAAGGGAAGACCAAGATACCTCATATCGGTATCCATACAAGAGAAACCAATATGTTGATATAAAGCAGCAGCAAGAACATCACTAACACCTGCAACTAGCATGGAAGATTTGGCTTGGTTTGTTGAAAGGCCAGTCATTCGATAGAAAGACTGCAAAGCCTCTAATAATCCACCCAAGGAGGGAAACTCAGGCTTGGTAAACAACATTACATCATCAGCAAACATAATAGAAGATATTTGATGATGCGAGCAATTAGGGTGATACTTGATAATCTTTTGAAAATATCTAGTCTTTAGTATAACAGTAAATGCTTCCATGACCAACAGAAATAAATAAGAAGATATAGGATCACCTTGACATATACCCTTTTTATTTCTGAAATAACCCACAGGTCTACCATTTATTACAATACAGAAAGATGGTGTGGAAATGCACACATATATCCAAGACACAAATTTTTTTGGAAATCCCATCACTGCCATTGTCCTAACAATAGATGCCCAGTGTATAGAGTCATAGGCCTTGGATATATCAATTTTAAGAGCAGCAACAGGTGACACATTTCCTCCACTATAACCTATTAATAGTTCTTGAGCAAGAAGGACATTATCTAGAATATTTCTGGAAGGAATAAAAGCAGCTTGGTTGCTAGAAACAACAGATGGCATTACACTTACTAGACGAGAAGCAAGAATTTTAGTGATACATTTGTAAATAACATTACAATATGAAATAGGCCTGAAGGAGGACACACTGGTAGGAGGAGTGACTTTAGGAATTAAAGCAATGTTAGTGCAGTTGACTTCCCCCAATAACTTGCATTTGAAAAAGAAATTATGAATTGCTTGACAGAACTCATGGCCTAGCACACCCCAAGTAGTTTTAAAGAAGGTTACATTAAGACCATCAGGCCCACCAGAAGATTGTTGATTCATAGAGAAGAGGGTAGACTTTATTTCTTCATCAGTGACAGGCTTAATTAATGTAGCAGCTTCCTGAAGAGATATACATGGCAGGGCAAGAGAAGAGATTTGATCTAAATCTAGAATGAACCCATTAGAGTTGCCAAGAAGATTTGAGAAGTAATCTATAAACGCTTTGTCAACAGAATCTGCAGTAGTAAATAGAGAACCATGTTCATCATAAATGCTAAAAATATTATCTCTAGCATGCTTAACCTTTAATGAATCATGAAAGAACTTTGTGTTCTTGTATCCTTCATCAATCCATTTATTATGTAATTGTTGCCTTTTCATACTTGCTTCCAAGTTAAGAGCATTGTTAACCTCCCTGAATAATTTTCCTTCTTCAGCAGCAACATTCTCATCTTTTGGATGCTCCATCATATTGTCTTGATATCTCTTCAGCTGTTCCTTCAGGGTGGTAGAAAGCATGCTACCAGTATCAAAGGTGGTAGTAGCCCATAGTTTGATCACTCGTTTGATGCATTTTAACTTCCTGGCAAACTTGTACATAGGATTACCAAAGCAATTAAATTCAGAATTAACTTGAGAAACTAATACAAGAAAGTGGTCATGCTTAACCCAAGCATTAAAAAATTTAAAACTTCTCTTTTATCTTCTTAGATGGTGACCAAGAGTTAAAATCAATGGAGAGTGGTCGGACAGTATGGGTTGAGGAAGAAAAACAGGCAGGGAAGGCCAAAAATTGAGAGCTTGGATGTTACTAAAGGCATGGTCAATTGTTATGAAAGTACGAACACCACTACGACTTCTGTTGTTCCAAGAATATTTAGCTCTTGACTTGTTAACCAAGATTAAGTCAGACTCATATATATCAAGATTGAAAGGTGCAAGGTCTCCAGAGATAAGAGGAGTTCCACCAAATTTGTCATTATAGTCATAGCAGGAGTTGAAATCTCCCAAAACAACCCAGGGATGAGAAGATTGTCTAAGAGGAGGCAAAGAATTAAAAAATATATTCCTGGATAAAACAGAGTTGTTAGCATCTACCAAAATGATGTAGAAGGAAGTTTGAGTTTGTGAATCAAGGAGTTGAAATAATCCTTATTATTAATTTTAAGCTATATTAATTATTTAAAAGTTTAAATTTAAAAATATTAATATAAATAAATGACTTTAAAACAATATTAACATAAATAAATAACTTTAAACAATATTGATATAAATAAATTTAAAACAATATTAATTTAAATAAATAATCTTTAACAATATTGAATATGAATACTTGAATTTTTTAAAAACAATACTAAATATAATAAATAATTTTAAAAATAAGATGTTAAACATAAATAAAATAACTTAGAAAAAATAGGTAAATAGGTTGGAATAAAATAGAAATTAAATCCTTTAATATAAAATATTTCTGAAACCTAATTCCAGATTTAAACTTATTTCCTATTTCAAAAACCCCTTTCTAAATCAATTGGTAATTTATAGTATTTTTTGAATACTAATTTGAAGCCAATAGCTAACAAACGCTTAACCAATATCGATGTTGATTTTATATCACTATTGGATTTTAGTTGAATATAAACAATGTAATAAACTATAGTGTCCGCAATCAGGTTCATATTCAATAATCACATAACATGGATTTTATGAAATCAATTAACAATAGCGAGGAATCCCGTTGGATCCCTCCAACCTGTTCTACTGCATCACAGTTCATATATGTCAACACATGTGTGTATATAAAAGTTCATCCACTCCAGGGATGGAAATAAATCCAAACCAATTGATAAAAATAGTAAACCATCCAAACCACTAATAATAATTTTTATCCACCATAAATATTATGGTTAGCCAGAAAGGCGAGTTCGAAATATCTGTTGTCGTCGAGGCATTCTAGTTTGGTGCTAAAATCGAACAGATGCTCAATTCTTTCCAAAATTTCAACTAGCCTCAAACTATTCCAGTCCAACTCCATAGCATAGATTTCACTGATATGAGTATAATGCAACTTGTCATGCTTAAATTCGACATCATATGAAAAAGTTATGCAATTATAAACATTCGATTTTATTATATAACTAATTACATGATTAACAATTAATCACCATGTTTAAATAAATCACCACGGTTGATAATTCCCTTCATTCCAAGCAAACGATCAGAACTTCGACTTTGATCACCGCCGCCCTTACTTCGCTTCTGGCCATCGCAACCACCACTGAGTGTCCCCTCTCCATGATGCTTCCATCGACCCCTGCACCTCCCCGTATCTCGACGTCATTCATAGCCAATTTTCCCAAAACCTCTGCTGATTCGAATGGCAATCGCTGCCGTCGTGGAGCCCCTAACATCATCATGCCTTCCTAGATCCAAGCCCCTATCACGACCTTCCTTATGCCACCAATCTGTCCGCTATAGCGATGCCTTCGCAGCTGCAGAGCTCAAAAACTCACTTTCGTTCATCGTCCAAATTACTACGATGCTCCATGAAAACCAGTTTCCACCGTCCATCACCTTCGTATCCTTATGACGAACAACTTACATAAAGGAATCTCAGCCTAAAAACGTCTCGAGTGGCTCTGGTGATTATAAGCCGTTCAGCTTAATGATTTGAAATATGAAAAAAATCGTGAATATTTTCCTTTGGTTGAGAGGTGATAATATAGGAAAGGAGGCATGGGTTTGTACATGGAGTGTAAGGGTATGGTATGGGCTAATTTATGTTTAAGGAAATATATATATTATTTTACATAATTAAAATCTGATATTATACGCCCGAAAATTTTCAAATTCCTATCAAGACGTGCCGCCTGATGTTCTATATGTAATACTCTCATTTTGAACACAATTTAACTAGCATAGAGTCCTAGTTCGATCGTATGCAGAAATTAGCTTTTAGAAACAAATTATATTATTAAATTAATTGATTTACAATCGTTTCTAGCTCGTACGATCGCATGATATGTCCGATTGTCTCGAAATTTGTCAGTAAATAATAGATCACTATTATGGATCCAATGACACTGGTTTCGTTGAAATCTAAGACAGTGCCCTAGAAGGCTATTTTCACACGTTAATTAAAACGAATTATTATAAAGAACCAAATTAATCACCTTTAATCCAAATTAAAAGTTTATTATTACCGTTCTTATTCAACAGAGTTTAAATAAGCTTTAAAATAATTTTTTTCTAATTAGAACCTAAGATTAAATTATTTAAACAATTCCAGTTATTAAATTCAATAATTCAATAATCAAATAAATTGCTATATATGAAATTTATGTTGTTTAACTTATAAATGTAACTTTTCAATATTTAAAATCAAGTAATATTCCAAATTCAAATGATTGGAATTATGGGTCATTACATTGACTCTCCTTTGGGTTATGTAAGTGAAATTCAGGTACATGGAAGCAAAGGCTAGCTTGCTGCTTTTGGTTTCATGAGTAGAGTTAGTTTGGTCGTAAATTGGTACGTGCTTATGCTTAACGGGTGTATATGTCATGCATACTCTATAAGGTATATCGTTAGTACGTATTGTTGATGTGTTGTCTCCAGATATAGGAGGTCCAAGATATCATGTTATATTGATATTGTGATTTTTTTGGGACCTAGCCGTGCGAAGGAGCTACTGCCGAACTTTTCCATAACAAAGGGGAATTTAAAGTTTAATAACTCATTTTAAATAAATTTATTTTAAAATCTCAAGGGTTTGAACATATTTTCTTCGATTAGAAATTTTGGGGACGAAATTCCTTTATACGGTAACGATTTGAAACTTTTAACGTTTTGATTGAGAATATTTAATTTATTTAAATATTAAAATTCGATTCAAATTTAATAAATAATAAGAAATTCAATTGTTAATAAAATAACTTGATTTTAATGATGTATTTTTTAAATGAATTTATAAGGTTTTTCCATAAAAAAAATTATTCGGAAAATATTTAAATTAATGTTTGATGTATTTTGTGATAAACGTTGGTATTTTTGTAATTTCACAGAATAAGATAAGCAGTGTATCTTATTGTTATTTTGTGATCGTATCGCCTTGTTATGCACGATGGTATTTTCAGTTCTGACATTCGTGGTCCATACGCAAACACGATATTTTTTAGCAAAGTGTTGAAAGAATGAAATTATAATAACCCTTAACCTTCTTTTCTCCCTCGGTATTCATTTCCCCTCTTTCTCTCTTTCATTTTTGTTTACTATAAAATTTTTAACCTAGCTTCCTCTTTAAAAATAAATATCTGGAGCTAGAAACCACAATAAATTATGAAACCAGATCCATTGAACTCGTGTGAGTGTTAGCGTTGAATCCATGTGAGTTTGGTAGAATGCGACGTCATTTGGGGGTGGTTGACATAAAGAGCCATGACTAGGATTGGCAATTAATGATGCGGATATAGGTCATGGCATTGTTTTCATTGGTTTTCTTGGGCGAGCTAGCATCAGCCGCTGTGACGCCCCACCCCGAGACCCACATTAACAAAGAGTTATTACTAGGTAATACCGTCTGCTAATGCGGAGATTAGGGCTATTTAGGAAGCGACCATCTATAGCCTTGTCTTAAATATCTATTGAATATGTCGACAAATGCTCTATATTTTTTTCCTCTCAAGTGGATCGACATATCCAACAAATACTTAATACAAAGCCATAGGTGGCTATAGGATCTATCAGAATAAAATACAACAACTCAAATACAAAACACATCACAGAACAGCAGATAATCCCATATATACACACATATACAGATACATCATAGAGTATACAAAATGATACATCACATATGTGGTATGACGACCACAATACAAACATGAGTCAAAAGAATATACATATCAGAGTAGCAACAAAAAGGACTACACAAAAGCTACAAAAAAAAAGAGCTAGCAAAAAAGTCCTTGCGGAAGCAGAATAGGCTAACCCAAAGGTTACCTATCCTAAAACACCTTGTTCTGACCTGAGTATAAAATACATGGGACAGTCTAACTAAACAAATCAATTTTAAGAGGATAATCAATAATATAAGCATAAGGCAAGGTGATAATCTTATCAAGGGAGAAGGAATAATTCAAGGGCATATGGTTACTTCACAAGGCACAATTAAGTAGGTATAGTAATTTTAAGTGATATAAGGATGTCACAAAATATGAATGCAACTCAAAGGCGATAAAACTCTATAACAAATCTCACAGTAAAAGCATGCCTTATCTCATCTACGCATCATAAAACATCAAATATGGTTTAGGAGAAAAACATAACTCTAAAGAGGAGAAATCCCAAATGCGCCATATCGGCAACTTAAAACAGCCTCAAAGAAATCACCATCTCAAAATACGCCATAAGGCAATCAAATATAAATCTCCAACATAGGAGACTATAATCCTAGATAAACGCCAAGAGGAAAATCTCATATAATATGCCAAAAAAGCAAATCTCAAATAATGCCAGTGTTGGCAAACCCAAATATCAAATATATAACTCGATAAGGAGTTCAATATCTAAACATATAATCGCCATATATAATATCTCGAATGGCACAAATGGCCAATAATGTAAAAAGGCGATACACTTGGAAAATCACAGGGAAATTGATGAAATAATCTCAAGATATAGCAGGTGCTTAAGGCCGAAGCCCGCTAAGTACTGTTCTCCTAAAATAAGGCGCCACGTCTCTTAGAAAAACGTCCTGAAGGACAAATAAATACGTCTCTTAGAATTTCAACTCATTTATTTCATCCCGAAGAGTTTATATTCAACTCATTTATTTCATCAATCAAAAGAAAAATAGACAAGCTCGAGTTTAAAAAATTTCCTCTCAACTCAAATTGATAGAAGACCAAAATAAAATTGCTCAAAAAATTCTATAATTTCCCAAATATATTCGTCGAGATTAGCGGACTATAGAATTTGTATAAGCAATACCTCATGATTTAGAAGGCTTCTGTGATATCCCGGAAATTTTTGCAATATGAACTTAATAATCTTGTTTAAAATTAAATTGATTTGATAAAATTTTGTTAATAAAATTAACTTGATTTAATAATCAAATTAAATATGTTTAATTGGTGAAATTTATCTTTTAAAAGCTAATAGAATGTTTTCCTATTTATAATGTATGTATATATATATATATATATATATATATATATATTTATATATATATATATATATTGTGAATAGATAAGTTTTGAATTAAAGTTAAATAAACAAATAAAATCTTGTTTTTAAATTCTAATATTCATTCTAATAATTTGAAGATTTTTATTTTATTTAATAAATAACTAATTGGTTTAAAATACTTAAAGAAATTGTTTTAAATTGTATAATTGTATTTTAAACATAGTTTAAATTTTTATAAAATAAACAAAAGTTTATTTTATTTCTTTTTGAATATAGCTTAATAATTATAATTTGGAATTATATAAGTAAATTTAAAATACCATTTATATATTAAAACATTAGTTCATTTAATTAAGATAAATAAGAAAGTAATTTATAATTTCTTTTATAAATTATTTAAATTGGATAAATATGTTATTTTCAACAGTAGCAATAAATGTATAAATATAGATATGTTTTTAAAAGACAATATTATTATTTTTAAATTTAATATGTTAATAAATTAGTTTTAAAATTGGATTTTTAAATGTATGAATAGAATTTGAATTTGAATTTATTTTGAATTCAAATGAATAAACATATCTAAATCTTGTAAGTAAGCTTTCATCTTTATATAAATTGTTTTATGTCATTTTCTTTAAAAAGTAATGCATATGAAAATACTTTATATATATGTATTTAATAAAGAAAAGAGGATTTCATTTATCTCTAAATTAAAAATAATAAGTAAAATGTGTATAAAACAAATGTTAACATTTTAAGCAACTAAAGAGACAAATGTAAACTAATAATTCAACCTATTTGACAAATGTAGTAATTTAGGACAAGTGTTCTTTTCTTTTTTTGATTTCTCTTTTGATTTTTAGTAAAACAATTACATTCATATAAAACATGTTTTTCTTCACCCTTATTTTTTTTCTAAAGTTCATTTTTTTTCTAAGATAAGAAAAATTTTCCAGCTGAAACAAAATTTGTTTTCAAACTCCCCAAAAACCCAAAATCATGTTTGAACTCAAATCTGAAAAGTTCCATCCTCAAACTAGAAAGTAATCTGCAAATCTCTTTTCAAATCATTTTACAAATTTTCATGTGTAAAATATGTTCAAGCATGCAAACTGTAAAATCCATATCAGTAATTTATTGTCAAAACCAAAATCTGAAGCTTTCTCCTCAATTTTAAATCTGTAACCCTGTGACCATTTCAAACATGCAAACTCTCCCTCAAAACTAAAATCAAAAATCTGCCTACATGTTAAACCTGCAATTCCATTTAAAAGAAAAATGAAAAGGGCTCTGCATTTCAACATTCTGGTAATCAAAAGTAAAGCATATGCCTGCATGCAAGTTTCTAACAGCAAGTTCAAGTTTCAAAAAGCATGCATGCAAATTTAAATGCAAAGCAACTCAAGTTTTATCAAAAATTTAAAGAAGTTAAAGCATCCAAAGTTGAAGTTTCTTTTTAGCAAAGAGGGGACACTGGTTTTCAAATAAAAAACAAAAGCTTTCCAGGAAATTCTGTGCTATGCTTCATCATTGTTTCCAGGTGAGTAACATTACTAACTTAAAAAGATTAAGTGTGAATCCATTGCATGTTTTTTTCTTCTAAGATAAATATGTTTGTGTTAATGAATATTGATGGATTTCTTTGTATTTGGATGTTTAATACATGCATGTATGTGACTGTGCTTCCTCTGATTCTAGTTCCAGGTCCTGTTTCTAAAAAAAAAATCCTCTTGCTCTGGTTAAATATTTTATTAAAGCTTAGGTTCTGAAATCACTATGTTAATTATACCATAATTTCAGTTTAAAACTTATTTAGTAAAAAAAAATTTGGTGTGGTCTCTGCAAATTTTAAAATAAAAAAAACATCAAAGCATGTTCAATGAAGGTAAATCTCAAACATGATAATTTATAAATTCAATGTCATAAATTGAAAGCTTAAACAAAGAAATGATTTTTAAAACTAAAATCACATTGTTTAGTTTAGATTTGGGATTGCAGTATTCATTTGATCTGATAATGGGTTTGAGTCAATCTTTGGTGATCGAGTTGATCAGAAGGTTTGGGGTTCGTGGTGGAGGTAGTGTAGTGATCGGAGGGTGTGGCAAAAAGTCAGGAAGATGAATAGGCCTGGGTGGAGGCAATGGGAGGTGGATGGAGTTTGTTAACCTAGTTTTGAGTAGTTCTGTAATTTTGGATCATTGCGATCCTCTTGTTGATCGAGTTCGACGGAACCGAGGGAAAGAGTAGCTAGGGCATGGACGAGGGCATGGCCGGAGTCGCCGGTGTTCTGGTGGTCAGCGATGGAAGTCCGAGATGTTTTCGGGTTTTGGGAAATGGGGGTGTGCCTGTGCTGCCAGGTTTTGAGTTGAGGTAATCGATTTTGTTGTCGTGATGTTTGTGGGGTTTTGAATGATAGTGGATGGATCTATGGGGAATTGTCGGCATGCTTGTTGATTTGGTGGGGGCCGGAGGTGGCTAAGACCACCGTGCATATGCACGGTGAAAAGAAGTGTGTCAGGTGTTCAATTGTTTAAGGGGGATGGTGAACTCGAGTATTACTCAGGTGATTTGATTTATTGCTCGAAGTAGTTATTGGTTTTTGTTGGAGTAGATAAAGAGAGGCTCGGGTATTAAGTTAGTAACAGGTTTCTGGGTAAAACCTGTTTGCTTTCAAATTAAATCTTAGTTTTAAAAATCTGGAACAAGGTTTTAAACAGAAATTAATACCTGAATTTAAAGTATAAATTTTAAACTAGATTGGAATTCCAGTTTCAAATTTAATTTAAACTTTATAAATTAAAATGTTTAACAACTAAAAAAAATTAGATAATTGAATTTAAAGACAAAGCTTTAAAATTAAAGTAGAAGATTTAAACATAAGTTTAAATCTGGAAACAAGATTCAAATTTGAATCATGTTTTGAAAATAAAAGAAGTCTTTAAAATTTTGAAATGAATTTAGGTTTAAATTTCTTTTAAGTTTTTTTATAAAATAAGAAAATCTTTAGCATAAATTTTTAAAGGGTTTTAAAATGTTTTTAAAACTTTGTTTAAGTTAAGTTTGATTTCTTTTTAAATTTAAAATGTAAATTGGAAAACAATTTTAAGTTAAATTGTTTTAAATTACTTTGTTAATGATAAAGTAATCATTAATAAGAAATGTTTTATTTTAAGTAAATTAAAGATTTAATGATCTTTGTTTCATTAAAATTAGTAAGATAATTCAAATAATTTAATTAATTAATTTGTTTAATTAATTAAAGATTGGAAATAAATTAATTAAGGTTAATTAAATTTGTAATTAATATTAATTAATTTAAGTTAATTACTTAGAAAAAGGTAATTATAGAATTGATGATGAGTTAATAAAGGTCATTAACTTGGGATTATTTATTAATTAATTAATGTAATTAATTTTGATAATTAATTGGATTAATTAATTTAGATAATCAATTATGAAAATTAATTAAGTATGATTACTTTGTGGAAATAATTAAAGATATTAATTACTCATTGTAATTAATTTATTAATTGGATTAGTTTAAATTAATTAATTAAGTTTAATTAATTTAGAATAATCATTGAATGGATTGATAAGTAATCATTGAGGAATAATTACTTAGAGAAGTAGTTAAGTTAAGTAAATTACTGGAGGTAACTAATCGAAGTATGATATTTTGGGATTAATTACTTTGTGTAATTAATAATGAGGTTAATTACTTTGTGAAAGTGATTAATAATTAATTACTTAATGTAATTAATTTAAGCATTAATTGTTTAAGTCATTTGGAAATAATTAAGTGATGTAATTAATTAAGAGTAATTAATTACTAATGAGATTAATCAAGGATGATTAGTAAATATAATTAATTATTAAATGTAATTAATTTAGAAGTAATTAAGGAAGTACTTAAGGGAAGTTAATTACTAAATGTAATTAATCAAGAATGATTAATAATTGTGGTTTAATTAAGGTTAATTACTTAATGTAATTAATTTAAATAAGTAATTTAAATTTAATTAAGGATCATTAATTAATATGATTAATGATGTAATTAAGGATTAATTAACTAAGATTAATTAATCAATGATAAGTGATTAAGAAAGTAATTAAATAATGTAATTAATTAAGCATTAATGTAATTAATTATAATTAATTAATTAATGAAGTAATTAAAGGTTAATTACTGATTTTGGTTAACGATAATTAATTTGTAAAATTAATTAAAGATAATTACTTAAATGTAATTAAGGGATAATTAATCAAGGGTGATTAATTAAGGTAATTAATTTGAGGATAATTGATTGATTGATTTGTGATCAATTAAGGGTTAAGTAAGAAAGATTTATATGATGAAGTAATTAATTTAATTCATTTTAAATTAATTAAAGATAAGTAATTAATTTAATTCACTTTAAATTAATTAGAGTTGGGAGTAATTAATTTAATTTATTTTAAATTAATTAAAGTATAATTAGGTAAATCATCGCTTATGGATGGATGATATGGTTTGACTTGAATGGTTTGAATCTCAGAGATGAGATTAGTATCGGGTGATATGGATGCATTGGTTGCATTATGATGATATAAGTTATCTATGGTGATGATAATGTAGATTATCTATTTGTGAAGATAATATAGATTACCTGTTTGTGATGAAAATGTAGATTATCTATTGTGATGATGTGAATTATCTATCTGTGTGTATATGGATAATTAAATTGAATTGTTTTAAACTTAAAACAACTTGGACCTAAAAGACATGCTTTGGATTTCGATGCGACCGGGATCGGTTTTCCATATTTGGATTTTCGAAAACCACATCGATCCAATTTAACGATAGGTCGTGAATCCAAGTGGAGCAAGTGAAGACTCGAGGTGTAAGGGCTATACGTCAGTATAACTCTGTGGGTGATTCCGTAATGAGTTGACGGAATAGTACTTATAGGTTCAAGAGGGTGATTTAGAGTGCAAGCGTTATCGTCGTTAACTCTGAGGGTGATTCCAAAATGAGTGTAACGAGATAATGCCTTCGGTTTCGTTCGATCCCGGAACGAACTTGTATGGATTGGATGCTTTCAGAACATCGTCAGGTGGACGATGATCATTCTAAGAGATGTGTTCTCTAAAGGTAATCGTAGCCTCAAGCCTCATCAACCGGGAATGGCTAAAACAGGGGAGGTGCAGCAAGGCTTCGTGGGTAGCTCCCACTGGAGAGCAAGATTTAACCCTGTCTAGAGGTCCCTTTTTATTCGACTGTGTGGGTGGTTGATTCGCGAAAACTTCTGGGGTTGTCTTGTTCGGAACTATTTAGTAAGGAATGGTTCCGGCCTTGTGTTGTAGGGGAGTTAGGGTGGCTCCTCGGTACGGTGATCTAGGCCACGTACTGTGACGGGCGGTACCCCAGTAGCCCTGCCATTGTATGGAATCCAAAATCCAATAAGTGCCAACGGTTTTGATTGTATTACCCACTTTTGTGGCTAGTAGCTGGAATTTAATCATGTAACAATTTCGGCTATTTCATATTTACTCGAAAACCCTAGACACTATTATAATATCACCGGATTTCCTATCAAATGTTTTGGTTAGCATAAGGTAAAAACTTTTCCATGTTTATGTGTTGGAAGTCTTACGTGATACCTTTCTTTTTAAAAGATTTTTGAAAGTTAAGCAACTTTAACCTGTTACTCACACTAGACCCATGTCTGACCCGAAGTTTATTTTTGTTTTTCATAAACTCTTGGGTACTCAAATTTTTACGAGTAGCTAAGGGATCCAGGTTAGCTTTGACGAGTTATGGAGGAGCAAATGGAGCAGGAGGCTTCTGCGTTGTAGTTATTTAGCATTCCGCTGTGTTAGTATCTCTGTGTCATTTGTTTGAGTTGTTTTGTACTGTGTTGTAATAACTAGACAGGTGTTTATAACTGTCTAGTATGTGTTGTATTATCTGTGTAACTCTAATAGTTGTTATATATCTATGTAATACTTTTGATTAATATAATTTATTCGTTCCGCTGTTTAGATTCTGATGTGTTGTTTCTTCTTTCTTCTCTTTCTTTCTCTTTCTATCACTTTCTTTCTTATTAGCGATGCACCATTCTGTGGAGATGAATGGCGGGTCGTTACAGTGGTATCAGAGCTTTAGGTTGAGCGAATACCTCGGCTCTGGAGTGATGTCTATCTTGAGAGAGCGTATTTGTAGTTTTGATATATATATATATATATATTTATTTATTATATCTACCTATCGGTTGGGTTACCCGTTCAGGTTTTCCAATATAGGTTATAAAGGTAGATAAGGTAGTGGTGTGTGTAACACGATTACTACCATTGGTTGGAGTTTGATGTTTGAGGTTGGAAGTGTATCTGTCGAGACTGTAGACCTAATACCGTCTCAAGTGAGTTGTGCAATGGTGTAGAGATTTCATCGATCTCTGAAGGAAAACCTGTTAAGGTTCGGAGTCTATCTTTGAAGATGGATGAGTTGAGTTTGGATTTGTTGGTTGGCAGAAGTGTGTGATGGTATTTTGATACCTCAGGAAGTGGTAGCTGCGTGATGAGATGCAGTAAATATGGATGTCTACGAAGATGTTTTCTTTGGAACAAGTTTTGAGGAGATATGTCTGCTTCGGTGTTGTGGCTGAGTTCAGCAGGATGTGGTGTTTGGCTTTGAGTCCTGAGTTTCACGAAGGGCTTTGGTTTAGGAGATCTTTGGCTTTGGTGTCAGCAGTGCATCTCGGAGTGTTCTGTGTGCTGGCGAGAAGATTTTCTGGCTTAGCAATTTTTCTGAAGGTGGAGTTCAGAAGCAGCTGAGTGAATCCATGTCTTCGATGAATTGGCTAGACTAGTGTAAGCTGTTCTGTTTGGATAAGAGAGAACAGTTTTCTTTGGAAAATTGGTCGGAAATTATCGCAAAAGTGACTTGCGATAGTTTGAGTGTTCTCTTTGGTTATTAGAGATTTTCTGGATGTCTTCTGTGCAGTCGGAGGTTTGTCCACTTCTGGAGATTGAGTTTTCTTATCGATCGGATTCCAGAAGTGCTACCGGTAGAGCAGCTAGTAGAAGGATGGTTTCTCGAGATAGAGTTTGGTGAAGCAACTTGTAACAACCCGCATATTTATCGAGTTTGTATTTAAATATTTTATTTAAATATTAACTCGTTAATCGGATTTTGGTCCGAAAAGCTACTTTTTGCAAACGGTCAAATTAGGACTCGAGACCACTTCCATTGAGTTCGAAATGTCGTTTACAATTTTTTTAAGTATAAACATCGATAGGTTTGGAGTTAGTGAAATTTCACTAACTTTTCCCGCTTTGGACTTTGGGTTAGTTTAGCCTATTAAGCCCAAGTTCCAACCCCCTTCTCCTCACTCTTCATAAATTTCCTAACTAACTCAAGCTTGGGCATTAATGGTGAAAAGAATGGGAACTTAAAACTCCAAGCACAAATTCAATTGCAAATCCAACATTCAACTCCAAATTCAAGTAGAAGATATTGGATTCAAGCTTTGGATTGCTTCTCCTTGCTTTCAAGCTTCATCTTCATAAACTTTAGTGCAAAGGTGAGATTTTTATCTCACAAATCTAGTTTATATCTATCTTGGACTGTTGGGAATGATTCCCTATCATGTTGGCACGCACATTTGCATTTGGTTTGGATTGGATTGGCGAAAAACTCCACTTTTTAGTGTTTTTGGTGAAAAACTGCCCCTGGGTCGTTCTGCCTTTTTTAGGTCGTTCTGTGTGAAAAGTCGCACTGGAGTTAGGTCGTTTCCGACCTTAAAATGGCCTATACCTTTAGGTCGCTCGGAGTTATCTCATTAGGTCGTAGGTCGTATGGACCTTAGGTCGTAGGTCGTTCTGGCCATTTCTAACGTCTTCGGAGTTAGGTCGTATGACCTTAGGTCGTAGGTCGTATGGACCTTAGGTCGTAGGTCGTTCTGGCCATTTTTAACGTCTTCGGAGTTAGGTCGTATGACCTTAGGTCGTAGGTCGTATGGACCTTAGGTCGCTAGGTCGTATGGACCTTAGGTCGCTAGGTCTTATGACCTTTATATTTTTAGGTCGCGCCTCTTTTAGGTCGCGTCTCTTTTAGGTCGCGTCTCCTTTAGGTCGCGCATAATTTAGGCCGCGTCTCCTTTAGGTCGCGCCTCTTTTAGGTCGCGTCTCCTTTAGGTCGCTCTCCACTGGAACCCTTAAGTCGTTTGGCCTTAGGTCGTTGCACCGTTAGGTCGCTCAACCGTTTATATCGTTAGGTCGCAAACCCACTTAGGTCGCTTAACCTTGTTTTCCCTCTAGGTCGCGTGGCCTTTAGACCCTTAGGTCGCGAGCAGTTAGGTCGTTAGACCTAGGTTGCCTTTTCTCCGTTAGGTCGTGAACCTTGTTAGGTTGCTCATCCTTAGCCCGCGAACTTTCTTAGGTCGCGTACCTTTAGGTCGCGTGTCCCCTCTACCTCGTTAGGTCGCAAAGAACATTAGGTCGCTCGACCTCCTTACCCACCAGATCGCGCACTTAGTTAGGTCTCTCAGCCATTGTGTTAGGTTGCGTGAACCTCTTAGGTCGTTAGACCTCATTTTGTCTTCACTAAGTCGTACCGTTTTGGACGGGGCGCTGCCCCCTGGACCCCCGCGACCTGACCGGGCAGGTCGAACCCCGTAAGCGGTGGCGTTGCCCCCGCACCCCCACCTTGGGGGTTTGCCACCCCCCTTGGACCCCCCCTCCGTAGGGGATCCTATCTGAAAAATATTCAACAGAACTTGCTGAGCTGATTTCCTTGGATTTTTATCACATCTTCGAATGTGACCTTTGTGATTGATTGTTTCTACAATCGCTTCTGTGATTTGTCACTTTAAAATATAAAGGTTTCAAAACTAGTAGTAAATATCAAAACTCTTTCAACAAAATGATTTCAACTCTATTTTTAGTAACAAAGCTCTTTTCTTAAACCGTTTTCCAATCTATTAGTATATACAAGCCTTTACCTCACTCGGATGAGAAATCTAATTAAACGACTTAGTAAAACAAGTGGTATGAAACGCTTGCGTTCACTTCGTCGGTTAATTCTTGGACTTGTTCGATTGAACCTCTTGTGACAATTTTATTAGTGAAGATTTACAGTTTGTTCGTAAATATTTAAGTTAAGCAAGTGGTTATGGGACATGAAGCTAAACTTCTATATTTACTAGCTTAGTGTAATTGACACTTCTCGTTGATCTTGATGATCGCTTTATGAATTAGACTAGCAATTGCGCGATGTCTCTTTCATTGCAAGGTTTGACTAGACACCACTTGTGTGATTCCATTCACACATACCTTTCTGCTTTTTGGTTAGTCTTGACCTCAATCTGTGTGATTCCATTCACACATGTGGGGTAGCTCCCCATGGTCTTCGGACCGTCATGTGATAGGCCTCTTTCCCTTTTTATGATTTTTGGATTTCTTGTGTTGATTTCTGGAATTTATCTCTTTGACTTGTCATGAGTACAAGTTTAGGGTATGATGCCCTCTTTGGATCTTTGAGAAGATTCTTGTGATATTGATTTATCTCTTATCGGTTGATCTCCTGTTGATCATTATTTGCATACTTATAGTAGTATGTCAGTATGGATATTTTATGTTTATGCCATATCATTTATTTTATATCATGTCATCTGATATTTATAGCTAGACTGATCCGTTTATTATTTTCTTACAAATAATACTCGGGTCAGACCGAGATGTTACAGGTGCTACTGCTTGACTCCTCCCCCAGTGATTCACTACTCAGACTTTTGGCTACTTGTTTAGATTAGCAGCTTTTGTTGTTTACACTTGAGATATAGACTCATAGTTGTATTCTTTTGTATAGCACGCGTTGCTATTCTTTTGTATTATCGTGGATCTTTTTAGACCACTACTCTGATGTACACTTTTATGTGATATATATTCATATCTCTTTCCGCCTTTGTGATATGGATATCTGTGATTGATTCGCATGTTATGCTTACTTCTATATTTGTTTCCGAAGATTATTTTATAGCCACCGTGTGATAAGAAATTACATGGATGGTCGCTCCTCAACAGCCTTATTCTCCGCGCTAGTTGACAGCACTACACCGTAGTGTTCTTGGCTAGCGTGGGTATAGAGGTGGGGCGTCACACAACTTAGGATAGATCAGAGTGTGTAGCGGAAGCAGTTTGGAAGTGTCTCTATTTTGTCTTTTCTGGATAGAAGAAGTAAGTTTATTCTTCTGAGGTTTGAAGAGTAGAATTGGTGATCTTGGTCTTGATTGATCTTGAGGAGATCATTGGGTTTGAATGTTTTTAGTTCTGTTTGTTTCTAGAGGCATCAGCGAAGGTTAAGCTAATCAGTTTGGATGTAGGCAGCCCGGGATCGTTAGAAGATTTTGTGGTTTAGAGACGAAGGAAATTGGATTCCTGAGTCGGAGATTTGTTTTGGATAAGCTTTCTCCGATCCAAGGAGCTATAAAGTTTTGATAAGTCTGGGAAGCTAACTCCAAGGTGTTTTGGATCTCTGTGTTTTGGTCAGATTTGTGTTTGGTTTTCAAGAATTGAATTGCCAGTTTGGATAACTGGGATTCAGTGAGTTTCACGTATCTCTGAAGAAGTGCGTGTATGAGCTATCTTTGGATATGGAACCAGCTGTTCAGGAAGGATTGGTTGTTGAGTCAGACTCGTCTGTAGTTTGATATCCTGTTTAGTTCTGTAGAACTGGATGAGTAGGAGCTCTATAGCTTAGTAGTTTTGATTGTTTGGATTATGTAGGGTGAGTATCCCGGTATATACTTGGGGAAACTCGTGGAAATTTTATCCAGAATTTTATCTAGATAATTAAATTTGTTAGAATAGATAAATTGGTTGCTATGGTTGTTAGCATATGATTGATGTATGCTTGTGATTTAAAATCTAGAATTTTAAATGGGTTATTAAATTACTTTTGCTTTTAAATTTTGGGGACGAAATTCTTTTAACGGGGGAGGAATGTGATATCCCGGAAATTTTAGAAATATCAATTTAATAATCTATATTTAAAATTAAATTGATTTGATAAAATTTTGTTAATAAAATTAACTTGATTTTATAATCCAATTAAATAGATGTTTAATTGGTGAATTTTATCTTTTAAAAGCTAATAGAATGTTTTCCTATTTATAATGTATGTGTGTGTGTGTGTGTGTGTGTGTATATATATATATATATATTGTGAATAGATAAGTTTTGAATTGAAGTTAAATAAACAAATAAAATCTTGTTTTTAAATTCTAATATTCATTTTAATAATTTGAAGATTTTTATTTTATTTAATAAATAACTAATTGGTTTAAAATACTTAAAGAAATTGTTTTAAATTGTATAATTGTATTTTAAACATAGTTTAAATTTTTATAACATAAACAAAAGTTTATTTTATTTGTTTTTGAATATAGCTTAATAATTATAATTTAGAATTATATAAGTAAATTTAAAATACCATTTATATATTAAAACATTAATTCATTTAATTAAGATAAATAAGAAAGTAATTTATAATTTCTTTTATAAATTATTTAAATTAGATAAATATGTTATTTTCAACAGTAGCAATAAATGTATAAATATAGATATGTTTTTAAAAGACAATATTATTATTTTTAAATTTAATATGTTAATAAATTAGTTTTAAAATTGGATTTTTAAATGTATGAATAGAATTTGAATTTGAATTTATTTTGAATTCAAATGAATAAACATATCTAAATCTTGTAAGTAAGCTTTCATCTTTATATAAATTGTTTTATGTCATTTTCTTTAAAAAGTAATGCATATGAAAATACTTTATATATATGTATTTAATAAAGAAAAGAGGATTTCATTTATCTCTAAATTAAAAATAATAAGTAAAATGTGTATAAAACAAATGTTAACATTTTAAGCAACTAAAGAGACAAATGTAAACTAATAATTCAACCTATTTGACAAATGTAGTAATTTAGGACAAGTGTCCTTTTCTTTTTTTGATTTCTCTTTTGAATTTTAGTAAAACAATTACATTCATATAAAACATGTTTTTCTTCACCCTCATTTTTTTTCTAACGTTCATTTTTTTTATAAGATAAGAAAATTTTTCCAGCTGAAACAAAATTTGTTTTCAAACTCCCCAAAAACCCAAAATCATGTTTGAACTCAAATCTAAAAAGTTCCATCCTCAAACTAGAAAGTAATCTGCAAATCTCTTTTCAAATTCTTCAAATCATTTTACAAATTTTCATGTGTAAAATCTGTTCAAGCATGCAAACTGTAAAATCCATATCAGTAATTTATTCTCAAAACCAAAATCTGAAGCTTTCTCCTCAATTTTAAATCTGTAACCCTGTGACCATTTCAAACATGCAAACTCTCCCTCAAAACTAAAATCAAAAATCCGCCTGCATGTTAAACCTGCAATTCCATTTAAAAGAAAAATGAAAAGGGCTCTGCATTTCAACATTCTGGTAATCAAAAGTAAAGCATATGCCTGCATGCAAGTTTCTAACAGCAAGTTCAAGTTTCAAAAAGCATGCATGCAAATTTAAATGCAAAGCAACTCAAGTTTTTCAAAAATCCAAAGAAGTTAAAGCATCCAAAGTTGAAGTTTCTTTTTAGCAAAGAGGGGACACTGGTTTTTAAATCAAAAACAAAAGCTTTCCAGGAAATTTTGTGCTCTGCTTCATCATTATTTCCAGGTGAGTAACATTATTAACTTAAAAAGATTAAGTGTGAATCTGTTGCATGTTTTTTTCTTCTAAGTTAAATATGTTTGTGTTAATGAATATTGATGGATTTCTTTGTGTTTGGATGTTTAATACATGCATGTATGTGACTGTGCTTCCTCTGAATCTAGTTCCAGGTCCTGTTTCTAAAACAAAATCCTCTTGCTCTAGTTAAATATTTTATTAAAGCTTAGGTTCTGAAATCACTATGTTAATTATACCATAGTTTCAGTTTAAAACTTATTTAGTAAAAACAAAATTTTGGTGCGGTCTCTGCAAATTTTAAAATACAAAAAAACATCAGAGCATGTTCAATGAAGGTAAATCTCAAACATGATAATTTATAAATTCAATGTTATAAATTGAAAGCTTAAACAAAGAAATGATTTTTAAAACTAAAATCACATTGTTTAGTTTAGATTTGGGATTGCAGTATTCATTTGATCTGATAATGGGTTTTAGTCAATCTTTGGTGATCGAGTTGATCAGAAGGTTTGGGGTTCTTGTTGAAGGTAGTGTAGTGATCGGAGGGTGTGGCAAAAATGTCAGGAAGATGAATAGGCCTGGGTGGAGGCAATGGGAGGTGGATGGAGTTTGTTAACCTAGTTTTGAGTAGTTCTGTAATTTTGGATCATTGCGATCCTCTGGTTGATCGAGTTCGATGGAACTCAGGGGAAGAGTAGCTAGGGCATGGACGAGGGCATGGTCTGAGTCGCCGGTGTTCTGGTGGTCAGCGATGGAAGTACGAGATGTTTTCAAGTTTTGGGAAATGGGGGTGTGCCTGTGCTGCCAGGTTTTGAATTGGGGTAATCGATTTTGTTGTCGTGATGTTTGTGGGGTTTTGAATGATAGTGGATGGATCTATAGGGAATCGTCGGCATGCTTGTTGATTTGGTGGTGGCCGGAGGTGGCTAAGACCACCGTGCATATGCACGGTGAAAAGAAGTGTGTCAGGTGTTCAATTGTTTAAGGGGGATGGTGAACTCGAGTATTACTCGGGTGATTTGATTTATTGCTCGAAGTAGTTATTGGTTTTTCTCGGAGTAGATAAAGAGAGGCTCGGGTATTAAGTTAGTAACAGGTTTCTGGGTAAAACCTGTTTGCTTTCAAATTAAATCTTAGTTTTAAAAATATGGAACAAGGTTTTAAACAGAAATTAAAACCTGAATTTAAAGTATAAATTTTAAACTAGATTGGAATTCCAGTTTTAAATTTAATTTAAACTTTATAAATTAAAATGTTTAACAACTATAAAAACAAAATTAGATAATTGAATTTAAAGATAAAGCTTTAAAATTAAAGTAGAAGATTTAAACATAAGTTTAAATCTGGAAACAAGATTCAAATTTGAATCATGTTTTGAAAATTAAAGAAGTCTTTAAAATTTTGAAATGAATTTGGGTTTAAATTTCTTTCAATTTTTTTTATAAAATAAGAAAATCTTTAGCATAAATTTTTAAAGGGTTTTGAAATGTTTTTAAAACTTTGTTTAAGTTAAGTTTGATTTCTTTTTAAATTTTAAATTTAAAATGTAAATTGGAAAACAATTTTAAGTTAAATTGTTTTAAATTACTTTGTTAATGATAAAGTAATCATTAATAAGAAATGTTTTATTTTAAAGTAAATTAAAGATTTAATGATCTTTGTTTCATTAAAATTAGTAAGATAATTTAAATAATTTAATTAATTAATTTGTTTAATTAATTAAAGATTGGAAATAAATTAATTAAGGTTAATTAAATTTGTAATTAATATTAATTAATTTAAGTTACTTACTTAGATAAAGGTAATTAAAGAATTGATGATGAGTTAGTAAAGGTCATTAACTTGGGATTATTTATTAATTAATTAATGTAATTAATTTTGATAATTAATTGGATTAATTAATTTAGATAATCAATTATGAAACTTAATTAAGTATGATTACTTTATGGAAATAATTAAAGATATTAATTACTCATTATAATTAATTTATTAATTGGATTAGTTTAAATTAATTAATTAATTAAGTTTAATTAATTTAGAATAATCATTGAATGGATTGATAAGTAATCATTGAGGAATAATTACTTAAAGAAGTAATTAAGTTAAGTAAATTACTGGTGGTAACTAATCGAAGTATGGTATTTTGGGATTAATTACTTTGTGTAATTAATAATGAGGATAGTTACTTTGTGAAAGTGATTAATAATTAATTACTTAATGTAATTAATTTAAGCATTAATTGATTAAGTCATTTGGAAATAATTAAGTGATGTAATTAATTAAGAGTAATTAATTACTAATGAGATTAATCAAGGATGATTAATAAATATAATTAATGATTAAATGTAATTAATTTAGAAGTAATTAAGGAAGTACTTAAGGGTAGTTAATTACTAAATGTAATTAATTAAGAATGATTAATAATTGTTGTTTAATTAAGGTTAATTACTTAATGTAATTAATTTAAATAAGTAATTAATTTAAATTTACTTAAGGATCATTAATTAACATGATTAATGATGTAATTAAGGATTAATTAATTAAGATTAATTAATCAATGATAAGTGATTAAGAAAGTAATTAATTAATGTAATTAATTAGGCATTAATGTAATTAATTATAATTAATTAATTAATTAAAGGTTAATTACTGATTTTGGTTAAGGATACTTAATTTGTAAAATTAATTAAAGATAATTACTTGAATGTAATTAAGGGATAATTAATCAAGGGTGATTAATTAATAAGGTAATTAATTTGAGGATAATTGATTGATTGATTTGTGATCAATTAAGGGTTAAGTAAGCAAGATTTATATGATGAAGTAATTAATTTAATTCATTTTAAATTAATTAAAGAAAAGTAATTAATTTAATTCACTTTAAATTAATTAGAGTTAGGAGTAATTAATTTAATTTATGTTAAATTAATTAAAGTATAATTAAGTAAATCATTACTTATGGATGTATGATATGGTTTGACTTGAATGGTTTGAATCTCAGAGATGAGATTAGTATCGTGTGATATGGATGCATTGGTTGCATTATGATGATATAAGTTATCTATGGTGATGATAATGTAGATTATCTATTTGTGATGATAATATAGATTACCTGTTTGTGATGAAAATGTTGATTATCTATTGTGATGATGTGAATTATCTATCTGTGTGTATATGGATAATTAAATTGAATTGTTTTAAACTTAAAACAACTTGGACCTAAAAGACACGCTTTGGATTTCGATGAGACTGGGATCGGTTTTCCATATTTGGATTTCCGAAAACCACATCGATCCAATTTAACGATAGGTCGTGAATCCAAGTGGAGCAAGTGAAGACTCGAGGTGTAAGGGCTATACGTCAGTATAACTCTGTGGGTGATCCCGTAATGATTTGATGGAATAGTACTTATAGGTTCGAGATGGTGATTTAGAGTGCAAGGGTTATCGTTGTTAACTCTGAGGGTGATTCCAAAATGAGTGTAACGAGATAATGCCTTTGGTTTCGTTCGATCCTGGAACGAACTTGTATGGATTAGATGCTTTCAGAACATCGTCAGGTGGACGATGAGCATTCTAAGAGATGTGTTCTCTAAAGGTAATCGTAGCCTCAACCTCAACAACCGGGTATAGCTAAAACAGGGGAGGTGCAGCAAGGCTTCGTGGGTAGCTCCCACTGGAGAGCAAGATTTACCCCTGTCTAGAGGTCCCTTTTTATTCGGCTGTGTGGGTGGTTGATTCGCGACAACTGCCGGGGTTGTCTTCTTTAGAACTATTCAGTAAGGAATGGTTCTGGCCATGTGTTGCAGGGGAGTTAGGGTGGCTCCTCGGTACGGTGATCTAGGCCACGTACTGTGACGGACGGTACCCAGTAGCCCTGCCATTGTATGGAATCCAAAATCCAATAAGTGCCAACGGTTTTGATTGTATTACCCACTTTTGTGGCTAGTGGCTGGAATTTAATCATGTAACAATTTCGGCTATTTCACATTTACTCGAAAACCCTAGACACTATTATAATATCACCGGATTTCCTATCAAATGTTTTGGTTAGCGTAAGGTAAAAACTTTTCCATGTTTATGTGTGGGAAGTCTTACGTGATACCTTTCTTTTTAAAAGATTTTTGAAAGTTAAGCAACTTTAACCTGTTACTCACACCAGACCCATGTCTGACCCGGAGTTTATTTTTGTTTTTCATAAACTCTTGGGTACTCAAATTTTTACGAGTAGCCAAGGGATCCAGGTTAGCTTTGACGAGTTATGGAGGAGCAAATGGAGCAGGAGGCTTCTGCGTTGTAGTTATTTAGCATTCCGCTGTGTTAGTATCTCTGTGTCATTTGTTTGAGTTGTTTTGTACTGTGTTGTAATAACTAGACAGGTGTTTATAACTGTCTAGTATGTGTTGTATTATCTGTGTAACTCTAATAGTTGTTATATATCTATGTAATACTTTTGATTAATATAATTTATTCGTTCCGCTGTTTAGATTCTGATGTGTTGTTTCTTCTTTCTTCTCTTTCTTTCTCTTTCTATCCCTTTCTTTCTTATTAGCGATGCGTCATTCTGTGGAGATGAATGGCGGGTCGTTACAGTTTCTCACCTTCGAAACAAGAACACAACAGAGTGCTACCCAAAGGATCAATCAAGTGAGATTGATTTCTAAGAAATTTCTCGAATAGAGTCGGGATTTATCTCAACTTTTATCCCAGACTTCGATCACTAAGACAATTATCGACATGACTTTCCGTGTGTCATTATAGAAAGAACCACACAAACATTGGTTTGACAACAAGAAATGTAAGAGAATTCGATGAGAGGTGGTTTCTACAAAGGCCAAAGGACTCAAATGACCGTATAGTGCACGATGTTAGATAATGGTTCAAGGACAAAACAAACACCAGAAATGTATTTCTATACTCTTATCTTACAAAAAAAAAATTTAGGGTTTCAAAAACCCAATTTTTTTATACTCAAATTCTCAAACTTCAATATTCTGAAAATTTTGAAGACTTCTTACAAAAATCCAATTTATTCTCTAAGCTCTTTATTTAAAGCGAATAAAATGTTTTATTCGTAGATTCTACCATAATATATTTTCTAGTTTGAAATATATACTTTCATACAAAACATCAACCAAATTTTAGTCACACAATAGGTAGGATGCACTTAACTAGTAAGAAAACAAGTTACTTCAATTACATACCTGTTGTAAAGATCTTAAATTTTGACCCAGGAAAACTCAAATTCTGAAATTATTTATAAAATGAAAGTTGTTCTAATAAGTCTATGCTTTCCAGCGATATAAAGATCATAAAAATCGAATCCATGATTTGAAAGTTATGCTAAATTTATTTTCAGCTTACACTTTAGAAAATCTCTTATAGGACAGAAATGACCGTCTACTTTGAAACCCATTTTAAATTATGGAAAATGCTAAATTTTCTAAAATAGTAAAAGAAAAATTTATAACTTTCTAAAGGCTCTTCTATTTGCAAAAAGTCTGAACTGATTTGGAGTTGTAAATCTCAAGTTATTGTTGTTTCAGCACAACACATTTTCAACCAAATTTCATCTTTCAAATAAAATTAAACTTTGAAATTTTCCCAAACCATTTTAGTTTCAAATTATATTTTCATACAAGCATTTTGCTAAATCATTTATTAAATGATCTTCTTTTTCCTCTAAAAGCTAAGATATATTAGAATATGATCAACTTTATGTAATTTTTATAAAAGAAACAATTCATTAATTGGAAAAATTTCATTACTTTCCAAAAATCTAATTTTTAAAAACAATTAACTAAGAAAACTCATTTTGAAAGAGATAACTAATATCTTCCATTTTCAAGAGATGATTTTTTTTCATTTATTAAAACAAATTTTGGGAATATATATAAAGTTTCAAATTATTCTCACAACTCAAAAATGATTATACTACATGAATTATTCATATATCAAAATAATTCAACCTCACATTTCCACTTTGTCATACAAATTAAATTTCCACTTGATTATCAACATAAAACTAATTAAAGTTGATAATTAATTCAAATTTGTTTTTCAAAAGAATTTTACAAATTCACAACAATAAATTCTTAACATAATCAAAATTTTCGCAAAAACCCATGATTAAAGTTTAAAATAACATATTAAATTTCGAAAATTATAATAAATTACAAGGGTATTCCTTCGCCTATTATTTTATAGCTAATGATCACATCGATTGGCGGTAGAGCTGACCTAGTGATCAAAATTGCCTCGCCACTCCTCTAAGACTTATTATGGTTCAATGGCTGCATTTAGTTCTCAAACCATATTAATTTATTCCAATCTTTACTTATTAAAACTCTATTTACCATGTCTTATTACCTCATGACAGCGCTTAGGAAATTCCTATCAATAATGTTGATCAAGCGTATCGACCAGAATTCTTAAAGCACTTGGTGGACAACCTAACACAAAAATCATTTTCTTTAAAAATAAATACCTCTTATATAATACTCAAAATATTCTGTATTTCTATCAAAAGTCCCATTTCACTTAAAACGTATCTTCAATTTGAAAACTTTAAAAACTCAATTTTAACTTAGACTCAATATCAAAAACATAAGGAGAGCTCGTTGACATATTCGCAGAATACTCGATTCACAAGACTAATGGAATATACTAGAGTGTTCGTTATTTTGAATGGTATAAAGGGCCACTCACAAGACTCATACAAGTGCGATATGTGGTAAGAAGAATGCTATCCTCCACAACTTGTACCTCATGAATACTGACATAAGGCCAAGTTGAGAAATGACCCTAGCACCACTCAATAGATTAAAAGGAATTGATGAGGTATAAGAGTAATGGTAAGATATCTTCTCGAATGAGAAGAAGGACACAAACAACACATCATTACTTTGAGTGAATTATTGTCACAAACCCTATCAACAAATGGGTATCCAAAGAGGATATTTCGA
Source organism: Allium cepa (assembly GCA_030765085.1). Taxonomy (NCBI): domain Eukaryota; kingdom Viridiplantae; phylum Streptophyta; class Magnoliopsida; order Asparagales; family Amaryllidaceae; genus Allium; species Allium cepa. Next base: position 541,511,054 of record CM060940.1, on the reverse strand, counting down.
AAGAACCATGAATGACAAATGTCGAATAAATTCAATTAATCACCTCATTTCCTTAGTAGACATTCTTATGGAAGAATGACCAAAAGACTAAGAATTGGAAAGGAGGCCGCCAACACAACATCCAATTTCCCGGTGGGTTGATAAACCCGAAAGGACTCACAAAAATCAACAAAGTCATAACGACTAAAATTCGAGATATATCGTCAACATCTCAAAACTCAAGAGTGAATACAAATACTTCAGAATCATCATTAATATTCCAAAAAACTAGAAACAAAAAATCATCCAAAATTAGGATACCTAAATATAGGATCCTTCGAATCACAGAATGCGGCTTGATAATATGCAAGCCACTCCATCTCTAGTCATTCTAAACTCTAGATAGAAGATAACATGCTAATTCGCATGAAAAGGTAAGCTACCAGGAACAATTCCCAAAATTCTCATACATCATGCCGAATATTGCGGATCCCCCCAATAGGATTCGCAATCCTCACAGAAGAACAAGACAAGAACATCCAAAAGCATCAACAAATTCCTTCGATACGGATGAGTGTCAAGCACCTGTATCGAAGAGGACTTGAATAGAACAATCACAATTAGGATTTCTCCTAAGATAAGATATTATAAATTCTATTATGGAATACTACGGAATAAAATATATTCCTAGACATATCCCTAACTTCTATCTCAAAGGACACGATAAGGTGTAGGATACGATGATTAAGGGATTGGTAACACTTGTATTATACTTGGATGTACCCTAATATGTGTTTCTGTTCTGTGTTTATCATATTTTGTTCTGAACTCAGCTCTGATACCAAACTGTGACGGCCCACCCCGAGACCCACATTAACAAAAAGTATTACTGGGTAATACCATCTACTAATGCGGAGAATATGGCTATTTAGGAGCGACCATCTATAGCCGTGTCTTAAATATCTATTGAATACGTCGATAAATGCTCTATATTTTTTTTCCTCTTAAGTGGATCGACATATCAATATATACTTAATACAAAGACATAGGTGGCTATAGGATCTATCAGAAAAAAATTCAACAACTCAAATGCAAAACACATCACAAAACAGCAGATAATCCCATATATACACACATATACAAATACATCATGGAGTATACAAAATGATACATCACATATGTGGTATGATGACCACGATACAAACACGATTCAAAAGAATATACATATCAGAGTAGCAAAAACAAGGGCTACACAAAAGCTACAAACAAAAAGAGCTAGCAGAAAAGTCCATGCTGAAGCAGAATAGGCTATTCCAAAGGGTACCTATCCTGAAACACCTCGGTCTGACCCGAGTATAAAATACACGGGTCAGTCCAGCTAAACAAATCAGTTTAAGAGGATAATCGATAACATAAGCATTAGGAAAGGTGATAATCTTCTCAAGTGAGAAGGAATAATTCAAGGGTATATGGTTACTACACAAGGCACAATTAAGTAGGCGTATTAGTTTCAAGTGATATAAGGATATCATTAAATATGAATGCAACTCAAAGGCGATAAAACTCTATAAAAAATCTCACAATAAAAGCATCCTCATCTCATCGGCGTATCACAAAACATCAAAATGGTTTAAGAGAAAAACATAACTCCAAGGAGGAGAAATCCCAAACCTCCATATCGGCAACTCAAACAACCTCAAAGAAATCACCGTACGCCATACGGCAATCAAATATAAATCTCCAACATAGGAGACTATAATCCCAAATAAATGCTAAAAGGCAAATATTATATAATATGCCAAAAAGGCAATCCCAAATAACGCTAGTGTTGGCAAACCCAAATCTCAAATATAGAACTCGTTAAGGAGTCAAATGGCCAATAATGTAAAATGGCTATACACTTGGAAATTCACAAGGAAATCGATGAAATCATCTCAAAGATATAGCATGTGCTTATGGCTGTAGCCCGCCAAGTACTGTTCTCCCAAAATAAGACGCTACGTCTCTTAGAAAAACGTCCCGTATGACAAATAAATACGCCTCTTAGATAAATATTCCGAAGGACAACATCCCAAAGGACAAATATGTCGTAATGACAAACGCCTCTTAGACAAACATCCCGAAGGATAAATAACCCGAAGGTCCAGTACTCGCAAATATATCTCTTAGACAAATGTGTCACAAACTATCGGATAGGAACCCGAACAGTGTTAACGTGTGTCCCATACCACACATTCGCACTAAATGGTTTACCAACCGCTAGTAAATTTCACACTCAAAGCAGTAAAAAGTTTACCTCATCTCAACGATAAACTCGACTCAAAGGTCAAAACGATCAAACGAACAAGTCGGGAATTAACAGATAAGATAAACGCACGTGTCACATACCATGTATTTTTCCAATTCATTTAATTCTCCTTCTTATTCGCTTGAAATGTGCAAAAATGTGTAATTTATATATAAAATAATATACTTTGGAAAACAAGCTTTGAAAACCAATTCTCGAAATCAATTTGAAAACCCTATTTGAAAATCTCCCTTATTATTGAGAATAAATAGATTTTACACTTGAAAATACTTGAAAATATTATATAAAAATTATTTTGAAATGCCCAAAAAATTTAAAAATTGTTTCAAAATCGTTTGGAAAAATCCATGCTCGAAATCAAAGAAATTACTCGAAACCGTAACTCAAATTCAATTCAAATTCAACTCAAATTTGAATTTCAAATTCATCAAAACTGGGTCAGCCTATTGCTAGGCATCATGGCCCTCATAATAATTCAAAAATATCGCAAAAACATGAAGTAAAAGTCAGAAGTCGGAAGGAAAAAGTACATAAAAATGCATAGACAAAATAATACCCAGGTCTGAAATCTTCTCTGGGTTCAACTTTCGGATATGAAACAGGTGACCAAACAACCTCTGATTGAACCCTAACAGTGTTTTCACTATAAAAATCTGGATAAAAATATGCTCAGAATCAAAGTTCGGCAACATATTTCTAAAAGCTATATAAGTCAAAACGACCTAAAATTTGGTATGCTTAATCTACAAAACATGATCTACAAACATGATAAAATCCGGCACCATTTCATTGCTAGAATAGAGAGATATGACTGCATAAAGGAGCTACTCAAAATAGTTTACACAAAATCAAAACAATTCAAAAATGATTTTAAGCAAATTTTCACTTCAACTTGTGATTTTTGGCATTGCTTATGCTAACTATTATGAGATTGATACTCACCTACTACTAAAAATGATCAAGCCTCGAAATTAAGTCAAAAAATTGAAGCTTGGATTGAATTTGAGCTTCTACAACCTGTAAAAGCTTGAAATAGGAACATGCAAAAGAGGAAAAGGAATTAAATGACAATGTAATTCTCAAATTATGATTTTGATGGTTTTGGAATGGATTACCTTTTTATTTCTCTTTAGATTTGATAAAAATAGCAACTTGTTTGAAGAAATATGAAGATTTGAAGCTTGGAATTGAAGAAAAGGTGAGTTTGGTTTCTTTTTCTCTTTACTGGCTAAAGGTAGGAGATGAGAATAGTTTTCCATACGTATGGGGAATGTTTTCTCATTTCCTTATCTTCTAGTTCTAGGCTAATGGGCTTTTGGGTCCAAATAGAGAATAAATTAATTAGTCTAAGGTTTTAATTCACACCTAAGTCAATATGCACATATTTACACTATGTCATAATAAAATAATGCATTTTCTTTCAAATTTCTACACAACCAAAATATGTAAACTTACATACATAAAAAAATTACATCATATAAAAAGTTTAATTTTAATTTTAAAATATTTTTATTATTTAAACCCTTATTTTACATAAATACACAATTTTACACTAATAAATGCATAACTCCATATTTTTAACTCCAAAAATTGTACTAAAATATTTTTCTTGTTTAGGAAAATATAATAAACCATTTAAACTAATTTTATAACCAAAACTCATTTTTAAATCAAGTTCCATCTTTTTATTTAAATAAACAACCTTTAAAAATCAAATACTTCCTTTAAATATTATTAAAATAAGTAATTAGCAATAATTAATGAAATTACTGCATTTTCTCCAAATAAAAACCATCTTCCATTCATTATTAACTCAAACAAAAGAAAATAAAGTTCCAAACTTTATTTTCTTATTTTATTTCCAAAAATTCATTGTTTATTCCAAATAAAGAATTTATAATTTTCAATTTTATTTTAATTCACAATGTTAAATCATAACTACCTTTATAATTTAATATTTACAGGTAATCATCAAAACCAAGGTTGTTACAGCAACCAAGTTAGGTGGAGTGCGGTAGCGGTTTTTGGGTAGTATAACATGTGTACGGCCGTGAGGAGCATCACCAGGTCGCGATGGAAAGGGACTGACCGAGCTTGAAGCGATTGAGTCGAGGAGGGAGTTTTTGTGAAGTGGAATTGGTTGGTGGAAGTTGGTCGTCGATCGGTGAAGTATAGTTCCAGCGAGCTAGAGAAGATGCATAGACGTTTTGGTTATGCACACATGCATTTACAGGGGAGGGATTTGAGTTTAGGTAAGAAAGGATTTAAGGGTAATTAATTTAGTTAATTATCTAATTAATTAATCTCAAATTTTGTAAAGCGATATCTTCTACATACGAGGTCCAATCGAGATGCGGTCTTTTATGTTGCACTCGTAGGAGTTTAATCTATGCACTGGAGTTGATTTCATCAAGTTTGGAGTACGTGGAATTTTAAATTAAAACCGAACACTATTTGATTGTAGATCGAATGGGAATGCAGAAGCGTCGGTTGGAATTTGGTGACTTAGCCCACCTTTGTAAGAACTATATGATATACGGTAGATATAAATTAGTGTTTTGTGCTTTAATGATTCCTTTGTTGGTTTGGTTGGATTCCTACTTTGGAAAACAATTTGTATTCAAAATGAAATACAAGAAACTTTGTAGAGGAATCTAGATTCCTCACCGTTCTTGATTTTTTATTGAAATTATATATTTATTATATGAATTGTTGAATATCAAAGTTTGGTAGTTTGGCCATATTAGATGTGACATTGATATGTGTTAGAAGTTGAACTCCTTTAGCCGAAGATCTATGGAAGCACTTGTTAAGTGCTGTGGCATCCTAGGGTTTATTATAGTATTTTAAGATATTATTAATTGTTGTTTGATGTTAAAATCGTTTTCATTTGGAAAAGGATTTCAAATATGGTTTTTGGAATTTTCTATGGAATTTTATTTAGAAATGGTTTTTGAAATTCTCGGTTTTACTCTAACCCTTTTGGAAATGTTTTAAAATTATTACCGGAAGTATTCATTTTATTGAAAAGTTATTATAATAGTGAATGTTTATTTTAAAGGAAAATAAAGGTGATTTTTTTTGTAATAAAGTATTTCTATTTTAAAAGAACGTAGCAATATTTTGGAATAATTATTGGTGAGAACATTTAATGTAAAATGTTATATAGAATGAAAAATTTATAAATGGTATTTTATAAATAAAAGAATAAATTTATACATGATATTTTATAAAATTGAAAGTGATTTAATTTTGGTAAATTGGAATAATATATCACAGTTGTGAATTATGTACAGTATGGAATGATCATTTTATGAAAAGTATTTAGTTCAATCTTTAAATCGAAGGATTGTGATATGTATATAAGATTTAAAATCAGGGATTTATAAAAGAAGTAAGTATTCTAAATGGAAAGTAGTTTTATAAATATAAGGGAGATTTATAAAAGGATTTTTACAAATATAAAGGATTTTTGTCAAAGGAGTTTTATAATTATAAAGATGATTTATAAAAGGAGTTTTATAAATATAAAGGAGAACTAATGTAACACCCCATAATTTTAACGATCAAATGTTCAAATGATTAATTTAAATATTTAATTGTTAAGCGATGGAATGCCTCTTATACTCAATTTTAACAAACGAGCGAATTAGGAATAGATACACCCATAGTTGAGTTCGCTTTTTCGATGCTAGTAAAATGAGTATAAACTTGACTATGTTTGGAGTCGATAAATTTAATGGATGAATAGTGTCGAATGAAGAGAATTGGGCTAAGCCCACTAGTTTGCCTCTATCGTAGCTTACATGTAGCTAAGCTCCACATAACCCACATTCACTTTCATTTTCATGTTCATTTCATTTTCCCTATTCTAATTATTTCCTAATCCTCTAGATCCACTAATCCAAGTCTGAATAAATTCCAATAAATCCTGATAAAATAACAAAAATTCCTCTCTACTCATCATCTATAGGACCATAAGGGATTTGCATGATGTGGAATTTGGAGGGAGTTCTCAAATTTAAAGAAAGATTGGAATTAGGTTTTTGTGATTTGGAGCTTGGTTTGGTGAAGAAGAGGTGAGTGGGATGATTATCCATACAATTTATATGATATACTTCATATTTTCATTTACTGCCTAATATTGAATTATATAAAGTGATGTGGAGAATGATTAGGTTAGTTTGGACTTGTGTTTATGTCATAAACATGATTATATTAATCCATTAATTGTTTAAGACCCTACTTACTATGTTTTGAAAAGTTAGCAAGCTCTATAATTGATTTGGGGTTAAATTGGGTGATTGTTTATGATGTAATGGTTTGATTTGTGATTAATTAAGTAGTATGATGATGTGCATGCCATTAGAAATCATTAATTTATCCATTTGAATTGATTTACAAAAAATTTAGCAAGCTAATTAAGGGGTTTAGGAGTTTTACTCCTGTCATTAAAATGATTAGAGACCCAATAAGCATTAACTAGTATTTATAATATGGTTTGAAGATTTTATAAATGATGATTATATTTAATAAAACAGATATGAGATTTTATAAAATAGTAAAATGACAAATACTTGATTTTAGTGAAGTGATTAAGTATTCTAAAGGGATATAAAGTGATTATAAGCTAGTATGATATTTTGTAAAATGGTAAGAAATTTTATAAAATAGTATAACATGATGTTTCACATTTATTGAAAAGATTTATTAAATAAAAGTAAATTTTGATTCAAGTAAAATTGAATTACTTTTTTGAATATATGTATACCTATAAGTGCATATTTGGGTATATGTATATGTGCATTTGGAGCTAAGCGACGGTTAAAACAAAGATAATATTGTGGTTAGAATTGTTGTGTTATTATTTGTTTATACAAATATGCAATTGTTTGATTACATATAATATAATTGATTATCTATTGTGGGAATTTCATGTAGCCATAGCAACTATCACATGTACTAAGTTGCATGAACCGAGATGATTATTTGTCGTGGTGAAGTCTGAAATATGATTTTTCTTTGTTGTGTGTTTGCATGAATGTATGTGCATAGGCATGCACAAATGAGTGCATCGACAAACATATGTGGTACGCACAAGGCAAGAAGGAAAATTCACATTATGTAAATTCATGGTTTGATGTCTTTAGATTGAAGAGGAGATCTAAACAAATGCAACGGAAAAAATGGCGAGTCATTTGGAGCTATGAATTTAAATTTATGGATGTTTGAACGTTGTTCCTACTAATGACAAGCATTCAAGAGTCCGACTTTGGTCGCCAGATGTCTGGGTAAGTATTGGGGCAAACAGATAAACTTAGTGCACTTTTAGGGGTCATTAGATGTCAAAAACTAAATTTAGAGGTCTAAAATTAAATTTAGACATTTGGATTATGGTTTAGACATCTGAATACCTATTGTTCCAATTTTGTCGATCCATCAATCGAAATTTCAAAATGCGGTATCTTTCATAGAGGAACTCAGTTTGTGGTGTTGTTTGGACCATTGTTCACCATATTTCAAGGGCTAAAACCTATGAAATTTTGGTGGGTTTTGGAGCAATTTGATTTCAGGACCCATGTTAGACCCACCCCGACACGTATTCCAAAACCGTAGATTTTGAGGTAGACCGGTAGGGTATGTCGGAAGATTATAATCAAATTAAGGTCATCAATTCCATTTAGAATGTGGTTTGGGTTCACATGGTCTTTGTTTGAGTTGTCTGGTCGGTTTTTTAGGCCGTGACGAATGGATCCGTGCAGAGCGGTTCTATAGTTATATACGAAGCGAGTTTGTACTCTAAGATTTCGACCTTAGAATTATATATAATTTATTTGGTGTTGACTTGTTGTGACACATCAAGAGTATGGACTTATGTAACCTACCCAGGTATCGACCTTGTTAAGGTGTGCTTAAAGTGTTGTTGATGGCCATGACACACTCAACACAGTCTTTTGTGACTGTGGATAGCTTTATCTTGTTGTGATCTCTTGGACATTTCTGGGTCCTACTTCGTAATCTTACGACCGATCAGTCTTAGCATTAGTGACCTTACGTGTTGTGACATACCTAGTCAGTCTTGGTAGTAGTGACCATATGCGTTATGGCGTACCTATTTGGTTGTAGCAGTAGTGACCATACACGTTGGGCATACCTATTCGGTCTTCACAGTAGGGGCCATACGTGTTGTGGCGTACATATGCAGTCTTAGCAATAGTGACCATATGCGTTGGGACATATCTTATCAATCTTAGCGGTAGTGATCGTTATTTCGGTATCATGGTTGATCAAGGTATAGTGGTACTGTATTACTAGTAGTTTTTATGTTAGTGTAGCATAATGGAAAATATTGTTCTAACTTTGTTGTCGGAGAAGAAGAGCGGATTATGGTATGATCCCCTTCTTTTGAGATGGATTCACTATACTTGTTTATAGTTAGTCCGGATTACTCCTGAGCCACGTTTATGGAGAGAGTCGATTATGGTTTTGTAGTTGCTGCTTATTTGTATATAGCTTTATTATATAGTATTTTGAGATAGTTCCCCTTACTCTACTCTTTATGTCTAACCCGAGTTTTTTCCATGTCTTCTTATGTCACGACAACTCTTAGGTACTCGTTCAAGTAGTTCGAAAGTCAGGTACTTTTTTAGATATGCTAGTATAGTCCTTAGGTGGAGCATTTTGGAGGCGTGGCATTGATATTTTGAGATACATGAATACTTGTTATTTTATTGTACATGATTTTTAGACCTATTATTTATATACGAGACTGTTGTATCAGATATTTGTTTAGAACTCCGTGCTTTTGGAGTAGATGTATTCTGACTATTCTATACTGATAATTATTTGTCAATTGCTTCCACTAGTGTGGTCTCTTATATATTGCTATTCTATTAATGTTCATGTATATTCAGTATATTTTATGTAGTCATTCCATTATGAGATCTTATCGATGTTATGGTGTAGTGTTTTGTGCTAATTTTAACCCAACAATCTGTAATTTGTGGTATTCGAAAGTAAAGAAATTTAATAAGGTGTTGAATTTTAGGTATTACAAAGGGTAGGTTGTTACATTTATCAAAGGATTTTTATAATTACAAAGGAGACTATAAAAGGAGTTTTATAACTATAAAGGAGAATCATAAAAAGAGTCTTATAAATATAAAAGTTATTTTAAATAAAAAAATTACAAAAGGAAATGGAACTTGGTTTCTATAAACAATCATTTTAAATTATGGTGGTATGGAAAGCATTCATTTCTTACTTAATACAAAATTCTAAGGTAGGAAACTTGTCTCTGTCTAGAGAATTAAGAATGTATGTCAAGGCAAGAAGCTAACTTGTCCGATACATAGTTAATCGGGGGATAGTCCAAGTTTGAAATCAAAAAGTGGTGGTAGGTATATTTGGTCTAATCTCCCTTTGACCCATTTACTTACACCAAAATGTTTTTGGTTTATTATTATCTATGTTTTAAATGATATTTTTTGACCTAAATAAGTATGGTTGAAAGTGAAAACTTTCTTAAGATTTTGTGAATATACTTATACTGTTGAGATAACTGTAAGGTTACATTTTCTAAATATTAGGAGTGCGTGGTTTGTGAATATACTTATGTCGATGAGATAAGTATACATATATTTTTCTAAGCATTGAAAGAGTATAAATGAATAGTGAATGAGTAATATACATATGTATATCTTTGTAAAGATGTTTAGTACAAGTATTTATAAAGTGGTTTTAATTAATGAAAGGATTAATTAAGAGCTTAGTGGTTGCTTATGTGCTCAGTCATTCTTGATTAAATATCTAATTTTTTTTATTTGTTTTTTTGATAGTTAAATAACTGACTATCAAATCCTGGTCAATTTTGAAATTATCGATTATTGGTTTGGGGAGACAGGAATCAAATAAGTATGATCCAAAAACCACTTTGAACTAGCATAAGCGTTTGAATTTAGGACATATTGTAGATGATAGAAATCGAAGACCGTGTTTTATGAAGTGCAAGGGCTACTTGTTACTAATCCTAAGGGTGATTTCAAAAAGATGCAGCAAAAGTAGTGCCTTTGATTTGTTCATATTCTGAATATCTTGCATGGATGAATGCTGGCATTGAATTGTTGCCTAAAAGGCGGTGTTAGTATTCCAAGTGGGATTTGGCTAAAAGGTAAAATGTATCCTCAAGCTTTATACTTGTAAATGATTAAAACATGAGATATGCTTTAGGGCTATGTTGTTCGCTACCATTAATGTATGTTCATCACCTATATCTAGATTGTTTTTCTCAGATTATGTATGCTTGTAGCCATGAAATGGTTTGTCAGAGACAAATGGGGTGATGACATATTCAGTACTATCCAGGAAGGGTGGACAGTCTTGTTTTGCAATGGGTTCATTTGAAGTCCTTGGTACATTTTGCAAAAGGCATACTCAGGCAGGTGGTACCTCAGTAGCCTTGTCATTGATGGAATCCATTCTCCAATATGTGCCTTACGAATTTAGTTGTATGCCAAATATGCTAGAATGTGAGATCTAAGCATTCAGCTATGTTAAATATTTATTTTAAATCCTTGGCATTATTATAATATCACTGGATTTTCTAGTAAAAATGGTTTGGTGATCACAAGGTAATTCTCATCCGCGTTTATGTGCTGTGTAGTCTTACGAGATACCTTTATTTTTGAAATTTTTTGTAACATTAAAAATCTACATGATCTGAGTTTCTCATACCGGTTTACCATACTGATCCGAACGTTATTTTCTTATGATGCTCGGTCAGCCTGAACATATTTTCAAATTTAGTTATGGATGCTTTGGAGCTTCAGGAGACAAACTCGATGCATCCAAGATGTATTTATGTATCTTTAATTTCCGTTGTATGTGTTTATTGTACTTATCAGTATTTGTGTGGACGGGTTGTTATAACTGTCTGGGTTGATAATAAGTTAGTTTACCCAGTTTGATGTATGTATGTTACAGTTTACATTTACAAAGATCATTTGTATAATATATATTTATTTCCATGATGTGAGATTCTGTTCTATCTTTTCTTTCTTTGACCCCAACAATTTGTTTTTTAGCACTTTGATGCTTAGCCTATGAATATCGTGGATCTATTAATATCGACTTTTGAGGGTCGAAAGGGGGTTTGTTACGATGTATATTAAATCTAGCTAAGGAGAAAGTAATAATCTATATGTTTTAGATATCCAGAAATAAGTCCTGAAAGAAGAAGTGTAGTAATCACTCCAAGATGATAGCCAGATTTTAATATTTTGGAAGAACTTAGGTCAAAAAGTTGGTAGAAAAGAATAAAAGTCTAATGGAAGGGACAATTAAAGTCCACTCTAAGTCCGACCCCATATAAGAGAATTTAATAAAATCTAAAAAATATTTTTGGATAATATATGAATAAAATATTTGAAATGTTTTTCAATGGGTTTATTTAAAAGAGAAAAACCCTATTTTTGAAAAGTAAGTAGCTATTAATTTTTCCAAGGAATAAAACATCCTTTATTTTTAAATAAAAGTTTCCAGTAGAAGATTTAAAATTTGTTGGACTGAAAATTTCAGTTAAAATGAGTTTTAATAAAATGATGATTCTTTTAAATTAAAAAAATATAGCATGTATATATAACTGATTGATTTTTCTATGATGAAAATTTTAAGTTGTGATATTCATTTTAGGAATGGACAACAAGAAGTGATAGAAGTTTAAAATGGGGTAAAAAGAACGGGGAAAGAAGATTGGAACCTGAAAATAAATCAAAAGGCAAACACACTACGATGGTTGGTAAAGAAAACAGTCAATTTAGAGAAAAGCTACATAAAGAGAAGCAATTTAAATAAGAGCAGTTTAGCTAGAACAAAGCTAAATAGTAGTAACATTATGAAATATAAATAGAAACAATGTTATAAATTTATATAAAATAATGTTAGTAATTGGAAATAATATAGGAAATTAAAAGAAAGAAAAATGGAAAATTCCCATGAATATGTGCATTAATTGTACAAACCTTTTTAGAAATCCCCCTTATATGCTATTAGAACCTCCATAAGGTTGAAAGTGGAAGTAACATTAGTATTAAGAAAATAATATGATGGAAGTTGTTCTTATCTACTCGAGTTTTTGGTAAAGTCATGAAGGATGTTTTATAAACACTATAAAGTACATTTTTGAAAAAGTGGTTTGGTATGACAATGAGCTTTTAAAAGCTAAAACTAAATAAATGGTTGAGTTAAAAATCCCACTTTTTAAGAGGTAAAATCTTTGTTGTTAAAAGTATTTAAAGGAAAAGTTGGTTCGAATTGCTTCATGTAATAAAGACATGATTCTTATTTGAAAAATAGAAGGGATCTTTTAAAAATTTAATTGCTAACATTTACTTTTAAACTTAATAAATAAACTTAATTGATAACTTACGAATTATAATTTAAAAGTTAATATGCCTACAATTCACATTTGTTAAAATAATGAGATTTTCATTATTCTTTTTTGCAGCCAAACTATTGAAGGATGTAACTAAAATGTTTCCATGTTTAGATTTTTAAAGGTAAAAGTTCTAGGATCGATTTCTTCATAATTGTGAATTTTTAATTTAAAAATGAGGTGGCGAAGACCAAACCAAAATTTTAAGATGGAGTAGATAAGGATGATTTCCTAGGTAAGACGAGGCAAAAATTAAGGCTATGAATCGATTAACAATGAATGCTTTCATAGTAGCAATAGTGGACCACCATTAGATATAAGGAATATTAGTTTTATAGGAATGTTTTATTAAACATAGGTGAAGACCATAAAGAAGAACCTATAAGAAAATGCGAAATGGTATCAAAGTACATTTCTACGAGTTCTAGAGCATACTTGCATGAAAAAAAATAGAATGCAAATACCAGGATTTAAGAATATTATCAAGAGACTAGGATTAAAAGAAGATAGTAATATAGTTGGTTGTGATAATGGAAGTAATAGATGGACCTTATTTATTAGAAGCCAAAAAGAAAATTTAAGATATATGAGTTACATTAGAAGGACACGCTAGAAAGATACATTTAATTTAAGAGGTGATAGGGCCACAACATTATGAATATTAGTGATGTTAAAGGGTAACTTACAACAATTGTTTTTTCTATGTTTGGGTTGTATGCATTAATGTTCATTTGTATTTGTTTTCTATGGACCGCGGTAGTTATTAGAAAAGAGTAAAATAAAGAAATCTCATAAAAGACACTTAACTAATGCAAAATAAATAAATAAATAATCGAAAGTTTATTAAATAAATTAGGAAATTTATTAGCTAATAAATAAAGCTACGTCCTAAAAAGTGTTAAATTTTTAGAAGATAAATTTTGACAAGCGAAGGACAAGGAAAGACTATTGCGAAACCACGGATCACCATCCCTACACCTTAAAAGATGAAATTTATAAGTGAACATGTGAGTTGATTGTTGTTCTGCTTTAAAAGAAATGGTTTTAGAAATTTGAAAATTTACCTTGTAGTAGAAAAGAAAAAATCATAAGCATTAACAAATTGACTAAATTCCGACCGCGTAGGATAAGGATAAGTTTGTTTTGGAATGATAAAAATAAATACTTTTGGAAAATAATTTGTTCAAAATAAAATCTTTGATTTTTAATACAAATTTTTTTAAAAATTTTGAAAGAAAAGTAGGTTTTATTTTTTACAATTTTCTAACCATTTTAAAAAAAACTGAAATTGATTTTGCATGAAAAAGGAGGGAATTTTTTGTTTTGAAATGCTAGATGCTTAGCATAGAGAAAAAGTTGACGTATTAGCAGGTATAAATTTTACTATGTAGTAAAAGTGATAGTAAAGTAAAAAGTAATTAGTGATAAGGGAAAGGCACTTTTAGCATTGGGAATTCTTTTTCCATATCTTTTTGATAGGTAAACCAAAGTTACTTTAATATAACTCAGTTTCAAAAAATTTAAAATTTAGAAGTAAATTTATTTATGTTAACTGTGCTAATAAAAGTGGAAAAGAATTGAGGGTAAAAGAGAAGGTTCCAAGATACAGAGGAAGGGGTTCACAAGAGAATGATGGAAATATGGAATTCCCCATCGAAAACCTTTTTCCGACATGAGAATGTAGGTTTAGAAAACCGAATTTTAAAATTTTGGACGTTAAAAAATTGTATGTTAGGTATTGGATGGTAGGAATTGGATGCAAAATTGGTTGAACTATACTTCTATTCATAGAAGTGGGGTAAATTTAGAATGTAGAAACAAAGATTTTGGTTTTCAAAACGTGTATACATATAGAACTGCCAGTATATATAGTTTATTTGCATCATATTTTCAAAATTGTTTTAAAGATGCATTCATATATGAGGTGCTAGCATAGTATTATTGAACATATATATTGTATATGTTATGATACACCATGCCTTTGTACACTATTGGCTACAAAATTTGTTGCACACTAATTGATTGGATAGCTTAGATTGGTTTCCTGTTACGTTACATGATTTTGTCCTTAAGGAATTTCGGGGACAAAATGTAACGCCACATAAAATTAAAGAGAATTAATAAATAAGCATTAAAACCCAAAAAAATAATTTTTGAAAACTTCAAAATATGGCTCTAAAACTTACAATGTTGTGTTCACGGCGATTTTCTAATCGATTTTCATACATAGAGTTTCACAATTGGAGTTTAAACGAAAAAGTTATTAATATCTGAAGTTTTCGGATTGAAAATAATTCAAAAGCAATTAAGGAAGCAAATATTAATAACTTAATATTAATATGGGCATTAAGTACAAATGTTAACGTTACAGGAAATGGATATTGTGAATCCAATTAATCCAGCGTTGGAAAAGAATTAAATAAGGATTTATGAAGATGAAAGTAATGAATACTAACTTTTTTTTTTTGAAAACCCAAGAGAACCCGGCAGGCCGGTAAACTCCTGAGGAGGGTATAGTAAAGCCGTCCGCTGATCCAAGCCCCCACAACCACGGGTAAATTTATATAGGATGGGGAAGCTCATGGTAGGAATCGAACCTGGGTCTTTTTACCAGAACCCAAGCCTCCTTTCCACTGCGCCGCACCCGCGGACAATGAATACTAACTTTATAAATAAAGGAAGAAATAAATGTTAATAACTTAGTGTTTAAGTAATCGTTGAATATAACCGTAAATTAATAGCATTCAATAAAATATATCTAATTAAGAATTCATGGAAAAAGGTAAATAAATTAAATGCAGAAGAAAATAAATATTATAATTAACGATAAATTAATACTTCATCCCTGAGCAACGTCAAAACTAACAATAACGTTATAATAAAATTAGTCGTCGAAGCAAATGAAAGGAAGAAAATAAAACTTAAATTATATACAATGACCAGTCGACCCCTTTATTGGGACTGGATAGCAGTCAACTGGTGAGGGTATAGAGATATACCGGTGGCTGTTGTGGCAGCGAGATTGAACATTGGCTCAATGGTCGGGATTTGATAAATTAAAACCTAACGGATGGAATTAATTTGCGCATCAATAAATATAGGCCCCTCCCCTCATTTTTCTTCTCACATTTTCTAAATTAAAGAGTGAAGCTTTGTCATTTCTCTTTTCCATTAATTCTAGAAAATATAAAAATTATAAATTAGTATGTTATATATATGGAGAGCAGCGAAAAATAAATGAGAAGAAGAACAAGGGTTGAATCAATTCTATGAAAACAAGATAAATCTAAATCCAAATCCAAATTAAATCTCTTCTTAGATCTAAATTTCTATTACTTGTGTATATGCTTGCGGCACCTATTTCGATAGGGAGAAAAAGGCAGTCAAACTGAAATAACAAGGTTTAGATATAATGATTTGGAAAGCTTAAAGGTAAGTGGGAAATTATATATTTTTATATAAGATTGGATTTATTTCATTGCAAATATGTTCCCTGTATGCCTCGATATAATTAGTTTGGAGTTACAGGCTTAAATTAAATGCGTGCTGAAATTGAAACCTATGCCTACATATTCTGTGAACTGTGAACTTGAATAGATGGTATCATATACTTAAATATAGAATGAGAGGGTGTAAGTAGTAGTCCCTTAATTAACAAGATTGTATAAAAATTCAAAATCTATGGGTCAAATGGCATTTGTTGCTAGAAATGAATTAGTAGTTAGTAAAAAATTTATTTGGATTTAAGTAGTATTTTTATTCACTAAAATGAAGTGTCTTGTGATGTAGGTTTCTATAAATTATCCAGTATTATAATTGCAAATAAAAGTGTGTCTTTTGAAATTAAAAGGAATATGCCTAAAAGAAAGAGATGTATAAATAAAGATATTTTACTACATTTTGTATTATTGTATCAATGAAAACCAATAGATAATTTCTTGTAATTTCAAACGAAACACAAATCCCATTTTTGTTAAGTTATAGAAATTTCTAGTGTTAGCATCTCTTTTTAGGGAAGGCGTAATTCCAACGCATTAAAATGTAGAAATCTCTAGGTATAAACTAAAGAATTATAAGTGTAATAATAAAAATAGTCTAATTGTAGAATGAATATATGCAATAAAGAAAATTGGAAATTAACTAACAAGTGACGGAATGTAGGTAATGCAATAAAATGAGCAAGTAAAAAAGTAGTAACCGAAGGAAAATAGTAAGAGTGAAAAAGGAACAGTAAAACAAATCTAATAAAATAAAGGGGAAGTGAACTGTAATAGATAATTAAATCTTCTATGTTAAAAGTAAGCAATAAATGACATTAAATTAACATTAATGAGAGGAGGAGTCAGCTATCTGAAATAAATAAATATTAACAGATGAACATTAGAAGAAAGGTAAACAAATAATTATGAATATACACACACATAACCTTAAGTATGTGTTTATGACGGGTGTGAACTATTGAATTTATCTAATAGCTTAGACGAAATAAGAATGACATAGTCATTAAAAGTTTTGAAATGTGAGGATAGTAGTGTAACATAATAGAAGTCTTCCCACCACACGGGCTACCAGGAGTTGTGTATACATTATGCTGATGCAGGACGTATCCAACTGTAGGACCTGTGGGATAATAGGTTCGCATACAAGTGGAGGAAATATACTAGTAGGAAGGTTCGTCTCGGTCAAAATGTCAAAGGATCAGTAAAGTCTGCTTCAACCTTTTAGGGGGTACGTTTAACTAACCAAGTGACATTTCTTTGATTGCCTTTGGCAATCTAAATGGGACGGTGAGCAAAGCTCAACGCTGTGACATTGAAATTGGTACCTAAACAAGGAGTAGGAGCTATTTTCATTGGTCAGGAATGTCATCAATCTTGAGCAATCAGTGGAAAGATAGATATTATGCCTAAATGAACAACTCCTCCTACAAGTTTAGATCCCGTTTAGGACATGCACTGCCTCACACTTGTTTGCTATCTTGTTTGTTGTTAGAGATAAGGCTAGATAAACCTTTTTTGGAGGTTTTTCAAAGACGAGTAGAATACGACTAAACAATTTTTTGAGGCAATTATTAGGCATTACAGGAGTTCCTTGGTATGTATGATGACGAGGTTATGATATTGCGATGATGATGGATCCAGATGAGGTGATGGATTATGGATATTAACGGGGATAGTATCTTGGTCCAAAAAGGGATTACGGTTCTTACATACACATATGTACACACACATATATACGTGTATATATTTACACATGTATATTGTCTACCTAGTGTAGATAGGACGTGTCGCACATGTAAAAATTCACTTCGAACGACCTAATTCTTGACCCAAAAGAGGCCCATTGAACTATAGATTCATTCCAAAGTTGGCTTTTGGTTGGCAAAATTTGACAATACATAGAGTTATCTACTATCAGAATCTCATAGTAGAAAGGATAAAATATAATATTAGAAATAGCACTCATTTTATAACAATTCATATATTATAACAAACCATAATATCCCAATATTCATGGTACAATATCTCAAAATACAATAACATTATGTCTGAATTATTACATCAACATATAACAAAACATAAGTAGATAGATAACTGCCATAAGGCTCCATCTCCACTTTCATCTCCTAGATCTGCATCGTCTTCCCTAACCTGTGTTGTAATGGGGAGGGAGTCGAAATAACAATGTCCGATGAATAAAATCTCAAATCTTTCCATAATAGTATTTGGCAGTATAACTTAGATAAGAGTATGTCTTACGAATCCTAGCCATGTTTGTTAAAAATACCTCCAACTATAAGTCTGAATGTTCTCCCAATCTCATCCTGTAATTTACACTTTTCTAACCCGAATCTATAACTCACCTTTTGTTATAGGCCTAAGGCCATTCTATGTCTCATACATCTATCATTCATCATGTCCTAACAATGCAAGAGAAAGTACCCAGGCCATTTAATATCTTTTGAATGGGAATTAGGAAAACTCGAACCATTTAATACCTATATCTAAGGAAGGTTCCCATCATTTAATACCTAACCCAAGATGGACCCCTCTCGGTACTATCTAGCAGACATTGCATGGAATCTCATCAGTACACTTAATACTTCGTTTTGTGAGAGGCGGACTATAGCTACTTAATAGGTTAACCCAAAGCGAACCCTTCCTGAGATTTCCGCTTACCATGCCTAACTTTGTCCCTGACCATTTAATAATTCATAATTAAGGAGGAAGTTAACCCTACAATAGCTACTTACTACTCTTGATCCCCGAAGCAGGTCTAACATATTATGACCCGTAACCCAACTATGACATCTCATATTAGTCCAACCATTCGTAGGCATTGGTAGCTAGATTAACTGAGTAGACTTAATTTTTAGAATTGGGACTAACCTCTCATCCTCCATGGGAACATATTATAGGCGATGTCTCACATCGGTCCGAAGTCACACTGTTGGTAGCCAAATTAGCTGAGAGAATTCTGTGTGCTTTGGACTGACCGCGCATCCCTATAACTTAGTCATATTTACACTCCCCTAATCATGTTATCAAAGACCTCATCGCACTCCACTAAGGATAGAGATTAGGATTCTTTATTCCGCCACCGACCATAATCATCCTTATACTCCCATCATATAGGGTTTTAATGCTAATTACTAACCTATGTATTACATGATTAATACGATATTAATTGTACGTTATTTATGCGTTAAATATATATAAATACATAGCTAAATATTCCTAAGCTCACAAAGCTTGCATGTTATGCTAATTGTTTAAATGGCAAAACTTCCAATTTGTACAAGTCCAATCCCATACCATAACATACAAATTAGCTAATATCCTTAATCCAACAATAGACTTATATAAGAAAATATAATTGCCAAACTTATTTTATATTAAAATAGTAGAATCAACATCGATAGAATTTACAATTCAAATCCTTTTACACTCTATTCAACTTCTACATATAAAAGGGAAAGGGATTCGTATTAAATTTATAACCCATAATCCTGGTGTGAATGTAAGGTTATGACATATATCCGTGTATGCAAGCATCTTGAACATGAAAATAGTTCTACATAAATGAAAAATGACAATAAAAAGTGTGGTAACCATTCCCTACCATCCAATATAACAACCACGATGCAACCAAAACCTAATTTTTTAAGAGGAAAAATTTACTGGAGAAAAGCTCAGGATGAGAAGTCCTTGTCTTCTATTTAGTTTCCAATGTGCATTTCGCCAAATTATCTCCTTATTGTACTCAAACTAGCCTAATTTCTTTGTTATGAAGCTTCCTAGTTCTATGCTCTATAATGGTGAGGTGGCATTAGGTGCCATTGGCTCTGTCTTAATGTCTACTAATTGATTAGGCTTTACCACGATGGATGTGTTATAAAGGCATTTTCTTAACTACGAAACATGAAATATACCATGGATTCCAATCAACTTATCTTGTAGCTTTACTCCAAAAGTAAGTTTCCCTATTCTTTCCAAGATTGGAAAACATCACCAAATCTTGGTGCTAACTTTCTCGACTTACCAAATCTCATGACCTTCCTAAGAGGAAAACCATTAACTAATTCCATGTCTTCTGCCTCAAATTCCTATTTCTCCCTTCGCTTATCCGCATAGTACAACTGGCTATCTTGTATGGCCTTCTTTCGCTGCCTAATCATCTCTATCTTTTCCTAGGTCTTGCGGGTCAAATTTTGTCGAAGTAGAATTTAGTCGGTGGCTTCCCAGCAACAATTTGGTGATTTGCATAGCCTCTTATATAAAATTAAAATAGCACGGTGTTAATCTTTTTTTGGTGACAATTATTGTTAGAAAATTCTACTAAAGTAAGTGTTGCTCCTAATGTCCTCCGAAATCCATGATGCAAGCTCTTAACAAGTCCACCAAAATCCTATTTACCCATTTGGTCTGACTATCGGTTTGTGGGTTGTAAGCAGTGCAAAGATTTAATAAGGTTCCTAAAGTTGACTGCAAACTCCTCCAAAATTCACTAGTGAATAAAGGGTCCCGGTCACTAACAATGCTAAATAGGATTCCATGAAGTCAAACCACCTCCTTAATATGAATTTTCTCTAAAGATGTTATAGCCCTATCACTTCTAACGTGAATAAAATGAGTGTGTGCCTATCTACTATAACCAAAGTAGCTTCATTACCCTTTTGACTCTTGTGCGACCCATCAATAAAGTCCACCGATCTATGCTTCCATTTCTAAGTCGGCACCTCCAATGGAAATAACAATCCTTCGGGCTTTCCTAGTTCAACCTTTATCTTTTGGCATGTCAAACATCTAAAACAAATTTGGCTATCCTCTTCTTTATTCTTAGACAATAGAATATTCAGTTCATATCCCTATATATCTTATCTCCTCTAGGATGAATGGTCATCCTAGAATAGTGACATTCTACTAGCACTTCTTCTAAAACATCCTTAATAATAGGTATGCAAAGAGATCAATCTCTCCTTGAACATCCTCTTTCGTCTACTACATACCTATTGTCGAGGGGAAAATGTTCTTCTCTACTTAGCTTTCCCAAAATGTCTACTATCGCTGCATCCTTCTTTTGCTCTAGCCCAATGCAGTCCATCAATGTCGGCCTAACCTCCATTGCTGCCAAATATCCTAGAGTTGGTTCTGTTGGCAGTTAGAAATTGAAATTGAAGTAGAACACCAACTGTCTCCACTCATATATAGCGCCTATAGTAGCATGCCTCCAGCTAAGGGCATCGGGGACGACATTCCCTTTTTTGAGAGTAATTGTATTCCAAAATCATATGATGTAATAAACTCCATCAACCTCTGCTAACTAAGATTCAAATATTTTTGGAAGAATAGGTATTTGAGTGATTTATGGTCAGTGAAAACCTCAAACCATTGCCACAAGAGGTAGTGCCTTCACATATTTAATGCAAAAACAATAGCTACTAACTCTAAGTCATGAGTTGGATAACTCTTTTCATGGTCCTTTACTTGTCTACCAGCATAACCTATCACCCTTCCTTCTTGTATAAGAACAGCTCCTAGTCCCATACTACGGGCATCAGTGTAAACGGTGAAAGGTTTCATCCCATCAAGAATAGTTAATACTGGTGCACTAGTCAATAGCTCCTTTAGCTTTTCAAATGCTTTCATGCACTTCTCATCATATGCAAAAACCAGAGTGTTTTTGGTTAAGCGAGTTAGTTGAACTACTGTCTTTGCAAAGTCTTTGATGAATTTCCTATAGTAACTCACCATCCCTAGAAACTGCTAGCATTCATGGCATTCTTTGAAATCTTCCAATCTTGAGTAGCTTCAACATTTGCGAGGTTTACTCATCGTATCAACAAAGTATGTGGGTGCATTTGCCAATCCAAAGGCATCATTTCCCATTCTTACAGTCCACCTAGAGTGCAGAATGCGACCTTTTTCATGTTATCCTCGGCTATCTTCTATTGATGAAATCTAGTTGCCAAGTCCAATTGAGAAAAATATTAGCTCCCACAAGTTGATCTAATAAATCATTAATTCTTGGTAAACGATACCTATTCTTCTTAGTCAACTAGTCGAGTTCTCTATGGTTGATGCATAACCTTAATGAGCCATCTGCTTTAGTGGCAAAGACAATGGGTCCTCCTCATTCAGAGGTACTTTGATGAATGAATTCTTTCTGCAACTGCTCCCAAATCTATTTAGCCAACTCTCGCCTTTCTTTGGAGGTTATATGCCTTAATGGTAGAGCAATAGGTCTAGCATCCTTCTTCAAATCGATCCTAAACTCGATATACCTACGGGTGGGAGACCCGAGACTTCTTCTAAAACGCTAGGATATTCTCAAACTATAGGTACACATAAGAGCTTATCTTGTGCCAAGCTCAATGAATATAAGTAACTTATAGACCAAGTTTTGGGGTGTACAGTGGACATCTATATATTTCCCCTTATAACTCTTAAGCCGTACAATTCTCCTACTGCAATCTACAATAGCCCCATAATAAGATAATCAATCCATCCCTAAGATAAGTCCATACCCCTCAAAATTAAGAACATATGCATAACATATAAAATCGATGTTAGATATGTCCACAACTAGGTCGTTACAAATTAAGGAAAGATGTGTTTATCCCCCAATTGGATTTTATACTACTATTGGGTCGGTGACAACTAAGTTTTTTAGACTCAAAGAGTTAACTACATTTTTAGCTACGAATGAGTGTGATGCTCCTAGGTCAAATAGGGTATGGATAGAATGCTTAGAAATAATAGTTGTACCTTCCATTGTCGCCTTTCCTTTATACCTAAAGAGAGGTCTACTCGAGATAGGAACAGCTTGCATAAGCTCGCCCACTCTATCTTTCCTTTGCAGGCTTCGCACATTGGTTCTTGAAGTTCCCCTCTTCACGGTAGCGATAGCACTTCCCCTTGAATTCTTCCACATCAAACTTAGTAAAATCCCTAGTGAAACGTCCATTCATTTGGCACCTCAGACATGTTATCCCTTCCTTTTTGAACTTCCCTTTTGCATACTTGTCCAAAATCCTCCCTTCTTAGCCCCACCTTGGCTATTTCAACATAACTTCTCATAAGTCGTGCCAGTAGGTACTTGTGTTAAAAGCATCTCTCTAAGTGGGGAATTCAAGCCTTTCACAAGCTTCATGGCCTTTTTTATGGCGATATTAATCAAACTCGATCTGAATTTAGCTATTTTTGTAAACATAGTGATATATTCCTTCAAAGTGGAGTCTTCTTATCTGAGTTGTATAAACCTTTCCAATTGCAAATTTGCCTCTGCCCTATACAAAAATTAAAACTTAATGTGATTTCTAAACACATCCCAGGGAACTCTCAGCATTCTCCTCGGCCACAATAGTCTACCAATCTAACGCCTCTCTCTTAAGTTGCCATGCAATTATTCTCCTCTTAATCCGGTCCTCCTATCCAAGCTCTCGAAAGATACGCTTATAATCATTGATCCAAGTCTTTGTCTCCATAAAACCTTCTACTCTTATATACACCTTTCCACTCATATTCTAGTAGTGCTTGCGCATCATAGAAAGTCTATAGCATGGGGTATTGTTTCTGCAGGCTTATTGAGGAATGGGAACTTGCTCAACATAACTTAAATGTTGCCTGAACCATTCGGGCATCCTTCGGCTAGTGGGTTTCTCTTCGATAGAGGGATTTTGAGTTTTAAAAGAACGATTTTCAGCCATTATCAACTACCTGTAGGTTTAAACTCTTAGTTCCAACCTTCAAAGATAATATTATTTTCTAAAATAAAAGATTCACATATTGTGTTTGCATATGTTCAAAATAGTGTATGTATATAATAGGGTTTTGGAAAATGCTTTCAAAAATAACAAGTGTGCACTTATGTATGTACTTGTACCCATTGATTGGGCAACTTTATCTCTGATACCAAGTGTAACAACCCACCTCGAAAAGGGCCTAATTTTAAAAGCAAAAAAGGCCAATCGAACATTCGACCCATTCCAAAGCTAGCTACTGATTGGTAATTTTTGAAAATAAATCGAGCTATCTACTAATGCTGTCAAAACTTCACATGAGAAAGGATAAAATATAATATCATAAATCGTGCCCATTATATAAAATTTCAAACATCATAACAAAACATAACATCCCAATATCAATGGTATAATATCTCAAAATATAATAACATCGTATCTGAATTAGTACATCTACATATAACAAAAACATGAGTAGATAGATAACTTCCACAAAACTCCATCTCTGCCTTCATCTTCAAGAAATGCATCATCTTCCCTAACTTGTGTTGTAATAAGAAGGGAGATAGATCAATAATGTCCGGTGAATAAAATCTCGAGTCTTCCCATAATAATATTTGGTATTATAACTTGGATAAGAATATGTCTTACGTATCCTAACAATGTTTCTTATATATACCTCCAATGTAAGCCTGGAGGCTCTCCTAGTCTCATCCTATAACTTACACTTTTCTAACCTATAACTCACGTTTTACTCTAGGACTAAGGCCATTCCCAGTCCCATGCTACCATCGTCCATCATGTCCAAACAATGTGAGAGATAGTGCTCAAGCCAATGAATACCTTTTCAATAGGAATTAGGCAGAGTCTAACCTTTTGATACCTATGTAGGCCCCCGTCATTTAATACCTGACCCAAGATGAACCCTTCTCTGGTACTATCTAGCTGACATCGCACAAATCTCATCGGGTCACATAACACTTCTTTTTAGGAGAGGCAGACCCTACTATAGCTACTTAATACCTCAACCTGGAGCAGACACTTCTCGAGATTTCCACCTACCATGCCTAATGCTATCCTTGACCATTTAATATTTCATAATTAAGGAGGAGGCGGACCCCGCAATAGCCTCTTGCTACCCCCTATCCCCGAAGAAGGTCCTATGCCTTATGACCTATAACCCAACCATGACGTCTCACATTACTTCGACCATTCATAGGCATTGGTAGCCATATTAATTAGGCGTACTTACCTTACAAAATTTGGGCTAACCTCATGTCCTCTATGGGTACTTATTATAGGCGGTGTCTCATATCAGCACCAAAGTTGCACTACTGGTAGCCAAATTAACTGGGTAGACTTCCATGTGCTTTTAATTTACCTTGCATCCTTAACTTAGTCATGATTTACACTCCCCTAATCATATTATCACACACCTCATCGCACTCTACTTAGGCTACAAAGAAAGATTCTTTATTCCACTACTGACCATAATCATCCTTAACATCCATCCTATGAGCTTTTAATGCTAATTACTAACCTATTTATCACGGTATTAACTACATGTTATTTATACGCTAATATATATTAACTACATATTTCAAACTTTATATATGGAAATTGATCGGAAAATCCCCACGAATATAAAGGCACAACTTTAGTGGAAAATTTTCAAAATCTTCAAAATCTCCAATTTTAGCCTTATTATTAATTTGCTAATTAATTAATTTCTTATCAATTTTTATGGTGTGTTACAGTACACTTACATGGAGTCAAAATGACTAAATAAAAATAATAGACTAACATGTAATGGAAAGCAATCAGCATAAACTATGGTATGTATAAAATGTGTAATTTACCAGTCACCAAAACATTGTTTTGATCCCCCCATTACAATCCACATGATAGTTTATAGGGAATAATACTGGTACAAAGTAGGACTAGTGGAGCAACAGATTTCTTTATGCATGCTTGACAAGGAGATTAAAGATTAAAAGTATCAGCCTAAGTCAATAGTAATATGTTTTATAATACTTTACTATTCCGTTGTGAGTTTATGTCGATACTGCTTTGATATGCTTTATTATTTGTTGAATACCAAACACCAACGATATGTACTTTGGTATACGTAGGTTTTTGAATTAGCATAAATTTGAGCCCACTGCGGTGCAGGTTGTTACATTTTCAGCACGGTATCGATATGATTTGATTTGTCCAAAACTCATCCAAACTCTACGTGCTCTTTTATTTTAACATTCTTGATGTCCATCAAGTCCTTAGATCGACTCCTTTACTATTATTTAGTCCAATTCATCTGTTTGTGTCCGTTTTGTGACTTATGGAAAATTTGTCGGTGATAATTTCCTTCCAAAGTATGCCTTGAGAATATAAGGTGCGCTTTTGCCCACGAACAAACTCTGAGATTGGAAAATTGTCATCGTTCGCACTCTCTGTTTATCTATTTGATTAATTGTAGTGAACCTTCCAGTTCCTTTGGATTCACCAACAAATAAAAGTTCACTGTAGGCCATCGCAGCTAAGGACTCAAATCCTTGCTTAAGTGTTAGGCATAAATCATAATCATTCTATGCTCCCTGGAATTATCATATCATACATCATATATATATATATATATATATATATCATAAATCAAAATCTTCACGTGTTCTTCCAAGAATTGATTATCATATATTAGAATCAATATTGTCATGCATATGCTGGATTTAAGTTATCATATATCAGGTAATCATAATTCATTAATAATAGGGCTACTTTGCATAGATTAGAGTATTACTTATAAATTGTCCAGTATTGCCTACCATTCTATCATAAGTACATCCAACTGAATCGAGGTAATGGCATTCATTAATTGTTCTGTAATCATTATCAAGTCGTAAGGCATTAAAATCCTAAAGTTAAGTTTAGATCTCTTCAAACCACATTATCATTAATCTAGATTGAGCCCAGTCTGTTTGCTCTTTAGCGAAGGGACACATTATCCAAGTAGGTCCATCTGCTCACTCTTCGGTTAGGTGACTTTCTATTTGAATGTGAATATCCGCTCAGTCATCAGTGAGGAGACTTGCTATCCTATACAAATCCATTTGGCTTCTCTCTAGCAAAGGAACTTGCACTTCAAGATTCATTGCCCCTATCTCTAGTTGGGGGGAAGCAAGTCATATTAGTTTATATGTCGTGTTTAAAGGATAACTACATTCTTACAACATCCATTAGCAATATCAATTATCATGTATAATGATTTCCAAATTCAAATATCCATTGATCCTTTGCTCATAAAGTTTAATTCAAATGCAACAAGAGAAAATCAAGTAGTTTAATGTAGTCGAGGATTACCCTTGAACCGTAACCTAAAGCATACCTTAGGACCAACCGGGATCCCATACATGAGTAAATAGCCATGTGGTAATCCTTTAAAGTTTATTCAAAGAAAATCCAAATCACAAAAATTAAACCTGATTCCAATCGGTACATCTCATGAAGTAATCATTCTCGACCCAAATCTGTGACCACTATTGGGTACATCCACTATAGAAGGTGGTCGCTTCTACTGCACACTATGGTTTGATTCCAAACATACTATTAAAGCCAGTCAAAATGAACCTACGCCTCTATCAAGTCTTGCAGGTTCCTGGATTCATTTGTTTTATGCCCATCCAGCTCATGGAACAAGCAGTACTTTTTGAATTTCATTTCCTAATATATTGGATCTCCCCTAGCGGCTTTTCTACATGGAATCTCCCCTTCATATCCATGTATATCCTTTCTATAGTCTTGGTCAATTCAATATAAGAAGAAAACTTTGGTTCTCTCTTCTGTCACTTCGATCCTTTCTATAGTCTTCGTTAGATTTATTGGGCGATTTAGAATTCTGGAAAGAATAGAAAAATTGGCATATCCCGTGGAGCATCCTGACAAGTTGGCAGGAGTCCATAATGTTTTCCACGTTTCTCGCCTTAGGAAATACCTTTATGACACCGCTAATAGAATAGTGGCTGATCATTTAAGGGGATTCGGTGATGGATCTGACAGTGCCTAGTGCCACCATACGCATTGTGGAGCATGGTACTAGAAGACTCCGTATTAAAATAATTAGGTTGGTTTCGGAACAACAGGGGGATAATCCAACGGAAACCACATGAGAGGCTGAGTAGAAGATGAATAACACTCACCCAAAGCTTTTCGTTGGTAATTTTTCTCTCCAAAATTAGGATTTTGGTTACATCGTGGTTGCTAGATTGGATGGTAAGAGAAGGTTGTTACCCTTTTTCACAATCACTTTACACTCATGTAGGAATTTTTATGCATGTTTAGGATATTTGTGTACGTACTTACATGATATGATTACACACTCAAGCTAAGATTGAGCCCACACTAGCATGTCTGTAGTACATAATCACATTGCACTATCGGTTGTGTAGAGAACTAGGTTGTATAACATGGATGTTATTGCAGGTTACGTTGTTTGCCCCTTGGAAGATTTTGAGATGAAATCCTTTTTAAGTGGGGAAGAATATAACACCCCATAAAATGAACCATAAATAATAAAGTAATTGAATTAAATATGATATGGAATGGACATGAAAATTTTATAAATTTCTAATTTGACCACGAAAGTTATTCCATTGCATTCGCGGTGAAATATTGATCTGTATCCATGAATAATATGCTGAAAATGGAGCTCAAGCAATGGTGTTATGAGCATTTGAAGTTTTCAGATTTAAATTAATTTAGTTTGAATTCAAATTCAAATATCAAATCTAATTCAGGGTTTAAAATTCAAAATAGCTTGAGGCTAAGTAAACTTTTAATTAAAGTTTAACATTAAAAAGTTAATTAGGGAACAAATAATCATGCAACGGAAATAAATAATCATTCCCTGAAATAGAGAAGCGATCGATCTATGTAGGTCAACCGGTCGACTGCTTGCCCATAGACGGTCGATCCTTTGGCAACAAAATTTTCCGGCAGCGGTTAGCGTTTAAAGATATGTTATATATGGTTGTATGCTATAAATTTACTCATTCCTACCTACTTCCATTCTACGGTTCTGGTGCATTTTAACTCCTACAAATAGAACCCTATCCTTTCCACTTTTATTCATATTATTTTGGGGAATACAACGAAATTCTACCATTGCTATTTCTCTGTAATAAGATTCAGAAAATCCATAGAGAATTCGGGTAAGAACTCAACTTAATTCTTATTTATTTCTTCTTCCTCTAATCTATTCTTATCCGATTTTTCTCAAATTATTCCAAATCTAATGAATATATATACTTTTTCCACGTTGTGTCCATACATACATACATATATATATATATATATATATATATATATCAAAAGAGAGAGATTCTGGAAGAGATCTAATAGGTACAAATCCATTTGAGTGAAGCTAAGGCTAATCGGTGAGTGGAAACCATAGAATTTCTTTTCAGCAATTATTTATAGTATATTTCGTTTTGGATTTGAATATGCCTTAGGGATTTTGGGATTTCCAAAATATGATAGATAAAATCCCCCAAATTTTCTTTTTATATCGATACATCAATTCTATGTTGAGATTCCTGATTATTTACATTAATTTGGTGAGATTTTTTTCATTTATGCAACTTTTGATAATTTATATTCTATTCCACTTCTCCTTCATCTTTGGGTTAAATTATGATCCTTCAATAAACTAAGGGGTTTAGATTATGAATTTTATTCACAATTTAGACCAATTATTCTTATATATTTCTTTGTAAAAGATGAGTTGAATAGAATATGGGGTTTAGATCGAAATTCTTATTGTTTAAGATATTCCATTGAATTGGTATAATAAATTGAGTTTCTATTTTATTTAGAAGTTTCTTATTGCAGTATGGGCTATGAATATTTATTCCCTGTTTTAGACATTAGAATCCCATGAAATCTTGGGAATTTGAAGAAAAAGACTTACGATAATATTTTGTTAGAGAATTGACATTTAACGCTAGTTTAGAGCATAAAACCACGCATTTAGTACTTATTGCGTGCAAATATTTATTTATCTCTATTTTCTTAATTAACATTTAATTACTTCGTATATGGCATAGTTAATTAGGCATTTATTTTCATTTATTTCCCTTATTAAGAAGGTAATTGATTGTGAGGAGAAAATAAGAGGAAACTCTTATATAGCCTAATTATCATTTTAAGGCGTAATAAGGAAGATTCCTTACAAGGCCTTATTTATGAAACGGTGAGGTGAGTATACATACATATACATACATGCATGCATGCATGCATGCATGCATACATACATATATAAAGTAATTGATTTGTGGCAAAGCCATAAGGATGTGAGGTCAATAGAGGTACACGATGGTTATCTACCCTTCACTTTGAGCCTACCATCAATTGTGTACATTTTTATTGTTGTGAGATATCCTTATGATAAATGTTTGTATGACGCGAGTTTGGTCCCAAATTCTGTAGAAGAAATCTACCTAGCGAATCTGGCTACCAGTTCCAACAAATATCGAACTAATGTAAGAGTCATTATGAGTATAGGCCATAAAATAAAGGGTCTGCTTTAAGGTCTTGAGGTATTAAGTAGTCGGACTTACCTCTTTTCCCCAAATAAAGTATTAAATGACAAAGGGTTTATGTTAGGTGGTATCTCTACAGGGGTCCGCTTCTGAAAATAGGTCTTGAATGAGGAGGTATGTCTTAATTAAGGTCTTAAATGACCAGATTCAGCCAATTTTTCACTTGGAAGTTTCTAAGTGGCCCATGAGATTCCATATGATGTTAGCTAGATAGTAACAAAAAGGAGCATGCTTCTGGAAATAGGTCATAAATGATGAGGTCTACCTTAATTAAGGTCTTACATGACCAAAGTTACCTATTTTCCACTTGGAAGTATTATGTGTCTTGAGTACCGTCTCTTACATTATTGGCTATTCATGACGTATGATTAGAATATGGGATTTTAGAAACTAGCTTCTAGAATGGAAGGTTTTATGTGGTTGGACTTGCCTCCTTTCCTTGCAAATAAGTATTAACTGACTTTAATGGTTTTATATTCGTAGACCTTATTTTGAAATATATTACCCAAGTACTGAAAAGGTATGCTAAAGGTATTTATCCACCAGAGACCCGCTGTTCTGACTCCCTCATCATTACAATGCAGGTTAAGGATGGAGTGATGGCGGAGACGATGCTTAAGGATGGAGAAGCTTGGCTAGTGGCAGTATTTAATTATTTTCTTTTACGTGTGCTTATGGATTTAGACAATTGTTGTAACAGATATTATATAACGATTTTTATAGGATTTTGTGTTATGGCATTTTTATGGTTTTGAAATAAATGGATACACTTTACTATTATATTTTGTCTCATCCGTTGTGAATTCTAGAAGTATAGTAATGGCTCTATAATGTTATTTCTTTTTGCTACCAACAGCTTTCCTTAGAATGGATATAAGTTTCGATGGGGCTTTTTTAGGTTGAAATTTAGGTATGTTCTAAGGTGGGTTGTTATAATTTTTTGTTATAGTAATCTTGGTTTATTTCTTACGTTTTAAGCGTTTGAAAGTGATGTTGTTTGGTTTGGTTTACTCTTAATGCAGAGGATATATGTGATGATTGGTTGATGCTTTGAATATAGTCAAAGTGCTTATGTATGATATGCAAGTAATGATCATTCCTTATTTATGGATGAGACTTACATGTGTATATGTATATACTTATGAATATGGTTAGTTGTATGTTAGTTGGAAAGTTAACACTTGAATTTGTGTATGTTCGACAACGAGATCTCATGTATTTTAAAACTTGTTTGTTTCCATGTTTTCTTGAAATATTTCTAAAAAAAATTCCAAACTTTCCTTTTTTGTTTTCAACACTTATACAATGTTGTTTAAGTGATTTAAATATGGAAGGAAATGATTTAAAGGCCATTTTTATGTGTAAATCAGGTTCGAAAGTTATGGTACATATAGCGATAGTTACTATGGATGCAATTCATAAATCGACAACTTTTGTGTAAACTAAAAAGGTTTTTTGCTTTAAATATTTTTGAAAGGCATTTTAAAATATATTATACATATTAAAAAGGAATTTTGAAATATTAAAAATATTATCAACAATTAATTAATAATTAATTAAGTAAAGGTTTAATTATTATTTAATTATTAACTAAATAAAGGTTTAATTATTATTTATTTATTCATTATAAAAATTAATTTATTATTTAATTATTATTTAAAATGAAATTTTAAATTTATTATTAATTATATAAAGGTGTTAATTTTAAATCACTTTATTTCCAAAGATCGATTTATTTCAAAGTAACTTTCTTTTGCAAACAATGGTTTTAAATACAAGGAATTTCTTTGTCTATGCCATTAAGTAGCCAACCAAATATGATAAGTTATGACAAATTGTTGACATTTTTTTACTAAAAGTAAGTCATCCTGTATTTAACACTAAAAGCCAATAAGTAGTATTTCCTCTATCTGTGAGATCTAAAACTTGATTTTCTAGGCAAAGGATAGAGAAGTCAAAATATCGAAAACATGATAAATATAAGATAGTTAATTTCGATAAATGGGACATGATTAATTAAGTATATGGAAGATACTTCATCATATACTTGAACGCTAAATTCCAAGGTATGGAAAATTGTCTCTATCCTGAGAAGTAAGAGTCATGGTAAGGATAATTTTTCTGGCTTGTCCAATTTTATTGTTAATCAGGAGATAGAACTATTCGAAATCAGAATGTGGTGGTAAGTATAGGATGTCTTATTTTTCATCTACAAATCTATGCTTACATCTAGATAGTGGATTTGTCCACTATCGATAGCTTGATCGATTCATTGAAATTATTGAATGTTGTTTGAAGGGATCGAGATCGGCTAAGCCTGAGTTATCTGAAAACTACATTGAACCTATGTAAGCATTCAAATTAGAAAACATCTCGAAGTTGATGGAATCGATACAAGGATTACTTGCTACTAATCCTCAGGGTGATTTCAAAATGGATAAAGTTGAAGCAATGCCTTCGGTTTGTTCTATCCAAAACAACTTGTGTGGACGAATGCTACCGCTTCATTGTCGCTTAGAAGGCAGTATTAGCATTCCAAGTGGGATTGTTATACGAAAGGTAAATCATTGCCTCAAGCCTCACGCTCAGGAATTACTCAAACATGGGATATGCTTCAAGGCTATTCGGTCCGCTACCATTTAGGAGTGATCAACGCTGATCTAGATCGAAATTATTCTTTTTGATGTATGATTTAAGGCCAATATGGTTGTTGATCGCAACCGACGGATGATCATATTTGGTACTATCCAATAAGGGGTAGGTTGGTCTTGACTCGTAAGGGTTGAAAGGTTTTCGACCATAGTACATTTTATTTAATGGGGTATTGTGACGGCCGGTACCTCAGTAGCCATGTCACTAACAGAATCCATTATCCAAAAAGTGCCTTATGGACTTAATTGTGCCCAAATATGTTGGAATATGAGATGTAAGTATTTCAGCCATGTTATATATTTATTATGAACCCTATGCATTATTATAATATCACTGGATTTTGTATTTGAATTTTTTTTATTATTAGGTAAAAACCCATCTGTGTTTATGTGTGGCATGGTCTTATGAGATAACTTTATTTTTAAAGGGATTTATGAGTATAGCAAATCAGTTATTTGGATTTTACTCACGCCGCACATGTTTGACCCATAGTTTTTCTTTCTTTCCTTAAAACTCTTGGGTGCTCAAATTTGTATCAGTTCCAAAGCAGTTCAAGTTCTTACGGATGCATTTTATAGGAGCAAGAAGCAAGAAGCAGGTGGCTTCAATGTTATCTTGCTATCTATTTTATTTATTTTGTGCATGTATATTATGTGTCAGCATTGTGGAGGTAGGCAGTTATAACTATCACTGGCTGAAGTTAGTACCTGTTGTAACTTGGATGTTTCATTTTGTCAGTGGCCATATGTACTATCTATATTCTATTTTATATGATTCCTTCGCATTGTGAGATTCTGTGATTCTTTTTTCTCGCCTTTCTTTTCTTTCTACCCCGATGATTTGTCTTTTGGTGCCTAGATGATCGACACATGAGTACCATGGATGTGTTAAGTGTCATCTTTAGGAGTAAAAAAGCGGATTGTTACAAGTGGTATCAAAGCTTAGATTGAGTGAACACCTAAGCCATGGTTAGGGTAAAATCATTTGAGATAGGGTTAGTAATACCTTAGAATGAGTTTAGTCTATGAAGGCGTGTAGTAAAGGATTGAAATAATATGAGGAAAAAGGGTACTATGTCAAACATATCAAAACTGATTGAAGTAATTTGAATGTATATATAGAGGAGCTAGTAGCACCGTGGCCTCCAATGAAAGAGCTTTGAAAGTCGAAAGAGTTGGAGTAATTAAAGAGGCAGCACAAGTGCAGCCTCATTTGATATTTGCAGCTTTGTGCAAATGCTATACTAATTTGGGAGGAAAGTCGTCTAAGGGCATGGATTCCATCATCGATGTCTAAGCTTGGCTTTTTTCTTATGAAAAGATTTTTAAGGGGCTGGATATATCAAATGAGTAGAAGTGTTTCTTAGCATCTTGGTAGTTGCAAGGTGGAGCTAAACATGGTTGGACTTCTTTACAACAAATGTTCCAGAGGATGATTTTTCTTGGGCTAAATTTAAGGAGGTGTTTGAAGAACATTTTATGCCCGCCGTTGGAAAGACCCATATGTATAGGAGTTTCTTGGATCTTAAGCAAGGGGATTTGTCAACAGCTGAATAAGAAACCAAGTTTACTGAGCTATTGTGATTTGGCCCGAAGTTGATTGAACCCTCATTTAATAAAATTGAGATATTTGTGATGCACATGAGGGAAGGATTCAAGAGAAGATGACCACTCATATGTAGTGATCTTTTGTGGACTTAATAGATATGGAACTGCGATACGAAGTTCTGGAGAAGAAGAAGCTGACGGCAGCACCAAGCAACAATAACAGCAATCCAAACAAGATGAAGTTTAAGCTGCAATGGAAGAAGCAGTGGAAAGGAAAGTCAGGAGGAGATAAAGGGAACAAGTACAAGGATTATATTTGTGATTGGTGTAATCAGAAGGGCCATATCATAAGATTCTGTAAGATTTTTGGAGTTCATCAATAGTAGGTAGGACCTATTTCTTCGATAGTTCAGAAGACACTCTGCTTTAATAATTACCAACCTAGGCATATGGTAAAGGATTGTCCACTGATGAAGAAAGGAGAGAAAGTCAAAGTTAATGCTATCAAAGACGAACCCTTGACTTCAAAAAATGTAAAAGGGAAAGGAGTTCTTGAAGGTACTTTATTTTCTAATGGCATTTTAATTCGAGTATTATTTGATACCAAGGCTTCCCCTAGTTTTATTTCTCTAGAATTGGTTAGTACATTGCAACTTTCCCTTAAATTCGTAGAAACCACTCTTTGTGTCCTAACCCTATAGGTGGTGCAACTATACTGTGTATGATTTGTGAAAAGGTGCAAATTGCTTATCTTACTCACCCCTTCTTTTGAGACATATACGTTGTGGATTTTAATGGCTTTGATGATATACTTGATATGGGCTAATTATCTACATATAAAGCTATTTTGGATTGTTTTAAGCGGGTAGTAATGGTGAAAGACAAGTTTGGAAGGGTATTCGAATGAATACAATATGAAGAACCTACCAAGTGAATGAGTAGTTCCTTGTATGCATTGTATTCGTCTAAAGAAGAGTTAGGGTCAATAGAAATTGTTAAGGATTTCCCTGATGTTTTTGAAGAAGTTAATAGTCCATCCCAACACCGGGAGATTGACTTCCATATTACTTAGTTCTCGGTTGAAAACATGTTATTCAACCTATTCGTATAACGACTCTAAGAGAGAAGAGTGAGTTAAGGGGTCAAACGAATGATTTGTTGAGAAGAGAACTGATTAAATCAAGTCATTCAAGTTGGGAAGCTGTGGTAATTTTTGTCCTAATGTCTAATGATTTTTTAAGATTTTGTGCGGATTATAGTGAGTTGAATAAGCAGACAATTAGAAACAAGTATCCCTTACCCCATATGGACGACATGTATAACCAACTTCATCGAGCTAAAGCATTTTTCCAAATGGACCCTGCTATATGATTTTAGCAGTTAAGGATAATATACCCCTAAACAACATTTAAAGGACCTGATTATTTCTTCAAGTGGTTGGTTAGTCCTTTTGCACTAACCTGTACATCCGATTATTTTGTAGATCTAATGAATTAATTTTTTAGAGATGCGATGAATAAGTTTGTCTTACTCTTTATAGATGATATTTTTATTTACTCTAGGACTGATGAAGAAAATAAACACCATTTGGAAGTGGTGTTGGAGATGATAAGGAAAAAAAATTAAAAGAAAAAATTTCTATGTGTCATTTTTAGTAGTTAGAAGTAAGGTTCCTCAGACATGTTGTGTCGAGGGCTAGCATTTCGGTTGTTCCGACAAAGGTAGCAACTGTTCAAAATTTTAAGACATCGTAGATTCCAATAGAGTTCTGAAGTTTCTTAAGCTTAGCTGGATATTATAGGAGATTCATCCAAGACTTCTTGAAAATTGGCTCACACTTGACCAAGTTAATGAAGAAAGATGAGAAGTTTGTTTAGACTTTGAAGTGTGAGGAGGCTTTCGTTGAATTGAATTAGAGGTTTACCAGCGCTCCAGTTCTTGCTACTCCGTATGGAGGTGGAGGTTTGAATACTTATATTGATGCTTTTGGTATAATCCTAGGTGCAATTTTGATGCAGCATGGGAGAGTCATTGCTTATGCCAGTAGGCAGCTGAAGCCTTATGAGAGGAATTATGCAACATATGATTTGGAATTGTTGACTGTTGCGTTCGCATTGAAGATGTGGAGACATTGCTTGTTGGGCGAAAAGTTCGAGCTCTTCATGGATCATAAGTCCTTGAAGTATATTTTTACATAAAAGGATCTAAATATAAGGTGGCAGAGGTTGTTGGAATTTCTCATGGCATATGACTTGGATATTTATATACATTGGGAAAGGGAAACGCAATAGCGGATGCTCTGAGCAGGAATGCAGTTGGCACTCTTTTGGAACTTACTCCGATTCTTCTTGAGAGGATTGCAAGTAAGGAAAATGAAGATGTCTTCTGGTAGAATTTATGCAAGGAGTGGAGGATGGTCTATATTTGAATTTTGAGATCGATAGCCGAGGAGTTTTGTGAATGAATGGAAGGGTATGCATTCTGGATGTTGATGGAATTAGACAAGAAGTTTTGATGGAATGCCATAAATCTAAGTCACCCTGGAGTTAATAAGATGTACCAGGATATGAAGTAAGTATTTAGTGGCCTTGGATAAAGAGGGATATCTCAATCTATGCCAGTCGATGTGCGAACTACCAGCAAATCCAAGGTAATCACCAAAGGACTGCTGGGCTACTTTAAACACTGGAGATCCTAAACTAGAAACGGAAGCAAGTATCGATGGATTTTATTGATGGATTACCCCGATTGAGAAAAAGTAATGAAGGTGTTTGGGTCATTGTGGATCGGCTCACAAAAAGTGCCCATTTTATTCCAGTAAAGTTGATAAGGACTGCAGCCACATTGGTAGAAATTTAAATAAGAGAGATTGTCTAACTACATGGAGCTCTAGTTAGCATTTTAAGTAACTGAGATTCAATCTTTACCAGTCAATTTTGAGGAAGCGTTACAAGTAGCTTTGGAAACAAAGTTAAGTTTGAGCACAGCCTACCATCATCAAACGAATTTTGGTCAAACAGAAAGGGTGAACTGAATCTTGGAAGATCTGTTGAGATCATGTACCTTGGACTTGGGAGGATCGTGGGAAGATCATCTGCACTTGGTAGAATTCTATTACAATAATAGTTATCAAGTAACTATTGGCATGGCACCATATGAAGCTCTTTATGGACAACCATGCAAGTCACCAGCGTGTTGAGTAGAAATTAATGATCGGATAGTGTGTAGACCTGATATGATTCAAGAGGCTACGAAGAAAGTTACTATGATCAAGAGGAGGATGAAAGAAGCTCAAGATCGATAGAAAAGATACGACGATTGAAGGCATAGGGATTTGGAATTTTCACTTGGATATTTTGTGTTTGTGAAGATTTCCTCGATTAGAGGAGTTATTTGGTTTGGAAGAGTAAAGAAGTTGGTACAAAGGTATGTTGGACCTTTTCGAATTCTTAAGGCGATTGGTTCGCTTGCCTATAGAGTTGAGTGTCCAGAAAGATTGTTGAGAGTTCGCAATCTTTTCCATGTGTCACATTTGAGGAAGTATGTGCATGACTCATCGCTGATTGTAGGGCCATCTGTTCAAGAGGATTTGGATGTGGAACCAAACTTGACCGTGAGACAGCATTTGGTTCGTAGTATGGATCGAGATGTGAAACAGTTCCATAACAAGGTTTTGAAATTGGTTAAGTTTCAGTAGAGTCAAGATTCTAGAGATTGCACTTGGGAGACTAAAGATAGCATGAGGGAGGCTTATCACGAGATGAGGTTAGTATAGCAGTTTTCCTGTTGAGTGTATCGTATACTAATTGTTCGAGATATGATTGCTTAGTGTGTATCTTTTGAATTTGTTTCATTACATATAATAATGTCCTTTTGAGTTATTTTGAATGATCTTTTTGTGTGTTAATTTCGAGACGAAATTCTTCTAAGAGGAGAATGTAGTGACCCATAATTTAATCACTTTAAATATGAATATTTAATATATTTTTTAATAATTAATTAATGGATTTTATAACTCAAATAAACCTCTTTTAAGCAATAACTAATGATGGTAAAGTTGTTTTAAAATTTGGTTTACAAAAATAGTTAGTTTGGAGGAAAATCGAAAATGTGACCGAAAATCCTTTTTGGGATTTTTGACTTTTCATCGTTTAAAAGTTACAGAACATGTTGTATATACAAGAGTATATACACACACATATATATAAACAACATACGCTTTGGTTAAGGATGTGATTTGGGATAATAAGTTTAAATATTAACTTAAGTAAATAAAGTAGGTTTTGACTTTTCCTTTAAAATTTTAACAAGAAAATGGTAAAAGGTAATACATGAAGTACATGATTTATGAGAGAAGTGGTAGAGAAGTGAGGGAGGTGATCGGTAACAAGTGGAATAAGGGAGGAGGAGAGTGATGTGTCAAATTTTTGTGGAGGGTATGTATTATTTCAATAAATGGGGTATTTTAGCAAATTCCTATCTCCATTTTCTATAGAAGCAGCCTAACTCTTTCCTTTCTTCTTTTGCCTCATTTTACTTCTTTCTATTTCTTTTCTACCTTCTTAAAACCTTCTTCTCCATTCCATTGTTGGCTTTCAAAAAAAATTAATTATAGTTTCTCCTTTTCCTCTTAAAACACTTAGACTAGTTTCTAGAACCAGTTCCACTCTTCTCTACTTTACTTATTCGCTAAAAGAAGAGGGTAGATTTGATGATTATTTGATGATTTGGAATAAAGTTGAAGTGCTTATGTAAGAAATATAAGTAATAATCATTCCTTTTTTGTGGATGACATTTACATGTATATATGTATGTGCTTATGTATATGGTTGATTGTATGTTAGTTGGAAAGTTAACACTTGAATTTGTTTATGTTTGACATCGAGATCCCGTGTGATTTAAAACTTTTTTATTAACTTGTTTTCTAGAAATATTTCTAATTTTTTTTCCAAACTTTCATTTTTTTCAACTCTTATACAAATTTGTTTAAGTGATTTAAATATGGAAGGAAATGATATAAAGGCTATTTTGATGTATAAAACAAGTTAGAAAGTTATAGTTCATGTAGCGATAGTCGTTATGGATGCAGTTCGTAAATCAACAACTTTTGTGTAAATTAAAAGGGTTTTTACTTTAAATATTTTTTAATCTATTTTAAAATATATTATAAGTATTAAAAAGGAATTTTAAAATATTTAAATATTTCCAGTAATTAATTATTAATTAATTAAGTAAAGTTCTAATTATTATTTAATTATTAATTAAGTAAAGGTTTAATTATGAATTAAAATGGTTTAATTATTATTCAAAATGAAGGTTTACATTTATTATTAATTGATTATATTAAGTTTTTTAGTTCCATTATTTTCAAAGGTCGGTTTTTTTAAAAGCCACTTCCTTTTACAAAGAATGGTTTTAAATATAAGGGATTTCTCTTTTTGTGTCATTAAGTAGCTAAACAAATACGATAAGTTATGAAAAAATGTTGACACGTTTTATTGAAAGTAAGTCACCTTGTAATTAGCATTAAAATCCGATGAATAAACTTTCCTCTATCTGTGAGGTCTTGAACCTGATTTTTTAGGCAAGGGATAAAGAAGTTGAATGTTAAAAATGTGATATGTATAAGACAGTTAATTTTGATAAATGGATCATGATTAATTAAGTATGTGGAAGATGCTTCGTCGTTGCTTGACACCAAATTCCAAGGTATGTTAACTCGTCTCTATCCCAAAAAGTAAGAATGTATGTTGAGGCAAGGATAATTTTTTTGACTTGCCTGACTTTATTGCTGATAATGGGATAGCACTGTTGAAACCGAAAGTGGTGGTAAATATGGGATGTCTTATTTTTCATATAAAAAACTACACTTTCACCAAGATAGTGGA
This sequence comes from Allium cepa, assembly GCA_030765085.1. Classification (NCBI taxonomy): domain Eukaryota; kingdom Viridiplantae; phylum Streptophyta; class Magnoliopsida; order Asparagales; family Amaryllidaceae; genus Allium; species Allium cepa. Next base: position 541,470,416 of record CM060940.1, on the reverse strand, counting down.
TTTTTCCACTATTGACAACTTAACCAGTTTTTAAAATTATCGATTATTGGTTCGAAGAGACCAGGATCGAATAATCATAAGTTAACGAAAACCACTTCGAATCGATGTAAGCGTTCGAATTGGAAAACATCTCAAAGTTGATGGAATTGAAGATAGAGTTCTTTGAAGTACAAGGTTACTTGCTACTAGTCCTAAGGGTAATTCTAAAATAGAAGTAGTAGAAGTTGTGCATTCTGTTTGTTCATATCCTGAACAACTTCATAGACGAAGGCTAGCATTTCATTATCGCCTGGAGGGTGGTGTTAGCATTTTAAGTGGGATTGCTATATGAAAGGTAAATCATTGCCTCAATCCCCACAACCGAAAATGACTAAAACATGGGATATGGTTCTAGGCTATGTGGTTCCCTACCATTAGGATGTTAACATCCTTGATCTAGATCGATATTATTCCTTTTGATGTATGATTCAAGGTCCAATACGCTTGCTGATCGCAACTGAGGGATAATCATATTCGGTATTATCCATTAAGAAGTTGGCCGGTCTTCACTCATAGGGGTTGAAAGTTTTTCGACCTTGATACATTTTATCTAAAGATGTACTGTAGTAGGCAGTACCCCAGTAGCTCTGTCATTGATGGAATCCATTCTCCAATAAGTGCCTTACATAACTAGTTGTGCCCAAATATGTTGGAAGGTGAGATGCGAAGATGTCAGCTTTGTTATATATATATATATATATTAAGCTCTAGACATTATTAAGTATCATTAGATTTTCTATTGAAAAGTTTTGGTTATCGTAAGCTAAAAACCTATTTGTCTTTAAGTGCGGCGTGATCTTATGATATACCTTTATTCTTAAAGGGTATTATGTGACGACCCAGAATTTTTAAGCATTTAAAATGGGATATTTAATTGATTTTAAATATTAAAAGTTTAATTTTTAACTTGAATTCAAATATCACAATTTATTTGATAATTAAACTATTTGATTAAATGATTTGAAGTTGGGTAAAATGTTGAATCTGGGGTTCTATGCCTGTTAAAAATAAATTAAAGGCTGTAAAATTTATATTGATAGTGCTGAGGATAATGAAAGTTTTAAAATTTAATTTAATACTGATTTGTTCAGTTTTAAAAATATATCGTTTAAATTGAATTAAAAAAAATAGCCTTCGGAGACACGGTCTCGGAATACAACGAAACCAGTTCCATTGGGTTCGTAATATTGAATTATTATCGGAAGTCAAATTTCGTATTGTTTGGAGTTGTTGTGTGAGCGTATGATATATAAACGTGCTGAAATTTATATCGAATTCAATATAATAACTGGTCCAAAAGCTATCTTCTCCATACGATCAAATTAGGACTTCAAACCTTTTCCATTGTGTTTAGAATACGGGCAAAACCTTATAAACGCCAAGCGGCACGCCCCGATAGGAGTTCGTGATTTTAGGCTGCATAAATCAGAATGATTTAAATTTAAATTCAAATATAATATATTCTTACTCGTCAAATTTTCCAGCAGCCGAAATTCTTTCACTATCAACGCTTTTCCTACTCAGTAACCAGCAGCCCTATATGCTACTCTATCCCTTCTTCAATATGCCTCCTTCCTCATTTTTAAAGGCCGAGCTTTCTTCTAAAAACATTCGTTCAAAACAAATAATGGCTGAAGCCTCTTCATCTAAAAACAAAAATAAATAAATAATAGGCCGCGACCCCCTTCTTCTCTTCAGAATCTCAAATCATGGCTGAAGCCGTTATTAAATAGGGGAGGTCGAGAAAAAAAAAATCAAAATCAAACCCATGGCCGAAGCTGACTCCTCATCTCAAATCCCTATTTTCCTCTTTCATAAATCGATTCATTCAGATTCGAAAAGAAATGCCGATTCGAGTTGAACGAATTCGTTCGTCGCGGTTGTTGCTTGGCTTGATGTGAGTTGCCGAGTAGGTCGCGATGTCGGCAAGTTGGATCGTCGAGAATCCAGTTCGACACAAACCATGGGTCGTGCGTGAACTTCTTCTATTCGATGATGTAAGGGGAGGGTTGGGTCACGATTTGGAAAGGCGCGACTATGAGGAGGCCGCGAGCAATTGGAGCGAACTATGGTGGGAGGTGTCATGGTCGAAGTGAGAAGGTTGGTTGAGTTCCAGCTAGTCTGTGAGGTAATTTGAATTTTACTAAATAATATAGCTTGATAATTTATTGGAAATAAAGGAAATTAATTAAATTGATTTTTAAGTAATAACAGGAATTTTTTGGGACAGCAAGAAAAAAAAGTGTAAAATAAATATAAATTAAAAGAATAATAATTAATTGATATGTATATTCATTTTGAAATAAACAGAAATTAATTTATTTACAGATAGGTTTTTTTAAAAAATATAGATGTTTTAAATGTTAAAGAATTTATAATTAGAATTTTTTTAAACCCTATATAGAAATATATATTTGTAGCTCAAGTAGAAAGTCTTTAGTAAGAAATAGACATGCAGATTTATATTTATACAATGAAACGAAAAAAAATTATTATTTAAAAGGAAATTAGTCTAAATTTAAATTATTTGGTTAAAATTAAATCACTAGTTTGAAATTAAATTTATTAGTTGAACTAAAATATACAAATGGCAATAGAATTGTTCGATTATTTCGAATATTAATAAATTATATAAATTGTTTATTTAAGGTCAAACGTCTGGAAATCCAAGGCAATATTGAAGTGGATTGCAAAACAAAATCAAAGGTGAGTTAATCTCAATCAGCTGAATTTAAATTTAAATTTAAATGGTTAAATTTAAATAATTATTTGAATGGTTGAATTGATTGATGTGGTATATCATAGTATATTTTACATCTTGGAATGATTGATTTTCCGCATTGTAGAGCGGATGATTTATATTAAATCCCATATACCGCGATATTCCACCTCGTAGTGGAATTGGTATTTATGTTGTGCTAACGTCTGTGGATGCAGGGAAAATAGGTTGGAGGGATCCAACTGGGTCCCTCAATATTTATTTAAATTATTTAATATTCTCTGTTGTGATTATTTGATATTCTATGATGAATTATATTGGAATATTGAATGATATGGTTTGATTGGATATATTTGGGTATAATGAATTACCAAAAATATATAAATTAGATTTTGTAAAGAAAAAAGAAGTGAATTTGTAAGCAAAATATTTATAGAAAATTTGAATAAATTAAGAATGAATTGAAAAGAAATGGAAGGATGTTAAAATACTAATAAATAACTTCGAGTATGAACAGAAACAAAGATTTTGAATAAACAGAAATTAATGAATTGTAAAATTTAGTGATATTATTTTAGAGGAATAAAGGATCATTTTAAAATTTAAAGTTTGAATTTATTTAAAAGGATTAAGAAGTAATTTGAAAAATCTAAAATTGGTATTTTTAGTTAAAAGTAGTTTAAATCATAATTAAGGAATAAAATCTGAAACTAATGGATTTTGGAATAGAAAAGGAAGTAAATTGGAAATCAATCTGGAAATTGATTCAAGTGTTTGAATTGGAGATTTAAAGAAGAATGTGAAGAGAAGTATATTTCTCTGGATAGCCAAGTACGTTTTCAAAGTAAATATTTAAATATAATATAAAAAGTTTAATGTTGTTTTAAGAAGCATGTTTTAGAAAATTTATTATTTCTAAATTTTTATATTCCAAATTAAGTATTTTTTTAAATCTATTATCGTGATTAATTATTTAAAAGATGATTTGGTATTTTGTTTAAAGAAGAAAATCTAGTTTATATTTATAAAGTAACCTTATTTTAATTATTTCTAAAGTATTATTTTAAATTAAGTATTAAAGTAATTTTTCTATATTTAAATGTTAAACATATTTTACAATAAAGTGTTTTTTGAAATTATTTTAAAAATCTAAGTTTTGTGCTTGGTGTTCTCAGCGGAAATAGAAAATATTTGGGAAGTTTATTCTGTAAAAGGAAGATAGTTTGAAACTGTTTTCAAAGGATTGAAATTGGAAATGTATCTTGCAAAGATATTTTGAGATAAATAAATAATTTGGGAAATTATTTATTGTATGATGGATGTTGTGAATATTAATTGATAGTTAAATCACCGACTATCAATATTGGACAAATGCGTTGATCGTTTCGAAGAGACCGGGGTCGAGATTTATTTCTCGAAATCCACTTCGATCTGGTTTGTATGTTTTCATGGGAAAACGAGTTTGGAGTCAAAGATGGAGCAGTGAAGTGCAAGGGATAGTCGCTACTAATCCTGAGGATATTTCCAAAATGGATGTAGTAGGAATAGTGCCTTCGGTTCTGTTCGAACCCGGGACGAACTTGTATGGATGAATGCTTTCAGAACATCGTCAGGTGGACGATGGGCATTCTAAGGGATATATGTTCTAAAAAGGTAACGCTTAGCCTCAAGCCTCATCAACCGGGAAGGACTGAAAATCAGGGGTTATGCAGCAAGGCTAGGTGGGTAGCACCCATTTCAGGGTAAGGTCATCCCTGTCTAGATGTCCCTTTCTATTTCGGCTTAGTGGGCGGTTGCTGATCCCAACCGCGGGGTGATCTTACTCAGAACTGTCCAGTAAGGGATGGTTCCGGTCTTTTGTTGCAGGGGAGTTAGGGTGGCTCCTCGATACTGTGATCTAGGCCACGTACCGTGACAGGTAGTACCCCAGTGCCTAGTCATTAGTTGGAAATCCATTTTCCCTACGAGCCTTGTACGAGTTTTGTTTGTATCACCCACTCTGTGGCTAGTAGATGGAATTTAATAATGTAACAATTTCGGCTATTTTAATAAGTATTTGTATATAGACCCTATTATAATATCAGAGGATTTTATAAAAAATGTTTTAGCTATCGTAATGTAAAAACCCGACATGTTTATTTGTGGCGTGGTCTTACGAGATGCTTTTGTTTTCAAAGGATTTTTGAAACTTCAATAATCAAATTTGAGTGTGATTTCTCACACTGGTGTTCCAGACTGACTCGGGTGTTATTTAATCGTAATGCTCGGGTCAAACCGAGTATTATAGGATACAGGATATGATGCTGTGAAGCTCAGGAGACGAGCTGGATGGCGATACGTACTTCCTTATTTGATAATTATTTCGTTGTGTATCCAGTTGTGTGTAATTGATTTGAAACGTTGATGATGTACTCTGATGATGTACGTATAAACAGATATAGTATTTGTTTTTGTGTAAAGATTATTGAATATCTATTATATTTTATTCCGCTGTGATGGTTAGATTCTGATGTTGTTTTCTGTTTTCTCTCCTTCTACCTCTTCTTCTTTAACCCAATGGTTCGTATTTATGTGCAACTTGAGTTGATTGTTGTAGAATATTGTTGACTCAAGAGGCAACAGATTTGCGGGTCGTTACACACTATGAGTATAACAATTCAGTTTTTTGGTGTTAACTCACACAATGTCTGACCTGGAGTTTTTTTTCTTTCCTTAAAATTCTTGGATGCTCAAATTTTTATGCGTAGCCAAGTATTCCGGGTTCTTACGGATGCATTTTGAAGAAGCAAGGAGTCGATGGATTTGACGTCATCTAGTTATCTATTTTATTTCCACTGTGTATGTATATTTCTTATCAGTATTGTGGGGGCAGGCGGTTATAATTGTCCCTCACTTAAATTAGTACATGTTGTAACATTGATGTTTCATTTTGAAAGTGACCATATGTACTATCTAATACTCTATTTTATATGATTGCCTTGCATTGTGAGAGTCTGTGTTTCTTTCTTTTTGTCTTTCTTTTCTTTTCACCCTAATGACTTATTTTTCGGATGCCTAGATGATCGGCGCATTAATATAGTAGTTGTGTTAAGTGTCGTTTTTAGGAGTAGGAATGACGGATCTATACAATTTCCAACATCCTTTTAGAATAATTTGAAAAGATGTCTTTTCAAATCATATATCAGAATTAAAGAACCAAAATTAAAATCATTTTATGATGAACACATCCAACAATCATATGTTCACCATTTACTTACACCTTTTAGACATATTTTAATACCTATCAATATTCTTTCTTATAGATGTATGCTACCTCTGCATTTCAAATGAAATTCAAACTGTTTGATCATTAACAAAATATTTTCTTAACTTTGTCGCTTATCGAATAATAATTTTGTATCATTCCTTGGATCATATCCAATACTCACAAACTTAGTTATCGCTTCCACGGGCTTCAAGACATTTTGGTTGTTATATGAAAACTGTCTATTCTAAATCATTATTTAGAATGTATGTTTCAACATATAGGCACCAAAAATCAAAGTCATATCGAGCGATAAATTTTGTTGGTAATATGTGAATTAACCAAAGCACGTTGAATGGTGAATCTATTATGGTAGTTACAACAATTGAAATATACGATGTTATTCTTACCAATGTAACTTATATTCCAACTACATTGATCTTCTTCTTGAAAACACTTCTACAGCCGATCTATAATGTACGTTCGGGTACCATTATGAAAATCATATTTTGATATTGTACTTGGAATCCATTCCAAATTTTCGCACCATTCCATATGGTACAGTCAATACTTCTAATGGCTTATTTAAAATTGAGGAAGTTCTTTTCATGAGATAAATAAAATTCAAAATTTCTCTTTAATGTGCGAGATTTATCATTAGATGTTCTAATTTTTCATGTCTACTTGATTAGGTTAATTTCATCCATCCTCGATTATCATTTTTATCTTTAAATTCTTGAAGGAATTCCTTCATTATGAAACTGGTGTTTCTTGGAACAATAACTATTTCTTAGTGCAACGGAGAGGTATTTATAAACATTTATGAATCATATATATATATGTATGTATGTATGTATGTATATATCTGTGTGTGTATTAATCTATTTGGTTATTAAGTTTATGAAACTTATGTTCGTAACATAAATTGATCAATCAATGCCGATCGGTCCCAACTCATTAGGAGTGGTCTATGCAAAATCCCCTACTTACAAGTATTAATGTAATCACTCGACTCACATAACCTGTTAACTCATTGAATTAAGATATGTAGGGTTTTCTTATAAATTTTATCTTATGCAATCTTGTAAACTTTATCTAAGGTGAAATTAACTTATATCTTATATACTTAACCATAAGTACATTACCTTACAGAATGAAGTTAATTCAACTTCACTCATCAATAATCAAACTTTGTCCAACAAAATTTAATTACTCCATATTGATATATCATTATGTGTCATAAGTAAATTTGATTTTTGATATTGAGCCTTATTCGTTTTTAGGTACTTTTGGGACCTTTACAATACTCTCACCCATTTGATCGAATCGAATATTTATTTCCTTTCGATGTTATGTTTTCTACTTTCTTTTTAAATTCTGTGAACTTACCATAGACATACTCCATGTGTATCAAATTCATATATGCATATATATATATATATATATATATATATAATATTTCTAAAATTTTAGTTTACAGATGTATCAAATACACTTGTTTATGTGAAGTATAATGACACAGATGAGAAGCATACATAGTTAATATGACCGGTATTGAGATTTACACCACCAGTGCAATTGGAGGGATAGGAAATTGATCAACGGCCCTAAGATATTGTCTAAACCATTCAGGGAATAACATAAATAGGAGGTCTTCCGAGCCATATCAGCTATCTGTAGGTTAAATCTTTATTGAAGATTTCCTAAGATGGTATTATATGCTGAATGAAAAAGGCTTGCCTGGTGTGTGTATGTGTATGTTCAAGGAACTAGAGGTATAGATGTTATCCTCCATTTTGACCTGGCTATATCCGAATTGATTGGACAAGTTAGATTAGACTACTATCAAGGCCACTAAGTCCAGAGCAATGATATTGGGATCCTAAGATCAAGTATAAATGATGATATAAAACCATGATAGAATGGAATTGATAGATATGCAATGTTGAATGTTCAAAGTATGGGATATAGCTTAACATAGAAAGGAGATCGGCTATAATCCCTCTCAATCATAAGGATCGATCTAATTCAGCCAACCAAGTGCAATTAATGGAAAATAATCAATATCTCAATATCCCTAAGTCCAATGCATATGAAATTTTAGGACCAAGATGTAGGGACCCTAGGGATCCTACCTTAAAGATTACACCTCAAAAAGGATTAGGCAAGTGGGATCGACCATCTTCCCTCCATAGGTATCGAACGGAATTAGGATGCATAACATGTTGCAACAATGATCAAGAAATAAATCAAGTTCTACTAATCCAATTAGCAAGAAACATAGAGGCTAAGCATACTACAATATGGAGAAGCTCCCATAAGGATCACACCCCCAAATTCCTCCAAAGTATCGACACCGAAGCCTACTTCTTGGGATTTGGGCTATGCGATCTCTCTTGTGGGTCTATATAGTCTTGGAGATCCTTCTGTCGAATTTTTAGGGAGATATTTCACCATCTTTTGTTCTATAATATAGGCTTGATTTTTATTTTCGGGACTCTACCTTGCTTTTTGCTTTTTACTCTATTGTAACTAAGGGTTTTAATATAATCCCTATAGTATTCAGTTTACAAAGTATTAATAAAGCAATCTATTCACAGTGGATGTAGGAAAATAATGAAAAACCACTATAATTCATTGTATTCTTGCGATTACTTTGTTTTTCTATCATTTAATTACTTGTTTCCCCTATTTTAATTTTATATTCTTCATTTATTTCTCTACAAAATCTCTGTTGGGCGCATTGTCAAATTTTGGTGCAAACATTTTAGTGCTTTCACTGAAAAGGAAGATTCTCAGCTCTATTTGCATCCCTTTGCTGCTACTGGATTGCATAAATCCTCCAAAGAGATCTAGAATTACCTTCAACTAGTTTACCTATTCTCTTTTCAAGATGCTACACCATGTAATACAAAAAGCCATCTCCAAACAAATTAACGGAGAAGCAAAAACAAACTAGAAAATATTGCTGATTCCATGAATGTTATGGTCATAACACAAATGAATGTTGGCATCTCCAGGATATTATCAAGAAATTGATTTTGGAAAGAAAATTGTAGCAATTTGTTAAAACCCCACACAACGGTGGGCAGGGGACATTTGACCCCAACCGAGGACAAGCACGGTAGGGGCCGAGGAGCCTACGCAGATTGGTGGAAGGATAGTGATCAATAAATTAGTCGGAGGACCACATCTAGCTAATAAGAGCTGACATGAGATGAAGACCTATACTAGTGCGATCAAACATATGAATTTTGAAAGTTGTTCAAGTACAAAATAGGGATCTCTGGCAAAACAGCAGTGTATAATGGCAAATGACATAGTGTTCAAAAACATAGATCCAGATAAGGTGGAGGCACAGACGATTGACCCACTGGTTATTTCGGCTATGATCGGTCCCCCTTAATGTGGACGATCTTGGTTGAATGTGGTAGTTCCTTGAATATAATTTTCAAAAATGCTTACGACTAGATGAGGATGGAAGCCAAGGATATGAAACTGTCTAAATCCCACATTCATGGCTTTAACGGTGCTATAACCGAAGCTATCAAATATGTAAAATTGCTATTGTACTGGGAGAAGATGACTGTAGGAGAATGTAGATGTTGCTTTTTATTGTATTGGATGTTGACACTCCATACAATGCTTTTTTGGGTCGACCATCCCTAGCTGAAATCCTGGCAGCTCTTGCCCTATGGTGTTTGACTTTGATGTTCATAAATGATAATGGCGTTGAAATTGTGCACGGTGATCAGGCGACCGAATGCTTGCTATGTAGCAGAATTAAGAGACGCTTGGCGGAAGGAGAAAGGTATGGGTATAGACAAGAATCTCCTCATCCAAGCCACCGAATATTGATAACCAGCTCCTAAGCCTTGGCTCGGGCGCCACATTTAGTTCTTTAAAGACACAAATCTGAGAAATGATAATAAGGAGTCTAAAGAGACCAAGGATACATCGGCTGAGCTAACAATGGACTTCACGGTCAACCATGATCGTCCGTCATCGTTCCTAAAGATTGGATCATAGCTCAACCCCCCGTTAATGAAAGAACTTATTGGTTTTCTCCAAGAAAATCTTGACGTGGTCGCTTGGACTCATTCTGAGATGTGTGGGATCTCGCTTGCCATTGCCAGCCACGTAATAAATATCAACCCGGGAGATGTCCCGGTGAAACAAAAATGGCATGGCATGGATCTAGGGAGATTTGCCATCCATAAAGAGGAGGTGGATAGGCTCAAAAGCAATGAGTTTATTCTTGATGCCCTCTACCCTAAATGGGTATCTAATTCTGTATTTGTGAGAAAGGCGATGGAAAGTGGCGGATATGTGTTGACTGCTCAAATTTGAACAAAACATGCCGAAAAGACAGTTTTTCCCTTTCAAGGATCGACCAGCTGGTAGATTCAATCGCAGGACATGAGTTGCTATCTTTCATGGGTGCATACTCTAATATAATCAAATCCCAATGCACATTCCCGATGAGGAGCAAACCAGCTTCATCACCAATGTTGGATTATATTGCTATGTGATAATGCCATTTGGACTGAAGAATGTTAGAGCAACCTATCAACACCTAATCAATATAATGTTTAAAGATAAGATTGGAAAGACGATGGAGGTATACATGGATGGTATACTTGTGAAGTCATGACGATTAAGTGACCACATTAGATTCTTAGCGGAAATGTTCGATATCCTTCAACATTACAGAATGAAGATCAATCCTATAAAATGTTCTTTTGTTGTTGCATCAAGAAAGTTCTTGTGTTTCATTGTCAATGCTCATGGAATTGGAGCTAATCCCACGAAGGTTGAGCAATTCGTGAAATTTAGGCAGCAAAGACCATCAAACAAGTACAAAGCCTAAATGGGAAGGTTGCCGCCCTAAGTTGATTTATCTCTAGAGCCACTGATAAATGCATTTCTTTCTTCGACTTGATTAGAAGAGAAAAAAGGAACTTTGAATGGATGCACGACTATGAAGATGCATTCCAAGCTTTAGTGAACCACTAAAAGAGAACTCTCATCTTATCGAAGCTGGTGGATCATGAAGACTTATGCATCTACATGGCTATGTCGGTACATGCTATAAGTGTTGCATTGCTTCGTGAGGAGAATCGAATCTAGAGACCGGTCTATTATATTAGCAAGCGATTAATGGGAGCTGAAAGAAACTATTCAAAGATAAAGAAATTGGTGTATTGCTTGTTATTTGCTTCATGAAATCTCTTCCCCAATTTTCAGGTTCATCCCATCAGTATTTACGCCAAACAAGTGTTATGATAGGTCCTACAGGTACCTGAGACGTTTGGAAGGTTACTCAAGTGGAAATCACATTGAGCCAATTCGACATCACTTATCTCCCTTAAAGAGCCATTTAGGGATAGGCACTAGCGGACTTTATAGCATAATTCAGTGCACAGGATGATCTCCAAAAGAGCGGTGGAGCCCCTACCATTCTGTGGAAAATGTATACGGAAGGAGCATCCAATGATCGTTGCTCTAGAGTCAGAATTTTGCTAGTAACCCCGAAAGATCGACCAAGTTGCTATGCTTTGAAACTTAACTTTCCTGGAATGAGTAATGAAGATGAGTATGAAGCTTTGATTACTGGACACAAAGTTGCTAGAAAACTGATGGTAAAATCTCTTGAAATCTTTTTCTATTCACAATTTATAGTATACCAAGTCAAGGGTGATTACCAAGTTAAAGGAAAATGACATCGCCCCGTACCTTAACCTAATCCATGAGCTATTGACTGGCTTTGAGTATTATGACATCACACACATTCCTTGAGATCAAAATAAAGAGGTTGGCTCATTGGCAAAGTTTACTAGCACCAGGGATGCATAACAAATGGACATGGTCCCAGTTGAAGTACTAGAAGCATAAACTAGATGGGAATCGAGTGGGTACTAGGAATGGAGCTGAGAAGGAGTCATGGATGACTCCAATTAAAGATTATTTACTACAAGGATTCCTTCCTAAATAGAGAAATAAAAAGGTACGAGTCCTCCGCAAAGCTTCATGGTATATCATCTAGAAATGAGTGAAGTATAGAAAAGGTTTCTCTATTCCACTACATCGTGTATCGCTCGTGATGAAATAAAACAGGTCCTAAAGGAAGTTCGTGAAGGGGAATGTGGCAATCACACTAGAGGCAAACCCTAGCAAAGAAAATACTCCATTATGGGTATTATCAGTTGACAATCAACCAAGATGCTGCTGATTACGGTAAGAGATGCGATAAGTGCCATATGTATGCAAAAGTTCTGAGAGCTCCACCGATAAAAATCACATAAATGGTCAGTCCATGATCATTTTCCCTATAGGGCATACATGTTATCGCTTCCTTACCGATCATAAAAGGTGTTGTGAAGTACGCCATCATAGCAGTTGATTACTTCACCAAATGGGTCGATGCGGAACCATTAGCTACGATCATGACAAAGAAAGTAATCAGCTTCATTGTCTGAAACATCATCAGTCACTTTGGCCTTCCACAAACCATTGTAATTAATAATGCGACTCAATTTGACAGTTCTAAATTCAAAGACTTCTACCGTCATCATTTTTTGAAAAGAGATTTGTGATAGTTGCCACCCTTATGCAAATGGACATGTTGAAGCTGCGAACAAAATCATAAATTTCATTCTGAAAAAAGGTTTAGAAAAGACTAGAGGCAAGCGGGTGGATGAACTTCCAACGGCATTATGGGCTAATAGAACCACCCACAAGTCCGGGACCGGCCATACTCCATTCACCCTGGCATATGGCTTTGAAGCAATCATTCATGTTGAACTCAAAGTTCTTTCTCATTGAGTGACCTACTACAACCCTAGAACGAATAGAGATCTTCTCTTAGAATCTCTAGACTTTATAGGTGAGAACCATTAACAAGATGATTTGATGGCAGTTGCACATCAACACTTAGTCGCCCGATACTACAACACTAAAGTCTGACCTAGAACCTTTTAAATCGGCGATCTCGTCTTGAAATGGATTTTTCCTGCCCCGTCACACATCGATCCTATTTGGAAAGGGTCATATGTCATCAAACAGAGGCTTGGAGAGGGAAGTTTCAAGCTGGTGATTGTTGATGGCATTGCACTCCCAAGGCGTAGAATAGAAAGCATTTACAATGCTATTTCACTTAGTTTATTCCTTTTTATTCAGTTGTATTCAATTTTCAAATTTTCTTTAGCATTTGATTTTCTAGATATGTAACAAGACAAATTATATCTTTTCTTTCCAGTTGGCAAATAGAGTTTGAAATTTGGTTCATATTTGTGATTGATGTACCATTACATATTAGTTACGATACCTGACTAACTAATATTGATATGTCAGAGTAGGTTCCCCAAGTATGGAGCGAGCTAATTACATAAGTTCACGATTGAACCAAGCAAAACGACTATGGTCTGATAACATTCATTTGATTATTCTCACTCACATCATGATGGATGGAATACTTGACGAGAAATGGATTTGACTTGACCATTTGGTAACCAAATTAATCCTACCATGGGATGAGAAATGGTTCCCCAAGCATTGGAGACTTTGATAAAGATCAAAAAGGTTGAGTGGGGCACTAAAGAGGTTGACGAAGAAGCTTTAGTGAAGGACTTTCTCCAGATGAATGAGCCTTCGGACTTGTCTGCAGCGAAGGCTCTTTATAGCAGAGACTCCTCCTCGTCGAAGGGAAATAATGACATTGCCGGCCCGTCCAGAACCGAGTCTCCAATTCCTCCCCCTACTCAACTGACTGGTTGCCCATTACTTGACCCATTCGAGCAGCACATTGGCTACGATCTAGAAGATCCTGGCCTTGATATCCATGTTCTATCTCCTATTCCAAAAGGTGAAACTCCCCAGACAATTGAGAGTCAGCCAATAACCGATACATAACTTTTCTTCTCAAAGTTCAAAGGGTCGTCGTTTTCGGCGAGTAGTTAATGTATTCTAACATTTATCACTTATGATTTTATGCACGCCGTTCTGATCCAGAGCCAACTCCAAGGAGCGATGTCACCACGGAGAAGGAGGAGATCACGGGAGAGGCAATTCAAACAGGAGAGACTCCCGATCTTGACACTCAAGTTATAGAGGTGCTTAATGAAGACAAATCTAAAAATCCATCGCCTGTTCGAAGAACACGACGAGGTCTTCAAAATTGAGCATGAAGGAGCAACTTATGGAAGAGAAGAAGAAGAAAGTTGAAATCAAGGTCGAGCCCCAAGTAGTGGAACTAGATGGTCCTTTGAACAGACCTTTGAAAGTCATTCTTCCTGGTGGGTTAAGGCCATTGGAAGTTCCGCTTCCTTCCTCAGACACCACTTCCCTTGCAAGCAAAGCGTCCAAGAGAAAACGTGTGGGGAAGGAATCGTCTGAGAAAACAAGGAAGGATAAGAAATCAAAGAAGTAGTTATCATGCTCGTTCAACGAGAGTCAACCTGTATTATGTGATTATTTCTATTTATTTTTATAGCCAATGTAAATAGACTTTTGACTTCGAGTCTAGGAGGAATTGAAGTGGAACTTTATTTTGGGATTTCTGAATAAAGCTTAGTTTCTTTGTTTCTTGATGACTTTCGCTTTTCAGTTTATTGTCTGACTTGTTGCTGTAGCTCAGAATTCGGTAAGTTACACAAGTTCCAATTCATCTCCGTGTGACTCGGAAATTTTTTGAGAATCGTAGATCCTCTATTCCACGGTTCTGGCACTTAGAATACTTTTAGTCCTCACTCTGGGGACTTAAAGATTTTTGAGTCGTTTATACTCTAGTCCGCACTATGGGAACTCAGAGTATTCCAGTCCGCACTCTGTGGACTCAGAGCTTTTAAGTCGTTTATACTCTAGTCCGCACTCTGGGGACTCAGAGCATTCCAGTTCACACTCCGGGGACTTGGAGATTTTAAGTTGTTTATACTCTAGTCCGCACTCTAAGGACTCAGAGCATTCCAGTCCGCACTCCAGGGACTTGGAGATTTTAAGTTGTTTATACTCTAGTCCGCACTATGGTGACTCGGAGTACTCTAGTCCGCACTCAGGGGACGTGGAGATTTTAAGTCGTTTATATTGTAGTTCTCACTCTGGGGACTCAGAGTACTCCAGTCCGCAATCAGGCGACTTGGATATTTTAAGTTGTTTATACTCTAGTTTGCACTCCAGGGACTCAAAGTACTCCAGTCAGCACTCAGGGGACTTGGAGATTTTAAGTCGTTTATACTCTAGTCCGCACTCAGGGGACTCAGAGTACTCAACCTGCACTCAGGGGACTTGGAGATTTTAAGTCATTTATGCTCTAGTCCATGCACTGGGGACTTAGAGTACTCCAGTTCACACTCCGAGGACTTGGAGATTTAAAGTCGTCTATACTCTAGTCCGCACTATAGGGACTCAGAGTACTCCAGTCTGCACTCCGAGGACTTGGAGATTTAAAGTCCTTTATACTCTAGTCCACACTTTGGGGACTCAGAGTACTCCAGTCCGCACTCCGGAGACTTGGAGATTTAAAGTCGTTTATACTCTAGTCCGCAATCTGGGGACTAAGAGTGCTCTAGTATGCACTCCGAAGACTTGAAGATTTAAAGTCGTTTATACTCTATTCTGCACTTTGGGGACTCAGAGTGCTCCAGTTGCACTCCGGGGACCTGGAGATTTAAAGTCATTTATACTCTAGTCCGCATTCTAGGAACTCAGAGTACTCCAGTCCACACTCTAGGTACTTGGAGATTTAAAGTCGTTTATACTCTACTCCGCACTCCGGGGACTTAGAGTACTCCAGCCCGCACTCAGGGGACTCGAAGATTTAAGTTTTTGTGCCCATTCATACGCCAGACAGAATAATGTAACTTTAATTTTTGCCATAGAATTATCACACACAGAAACATCAATAATTCATGGAAAAGATGGCTTCAAGCCTTTATTAATGAAAACAAACTGAATTGTCTTATTACATGCCGAAAACTAAGAATCAATGAAATACAAATACACTGGAAATAATTGCAACTAAAATGCCAAAAAAATAGACTAAGTATAATAACATCGCAGATGCTCGCTATTCAATGCTCATGTAGGATCTAGATTAACCCTAGAGGGGGGGTGAATAGGGTTATAGCAAATTTTCTCGATATAAACACAGAAACAAACTGCAGAAATAAATATGCTGAAAAGTAAATCACACACAAAATTTACCCAGCTTCGGCAACCCCTGCCTACTGCTGCATTCCCAGATTTCTATTAGAATTAAACAGTATCACGCTTACAAACACTCTACTAGACTCGCATACCCTTTTGCTCCCGCTCACAAACACTCGACTAGACTCGCAAACATTTGCTCTCGCTCACAAACACTCTACTAGACTCGCACACCCTGCTCCCGCCTATAGAGTTTCGTTTACTCGCAAACTCTACTCCCGCCTATAGAGCTTTGATTACTCGCAAACACTGCTCCTGCCTATAGATCTCTGCAAACTCGCACACCCTGCTCACTGAACTAATTCTAACTAGACAATTTGACACTACCTAATCCCTAGGTGGTGATTTACAAATTCTCGATTTGAAAAATAAAAAACAACAATTAAAAGACAATAGAAAATAACCCTAAACCCTAATTAAGAATATAATAAAGCCCTTAATAATAATAACAAGGCCGGCCCTATTCTCTTCTTCAACCCGTTCCTTTTTCTTTTGACTTGTGAAAATATGGCCGATGCTCTTTCGTTCCTCCTTGCAACTCAATTAGGGCTTCGTTCTCTTCAATCCAAACTAGGGTTTTGAAGCTGCGCCTTTTCGTGTGCTTCGTTCACGTTCGTTCGCTCTTGGCCGCTTCTATTTGATCGAGTTCACTGTTGCGATTTCGGTACGTAATTTATCCCTTTTTTCTTTACTGGTTGATGCTTGAACTCGATGCTTGAAATTGCCAGTGATGATTGGGTTATATATGCGTTCGTATTCCTTGAATTACGTTCGTTTGAATTCGTCAATTTACTTGCTCTGGCCGCTTGATTTCACTTTGATGATTGAGATTTCACTGACTTTTTCATATGCGTATACGTTCGTTGCGTGGTTGACACGGTTTTGAATCAATTTCGTGATGAACACGGCTTTAATTTGACTTTGTCATATTCGTATATTTCATGTGTTGATGTCTTGGCTACCACGGTATTTTGTTTTCTGGCATTTTTTACTTTGACTTGTTCAACATTGACATGGTGAGTTCACTGTCACTTCGGCCTTGATACTGAGTGTTTACTTCGGTCATCTCTGCAATGTTTGTGTTCATCCTGGTGAGCTTCCTCTCTGGACATCTGTGTTGGGCATTTCCATATGATGTTTGTCACTGTTGTATTATTGATTCTGTTTGCTCAGTTACTGATGCATACACGAACTGTTGCTCGAATTGTCACTTCATATACATATGTCTCTGTTCGCCATGTTGCAACTGCTTGTTGTAACTTGAAACTGTTTTGTCAATTCGAATTGCACTTGCACACTCCATGTTGCATTAACCTGTTTCTTTTGAATGACCATTGATTTTGTTTGAGCTGCATGCTCCAATGTGTACTTGTGTGCACCCCTTGTGTCTGAACCTTTTACCATATCATGCCAGTCTGAAGCTTTGTGCATTTGATCCTTCTGTTCACCTGTATCATGCTTTTGCTTTACTGATGCTGCGCTTCGTCTTTGTTCTCCTGCATGCAGTCGGTTGTTTGCATTCTCTTATGGTTTCAAACATGTGAGTAGTTTCTGTATATTTGCAGTAGTCTTCCGCATAGTGGTCTCTGAGTTGCTATGTTGCTTCATGTAGTCAATGAACATTTGTGGATGGACTATGTACATTTGCCTGAGTTTGTTTACTTGGTGGCTTTGAGCATTTTTACTTTATGTTGCAGCTGGTCTTTGCATTGCTGTGCATACTTGTATTTGTTGCAGTCTATGTTGTTGCTTGAGTCTTTGTTGCCTTGCTTCTGACCATGTTGTACAATTTCTGGCCATTCTTGTTGCCTTGAGTCTGTGCACTGGTGGTCTTCATATTGCGTATGTTGTATGGTGTCTCTTCTGGTTTGTTTACTTCGGTCAGTTGCTTTGAACCTGTTGCCTACACTCTGGTGCATTCCTGTATATGCTTTGCTTTCATGCATTGCTGTGTTGGCCTGAATTGCTGCACTCGAGTTTTGTTGCACTGTTTTTGACTTGTGACCTGCCCTGTGTTGAATCCAGTTTTTCAAAAAAAAACGGGTTTGACCTTGTGCTCGAGTCATGATTTTTATGTTATTGCACGTGAGTTGAACCCGGTTTTTTATTTGGGTTTGACCTGTGCTCACATGTCCCTGTAAATCAATCAAGTGTATATATCGGCGTGCACGACCTTGTGGCATATACAGTAATACACTGTGTATGTCACAAGTTCGTGTATGATGAATTCAAATTTAAATTATGACGAACAACCCAAATAACTGAGGCAAAACATATTTTCAAAAATTATATTTTATTTTTGAATTGCAAAAATATTTCTTTTTCAATTTTACTGCGTTAGTTTATATTTTTGCAGATTGCTCAGATGCTGGATTCAAACTGGAATGCAGTTGAAGATAAATACGAGTGTGAGTGATATGTTGTGAGGTGCTGATGTAAATGTGAAAAAATGTGATGTAATCAAAGTTGTATAGTTATAATGAGAGCTTGAAATTGTACTATTCAAAGATGTAATAAATATTTGTTTGGATAAAATATTCGTTTGAATTCAAATTCTGTGTTATTTAATTTATTCAACAAATATTTATTTAATCTGTGAAAACAAAATAGTATATTAACAAATACATTTAAATGAATGTATATATGTTTATTATCATCAAACAAAAATCATATAAGCGCAGAGCGCATATTCAACAATCTCCCCCTTTTGATGTAACAAACATATATTTAAGATTTTGAATGTATTAAATGTATTTGATCGTTCAATTTGCTCCCCCTATTTAAATGCTCCCTCTCTACATGATACTCCCCCTACATATATGCATTCAAATAAAAATATGTAAATGAGCCTATATGAAAATGAAATATTATTTGACCTTTGCTTGATTCTATTTGACAAAATCTTAACTTTTCTCTCCCCCTTTTGTTATCAGCAAAAGAATAACGGTGTTATAAAAATAGGGATGAAGTGACAGACATGAATCAAACATTTAACACAATTGAATATAAATATCAAATTTCAATAAAATTCAAACAAAAATCATAATTACCCTTGTCAGGCGCATATTCCACTTTCAGAAGTGATGGGAATAAAATCATAAAAATCATACAGTTTTGTCTATTTGTGGTATATTTATTTCAGGAAATTTGAATATCTACTAACCATGCATAACCGTTAGAACTTTTAAATGAGATTAGTAGTATTCACAATTTTTATTTAAAAAATGAAATCAAGTATCTTCTAACCACGCATGACCGTGAGGACTTTTAAATGGGATTAGAATCAACTTGTCTATTTAATCAATTAATTTTGATATGCGTTCCATACATGCATAACCGTGAGGACTTTTAAATGAGCATGGAAGCACACAATCAAAAATCAAAGTAATTCACCCATGCATAACCGTGAGGACTTTTAAATGAGAGTGAATACTTTGGATATTTATTTTTTATTGAAAAATATAATAAATTGAAGCACAGATAATTTCCTTTATAATAATAAATTGAAGAACGAATAATTTCCTTTGTAAACTACCACAAATTTACATACTATATATGATTTTGATGAGTGATGGTCGATAGAAAGATGGTAGAAATAGAAATGATCATGGAACTTTTACCCAATAAAAAGTTTTTATAACTCTTGTTATGAAATTCTAAAGAAATTTTCTAATTATACTTTCTCGAGTTATAATATATGATAAATATCAACACTCATCACTTTTTCAGTCACTATTCATCTTTTCGATAATCAAAGGGAGTCAGACTAGTCAAAATAGTCATTTAAAATCAAATTCAAAAATTATAAAATCAATTTTTCAAAAATGACTAATCTGTAAATATGGTCAAACATGATTTTGTAGCGACCCGAAATTCCTCTACCGGAAAATCGCATCACTAATTAAGAAAGAAAGGGATAGAAGAAGAAAAGAAAGAGAAGAAAGAGAAAACAACACATCAGAATCTCACAGCGGAACGATTTAAATATAATATAGAACATATACATAGTTCATATACATCAGAGTACATAACTAAACATCTCAATATAGACAGTTATAACATTCTGTCTAATACAATACAAGACATCAACATAGAATATACACAGCGGAAACTCTAACCATATATCTACACGCTGAAGCCTCCTGCTCCAAAGCTCCTCCAGAATTCGTCAAGAGATAACCTGAATCACTTGACTACTCATATATAATATGAGTACCCAAGAGTTTAATAAAACAGAAAATAAACACTCGGGTCAGACAGGGGTCTGGTGTGAGTAAACGGTTTAAGATTGCTTAACTTTAGAAAAACCTTTGAAAGAAAAGGTATCACGTAAGACTTCCCACACATAAACATGGAAAAGTTTTTACCTTACGCTAACCAAAACATTTGATAGGAAATCCAGTGATATTATAATAGTGTCTAGGGTTTTCAAATAAATATGAAATAGCCGAAATTGTTACATGATTAAATTCCAGCTACTAGCCACAAAAGTGGGTAATACAAACAAAACCGTAGGGTCTCGTAGGGAAAATGGGTTTCCAACAATGGCAGGGCTACTGGGGTACCGCCCGTCACAGTACGTGGCCTAGATCACCGTACCGAGGATTACTCCCTTCATCCCCTGCAACACAAGACCGGGACCATTCCTTACTGAACAGTCCCGAACAAGACCACCCCGCAGTTGGCTGCAGACCAACTGCCCACACAGCCGAAATATAAAGGGACTTCTAGACAGGGATGTATCTTGCTCTCCAGTGGGTGCGACCCACGAAGCCTTGCTGCACCTCCCCTGTTTTAGCCATTCCCGGTTGATGAGGCTTGAGGCTGCGATTACCTTTATAGGACCAATTATCTTAGAATGCTCATCGTCCGCCTGACGATGTGCTGAAAGCATTCAATCCATACAAGTTCGTTCCGGGTTCGAACGAAACCGAAGGCACTATCTCGTTGCACTCATTTTGGAATCACCCTCAGAGTCAACGACCATAGCCCTTGCACTCTGATTCACCATCTCGAATCTATAAGCACTATTCCGTCAAACTCATTACGGAATCACCCACAGAGTTATACTGACGTATAGCCCTTACACCTCGAGTCTTCACTTGCTCCATTTGGATTAACGACCTAACGTTTAATTGGAATCGATGTGATTTTCGGATTCCAAATATGGAAACCCGATCCCGGTCTCATCGAAACCAAACGCCATTTTAATGTCCAAGTTGTACTTAAGGGATTTAAACAATAGATATTCAGAAGTATCACTTAACATAAATGGATGTATTCACAACACATATAGATAAGCATCTATTATAACATGCATCTATACATATCACAAAGCAGCATATATGTCACAATCACATATAGCATAATCACATCATCACATCTATCAATATCATCCAACAACAATCAATATCATTAACTCATCCAATGATATATAAATCATCCAATCATTAACCATTCATAAACAAATTTGATTCAACCTTGATTAATTTAATTAATCCTTAAATTAAATTAATCCTTAATTAAATACTTGGATTATCTCCAATCCAATACTATTTATTAATTAATTACAAATTAATTAATTAACATCACTTAATTATCCATTTCAATTAATCTTTCCTGATTAATTTATCACTTAATTACTTTAAGTAATTATTACTTAATTACCAAATTAATTAATCATCCTGATTAATTACTTCCAAATTATACTAAGTAATTACCTCTTAATTACTTTCTAAATTAATCAACCTTGATTAATTATTCTCTAATTATTCTGGTAATTATTCCTTAATTACCTTTAATCAATTACACTTGATTAATCATTTTTAATTAATCACATTGATTAATTACTTTTAATTACATTTAGTAATTAAAACTTAATTATAAATTAATTATTCTTAAATTATTAATTAACAATTAATTAATTATTTTCATTAATTAATGATTACATCATTAATTAAATTCTATCTTAATTAATTACTTAAACAAGTAATTAAGGACTTAATTAATTACTCTTAATCCTTTTATTAATTAATCATTAATCAAATAATTTAAACCTTAAACTAATTATTAATTAATTCTTAAATTAATAACTAAAGTGATTATTCCTTAATCACATTTACTTAATTACTTTTCATAAAGTAATTATCTTTACTTAATTACCTTCTGTAATTACCACTTAATTACTTTAATTACTTCCCTAAGTAATTAGATTAATCTAAGTGATTATCTTAATTAATCACAAGTTAATTACTTAATTAACTATTTAACTTAATCATTTATAATTAATTAAATGATTCTTAACTTATTATATTAAAAGATTCTTAATTAAGAAACCTTTATCTTAATTAAATCATTTATTCATAATTAAAACTTGATAATTAAAAATAATTTAATTATCTCAATTATCTTTACAAATTTAATTATCTTTAATTAAATCAAATTCAAAATAACTAAAGATAATCTTTATTACAATTGATTATCAAATTCTAAATCATTAAACTTAATTTAAATAAAATATAATGATTTAGAAATCAATTAAATTTAAACATATTTTAAATTGAACTTTGAAAACTTTAAAACCTTTCCCAAATTATTTATTAAAGTATAATATAAACTTTATTTTAAATCCACTTATTTTATTTAAAAACTTCCATATTTTAAAATATATAAACTTGTTTTAAAACATAACTTTGAAAACCATTTCAATTTAAACTTGTTTAACCCTTTGTTTAAAAAACTTCATTTCTAAAACAAAACTTCTTTACATTAACAACTTAACAACTAGACCTACTCCCTGAATACTTAATACCCGAGCTAACCCACAAATCTCACATGACAACCCCCGAGTTCCCCTTGCCTACCCACTGCTTCGAGTCAGAACACCCAATACCCGATGCAAACTTCGAGTCTTCCATCTCTTCTTCCCATTTCCAAATACTGAAACACGCAATGTCACCGTGACATCCAAAATCGTGCACGTTAACGTGCACACCACCGTTGATCGGCGACGATCCTTTCCCCGGCTTCCATCAAGACTCAAACGACCCCAACATTGAATCGCGATACCTAGAAACTCAAATATGATCGAAATTCGAAATCTAGCCCTACCACCCAACTGCCTGAACCCATCAACCAAAATAAATCAATGGCGCCGATGAATCACCACCTGAGACGCCACGCCGTACTCACCCCAGTTACGTCACGTCCTCCCTAACCTTCAGCAATCACCGCGATCGCCTCCAGTTCCTTCACAATACCGCGATACCCAAAGAAACACTCACGACAAAAACAGCCCCTAAACCCTACTATCTCAAACAACGATCACCACATACCAAAATAAAATACAATAGTATTTTTCACAAGATCACCGAAGCTTCCCCCTCCTTTGAGTTCAACGGCGACGACCAATTCGTCGTAGTTTGCCGTGATTTGGCAAAAATACCCAAATCATTAAATCCCAAAATACTCACAACATACTCCATTAAAAATTGTGATTCCAGCTTCTAAAATCATCATTTACCATTTACAATCCAATCATGAAATCAAAACTTGAAATTGATTTCATCAAATTTTGACCAAATATTGTATTTTACTGTAAACTTGCAATTTACAACTAATTATTCAAATTTAAAACTTGCAAATATTTTTAGATGATATGTTAGTTGATTACAAACATCTTTTATTTACACAACAAAGGCTCATATGAATCCAGAATTAAGTTATTGAATTTAATGATGAAACTGTAAATTTTAAACATACACAGATTATAAATTTTAACTACCCAGGCATTCAACTATCTTAATTCAAACATGCACTCAATTCTAAACTAAGTACTCAATAATATTAAATACCCAACCATATTAACATGATGAAATTCAAGTTATACTGTTTTTAAAATTCGTTTTACTCACCTGAAAATTTTCCAGAAAACAGAACTGCATGTTCTTCTTTCCATGCTTTATTTGCATGTTGATTATTCCAGCTCTTGTATGTTGAATGATTCCTAACTTTGCATGTTGATATGATTGCTGAAGTGTTTGATTCCAGCTCTTGCATGATTGTATTGATGAAGAGCTTGCATTTCATTGATTTTATTTCCAGATTTGCAGATTAAATTCCAGAATTTACTTCTTGCTTCTTGTTTTAGATTTACAGATTTGTATTTATTTTGTTGTAGAAGAGAGTAGAGGAATTCTTTTGTATAAAGTTTTGAGTTTGAATAAAAATGTTTTTCAGCTGAAGTAAAACTTTTGTTTTATATTTACAAGTTAAATTTTAAATTTTATTATTGAAAATGAAGAAGACATTTGTCACAAAGAACTCTAATCTATTTACACCTAAGCAATTAAATTTACATTTGTCTCTAACCCATACTAAAATGTTTACAAGTGTTACTATTGTTTATTAATGTTTTTCTTTAAATGTATTTATCTTTAATAATTTATTAAATCCTTATATACATGTATTTATGTAATATAAAATGTACATACTTATATTCTAATAAATATTCATATGAAACAAGTAGCTTACATTTTTAATTCAAGTTAAAGTTTATATGTTTGAAACTTATATTTTAAATTAGATCTTATTTAAAAAACTTAAAGTACATATTTATCATAAATAAGGAATTAACTTTGTTATTTTAAATATAAATCTCAATTATCAATTCAAAGTCATTAAATCAAATTATCATTTTAAATTCAAAACTAAATATATTCAAGTTTGAAAACTATTATTAAATTCAAATTAATGCAATTCCTATTTCAAATATATATATACAAATATATATACACATTTCAAATAGAAACATTCTAACATTAAATTTGTTAATTTCCATATTACATTTTAAAACAAATATCAAATCACAATATATACATTATAATTTGAATACAAAGTTCTATTACATTAAAGACTTCTTATTTACCAAAATAAATAATTTCAAATCAAATATTTATAAACTTTCAAAGGAATTAAATTTGCCTATTTATATTGCAAAGAAAAATATGAATAGATATTAACAAATTATTATCATTAACCCTTAAAATAAATCTTAACTGCCAATTTATAATGTAAAATGATCAAATCAATTTAATTTTATCAAAGATTATTAAATTGACTTTGCTCAAAATTCCGGGTCGTCACATTCCTCCCCCCTTAAAAGAATTTCGTCCCCGAAATTTAAAAGCAAAGATAATTTAATAACCCAGATAAAGATTTTAAATTTCAAACAGCAATCAAACAATCAATCATATATTATCAATAATAGCATCCAATTCAAACAAACAAACAATTTATCTATTCCAGAAAAATTCTGAATAGAACCTTCTAATATTATCTAGAGTTTCCAGATACCTATACTGGAATACTCGCTCTATAGAATCTTAATTAACTATACTACTAAAACCAAGAACACAGCAACAACTCCAAAATACCTCCGGAGCTAACTCTCTAGTTTTACCCATTCTTATATCCCCTTTGATTGGATAAAACTAAAACAATATCCAAACTCTAATTGCACATTCCAAATCTCCTCAATTCTTAACTGCCCAATTCTTCAGATGAGCCTGAGTCACCTCCAATATACATGATCAGCCTAACCCTTGCTGATTGCTCCATGAAACAACAGCACTAAATCAAACCAAATCTCCAGATTCTATTCAACAAAAGGGCTTTCAAAAAAAATTTGCTGAAATCCAAAATACAACTCTATACCATAAGCACCAATGGACTTCAAACCTACCTCTCCTATCTGGAATAACCAAACAGTTGTACTTGACAACCTTGCCTCCAAATCCAGAAAATTCCTTTATACTTGAATTTCCTGTAGAAATCCTCTACTGCAACATCCGGTTGCTCCATACCATAATAACTCCCAACTCGCTTCCGCGGCACAACTCTGATCTAGAGCAGATAAGAATGCTATCGAAGAACATAAGAAAAATCTTTCTCCATACACAGTTCATCCGACTCATAAAAATCTCAACGACCATTCCACTTGGTCAAAACATCTCAACAGAATCTCAACTTAGAATAAGATGATCAATCCAAAGAATCCTGAGCTGTCTCACCAAACTCTTCTCGCTCTAAGAGTCATCCTACTATAAGGTTGAACCATCAAAACTGCTCTTGGAAATCCAAGTCGAAAAGAAATCTCAATCTCCGATTCGGGTCAACTTCTAATTCCCTCAAAAACATCTGGAGAATCCCCGACTACTTTAATAGCTTCCATAACTTTCACCTCTACTTGAGATACCTCAAACTCAAACCAAGAATACTCAAAGATTCCCAAACTAATCGCAAGTCACTTTTGCGATCTCTCTCAGTTCAGATTCCAAAGAACTGTCTCCCCAACTAGAACAGCTTTTCCTATTCAAGACAAATCTTCAAGAATGGCTTACCTATCAGAAACTGATAGATCACTTCCAACAGATATCTCGCTCTGCTGAGCCTCCCAAAAGAAATGGATAAGCCTTCACCATCTGCCAGGTCAGCTGATAGTAGAATCCCAGAGATTACTGAATCATCGAAGAAACAGATCCACACTGCTGCTTCCAAACTTTACTCCAATAATACAGCTAAGCCAAAAGATCTTCCTTAACCAAAAGCTCCTTGAAACGCAAAACTATCATCCAAATCCTCTAAAACATCCTTGAGACGAGTAGACATCTCCTCAAAGAAACTCGGCTCAAAACCAAACACCAGCCACTTATCTTCTTAAGGAAACAATTGAGACCATGTCCGAGATGAGGTAACTCATCGACCTTAGTCTCATACTTCAATAAAGATAAGATACCCTACTTGAGATCCAGAGAATCTCTAAACATCTGCATCTTCCTTGCAGTAGACATCAATGCTCTTCCAACACCATCTAAAACTGGCTTCAAAAGAAACATCTTCAGAACCATCGATGAAAACTGCATCTCATCATAGCTATTTCTTCTTGAAGTCATCAAGATACCACCACTAGCTTCGGCTCAGCTGACAACTCAACTCAAGGAAATCCCTGCTCACTTAAGAGCAAATCAACCTCACACTTCAAGAATATACTCCAATCCTTGAAAAAAGACTTCCTCTGGACTCAAAGAAATCCTTTCTACAAAGCACAAAACTTATTCGAGATAGTATTAGGTCTACAATCTCGATAAACACCTCCAACCACAACATATAAACCACTTCCAAAAGTGGTAGTCGTGTTCCACACACTTCTACCTTATCTACCTTTATAACCTATGTTGGAAAATTCGAACAGATAACCCAACAGATTAGGTAGTTATATATAAGTGTATATATATATATATATATATATATATATATATATATATAAATTACAAGTACGCTCTCTCAAGATAGACACCACTTCAGAGCCTAGGTATTCACTCAACCTAACGCTCTGATACCAACTGTAGCGACCCGAAATTCCTCTACCGGAAAATCGCATCACTAATTAAGAAAGAAAGGGATAGAAGAAGAAAAGAAAGAGAAGAAAGAGAAAACAACACATCAGAATCTCACAGCGGAACGATTTAAATATAATATAGAACATATACATAGTTCATATACATCAGAGTACATAACTAAACATCTCAATATAGACAGTTATAACATTCTGTCTAATACAATACAAGACATCAACATAGAATATACACAGCGGAAACTCTAACCATATATCTACACGCTGAAGCCTCCTGCTCCAAAGCTCCTCCAGAATTCGTCAAGAGATAACCTGAATCACTTGACTACTCATATATAATATGAGTACCCAAGAGTTTAATAAAACAGAAAATAAACACTCGGGTCAGACAGGGGTCTGGTGTGAGTAAACGGTTTAAGATTGCTTAACTTTAGAAAAACCTTTGAAAGAAAAGGTATCACGTAAGACTTCCCACACATAAACATGGAAAAGTTTTTACCTTACGCTAACCAAAACATTTGATAGGAAATCCAGTGATATTATAATAGTGTCTAGGGTTTTCAAATAAATATGAAATAGCCGAAATTGTTACATGATTAAATTCCAGCTACTAGCCACAAAAGTGGGTAATACAAACAAAACCGTAGGGTCTCGTAGGGAAAATGGGTTTCCAACAATGGCAGGGCTACTGGGGTACCGCCCGTCACAGTACGTGGCCTAGATCACCGTACCGAGGATTACTCCCTTCATCCCCTGCAACACAAGACCGGGACCATTCCTTACTGAACAGTCCCGAACAAGACCACCCCGCAGTTGGCTGCAGACCAACTGCCCACACAGCCGAAATATAAAGGGACTTCTAGACAGGGATGTATCTTGCTCTCCAGTGGGTGCGACCCACGAAGCCTTGCTGCACCTCCCCTGTTTTAGCCATTCCCGGTTGATGAGGCTTGAGGCTGCGATTACCTTTATAGGACCAATTATCTTAGAATGCTCATCGTCCGCCTGACGATGTGCTGAAAGCATTCAATCCATACAAGTTCGTTCCGGGTTCGAACGAAACCGAAGGCACTATCTCGTTGCACTCATTTTGGAATCACCCTCAGAGTCAACGACCATAGCCCTTGCACTCTGATTCACCATCTCGAATCTATAAGCACTATTCCGTCAAACTCATTACGGAATCACCCACAGAGTTATACTGACGTATAGCCCTTACACCTCGAGTCTTCACTTGCTCCATTTGGATTAACGACCTAACGTTTAATTGGAATCGATGTGGTTTTCGGATTCCAAATATGGAAACCCGATCCCGGTCTCATCGAAACCAAACGCCATTTTAATGTCCAAGTTGTACTTAAGGGATTTAAACAATAGATATTCAGAAGTATCACTTAACATAAATGGATGTATTCACAACACATATAGATAAGCATCTATTATAACATGCATCTATACATATCACAAAGCAGCATATATGTCACAATCACATATAGCATAATCACATCATCACATCTATCAATATCATCCAACAACAATCAATATCATTAACTCATCCAATGATATATAAATCATCCAATCATTAACCATTCATAAACAAATTTGATTCAACCTTGATTAATTTAATTAATCCTTAAATTAAATTAATCCTTAATTAAATACTTGGATTATCTCCAATCCAATACTATTTATTAATTAATTACAAATTAATTAATTAACATCACTTAATTATCCATTTCAATTAATCTTTCCTGATTAATTTATCACTTAATTACTTTAAGTAATTATTACTTAATTACCAAATTAATTAATCATCCTGATTAATTACTTCCAAATTATACTAAGTAATTACCTCTTAATTACTTTCTAAATTAATCAACCTTGATTAATTATTCTCTAATTATTCTGGTAATTATTCCTTAATTACCTTTAATCAATTACACTTGATTAATCATTTTTAATTAATCACATTGATTAATTACTTTTAATTACATTTAGTAATTAAAACTTAATTATAAATTAATTATTCTTAAATTATTAATTAACAATTAATTAATTATTTTCATTAATTAATGATTACATCATTAATTAAATTCTATCTTAATTAATTACTTAAACAAGTAATTAAGGACTTAATTAATTACTCTTAATCCTTTTATTAATTAATCATTAATCAAATAATTTAAACCTTAAACTAATTATTAATTAATTCTTAAATTAATAACTAAAGTGATTATTCCTTAATCACATTTACTTAATTACTTTTCATAAAGTAATTATCTTTACTTAATTACCTTCTGTAATTACCACTTAATTACTTTAATTACTTCCCTAAGTAATTAGATTAATCTAAGTGATTATCTTAATTAATCACAAGTTAATTACTTAATTAACTATTTAACTTAATCATTTATAATTAATTAAATGATTCTTAACTTATTATATTAAAAGATTCTTAATTAAGAAACCTTTATCTTAATTAAATCATTTATTCATAATTAAAACTTGATAATTAAAAATAATTTAATTATCTCAATTATCTTTACAAATTTAATTATCTTTAATTAAATCAAATTCAAAATAACTAAAGATAATCTTTATTACAATTGATTATCAAATTCTAAATCATTAAACTTAATTTAAATAAAATATAATGATTTAGAAATCAATTAAATTTAAACATATTTTAAATTGAACTTTGAAAACTTTAAAACCTTTCCCAAATTATTTATTAAAGTATAATATAAACTTTATTTTAAATCCACTTATTTTATTTAAAAACTTCCATATTTTAAAATATATAAACTTGTTTTAAAACATAACTTTGAAAACCATTTCAATTTGAACTTGTTTAACCCTTTGTTTAAAAAACTTCATTTCTAAAACAAAACTTCTTTACATTAACAACTTAACAACTAGACCTACTCCCTGAATACTTAATACCCGAGCTAACCCACAAATCTCACATGACAACCCCCGAGTTCCCCTTGCCTACCCACTGCTTCGAGTCAGAACACCCAATACCCGATGCAAACTTCGAGTCTTCCATCTCTTCTTCCCATTTCCAAATACTGAAACACGCAATGTCACCGTGACATCCAAAATCGTGCACGTTAACGTGCACACCACCGTTGATCGGCGACGATCCTTTCCCCGGCTTCCATCAAGATTCAAACGACCCCAACATTGAATCGCGATACCCAGAAACTCAAATATGATCGAAATTCGAAATCTAGCCCTACCACCCAACTGCCTGAACCCATCAACCAAAATAAATCAATGGCGCCGATGAATCACCACCTGAGACGCCACGCCGTACTCACCCCAGTTACGTCACGTCCTCCCTAACCTTCAGCAATCACCGCGATCGCCTCCAGTTCCTTCACAATACCGCGATACCCAAAGAAACACTCACGACAAAAACAGCCCCTAAACCCTACTATCTCAAACAACGATCACCACATACCAAAATAAAATACAATAGTATTTTTCACAAGATCACCGAAGCTTCCCCCTCCTTTGAGTTCAACGGCGACGACCAATTCGTCGTAGTTTGCCGTGATTTGGCAAAAATACCCAAATCATTAAATCCCAAAATACTCACAACATACTCCATTAAAAATTGTGATTCCAGCTTCTAAAATCATCATTTACCATTTACAATCCAATCATGAAATCAAAACTTGAAATTGATTTCATCAAATTTTGACCAAATATTGTATTTTACTGTAAACTTGCAATTTACAACTAATTATTCAAATTTAAAACTTGCAAATATTTTTAGATGATATGTTAGTTGATTACAAACATCTTTTATTTACACAACAAAGGCTCATATGAATCCAGAATTAAGTTATTGAATTTAATGATGAAACTGTAAATTTTAAACATACACAGATTATAAATTTTAACTACCCAGGCATTCAACTATCTTAATTCAAACATGCACTCAATTCTAAACTAAGTACTCAATAATATTAAATACCCAACCATATTAACATGATGAAATTCAAGTTATACTGTTTTTAAAATTCGTTTTACTCACCTGAAAATTTTCCAGAAAACAGAACTGCATGTTCTTCTTTCCATGCTTTATTTGCATGTTGATTATTCCAGCTCTTGTATGTTGAATGATTCCTAACTTTGCATGTTGATATGATTGCTGAAGTGTTTGATTCCAGCTCTTGCATGATTGTATTGATGAAGAGCTTGCATTTCATTGATTTTATTTCCAGATTTGCAGATTAAATTCCAGAATTTACTTCTTGCTTCTTGTTTTAGATTTACAGATTTGTATTTATTTTGTTGTAGAAGAGAGTAGAGGAATTCTTTTGTATAAAGTTTTGAGTTTGAATAAAAATGTTTTTCAGCTGAAGTAAAACTTTTGTTTTATATTTACAAGTTAAATTTTAAATTTTATTATTGAAAATGAAGAAGACATTTGTCACAAAGAACTCTAATCTATTTACACCTAAGCAATTAAATTTACATTTGTCTCTAACCCATACTAAAATGTTTACAAGTGTTACTATTGTTTATTAATGTTTTTCTTTAAATGTATTTATCTTTAATAATTTATTAAATCCTTATATACATGTATTTATGTAATATAAAATGTACATACTTATATTCTAATAAATATTCATATGAAACAAGTAGCTTACATTTTTAATTCAAGTTAAAGTTTATATGTTTGAAACTTATATTTTAAATTAGATCTTATTTAAAAAACTTAAAGTACATATTTATCATAAATAAGGAATTAACTTTGTTATTTTAAATATAAATCTCAATTATCAATTCAAAGTCATTAAATCAAATTATCATTTTAAATTCAAAACTAAATATATTCAAGTTTGAAAACTATTATTAAATTCAAATTAATGCAATTCCTATTTCAAATATATATATACAAATATATATACACATTTCAAATAGAAACATTCTAACATTAAATTTGTTAATTTCCATATTACATTTTAAAACAAATATCAAATCACAATATATACATTATAATTTGAATACAAAGTTCTATTACATTAAAGACTTCTTATTTACCAAAATAAATAATTTCAAATCAAATATTTATAAACTTTCAAAGGAATTAAATTTGCCTATTTATATTGCAAAGAAAAATATGAATAGATATTAACAAATTATTATCATTAACCCTTAAAATAAATCTTAACTGCCAATTTATAATGTAAAATGATCAAATCAATTTAATTTTATCAAAGATTATTAAATTGACTTTGCTCAAAATTCCGGGTCGTCACAGATTTTCTCGAGGGGGTTTTATAAGAAAATTTTCTGCTATTTGAAAATTATTTCAAGTGAAAAATATGCAGATATTTTCTTTGAAAAACGATGCAGCAAATGAATGTTTCAAAAATTAATCACGTTCCACTAGTAATTTTTCTATCAACTATATTACCAGTGTAATCTGCATCTGAATTTAAATTTCACTCAATATTCACTCGTTGGATGTCAAAGACCAGATTTGTGAAATTTCA
The DNA here is from genome assembly GCA_030765085.1 of Allium cepa. Lineage (NCBI taxonomy): Eukaryota > Viridiplantae > Streptophyta > Magnoliopsida > Asparagales > Amaryllidaceae > Allium > Allium cepa. Next base: position 541,437,285 of record CM060940.1, on the reverse strand, counting down.
ACAAACTATCTCAGAATGAAATTTGAAATGAAGCCATGTTAACACTCAAACAAATATCATAGTGTTAATTTCAGAAACCGTAGGATAAACAGTTATATTCATGAGTAATCAACAGTCAATCAACATCACAATTATTTCAAAAACAATTTCTTAAAAACCTTTTTAACAGCTTTCACATGAAATTTGAAATCGTGCAAACTTACAAGCAGTGACCAAAATGTCAAAACCAATATATCTACGTGTAGCATGAGTAACCATCATTTGACCGAACAAATTTATACGGATTAGTTCAAAGTTGAAATTCTGATTGGTCATCATTTAAACACAAATCAATGTCATAAATAAGAACAAGTCAAAAGAAATCATATCAATTAAGAATAAATCAGAATTAAAGACATCATTCATTTCATCATCACATTACTGGCTGATTTATTTAGATTACGGTGCAGATTATCACATTTGATATATCGTTCAGAAACAAATTTACCTGTTTCCCTTTACGATAATTTTTCATAATTGTCCATTGTGATTCTGTAACCTTTGTACTAGGCTAAGGGACTTTGCTTTGTCGTCCGTTGTGTTTCTGGAACAGCCAAAATCCAGAGAATACCGTTGTTGTTCCTTAGCCTGCCACCATACCTACACGATGAAAGATTTATGTGACCTATTTGTTTTTATAGGTCCATGATTGTTAGTGGCAGAATATGAAAAATATGTTTGTGGAGACCCAAAACTATTTATATATGTTCCTTTTGGCACCCAAATTTGTTTGACTTTCAAAGATTTTATATTTGTTCCTTTTGGAACCCAAATTGGTATAGTTTTCACGTGTTTGGGTCTATACCAACAATTATTTTGATTATGTCCAAATTTTCTACAAATCGTGCACATTAAATTGACTTGATTAAATTTCGTGTTCTTTTTCCTATGACTATAATTTTCAACATGATGTCCAATTATTTCAGATCGAGCAAAGACACTTTTACCTTTTGCATTATCATCATCTTGTGATTTCCCAAAACCTAGTCCTTTTCTATTGTTAGAAAAAATTTGATTTCCCAATAGCATGTTGAAAGATTTTTCTCCTTTTGAAAAGTTATTCAGGGATTTCTCAAGATTTTGGACTCTGGTTTTTAATGTTGAGTTTTCAGTGACAAGTGGGGTGCATCGATTTATAAATTCCTTTTTCCTAGTGTCGATGGTTTCCTTAAGATTCAAGTTTTCTTTTTCAAGACTCTCAAAGTTATTCCTAATTTTTGATAATTCTGAATCTAAAATCTTACATTTTTTACATTCTAGGTTTTGAATATTTTCAAGTTCAGTTTTTAACCTAAAATTTTCACGAGCAAATTCTCTCCTATCAGATTTCAGTTTTTCAATTTTAGATTCAAGACTATCAATTGTTTTAGTAAGATCTAAGCACATAAAAAAAAGATCTCTATAGGAATACTCACCTGCCTCACTAGATTCCTCGGAGGTTGCTTCTGATTCTGATTTTGCCATAAGACACAAGTTAGCCTCCTCTGAGCTGCTATCCGAAGCTTCCTCTCCTTCTTCATCATCCCAAGTCGCTGCAAAGGCCTTCTTCTTCTTTTTCCTTCCTTTGTTGTCTTTGAGAAGCGAGCATTTTGGTTTGATGTGGCCAGGCTTGTTGCAGTTATAACACGTCAGTTCATTATCGGAATTTTCGGAATCTTTTGACCTATTGCCCTTTGTTTTCTTCTTGCGTGGCTTGAATCTAGACCATCTTCTAAGATTATTGACAGCCATTGCAAGCTCTTCAATTGGATCTTCTTCATCGCTTTCTTCTTTGCTCTTTAAGGCAATCGTCTTCTTCTTTGGTTCGGAGTTGTTGCGTTCTTCCTTTGCTTTTAGCTCAAGCTCATATGTCATCAAGTTACCAATCAACTCCCCCATGCTTAGTTTACTCAAATCTTTCGATTCTTGGATTGCCGTGACTTTTGCCTCAAAGTTCATCGGTAAGACTCGTAGTATCTTCCGCATAAGCTCTACCTCAGTGAAGACCTTCCCAAGTGCTCTAGCGTTGTATACCAAGGTTGAAAAGCGTCCAAACATATCCTTTATGCTCTCGCCTTTGTCCATCACAAAGTTTTCGTATTCATTGCTGAATAGGGCTAGACGAGACTCCTTGACTTGAGAAGTTCCTTCGTGTGTCACCTCCAAAGTGTGCCAAATTTCCTGCGCTGTTGTACGATGAGAAATTCTATTAAATTCATTTTTATCAAGAGCACATATCAAAGCATTCATGGCTTTAGCATTTGTCGTTTTCAATCTCTTATCGTTAGCACCCCACCTATCCTTAAGTTTAGGAATCTCAGTATCACCAACGATTATAGTAGGAGGTTTATAGCCAGTTTCAATAATATCCCAAACATCATAATCAACAGAACTAAGATAGATACCCATCCTAACTTTCCAATAAGCATAATCGTTCCCGTTAAACATGGGTGGCCTAGCAATAGATTGCCCCTCAGAAAAAGCATTATTCTGTGAATTCATGACTCTAGAGTTAAAAACAAAATACCGGGCTCTGATACCACTTGTAGGATCTAGATTAACCCTAGAGGGGGGGTGAATAAGGTTATAGCAAATTTTCTCGATATAAACACAGAAATAAACTGCAGAAATAAATATGCTGAAAAGTAAATCACACACAAAATTTACCCAGCTTCGGCAACCCCTGCCTACTGCTGCATTCCCAGATTTCTATTAGAATTAAACAGTATCACGTTTACAAACACTCTACTAGACTCGCAGACCCTTTTGCTCCCGCTCACAAACACTCGACTAGACTCGCAAACATTTGCTCCCGCTCACAAACACTCTACTAGACTCGCACACCCTGCTCCCGCCTATAGAGTTTCGTTTACTCGCAAACTCTGCTCCCGCCTATAGAGCTTTGATTACTCGCAAACACTGCTCCCGCCTATAGAGCTCTGCAAACTCGCACACCCTGCTCACTGAACTAATTCTAACTAGACAATCTGACACTACCTAATCCCTAGGTGGTGATTTACAAATTCTCGATTTGAAAAATAAAAAACAACAATTAAAAGACAATAGAAAATAACCCTAAACCCTATTTAACAATATAATAAAGCCCTTAACAATAATAACAAGGCCGACCCTATTCTGTTCTTCAACCCGTTCCTTTTTCTTTTGACTTGTGAAAATATGGCCGATGCTCTTTCGTTCCTCTTTGCAACTCAATTAGGGCTTCGTTCTCTTCAATCCAAACTAGGGTTTTGAAGCTGTGCCTTTTCGTGTGCTTCGTTCACGTTCGTTCGCTCTTGGCCGCTTCTGTTTGATCGAGTTCACTATTGCGATTTTGGTACGTAATTTATCCCTTTTTTCTTTACTGGTTGATGCTTGAACTCGATGCTTGAAATTTCCAGTGATGATTGGGTTATATATGCGTTCGTATTCCTTGAATTACGTTCGTTTGAATTCGTCAATTTACTTGCTCTGGCCGCTTGATTTCACTTTCATGATTGAGATTTCACTGATTTTTTCATATGCGTATACGTTCGTTGCTTGGTTGACACGGTTTTGAATCAATTTCGTGATGACCACGGCTTTAATTTGACTTTGTCATATTCGTATATTTCATGTGTTGATGTCTTGGCTACCACGGTATTTTGTTTTCTGGCATTTTTTACTTTGACTTGTTCAACATTGACATGGTGATTTCATTGTCACTTCGGCCTTGATACTGAGTGTTTACTTCGGTCATCTCTGTAATGTTTATGTTCATCCTGGTGAGCTTCCTCTCTGGACATCTGTGTTGGGCATTTCCATATGATGTTTGTCACTGTTGTATTATTGATTCTGTTTGCTCGGTTACTGATGCATACACGAACTGTTTCTCGAATTGTCACTTTATATACATATGTCTCTGTTCGCCATGTTGCAACTGCTTGTTGTAACTTGAAACTGTTTTGTCAATTCGAATTGCACTTGCACACTCCATGTTGCATTAACCTATTTCTTTTGAATGACCATTGATTTTGTTTGAGTTGCATGCTCCAATGTGTACTTGTGTGCACCCCTTGTGTCTGAACCTTTTACCATAACATGCCAGTCTGAAGCTTTGGGCATTTGATCCTTCTGTTCACCTGTATCATGCTTTTGCTGTACTGATGTTGCGCTTCGTCTTTGTTCTCCTACATGCAGTTGGTTGTTTGCATTCTCTTGTGGTTTGAAACATGTGAGTTGTTTCTGTATATTTGCAGTAGTCTTCTGCATAGTGGTCTCTGAGTTGCTATGTTGCTTCATGTAGTCAATGAACATTTGTGGATGGACTATGTACATTTGCCTGAGTTTGTTTACTTGGTGGCTTTGAGCATTTTTACTTTATGTTGCAGCTGGTATTTGCATTGCTGTGCATACTTGTATTTGTTGCAGTCCATGTTGTTGCTTGAGTCTTTGTTGCCTTGCTTCTGACCATGTTGTATAATATCTGGCCATTCTTGTTGCCTTGAGTCTATGCACTGGTGGTCTTCATATTGCGTATGTTGTATGGTGTCTCTTATGGTTTGTTTACTTCGGTCAGTTGCTTTGAACCTGTTGACTACACTCTGGTGCATTCCTATATATGCTTTGCTTTCATGCATTGCTGTGTTGGCCTGAATTGCTGCACTCGAGTTTTGTTGCACTGTTTTTGACTTGTGACCTGCCCTGTGTTGAATCCAGTTTTTCAAAAAAAAAGGGTTTGACCTTGTGCTCGAGTCGTGATTTTTATGTTATTGCACTCGAGTTGAACCCAGTTTTTCATTTGGGTTTGACCTGTGCTCGCCTGTCCCTGTAAATCAATCAAGTGTATATATCGGCGTGCACGGCCTTGTGGCATATACAGTAATACACTATGTATGTCACAAGTTGTTCGTGTATGATGAATTCAAATTTAAATTATGACGAACAACCCAAACAACTGAGTCAAATCATATTTTCAAAAATTATCTTTTATTTTTGAATTGCAAAATTATTTCTTTTTCAATTTTACCGCGTTAGTTTATATTTTTGCAGATTGCTCAGATGCTGGATTCAAACTGGAATGCAGTTGAATATAAATACGAGTGTGCGTGATATGTAGTGAGGTGCTGATGTAAATGTGAAAAAATGTGATGTAATCAAAGTTGTATAGTTATAGTGAGAGCTTGAAATTGTACTATTCAAAGATGTAATAAATATTTGCTTGGATAAAATATTCGTTTGAATTCAAATTCTATGTTATTTAATTTATTCAACAAATATTTATTTAATCTGTGAAAACAAAATAGTATATTAACAAATACATTTAAACGAATTTATATATGTTTATTATCATCAAACAAAAATCATATAAGCGCAGAGAGCATATTCAACAGCTCAGGGGTGTGTCGCGCCATCCATGGTTGCTAGCTTGAAAGTTCCTTCTCCAAGCCTCCATTCAATGACGTATGGACCTTCCCATATGGGATTCATATGCAAAGGGACCGGAAAAACTCGCTTAAAAACGAGATCGCCCACATCAAAGATTCTCGATCAGACTTTTTTATTATATTATCAAGTGACTCGGTATCTATATGCAGCCGCCTTTATATCAACTTCTTCAAGTTTTTCATCAAAGAAATCCAATGATTCCAGTAAGAGATCCCAATTCGTCTTAGGGTCATAATGAGTTACCCGATGTGAAGAAACTTCAACTTCTATGGGTATAACGGCTTCCGTGCCATATGCCAATGTGAATGGAGTGTGGCCAATCATGGACTTGTGGGTGGTTTTGTAAGCCTAAAGTGCTGTTGGAAGTTCATCCACCCACTTTCCTCTAACCTTTTTCAAACGTTTTTTCAATATGGACTTGATTATTTTGTTCACGGCTTCTACTTATCCATTGGCTTTTGGATGAGCAATGGCTGCAAACCTTTTCTCAATTCCGTACTTTTGACAAAATTATTTGAACTCCCTACTTTTGAACCGAGTTTCGTTGTCCGTAATGATAATTCGTGTGAGGCCAAAACAGCATATGATGTTTCGTATAATGAAATTAATGACCTTTTTGGTGGTGATTGTAGCTAAGGGATCTGCTTCCTCCCACTTGGTAAAATAATCGACCACAACTATTGCGTATTTTGTGCCACCTATGGAGATAGATAAAAAACCGATTATATCGATTCCCTATATTGCAAACGGCCAGGGACTAACCATTTGTGTGAGTTCCATTGGCGGAGCTCTATGGATTTTTGTATACTTCTGACATTGGTCACATCTCTTTACATAGTTCGCAGCATCCTGATTTACAGTTGGCCAATAGTATTCATGGCGGAGGATCTTTCTTGCTAGTGTCCGCCCCCTTGTATGGCCACCACATTCTCCTTCATGAACTTCCTTCAGGACTCGCTTTATCTCCTGGTGGGCAATGCACCGGAGTAAGGGGACCGAGAATCCCTTTCGATACATTATTCCGTTTTGCATTACATATCGTGCAGCTTTGCGAATGACTTATCGTCTTTCGCTCTTTCTATCGGGCAAGACCCTATGTAGAAGGTATTACTTGAATGGGGTTATCCATGACTCCTTCTCGATTTCTGTTTCTAACACGAAATCCACCTCCATCACATTTATACTCGGAGCATGTAAGGTTTCGACGACAACCAATCCCATTTGTTATGCAAAGTCAGTACTTGCGAATTTGGCCAATGAATCGACTTCTCTGTTTTGTTCATGAAGCACGTGCGAAATATCGTAATATTCGAGGTCTGCCAATAGTCCGTGAACCAGGGCAAGGTACGGAGCGAGCCTCTGCCTCTTCACTTGATAATCTCCCCGCACCTGGTACACCACCAATTATGAGTCGCAAAAGATTTCAATCGATTTTACTCCAAGTTCCCTAATAAGTTTCAAGCTAGCAATCAATGCTTCGTACTCAGCTTCATTATTTGTAGATGGGAAATTGAGCTTCAAAGCATAACAAATTGAACGATTTTCGAGAGTCACAAATATTATACCAGCCCTAAAACAACGGTCGTTAGAAGTCCCATCAGTGTATAGTTTCCATCGAATAGAGCGAATAACATCATCACTGTTAGGTTCATCTGATACAGTAAATTTAGCGATGAAGTCTGGTAGTGCTTGGCCTTGTATGGCCCTTCATGGCAGGTAGGTAATATCAAACTGACTCAACTCGATTTCCATTTTAACATCCTTCTAGAGGTTTTTGGTCATTGGAGTACCAGTCGCAAGGGTTGATCGGTATAAACACTGATCGAGTATGCTTGAAAGTACGAGCGAAGCTTGCATGATGCAATCACCAAGCAGTAGGCTAGCTTAATTTTAGGATAATTCCTTTCTGCCCCTGTTAAACGTTTACTAACATAGTACACCTGCTTTTGAACTCGGTCCTTCGTGCGAACCAAAGCCGTACTAATAGCATGTTGGGATACGGCCAGGTACACATACAACACTTCATGGTCTACTGGCTTTGGCAGTACCGAGGGACTTTCCAAATGCCTTATCAGAGCTCGGAATGCATCCTTACAGTTGGGCATCCATTCGAAATTTCTATTTCCTTTCTTTATTACATCGAAGAAGGGAATACACTTATCTATTGCTCTGGATATGAATCGACTCAGCACGACCACTTTTCCGTTCAGGCTTTGTATTTGCATTATAGATCTGGGCACTTGTATGTCTCGAATAGCCTGAATATTTTCTAGGTTAGCTTCAATTCCCTATGCATTAACAATGAAACTCAAAAATTTCCCTGATGCAACGCCAAAGGAACACTTCAGAGGATTGATTTTCATTCCATAATATCTGAGTATATCAAACATTTCTGCCAAGTTTCGAATGTGGTCGTTTGACTATCATGATTTCATGAGCATGCCGTTCGCATCGACTTCCATTGTTCTACCAATCTGGTCTTTAAACATCTGATTCACTAGGCGCTGATAAGTTGCTTTCGCATTTTTCAATCCGAAGGGCATCACCACGTAACAGTACAGCCCAACGTTTGTGACAAAACTTGTGTGTTCTTGGTCAGGAATGTGCGTCGAGATTTGATTATACCCCAAGTACGCATCCATAAATGACAATAACTCTTGCCCTGTAGTTGAGCCGACTAGCTGGACAATTCTAGGTAAAGGGAAACATCCTTAGGGCATGCCTTATTCAAATCAGAGAAATCTACGTAGGTCCTCCATTTCCTATTTTCTTTTCTCATTAGCACGGGGTTAGACACCCATCGGGGTATAGGGCGTCGTGGATGAACCCATTGGCATTGAGTTTATCCACCTCCTCTCTGAGAGCAGCGGATCTCTCCGGGTCCATTCCTCTCCTTTTTTGCTTTATTGGTATGTACCTAGGGTCTATGTTCAACATATGACTCGTAATGGCGGGAGAAATCTCGCTCATATCAGAATACATCCAAGCGAAAACATCCAGATTCGCTCGGAGGAAATCAGTGAGATCCTCAGCCAATGAGGGGTTGAGTTGTGATCCAATCGTAAGCACTCACGATGGGTCATCTTGGCTGACTAGAATGACAATCGTAAGCTCAGCCGGTGCTACTTTTGCCTCCTTGGGTTTCTCATCATGATCTCTTGGATCTATGTCTCTATAGATCCGATCATGTTCCCCGAGCCAGGGCTTGGGCACTACATTTAAATTTTCAACGCCTCGGGTGCAGGAGCTGTCCGCAACCTTTCCTTTCTCCCTTCGCTGGGCCTCTCTTAGCTCAGCCACATAACACGCACAACCGGTCACCTGATCGCCATGCACAACACAAACTCCTTTGTCTGTCGGAAATTTCAAAGTTAAACACCAAGGGGCCAAAGTTACCCTAAACTCTGCCAGGGTCGGTCGACCCAGAAACACATCGTATGAAGAATCAACATCCAAAACGATAAAAGGTAGGATTCGCACCCTCCTACGTTCACCTTTCCCAAGTTCTACTGGCAATTCAACAAAGCCCACTACATTGGTAGCTGCACCATTAAAGCCGTAGATACGGGCTTTAGATGGTTTTAAATCCTTTATCTCCATCTTCATTTGGTCATATGCTTTTTTAAAGATGATGTTAACAAAACTTCCACAATCAATCAAAATTCTTTTCACAAATCCTGGCCCGGTTATCGTGGAGATGACCATCAGGTCAATGGTAGGAGCCTCCACTTGATCAGCATCTCTACTTCTGAATACTATATCGTCCATCATCGTTCGCTGCTGCTTAGCCGGAGATCCATCCTCCGTATTTGAACAACATTCAAAATCTACATGCCTTGATGAATTAGCATACCACTCCATTTCTTGCCAATTCTTGTCTGTTGGGTGAGGTCCACCTACTATCGTGTTTATGACTAGTCTACCTACAATTCGAGCAGGTTCCTATGGATGGTGTGGACCTTGCTCGCGACCGGAGTTTGATGTTCCTTATCTACCTTCATGCGGGTTCTTGACAAACTCCTGCAACTTTATCTATCGAATCAGCTTTTCTATGGCATCGTGGAGGTGTCTACACTCCTCGGTATTGTGCCCGTAAGTCTCATGGAAGTGGTAGTACTTCCCAGTCCACTTTTGTTCCTCTGTGGACTCTTTTGGGTGTGGCTTTCGATATTGAAAAGTATTATAAGTCGATAGGTAAATATTTTCCAGAGATGCATTCAGAGGAGTGTATTCGTTATAAGTCGGAATCCTTGGTTTCCATGTTCCTACTTCCCTTTTCATTTTAGGATTTCCTCTTCCGGACCCTTTAGATTGCCCTGGCTTGTTCTTAACATTGGCCGGGACCTTTCCCGAGTTATCACCGGATTGCTTTATAGCAATGTTGCTCTTCACTATTTCCTTGCCAAGCCCTGGTGCATTGTCTCGCCTCGTCCATCTAGCTTCCTCTCTTTTTATGAATTGATGCACCTTGGAATAGAAACGTTCTAGTGTTTCCTGCCAGCCAATCGCCAAACTCTGAATCCGGATCACCCCATGCATGACAGCCATCAGAATGGCATGGTCATTTGGGTTGCTAACTTCAGTAGCCGCAACATGAAATCTCTATAAGTACTCCTTTAATGACTCCCTTGGAGCCTGGATCACGCTAGACAAGGACATCATGTCCTTGGGACGAGTGGCATGAATCCTGAACTGTTCCATAAATTTCGTCGCTAATTCATCGAAGTTGGAGATAGACCGCAGAGGAAGTCGAGTGAACCACATAGTAGTAATTTAGATAAAGTTATTGGGAAGCATCTACATTTAGTCACATCATTTGCTTTAGTTGAATCCATCATCCATTCATATCTCATCACATGTTGTCGGAGATCAGTCTTCCCTTCGTAGGCCGGAATAGTTGGCATGTTAAACTTCCTGGGGTACTCGGTCTATAGAATAGTATCTATGAATGGAGTATGACTCCTAGATATCCCCTTATCATCATTAGTCAAGCCTTGATTTTCTCTCATCAGCTGTCTGACCATAGCCGATAGATCTGGGGTTTGTATCTATCCTATGAGACCATTCTAGTTAGTGTCTCCTCTAATGGTGGTCTATCAAATGTGCATCCTGGGGACCATGTTCATTAGGACCTTGGTAGGTCGGCGGTCCAGCATCCACTCGTGCTCCAGATCCTAAGTTTCTTGCTCCTTCTTGGGTGTGATTCCCTTGATGTAAGTGAGGTGATGTGGCTTTAGGGAGGGAACCTGGACCATACCTGGTTGATCGATCGGCAACACCTACTTGTGTTGTTTCAGTTCTGTGGCATCTACGCCTGGGAGGTTCACTGGACAAAGTCGAGCTGTCAGATGAGGAATAAGAAGGGGCTACCTCCAGCATTCTAATGTTGTTGTTGAGTAAGCTGATTCATGAGGTTGGCATTAGCTTGAATCTGTTCGCTAAGTTGTCTCCGGCTCTCCATGAGTTCCCTCATCAGGTCGTTGAACTCTGTTCTAATGACAACTTCCATTTGGTTTTGGGCGGCGACATTCCTTGCGCCTTGATTAGCTTGTTGATTGCTAGGTCCTACTTCCTGGACGCTAGCAGTTTTGTTGACATCCGCATTGTGTGAGGATAATTTGGTCGGGGTCTTCCTATTGTAGAGTTATTGGTAAGAACTTTAAGTAGAATCAACGGACTTCTTGTAAATGACTTGGATCTCCTTCGAGGGATTTCTTCAATCTAGTAGTTACAAAGTAGATCCTAATAACCTCAGAATGTGGTTCTCAGTGAAAGCACCAAAATGTTAGCACAAAATTGGTCACTAACACCCAAAGAAGGATTTTTGTAGAGAGATTAATGAAGATAGAAAATTAAAATAAAGGAATATGTGTATAAGTAATTGCAAAAACTAGAACGCCAAATTTATAGTGGTTCGGCGTAATTGCCTACGTCCACTTTTAGTTTAATCTTTATTGCTTTTTTCAAATAATGAATACAGATACAATCCGTATGCTAACAACTTGAATAAAAATTCTAACTGAAAAGGAACGAGTCTTCAAAATGGCCGATTCTTCCCAGCATTCTCGAAAAAATGTTCCTTTTCACTGCGCCCCTGTCCTTCTATTTATAGGCGAAGATAGGCCGGACTTTCTTCACGGGCCCAGGAACAAGGTACTTTGGTCCGTAGTAAGTGACTTCTGCGTACCAAGCCAGGGATACCAAACGGCGGTTGCCGAGCGACCTTGCCGAGTGACTTTGCCGAATGATGTTGCCAAAGAAGGTTGCCGAACGGTATTGGCTGAAAAATAGATGCCGAGCGGCGATAACTGAGATGTTTGCGCTTCTATGGTTGGAACAATTTTACACCAAGAGGTAATTGATCGGACGGTGAACTTTGGGTAGTTGACTCAAATCGAGGTCATGCCGAGTGCCCCACTTCGCTTGCCCTATTGAAGTCATGTCGAACGATAGATGCCGAGCGGCATTAGCTGAAACATATATACCGAATGGCATATAGGGTAATACCCAGACTGAGCGACGAATGACAATGCTCCTTTGAATTATAACTTCCTTCTTTGGCCGAACGATATACATCCCCTAGATTCCCGCCGAGCCATGTCCACAAGCCGAACCGTATGCGTAGACCGGACCATTCAATCTAACTTCTATAACCAGTATTTTATAGCCGAGCCAAGCATCTGGGTAACAATCACCAACTCTGTGAACTCATCATTGTGGTGTTCAAATATTTCTTTACAATGGATCGCCTTTAGCTTGAGATGTTGATTTCATGTGGTCTCTTGGTAGACATCTCGAAGATTTCCTTCACTAAATGCTGGAATACTTCATGCTACACAAAAATATCATTGACACATGTAAGTGAACTCCCTTTAGAACTCCCTGGAAATGTATGGATAAAAGAAAGAAACTTCAGCCAATCAAAGCAAAATTTTAGGAAATTGACCTTAAGTTCGACCATTCTTTCCGCCATAGACGCCTTAGGAGCTGCACTAGTCAAAAATTGATCAGAAGTAACAATTGGTCGTTGGCTCGATCTACGTTCGTGGGACTATCTAGAGCCAAATGAACCTAAATAATGCTCAAGTGGCATAGCAGTTTGGGAAGCATCGAAAGAAGTCTGATCATTGCTATGTATAAGAAGCTTAGGCTAAGCTTCTTGATGAGACGGTTGATATTGGGATTTGTGTTTAGAAAATGAAGACTCCATCAAATGATGACTTCTTTCCTGGTGCCATCTGTCTCTTGATGCCTACCCGAGTCTGGACCACGACTGGATCCATATTGTGTTTAGGAGCCCCTCAAGCGATTGAAGGCATGGGGATAAGAGATAGCACATGCAAACCAAACAAGAGTATATAAGTGACCATCAAATAAAAGATAAATGAAAACCGTGCAGTGAAATGCATGTGATTATGAGTGTCCTAGTGTCCTACCGATGGATTAGCTATTGTAGCCTTGCTTATAGGAGTGTTTTCCACTTTATTATTGCAATGAATGTCATCACTAGTCCTAGTGGGAGAATTAAGCCCTCCAATACTGATGTTAAGGAAGTCATTGGTTATGATATCATCAGGGATCAAGAGATTCGAGAACCCTTCAATCGAACTTTCTAAATATTGAGAGGAAGACTCTCCTTCAACAGAGGTGATGATAACCTTGGGTTCTTTAGCAATTTTTCTCCTATGGAGTTTATAAGTGAGAATTTTTCCTCTCTTTGTTGGCATGTGAGATTGTGCACCTTATGATGGTTCAACATAGGTGCATTGCTCGGACCTGCATCAGCATTGCCAGGTTTGTTGGCTTCATTGCCTCTAATTTCACCCTCTTCGGCATCATCGTAAGGCCCCTCGACTAAGGGCACGACAGGGCTATTATGCCATCTTCTTGTTCCACAACATTCTTTGGTAGAGCCATGCTTCCTAGAATCCCGATGTTATGACCTTCTATGAACACCCAAAATGAGATAACCATTCATCGGTTGCAAGGGATCTAATGTTCCTGTCCTCAATTGTGGTGGCACAGATTACAAAAACCACCTTTGAGAAATTATCGCCTTCTTGATGTAGATGGGCACATGTAAATTTTCAAAGTATTAGTTAGTTCAGGACACGACTTATGCTAAAGAGTTTGAAAATAAAGTAAAGACAACACTTATGTCCTTCCAACCATCGCCTCGCAAAGCCAAGCGGACAGCGAAAGTAGAACCATTCATGTTTAAAGATACTAAGCTTGTTTCAAGCACCAGTTAGAACTTGAAAGTTGGGCGAAGGCTTGAGGAAAGTGTAAGAAAGGCTTCCTATCCATCGTTTAAAATTATAGATATACCTAATGCCTCAGGAGATTGCAGGCGGAATAGAACATCCATAAATAGTAAGAAAGTGCCATGAGGAAAAGCATATAGCTATTTGGATGAAGTTGAGCAGGAACTATTCCCAAGTCATTTAGCATCTCTAGGCTAAAAGAATTAAAAGGATGCACACATTCGGTGTAGCACATAAATTTATTGCATGTCGTATACCCTTCCGAAGGCAAATGAACCATATTATTCACTGAAGAGAGTATAACGTCTTCAAACGGAATCCCAAGTTTAGAGCATAGTATACAAAGAGTGGCTCGCTAATTCTGGAGGCTTAGGAATTCGTCGAGTTATCCAAAAATATAGCATCTTCTATAGTATTAGGGCAGTACTTATTTTTTCCACTGGAAAAATAGGAGCATCGAAGAAAAGGTCAACCAAAGGACCGAAAACCTCTGGTTGCTCGGTTTGATGGTCATAAGAAAGTCTGCCAGATACAGTTGCAGAACTTGACTCGACTTTGAAATTTCTATGTTGTGAAGATTGTTTAGAAGGCATTACGGCTAAATGCTCTGAACATATGGAGCCGATATTAACTAAACTCAGTAGATAATCAAGATTAAAAAATTTACCTGTCCCGACGTGCTGAGTGTAAACTAGTGTGGTGCAGTGTTGAGCATGTAGGGATAAATAGTTCAAAATTAAAAGCAAAAGTAAGTGACAAGACTTTGTATTTTGACCAAAGTGACTATCATCGCCGTGTCTCAACCGGTGTTTAGAATGATCGATTGTGTAAGCTTTGGGATCGACCATCCAAATATCGAAGTGTGAAGTCTATTATTGATGTCCTATGTTAAGTTTTAGTTCATATTCTAAGTCCCAGGAGTTTAGTCATTCAATTTCGATTTCGATATTGGATATGCAAATCTTATTATTCATTACCATCATAAGTTCAAGTTCACTGAGATGGGATTGGTTCTAATTGTTCTTGCAAGTGAATATGAATTGGTTTTCAAGTTCAATTCAAGGCTTAGGATCGGCTAAGTCCCTATAGCTAATCCCTTTATACAACCGATCCCTCTCCAAAAACCCATAGTTGATCCTTCTTTCAAAGCTTATAGCTGATCCCTCTACTTAGCCTCTTTCACAATTCTCCTAAAGCAAACAGCCAATCACTCTTTACATTATGACCTACCGATCCCTCTCCACGTTAATAAACAACTGATCCCTCCACTTAAAAATGAGACTCGCCCTTTCCTCCTCAAACTCCAATAACGATCCCCTTACATTCTTCATGCTTCACTCCTCTCTTTCCTCTTCCTCTACCACCTCGTTGAACCCGGCATTTCCACCGTCCATCTCATCTTCTCCAAACTTAATCCATGCTCGAAATAAAGAACTCAACCAAACCCATCATCTTGTGACAAACTAAAGAGTAATGCAAGGGAACTCACCTAAATTTTTAAAGTATGATTTTGCCTAAGGGCTATGTTGGATTTTGATTTAAATTGAAGACGAAGTGATGGTCTGAAGCAAGAGAGAATGGCGGGTTTAAGGATAAAGGTGGTTTTGGGTTGTAAGGGAAGGGGTCGAAGTTCAAGTTAAAGGGGGAGGGTTAGGAGGAAAGTTCGAAGAAAATGTTAAAGAAGGTTCAGATGAAGAAATAAAATAAAGTGAAGGGTGAAGAAGGAAGCGCTAGTTTATATACGAGGTTGAGGGTTCGACACTTTTGAGCTTCTCTTTGAAGCTAAAACATCATGTCCCCAGCATATGAAGGGATCGACTTAGATCACTCGGCTTGTGGATCCAATCCGATCCCTATTAAAAAAAAGAGAAGTTGGTGGAGAAAGGGATCGACTATAGGAATATGTCGATCCCTATAAACATAAAAGAAAGAGGGAGAAAGAAGGGATCGGTTACGTGCCCCATATGCATGCAAACATGTACCTAAAACCTATATAAAGTAAATAAATATAAAATGGAATGGAATTGCATCTAAATCAATGAAGATTGGCAATGAACAGTGAGCGTGCAAATGCGTCCAAGAGCCAACAACAACAATGTTTGCCTGCACTTGCACGTGTTTATTCTAAAAGTTCAAATTTTTGAAATCGATAAAAATTAAATTCAAACCTGAAGCTTGTAAGGTCGAGACTAGATCAGATTGCCAATGCTTACTAGTCTCATAGAACTAGACATAAATATCAACTGATCAAATATAATCCTGAATTTATACTATTGAAAATTGACCAAGTGGCATGACGATCAAAGGCAGATACGACTCTTTAGGACAATAATTCAATGAAAGGATAGCGAATATTCAGAAAACAGGATGGATTTCTTTCCGATGACCCTAACTTGCTTTGATTCAAAGCATGTCATGATCAATACAAGACATACTTTGGAGGGCAAGTGTTATCCTGCATTTTAACCTGGCCATAGGTTCGACTGCCGTCAAGGCCAGTAAGTCCAGAGCGGTGATTGTGGGGTCCAAAAATCAAGTCCAAATGATAACATGAAGCCATGATCGAATGAAATTGAGATATTTGCAATGTAGAATGTTCAAATATGGAATATAGTTTGATATAGAAAAGGGATTGGTTATAATCAGTCTTAATCATAGGGATCAATCTAATTCAGCCAAACAAGTGCACTAAAATAGAAAATAATCGATATCTGAAGATCCCGAAGTCCAATGCAAATGAAACTTTGGAAACAAAATGTGGGGACCCTAGGGAGCCTACCTTAAGGATCTCACCTCAAAAAGGATTAGGCAAGAGCAATCAGCCTTCTTCCCTCTATAGGGATCAGCCAGAATCAGGATACATAACATGTTGCAACAATGATCGAGCAATAACTCAAGTTCTACTAATTCAATTGGCATGAAACTTGGAGGCTAACATATTACATCATGGAGAAACTCCTACAATGATTGCACCCCCGAATTCCTTTAGAGTAAGGATCAATACCAATCCCTATTTCTTGGGATTTGGGCCATGCGATTCGTCTTGTCGTTCTATATTGTCTTGGAGATCCTTCTGCCGAAATTTTTAGGGAGATATTTTGCTATCTTCCTCCATAAATACAGGCTTGATTGTCCATTTTCGAGACTTTACGCTACTTTTTGCTTTGTACTCTATTATAACTAAAGATTTTAATCCGTTCACTATTGTATTCAGATTACAAAGTGAAATAAAGCTATCCATTCAAAGTAGATGTAGGAAAACAACACTGAACCACAGTAATTCATTGTATTCTTGCTATTGCTTTGTTTTTTCTCAGTTAATTCTTGTTTCCTCGGTTTTCATTTTATATTCTTCATTTATTTTTCATACAAAATCTCTATTTGGTGTTTATGCCAATTTTTGGTGCAAACAGTAGATTTATATGCTGTAAAAAAATTTCTAAAAACCCTTTTGAAAAATCTTTTCAAGAATATCAAGTATACCACTCATACGTACAGCTTCCTCATTGATTGGGTAACTAAAGCACTGATACCAAATGTAACAAGCGACCTCCGAACAGGCCCAAATTATGATCCGAAAAAGAGCCATCGAAACATAGATCCATTCTAAGGCTAGCTGTTGGTTGGAAAAAGAAGTAATGGTATAGAGAAATAACTATTCTTTTAGAATTAGCAGTAGATGGAATAAAATTTAAAATAAAATTATGATAATATATTTCAAAAGCATTTGAAATGTCATAATACAAAACGTCATAAAACTGTCTTATAAGAACTCTTACAACATTTGTCCAAATATATGGATACAACATAAAAATTTCATAAAAGATAATAATAACTGCCACAAGCTAAAGCCACTCCACCTTTAAGCATCGTCACCGTCATCACTCCATCCTTAACTTGTGCTATAATGAGGAGGGAGTTAGAATAACACACGTTTGATGAATAAAAACCTCGAGTCCTACCATTTCAGTACTTGGGCAGTATATTTCAAAATAAGAATATGCTTACACACATAAAACCACTTAGTACTTCTTATAAAGAAAAGAGGCAGGTCCATAATCAACCATTTAATACCTTCCATTCCCAAAGCAGGTTTCTAAATCCCATAATCTAAATCCCACGTCATAAATATCTAATAATGTGAGAGATAGTGCCTAAGCCACTTAATACCTTTTATTGGAAAATATACAGACTCTGGTCATTTAAGTCCTCAATTGAGGCAGACTGCATCATTTAATATCTATTCCCAAGGCGGACCCCTCAAAAGTGACAATCTAGTTGTCATTGTATGTTATCTCCGTAGCCACTTAATACTTCTTTATGGAAAGTAGGCCCTAAATCAGCCACTTAATACCTTATCTCGAAGTGAACCCCTATCGAGATACCACCTATTGTACATAATAACTAGCCCATTGGCCATTTAATACTATGAAGAAAAAAGACGGGCCCACAAACAACCACTTGATGCCTTAAGACCTTAAAGCCGGCCCTTCGTATGACCCGTGCTCTTAATGACATCTCATAGTCCGACAATTCGTAGGAACTGATAGCCAGATTAGCTGAGCAGATTTATCTGATAGAATTTGGGACTAAACTCACATCATCGCAAATATTTATCATAGGAGATGTCACACGTCAATTGGACATGTACACAACTAATAGTAGCCTTAAATTGAAGGGCAGACTTCTATTGTGCATATCTACCGACCTCGCATCCCTATAACATAGCCATAGTTTAAATACTCTCCTTATATTTAATACTCATCTCACTGTTTCATAAACAAGGCCTTATAAGGAATCATCCTTATTACGCCTTAAAATATCAGTTACCTTCCTACAAAGGAAAATTAATAACAATTACTACCTTATTAACTACGCGATTATACACCATGATTATACGTTTATTATGCTAGTAGAAATAATATATTCGCAACTAATAAATTCTAAGCATGAGGTTTATATGTCTCAAACTAGCGTTAAATATCAATTCTTTTAACCATAATACTAATACAAGTTTTTTTCCTTCAAATTCCCAAGATTTCAATATTTGTAATAATGGATTCTAACATTCGTAACAAGGATGAAATATCTATAACCAAACTACAATAAATAGACTTGTAAATAGAAAAAGAAACCTAATGCATTACATCAATTAAATGGAATGTCCTAAACAATAGGAATTGCTATTCTAATTTTATATTCTATTCAACTCCACTTTTACAAAGAAATAAATGAAGGAATTTTATGTGGAATAACTGGTGTAAACTACGAATAGGGTTCATGCTCTACATCCTTATTTCATTATTAAAAACTCACAATTTGAATCTATGAAGGTGTAGAAGTGGAATAGACTATGAAATTATCAAAAATTGTAGAACAATATAAATTCCAACAAATTACCATAAATAATTGAGAATCTCCTTTAGAATTGACATTTCAAAGTAAAAAGGAATGTAGGGGATTTTATGTATTTTGGTTTCATGATCCCAAAATCTCTAAGGCATATTCAAATCCATATACATATCTAATCAATTACCAAAAAAAATACTAAGATTTCCACTCACAGATTATCCTTAGCTCTTCCCGTATGGATTTGCAACACCAAAGCAACTCTTTTTCAGATCTCTTTCTTTTGATATATATACATAGCGAAGGATAGGTATATATATAATTTTGTTAGATTCAAAGAGGTTGGTGGAGAAAAGAATAGATAAAAAGAATAACTATAATGGATTAGAATTCTTAACTAAATCCCGAAAAGAACTTCTGAATCTAACTGAATGGAAGAGCTTCATGGAGTTTCCAAATATTTGTGAATAAAAAGTGGAGAGGATGTGGTCATATTTATAGGAACTGAAATGCACCAGAACGGTAGGATGGAGTTAGGTGAAAAATGGATAAATCTAAAGCATTTAAACGTTGAAAAACCCTAGTCGCCACTTTGAATATAGGTCGACAGCCCTCATAGACCAGTCGACTGCTAGGGCTCGACCGCTTAGGGTTGGATGTGTCGACCTCTTCACTTATTTAAGGTGTGCTGATTTATTTCCATTGCTTGATTATTTTATTCCAAAATTAAAGTTAAACGTTAATTGTTTGACCTAACGGTTACTTAGCACCCAAGTAAACATATAGTTAAATTTTTTAAATTTAAATCCCAAATTTAAATACTCATTTGAATTTGAATTCAAACGAAATTAATTTAAATCTGAAAACCTAAAACGCTCATAACTGCTTCATTTGAGCTCCGTTTTCAGCATATTATATATAGAAACAGATCAGAATTTTTCCACGAACAAAATGGAATAACTTTCGTGTTCAAACTCCAAATTTTATAAAATTTCCATTTTCAACGCTATCTTATATAAGATTCAATCTATTCATATATGGTTGATTTTATGCGGTGTTATAATGGTATTCTCAAGTCAAGGGAATTATGCATCTCACTTTGTGATTCATCATTTGGCCTTATCTATATTAACTAATAGAAAACTCTCAATTGAATCATTCTATAGTTAACAAATAACTATCAGTACGTACCCCCATTGGTGCCTCTAACAGCCACGAGAAATACATTAACCAACATTTAGAGAGCATTATTCACTCTTGCCTCAAGGGACGTATCAATATCCTGTCTCAAAACATATTTACCATGAATATTTAAAATAACATGTTATTTTTAATATGACAAATTTCTAATGATTACAACACATTGTAATTACTGTCACTTAATGTACCATTTAAGGATTTTATACTTAATATACTTTAAATTAATTACTTAATTAATTATATCATAATTTAACAACTTTATAATTGAAAGAAAACATCTTTTATTTTTGAACAAGATTAGTAATCAAGTTAGGTATATGTACAAATTATTTGATTGCCCAAAGGGCAAATCCTAACTTTATCGACATTAGTGGTAACAATTACATATTGGGGTCGAACGAATACGTAAATATACAGTGTAAATTGTACAGAGTTATGGTTAATAAAAATTTCATTGATCGGTTTCCAATTCGTATTTGTTATACAAATAGACAAACTACAAGTGATCATACCATAATTATTGTCAAACTAACAAAGAATTATGACAAAACTATACTATTCATATTTAAAACTCGATGTACGATGGAAATTGGATACGTAGTATTTTTGAAATATGTAAAAAAAAAATCATGTTTTGGAACCAAACAACGTCGAATTAATATGTTTTTAAAAATCACTAAGTATCACTTAAAAGAATAGAAGAAACAAAAAACTATAAAAATGATCAAATAAAAAAATTAAGAAAGACGGTGAAGTCCTACAAAATAAAATGGATAGTGATCCATTAAACATTGAAAATATATCAAAACTTTTTGAAAATTGGATTATTCTGTCTAAAAATCTACAAATACAAGTATAAAATTTAAAACAAAATGCATGCTAGGTTGGTTAACTAAAGAAGATGAACTAATTAAATTCGTTCACGCTAAAATTGTAACAACCCTATTGTTAATTACATAATTACTTACGATTAATTATAGTTAATTAATTTTAATCTAGGATTTGAAAATTTAATTGAGTAATTAAAGTTTTGTTGTGAATAATTGATTTAAATTATGGAAAGAAATGAGTTATCATTTCTTTAAAGGAGATTTCAATTTATTTTGAAATATTATCAAACAGTTGTAAAGGTAAAATAAAATAAATTAGCTTTAGTAAATTGAATTGACTAATGTTATGAGATAATTAAACAAAACGTTTAATTTAATTATTTTTGTTAAGCTTAGTAGTAAATTAACTGTTGTAATTCTATTTTTTTCTTTTTGGGCTTTAACCTTTATTTTGAGCTCAATAGTCCTTAGGAATAATAGGTTAGCAATCATTATTGGTATCATAATTCCCTTTTCAGAAAATCCTATTTGTTTTATTTCTCATAAACCAAAGTCAGTAGCAAAGCAAGCCCTAATTTATCTTTTGAAAGTCATAAGAAATCAAGGAAAATTCAATAAATCAAATGGAAGCAAGGTAATTGATCCTTGTCTCTAGCTCTATCTTCCTATCTCATAAGTTTAGGATATTGCTCATCTCTTAAATTATGAAGTTATTGGCAAGAAAAGGAAACTAGGTGTTTTGGAGAAGGAGATTATTAGCTTAGTGTATTTGAGAAGATAGTTTGCAATCTCTAGTGAAATGTGACTTATTCGATTCACACATTTCTGTCTAGTAATCTATGCTTTTGATTTATTTGCTAATCTTGGATGAAATAATTGGCTAGTTGTTTTACTTTAAATTGATTTATAAAACCACTATCATATGATCATTGAAACTATCTATATATAGTTTTTTCTATGTTTGCATGTAGTATAAATTAGTGCTTGAGACGTAAGAGCAAACAATTCGAAAACGGACTGCCGACGGCAACCTGGAGCTAAGATAGCTCCAGGTTTCACTGCGACTGGTGCACCGATGGGCACCACCGGTGCACCTATGGTGTCTATTCCTAGAGCTATTCTAGCTGCAGGTGAAGCCTTCGATTGCTCGCTCGACCATCCGGTTGCTCGGTTGTTTATTTGATTGTTATGTGCTAATTTGTGTGCTCTATTTCATGTTAATCTTAATGATATTTTCGAGTTGTTGAATCACTTTGATGGTCTTGTTTGCACCAAGTTCTTATTCTATGTTTTAAGTGCTAAATATACAGTTCATTTCTATCAATTAGTAAAGCTATTTATAAGGGAAACTTTAAATAAAACATGTTTCTATTATATATGTGTGTGTGTGTGTGTGTGTGTGTGTGTGTATGAAAATGTGTATAATTTTTAAAAGGATATTTGGGAATATATATATTAAATTTCATGGTGATTGCATAGAGGTTTATAAGAATATAATTTTGAATGGAAAAGTTTGTAAAGGAGATTGATCGGTAAAAAATTGTAAGTGAAGTTATAAGAAATTAATACATACACACACACACACATAAACACAAGCATGTTGACTTCAAAACTCTTCTATAATTTTCTAATACCATGATTGCCTATTATTTAATAAATCATATAATAGATTTTGGACTTTATGTGATTTTGGACATTCTCGTGTAACCTTTGCATTTTAAATATAAAATGTGTTGAGAACCTTAATTCTATAATTTAAGAAATACTAATAATCAAGTTAGTGTTATTGATTGGCTTAAATGCTTTCATATAATGCTTCATCGAGTTGGGTACAACTCATTGAGTAGAAAAGGTTGAGTGCAATTGACTAACCCATTAGCGAATACTTGAATTTCATTGGGTAATATGGGTTACTTGGGTCAAATTATTGTGATTACTTATAGGATAGTATTTAACACTCTAGGGTTATATTCTATTTTGGTGTTCGGCATGGGGTTGATAAATCCTTAAGAGAATATAGTTTAAGTATTCTAATGGTATTCGTAATAAGTGAGATAACTAGCTTATAATAAGTGTTTGGATTTCACTAGACGGTATGTGATGTTTTGGTTAAGTTCTTGTGATAACTAAAAGTGATAGTAGTTGGCACTTTAGAGTTACTCTCGTTTAGTGTTCGGTGAGGCTGATAAACCCTTAAGAAGTATACTCATGGACTTTTCCCGGACCTAATGATCGGCCGAGACTTGGTTTTCCACGATCCTTATGATCAGTCAAGATGTGATATTTTGTTTGTTTTCCTCGATCCATGTGATCATGTCGAGATTCTGTGTTCCCCAGTCCTTATGATCGTGTCATGATTCTGTGTTCCCAATCCTTGGTATCAGATTGGTACGAGTGATGCTGTAATTATTTGTTTACCACGGTATGGAATTGGTTTCTCTATGTTAGGAATATTATGCTTTATTTTGTAATTTTGTGTTTAGTGACTAATCGGTGCTTATAACCTATATATATCCCTGTGTGTTAAGATAAATTTTGAGTAAATTAATTCTTTGATATCTTAGACATCTCGATTTACATATATGTCATTTATTCTTGTGTTATAACTTGTTCTCTCCTTTTTGGATATTTATAGATAGTCTGACAATTTATTTTTAATACCTGGGTCAGGTCGAGACTTTTAAGGTTTCAGGGCACTCAAGCTTTTGGGTAGGTGTACTAGTAGAAGATAGATAATTTTGATATTTCAGTTTTATCTTCTATAGGATATGTATACGTTGTATTATACGATGTATAATTTGAGATAGTGACTTATTTTGGGATATATATTATATGAGTGTAATATTAAATTTTGTAGACTCATGGTAAGTATTGTATATTATTCCGCCATGATCTGTATAACTTT
Source organism: Allium cepa (assembly GCA_030765085.1). Classification (NCBI taxonomy): domain Eukaryota; kingdom Viridiplantae; phylum Streptophyta; class Magnoliopsida; order Asparagales; family Amaryllidaceae; genus Allium; species Allium cepa. Next base: position 541,413,295 of record CM060940.1, on the reverse strand, counting down.
GATATTTATTTCCATATTATATATTGTTCTGAATATTTTTATTGATGTTTTTATTACTTTATATCAATACTATGCACGACAAATTTCAGTACAGATATTCGGTAAAATGTATAAATGATGTATCAGTGTTAGTATAAAGATATATTCACATTCGGTCAATCTTAGCCAACCATATTCTCTAGATCAGCAAACGATATTACTTGAAATGTTCTTTGCTAAACAAGGTATAGAGGTAAAGTCACGCTGCTTGGTATCAAAGCGAGTTTCATAACATTATAGAGTATAAGTTGATTCGGAGTTCAAATCTTAACCTTGATGACCAAGAAGTCCCGTCCCTTTGGTGTGTTGTAGTTAGTAATTTGTATTAACTAGTAGGGATAGGAATATAAATTGATTAGGTAATCAATTGGATCGTATTTAAGAATCTCTTTAAGTATAAAAATATTATTATATTATATTTGGAATTGGTTTTTAATTTAGAGTTTGGATTATGCAGAGTTGAGTTATGGCTGATGAAGAGTCTCCTAGATTTTCTCTTGGATTGTCTAAAATTCATGTCGGTGAAGGAGTATTTTTGATTAGTTTGCAATTTAAGGGATTAGTGAGAAAGGTTCAGGATTTACTATAGTTGCCCTCAATTCTTAAATTCCTAGAACTGCATTCGATCAATTGAGTCATGACTACAGTGATTTAGGACGAAGACCATTTAAGGTTCTGAGAGTAAAGATAAGGTAGGACTTTGGCTTAGAACATTTGAGTGTGTCTTTACTTGGATGGGCTTATCAAACCTTCACAAGGTAAATGTTGCATCCAGTTAGCTTTAAGAGATAGCTTCAGAGTGGTATGATCTGTTAAGTTTTGAGGTAACTGAGGTTGGGCTTACTTGGGAGCAATTTAAGCTCCACTTTGAGAGATGTAACGACCCACCTTTTTGGATGCTTCAAATCGACAATAAACCACACATGTCAGATCAAACCATTCAAAAGGAAGGATTGTTAATGGTGTAAATAAGAAAAAAAAAGAAATAGAAAAGAAAAAAAATACAGAATCTCGTAACGAAACGACAAAATATAATAATCAAATAAACAGTTCATGAAGCTGTTTTACAAATAACATTTTATTACAATTTCACAATTCAAGTCAGATTTATACATATATCATAAATAAACAAATAATGTAGCGGAACACAGAATGTAGTGGAATAATAAATAGCAATAATATACTGAATCTTCATCTTCTTCCATCAGAAAATAGTCTTCAATGCTGAAAAACTCAGGCTGGCCCGAGCATAATGAAAAACAATACACTCGAGTCAAAACTAAAAATTCCTATGTAAGTCAAATCAACCTCAAAAAAAATGAGTGCAATGGCTTCAGACATGTTACGAGATTTTTCATCTCCTATCAAGTGTACAACCTGAGTGCAATAACTTACGAGATTTCAAATAATTCAAAATACCAATTTTAACCACTTTACTTAAAATAAGTCCGAAGTTTAAATTAAAAACTTAAACTTTTCAAATAATTCAGTTTCAATAAATAATCCAAATTCAAGAAATTGTATGGGTATATATCATTTCAACCTATAATTTAAATGTCTTAATTATCCAATTCTAAAATAATTCAGAGGACCATTTAAATGATGTCAATAATTTACAAGGTGATAGCAGGGACATATTAAAATAAATAAACAACCATAACATCCAACATATCAATCAATAAGCATCCATTTCAAACAACATCCAGATCAACCAATATATTTCAACGTATAATAGTTATCAATATCGGGGTTTAACTATCAATTAAATTCCAATATAAAATTAAATGTCAATTCAGATTCAATCTCAATTCAAATGTCAACTTAAATTAATAAACCGCAATAAAATATTTATATATAACATCATATATTTTATTTGACTTGTAATGGAATTTTTAGTATTGCGTGAGTGAGTTTAATCACTCACCTTTGATTTATAGCCAATTGAAAATACAATAAAAGCCTAAAATTTCAATGGTCACCAAATTCATCCATACCAGTATCATGTTGTCCGAAATTTCGATACGAACCCAAAGGAAGAAACCACGCATTAATCGGAGTTCATATACGAAAGATATTCAAGTTATAAGAATATTACGGAAACGAAATAGAAAACCATAAACACATATTTTAATAATAAAATAAAACACATTAGTTACTCACATTAAGAATTTTGAAGCATGCTCATGTTTTTAAATTCTGAAGAATCAACGAAAAAAAGGACACGATGGCTCACACATAGAGGAAGGAGGCTTTAGGAAATGGATTTGTAAATAAATGGAAAAGATTGGCTTCATGAAAATAAGTTGCTCACATTTGTTTGTTTGTTTTTAGAAGAGAATGTAAACTTTAGGCAAAAGAAATGATGGAAGCACGTTTTGGAAATGGAAAGTTAGTGGAAGAGATTTATGAAATAGGAAATGAATAAGGGTAAAGCACGTTTGGAAATTAGAATATGAAAGGGAAGGATACAAGAAGATGTAAATTTGCAAAATAAAAAGAGCCTAACATGAAGGTAATTAACAAAAAAAGAAAGACACATGTTGGAATTTGATAAGACATGCTTACATGGCAAGCAAATCTTTTGGTATAAAATTTTAAAACATATGCTACGTCAATTAATTTCATCAACACACATGAAATATTTCATGGCACGGCCCGCATGTAAATAAATAAAACTTAGTGGAAAACCAAAAGAGGCATGTATTTAATAAAAGAAAGTACTAATAAAATAAAATAAATGAAAGCGACGATTTACATTTGAGAATTTAGACCGTACATAAAAATCACAAATCTAATATACTAAAAAAACAGTTCATTTTAACATATTTTGTTAACCCTAATACGTTCAAATTTACACACATATATGTATTTTTATTTAGTACACAGTAAATAAAATTAAACACTACAATTAACATAATGAGGACCGTCACCCCACACATTAAAAGATGAACCGAGACTCCAAGGTCAAAGTTGAAACGAAATAAATCTTCCATGTAAATATGCTAACTATTCCAAATCAAAAATTTAACCAAACCTTCAAGTTGTTTTCTTACCATTTTATTATCGTTATTTTTTTATAAATTGAATTCAAATCAAGTTTGAATATTTAAACAAATCAAATATTCCAACTAGAAACATATAATAAAATTCAATTCTTTGTTTTAATGAAATTAAATTTACATTCACAAATGAAATATTCACTTTATTTGATAAGAATATTCTTTTCAAGAAACCATCCTTTTCTTTTATTTTTATTGAAACATATTTCTTTTTATTACACATTAATTTACAATTAATACCTTCCCCTTTAAAACCAACTTATATATAAAGATCATCCCATTAAAGAAGAGTCACAGAAATAATACTTCGTACAACCACGTCCTTTCTTTATCAATTAATTTATTGTTATCATTATATTTGTAACAAGTTTAAATACTCACAATTTGAATGTAATATTTCTCATTGAAATTCTCATTATATTTTTAACATAAAAGGTATGTTGCGCATATCATTAATTAATTACCATTTACTTCTACCTCTTATTAATGGCAAGATGTAATTACTATTAATTACAATAATTAATTCTCAAAACATACCCTAATACAGGGAAGATAATTAATCCAATTGTTTCCTTTGAAATCCAATTTTCCATGTTAAACCAATATCTATATACCAAAATAATTCCAAAATTTAATTACAATTGTAATAAAACCCGTTCATTATATGTTTAACTTCCAAACAAATCCTTTTATTTTGATTTACATTCTTATTATCAAATCAACTATTCCCTTATGCAATTGATTAACATAAGTTTTCATTTTATTACACTCACCACTCAATACTTAACGTTTCTTCTTATATCAATTGTAATATTTCAATTACATTAATTCTCCATTAATTACCAAATAAATTTCTAACAAATTTAATAATAAGATAATAAATAAATCAATGGTTATACGTTAATAATCCATATCTATTGAATTATTGTTTACAATAAAGGTTAATAAATTTACGTACAAAATAATTTATTTCATACTCCATATTAAAACCAATTGCAATTAATAATATAAGATTACATCAACTTATACATCATTTATTCTATTCCTTATTAACCATTATTATTTAAATTGATTGAAATTACGTTAATATAGTATAGTAGTCAATTACATTCAATCAATATTAGTAAAATTATATGTTAACACGTGTTACCATCTTTTATCTTGTTAAAATTAGTTGTTTTAAGATTTATCTTAAGGTCAAAATTTCTAATCTAATAAGATTCAATTTAATAAATCATAAATTTTAATTTCTGGCAATATTAAAGTCCAAAAACTTATTAAATTTAATATTTTTAACTATAAAAATATGGGTTGTTACAAGAGAGAATTTGGGAATGAAGCTATAGAGGATGCAAAGCTAAAAAGGAAACGGTAATTTGAGCCATATGATTTTGAGTCTAAGAATAAGGAGGAAAGACGAAAGGAATCTCGTTTTGGAGTACAACCTATGAGGCATAAAGTATGCTATAATTGTAGAGAAGATGACCATTTAGCTAAGAACTGTTCTTGGCCTCACACTTTTTCTTTCATGATATTTTACTAATACTGCAAAACGGAAGGTAGCCGAATCTCCACTTGTCCTATGTTGGAAAAGAAGAGTAAGGGGAATTCGTGTATGTTTGAGAGTTCTAGTGGATCTGTACGAGGTATATTTTCTTTGTTGAAGAAAAGCATTTCTTTTTAGAATAAATTTGCATCTAGGTAGGTTTAGATATAAATAAATATGTTTGTGTGAGTTTTCTGTCTTATGGTAGGATAAAATCTTAGTTGGAAGAAATTAACCAGTCAGTAGAGCCAGTAATAAAGGAGCAAGATTTAATTCTATAGGATTTGAATAAAGAGTAGCTTTCTCTTGTTTGATTGTCTGTTAGGAATTTGTTTCTTGGTTGTAATTTATATATATATATATATATATATATATATTGGATGCATGAATGTTATTAAAAATAAATAAATATAACTAAGAAAAATTTGGAATTATTTATTGTGTTGACTCATTCGGAAGATGTTTAAGGATTCTAATCGATATATGGGACGTTGTATAATAGATAGTAGTGCCTGAACGTCGAATGAGACATTCATAAGAAATGATTATTTTTGGAATTGGATAATAGTTTGAGTTTTGAAAATAATTTAAATAATATTATGCCCTGCGACAATTGTGTGAAGTAAAGAAACTTGGTAAGGCAATGTTGAAAGTTTGGGTGGTTAACTTTGTGGTGACAAAGTGGATCACAAAAATTTTATTGCTTAATGAACTTTAAAAGAATGAGATATTTTAATTTATAAAATAGAAATTGAGTGAAGGACTAAATTCTTGGATTAATTAATGTGGAAGTTTAATTTATGAGGATAAAACCATTTTATACTTTGTTAAAAGTAATAGTGAGGGACAATAAAAGTATATAAAAATGGTTTATCTTATTTTTAAATCTAGTGTAATGAAATTAAGATTTAATTTGGTTTATAATTGAGTTTTGGAAATGAAAAACCAAATAGGTAGTTACTTTTGAGAATTTGGAATTTGTAAAATAATAACTATAAAGGGAATTTTGTGTTATAGATTCATTCGCTTAAGAGATTATGAGGACGTGAATTTCTTAAAAAAGGAATCTATAACAACTCTATTGTTAATTACATAATACTTATGATTAATTATGGTTAATTTATTTTTAATATGAGATTTAGAAATTTAATTGAGTAATAAAAAATTTATTGTGAATAATTGATTTAAATTATGGAAAGAAATGAGTTATCATTTCTTTAAAGGAAATTTCAATTTATTTTGAAATATTATTAAATGGTTGTAAAGGCAAAACAAAATACATTTGCTTTAATAAATTGAATTGACTGATGTTATATAATTAAATAAAATGTTTAATTTAATTATTCTTGTTGGTCTTAGTAGGAAATTAACTGTTGTAATTCTATTTTTTCTTTTTGGGCTTTAACCTTTCTTTTGAGCCCAATAGTCCGCCGGAGAAATAGTTTAGCAATCTTTATTAGTCTCATAATTCCCTTTTTAGAAAATCCTATACGTTTTATTTCTCATAAACTAAAGTCAATGGAAAAACAAGCCCTAGTTTATCTTTTAAAAATCATAAGAAAGCAAAGAAAATTCAATAAATCAAATGGAAGCTAGGTAATTGATCCTTGTCTCTAGCTATATATTCCTATCTCATAAATTTAGGATATTAATCATCTCTTAATTTCTAAAATTATTGGCTGAGGAGGAAATTAGGTGTTCTAGAGAAGGAAATGATTAGCTTATCATATTTAAGAAGATATGTTGCAATTTCTAGTGAAAGGTGAGTTGTTCAACTTACACGTCTATGTCTAGTGATCTTGGATAAAATCATTGGATGGTCGTTTTACTGTAAATTGAGTTATAAATCCCTTATCATATGATCATTTAAATTATCAAAATATAATTGTTTCTGTGATTGCATGTAGTATAAATCAGCGCTTGAGAAGTAAGAGCAAACAATGCTCGAAAATCGGCAATCGACGGATTACCGGAGAGCAACTTAGAGCTGAAATAGCTCTAGGTTTTACCACAATCGTTGGATCGGTGGGCACCATCGGTGACGTGCATTCCTGGAGCTATTCCAACTCCAGATGAAGCCTCCGATTACCCGCTTGACCATTCGGTTGCCCAGTTGTTTATTTAATTGTCGTGTACTAATTTGTGTACTCTATTTCATGTTAATCATAATGATATTTCTGAACTGTTGAATCACATTAATAATCTTGTTTGTACCAAGTTCTTATTATATGTTATAAGTGCTAAATATACAACTTATTTCTATCAGCTAGCAAAGCTATTTATAAAGGAAACCTTTTTAAGCAAATCATTTTTATTATATATGTATGTGTGTGTGTGAAAATGTGTATAACTTAGATAATGATATCTGGGAATATATATATATATATATATATATATATGGATATTTTAAATTTCAAGGTGATTGCATATAAGTTTTATAAGAATATAGTTTTGAAATGAAAAGTATATCAAGGAAATGGATCATTTAAAAGTTGTAAGTGAAGATATAAGAAATTTATGCATGTATATATATATATATATATGTATGTATGCATGTATGTATGTATGTATGTATGTATGTATGTATGTATACACACACATAAATGTTAATTTCAAAACTCCTTCCTAATGTTCTAGTAACATGATTACCTATTAATAAATCTTAAAATAGATTTTGGACTTTATGCAATTTTGGACATTCTGATGTAGCCTTTGGATTTAAAAATAAAATGTTTTGAAAACCTTAATTTTATAATTAGAGAAATACTAATAATCGACTTATTGTTATTAATTGTTTTAAATGCTTTCATATAATGCTTCACCGAGTTGGGTACAACTCATTGAATAGAATGTTTGAGTGGAATTTACTAATCCATTAGCAAATACTTGAATTTCACTGGGTAGTATGGGATACTTCAGTTAATTTCTTGTGATTAGCAAACACTTTTAGGTTGTATTCTTTTTGTTGTTCGGCATGAGGCTAATAGATCCTTAAGAGAATATAGTTCAGGTATTCCAATGTATCCATAGTGAGTGAGACTTTGTAATGACCCGTAATTTTCGATTATTTAAATTAGTTGGTTTATTGAGGTTTTGGTAAATAAATTAAGACGAAACAAAAATTTTGTAATTTAATAATGAAATGAATGCTAAAATGAAATGCAACCATGGAAATTAAAGCTAAGTATTAACAATTGAAATGAAATTACGGTTAATTGAAGTAATGTAAATTGTTATACTAGGCTAAAAATTGAATATAAGAAAACAAGCGTAATAGTGAATTAATTAATGAATTAATAACAATAAATAGTAATTGAATAAAATCAATGTCCTGTAAGTAATTATAATATTGTTTGGAAATGATAACTTATAAAAATATGATTAAGAGTTAGTGGCAACAATTATTATAGGTTACCGATATATTTTAATCCATTAAATTGAATTGGAATCAATTGCAATAAATCTAAAAAAATTATTATTTTAATGTTAATTAAGGTAATATTTGAAAATAATGTTAATATTATCCATAATAGGACAATTCGTTGAATTTAAAAGAATGAAAATGAAGACTTATCAATTTAATGGGATTTAAACTATAATAATTGGATTTAATTAAAAATAAATGAAATTAAATATCTAAATATTACGTTAATTGAAATTAAGATGGAAGGTGAGAATATTAATGTAATAGATTTTGAATCTAATGTTAATTTCATCCGTTTGATAATAATGAATTGAATAATAGAATGAAAAGTAAATTAAATAGAATTATTGGAAATTAAATTTATAAATTTTGAATTTAATGAAATTGAGGTTAATACTGAAATTGATAAATTAATCAACTCTAAATTGACATTTAAATTTGTTTAAATCGTTATAAATGATTAAGAAATCAAAAATGATGAAATTTGTCAATTATCGAATTGAAATTGAAATTTTGATTTAATTAATTAATTATTAATTTATTTAATTTACTAGAAAATAGCCATTTTGGCCACTGACTAGGATTTCGACGAAACAAGCTTCATCGGTTCCGTAACGGTGAATTATTGTAGGATTTCAAGTTTCGTAACGATCAGACTTGTCGTTTGATCGTACGGACTCGAAACGCCCAGAAATCAATTAAATTGAAATCAGTTGAAATCAATTTGAAATAACTTGGTTTTTGCATAACTTCTTCATACGATGGAATTTGGACTTGAAACCTATTCCATTGATTTTAAAATATTCAAAAACATCTATTTTGATATGTGGGTTGACCTAATTTTGTTCCGGAGTCGAAACGTGCTTTTCGGGCCAATTTATCGTTCAACGCGTATATCAATCGTGTCCATCCATTCTAATTTCAGTTTTGCATATATACCTCGTTATAAACCCTAGCCTATTCCTTATGTTTATTGTTCTGTACGTATAATTTAGTTGTCTCTCCTTCTCAATGACAGGCAATCAAATTCTAGATCCAATTGCAATTCAAAATCAAATAAAAATTTCAAATCCCACAAACTATATCATATTTTATATCGTCGGAAAGCACTTGAAGAGCGCATCTCAATTCTGTGATTCATTTTTCAGTTCGATGCATTTTTTGTCCAAAAACTGATGAACAATTTGCGGTCGTTCATCGCTTGTTGATCGACATGGTCTGATCATCAAATCAATGGTACTATTGGATGGAGATCGACGAATGGAGACCATCGGCGTAGGTAGTTGGTCGATTGAACAGCCAGATCGTCGTATTTAATTCAATTAGGGTTCACGATAGGGGTGCCGGCTGCGTGCTTTCGATGGCGAGGTGGTTGTCGTGATGGTCGTGGGGAAGGTCGAGTGGTTTAGCATGGTCGGCGTGGTGGGTGGCCTTGGGCGGCGACGGGGTTGAGTGGCGTTTCGCGATGATGGGCGACGGCTCCATCAGGCGATGCGCGATTTTTTCGTGCGGCTAGGGTTTTGCTGAGTTAATGGGGGTGGTGTGGCTGCTTCAAACATATAGGTAGATTTTTTTTTTTGATTTGTTATTTTTATATCAAACTATAAATGTTCTGACATATATAACTTTCGCATACGAGGTCCGTTTCATGCGCGGTTTTCTCCGCTAGGTTCGTATTGGAATTCCGGACATTTTGACCTTTATTTGAAAGAATTCTAAGACTGTGGGAATTTTGATTTTAAATTGGATTTAAATTCAAAAGGTGAGTGTTTTAACCCACTCCCAACTTCTAAAATTTCTTATGTGTGTTAAATTAATTTTTGAGGTTATTAGAAATTTATTTATTACTGTTTGGCATATTTTTATCATCATTCCAGTTAAATTCAATTTTATTCAATTAAATTGTTACTTAATTTATTATTGCATATAAACTGTCGGTTAAATTGTTATTTAATTTATTATTTAACATAAACCGCCAGTAAATACATGTTATTTATTATCCATTCTATATTGATGTTGTTGTTGAATTGGATGATGATTGTGATAAATGGTTGATGATTGATATTGGATGAATGGATGTTGTATTTTATATTGTTATGAACTGCAAGTTGTTATGCATTTTTATTTCATTCAGGATTGCGGTTTGAAATGATATATAACCGTATTTTTATTTTAAATTACGGATTGAAATGATAAATATCTGTATCACTTAACCATAGGGTAGAAAATTATATACGGACTCCATGGTCTATATCTAAAATATTTCGAAAATGATTTCTATGGTTTTGGAAAGAAATATATGGTTTGATGGATGTTGATATTTGATATTATATAAATATTATTTTATATGTAGTTAAATGCTTGAATTTAAGCTATGTATAAGTTTGTTAAATAAAAATTAAGTTTAATAATAGAGTTTGATTTTTATTAAAATAAATGTGAGTAAGTATTTAAATTTTATTTTAATATAGAGTGTATAATGATTTAAATAAATTAAGGTTGGGAGATAAATTGGAGATTTATTTGAAATTAAATTTATTTAAGAATTAAACTCAAAAAGGTTGATGTAAAATTTAATAAACTGGAAATTTTAAAAGGTATAATTATTATAACCTGATTTTGGGGTCAAGGTGAATTAAATGATTATTTCAAGTATAAATGAATTGAAGGAAATATTTAGTTATTTATAATTTGTGTTTTATTTGAATGATAAGGGATTTGTTATGTAAAATATTTCACAACTAAATAATAGAAAATTTAATTATTGAATCGAAATTATCAAATTTAGTTTTGAAATTTTGGAATATTTAAAGCCTTTAAATATATCAAAATTGAAATGTTTTATAGAAATTGAAATGTTTTGAAGTTATGGATTCAAAGTATTTTTTAGAAGTGTTATAATTTCAATGTTTGGTTTCGAAGTGTATAAATTCGAGAGTGCTATGATTTTGGAAAAGGGATATATTTGAAATAAAAATGATATTATACTGATTTTGGTTTAAATAAAAATGATATCATATTGATTTGGTTTTTGAAGTGGAAATTATATCTTATTTATATGGTTTTGAATGGATATTATATTCTTGTTTTGAAGTATAATTATTTTGAAATGACCGCGGTGTTATAATAACGTTTGGTTGTTAAAGAGACCGGGATCAGAAGTTGTCATACTCTCTGCCAACTCCAAAAACCACTTTAACAACCGTGTACACGGTGGAGATTTCAAAATGAAGTAAGATGGTGGCGACATTCTATTAAGGTATATACGTGGACCAGACTCCCGTGAGTTGGCATAAGGTGGCTAAAACAGGAGCGATTCCGGGCCAGTGAGGTAGCCCCTCTTATCGGACACACTCCTTCGACATTACATTCTGACTTGGAGATTCATTTGGCCGCCACTTTGATTTCGATTTTGGGGGTGTGGCTCAAGGTGGGCAGTAGCTGCGTGCTATGAGTCACCACCTGTCCGGATAGTAATTGGTATATCTACCCTAGCATTGCCTTATGTGCCGTGTCACCTACCCTAGCGAGCCTTGTACGAGTTTGGTTTTCTCCCATTGCCCGTGTGGTATCCTCTGGTGGCTTCCCGATCATAAGGGACCATGTTATTGGATGGACTACTAGGACTATTACGTGTTAAGGTGGAAAACGTAAAGCCTTAATGCTATTTAAAAGTAAGTTTATTTTACTATAGACAGTATTATAATAGCAAAATATTATTACATGGTAAATAGTTTAACGGATCCTTAGAAGATGTGAATCCCGAGCATCTCTTAAATTACTGCACTCATGTTAGACACTGGATAAGAGATGTCAAATCCCGTAAACATCTCTGATGTCGCTCCACTCATATTATTTACATTGATTTAATTTACATAAGATCTTTTAGTTCTGACTCGAGTGTTTTGTCTTTTCAATTCGCTCGGGTCAGTCTGAGCATTTCAGGATTTGAAGACTTTATCTCTAGAGGACGAAGATGAAGATTTGTACTACTATTATTTATTATATTCCACTGCATCACATTGTTCCGCTGCATTGTTATTGATTATTCTCTAGTATGTGTAACTCTGATATGTATTGTATAAGTACAATCAAATGGTTTTGTAAAACAGCTTCATGAACTGTTTATTTGATTATTATATTTTATCATTCCGCTGCAAGATTCTATTTTTTTTCTCTTTCTCTACCTTTTCTTATTCACCCCAATAACTATTCGCCCTTTTGTATGGTTTTGAGTCTGATGTGTGTGGTTTATCGTCGATTTAAAATGTACAAAAAGGCGGGCTGTTACATCTGGTATCAGAGCTTTGGTTTAGCGATAAACCTTATATTTGTAGGGTCTGACTCTTTATTAATAGGCTAGCAATACCCTATGATGAGTCACTGAGAGTATATATATGAGAGAGCGTATTTGTTAGTGTTATAAAAAGGTTTTAGTATTGTGTTAATTTGTTCCGTTTTGTATTTATAAATTCTGGTTGGTGCATAGGACGCTATGATTTCTAAACACTTAATAAGACAGACCGACACAATATTTGTTTGAATATACATGAATGAAATAATTTTGCCTATTATAATTTCTATATATAAAATAATTTTTTATAAAGGTTGTATTTGGTTGGTAGGTAGTGAAAATTTTAGATATTAGCTGAAAATAAGATTTCAAATAAAATTAGTGAAAATTGAAAATTTAGAACTTAAGTTTCGGGATTTTGAAACTTCCTTTCGAATGATTTTGGGATATAATAGTAATATTGTTTAGAAGTATTTTCTGATATAAATATTTCAATATAAATGGAAAGAATTATTTTAAGGAAATTTTGAATGGAAATAAGTTTTGTACTCCCCTCTCTGTCACTGGAAAATAATTTCGGTGATGGGTGCACGCATCATCGACATTCATTTTCGAGTTTCGAAGTGGAAAGGCCATTGTAGTAGTTTTACTGCATATTTATTTTGATAAACAAATATAAATTTTAAATTGTTTTAAACATACTTGGATATAAAAATTGTAAGTGTATACATCTATCTATTATTTTTCAGTGATTTGAAATTTAATCCGGTATTTAGTTCTTAAATTTCCGTTAATTAATAGTTTCAATTATTATAGTGAAATGGAAGGTAACTAATTAATAATTGGAACCTCTAAAGGAAATAAGAGACTTAATGCTAAGTTATAAATGAAATTAAAAGAAAATTGAAATTTGTAACATATAAAACAAAGGATATTTTTATTGAACATTTAATTAATTAAAAGAAATGAGAAAAACTTGTATAACTTTCAATTACATTCTTAAAGCATATATATAACTTATCAAATATTAAAAGTTCTAATGCTTATAGGAAAATGTAATGGATATTGTACAAGTAAAAATTTGAGGTAATGAAAGAATTCAATGAAATTCTTTAATAAATAAGAATTTGATGTTCTAGTGTTATGCAATTAATTATAATTGAAAATGCTTCTAATTTAATATAATAGAAAGGTAAGTATTATAAATAAATGATTATAAACTTAAGTAGATGAATTGATTTGTTAAGAAATATGAATTGAACATAGTTACTATAAATAAATGAATGTCAATAAATGGAATTATGTAATAATGAATGGATGAATAAATATAATGCAATAAAGAAGAAACTGACATGACATTAATAAATGAAAACGAATATTTGTAAGTAATAAATGAAATTAAATGAAAACTGTAAGGAATAAAATGTAAAATAAAAAGAGATAAATCATTATATGAATGAAAAGTTAATGAAACAATAAATGTTATGAGATGAAATTAATAAGAATGAACTTAATTTATTGTTTAAAAATTGTTGTTCGTCTTGGTTTATGGTTGTTTGGGCAATGATACTTTAAAATTGTTTGGATGAATGAATAATCTATTTAGTTTCATCTAAGACTGTTGAGTAAATGATGCACTTAGTAGTTAATCTTCATTCTGTACAATTTAAAGTTTTGAACCCGAACAACTATCTGTTTTGTTGATATGAATGGATGATTGATTTGTTTTGATTTCATATGATGACTGTATGTTTGTTGCAAATGATGGTTGTTTATATTGATTTGGTCTTTAGTGGTTGAAACAAGTTAAATATTTTATTTTATATAATTATTAACTCCTTTTGGATTATATAAGTGAAATACAGGTTATGGAAGCAATTGCTACTGCATTTGGTTTCATAATATAAGCATTGTTTGCCCGACAAATAGGTATGTTTTCGGATTACGGTTTTATAGCGCTATTATATTGTTTTTCCCGTGTTGGGATATATTATTTGGAAATTAGATGTTATATATTGTTATATTTGATATTATATTTTCTCCCGAGCCTCTCCGTACAAAGGGGACTCTCCCGAAATTTTTCGTAAATTTTGGACTTAGAAAATTTTTTGAAAATGTTTTCCAAACTTTATTAATATGAGTATAAAAAGACTTAATGGTTATAAATTGGTATATTTTATTTAAATTGATTAAATTTGTAAATTTATCTATTTATAAAGTTAAAATTTTTGAATAAGATGCATTGTTTACTCGATTCCTTCTTTTCCCTTCTTTTTCCTTTTCAGGGACAAAAAGTTTTGAGTGGGGGAGAGTGTAACGACCCATAGTTTTTGATTATTTAAATTAGTTGGTTTAATAAGGTTTTGGTAAATAAATTAAGACGAAACAAAAATTTGTAATTTAATAATGAAATGAATGCTAAAATGAAATGCAACCATGGAAATTAAAGCTAAGTATTAACAATTGAAATGAAATTACGATTAATTGAAGTAATGTAAATTGTTATACTAGGCTAAAAATTGAATATAAGAAAATAAGCGTAAATAGTGAATTAATTAATGAATTAATAATAATAAATAGTAACTGAATAAAATCAATGTTATGTAAGTAATTATAATATTGTTTGGAAATGATAACTTATAAAAGTATGATTAAGAGTTAGTGGCAACAATTATTATAGGTTACCGATATATTTTAATCCATTAAATTGAATTGGAATCAATTGCAATAAATCTAAACAAATTATTATGTTAATGTTAATTAAGGTAATATTTGGAAATAATGTTAATATTATCCATAATAGGACAATTCGTTAAATTTAAAAGAATGGAAATGAAGACTTATCAATTTAATGGGATTTAAACTATAATTTGATTTAATTGCAAATAAATGAAATTAAATATCAAAATATTACGTTAATTGAAATTAAGATTGAATATGAGAATATTAATGTAATAGATTTTGAATCCAATGTTAATTTCATCAATTTGATAATAATGAATTGAATAATAGAATGAAAAGTAAATTAAATAGAATTACTGGAAATTAAATTTATAAATTTTGAATTTAGTGAAATTAGGGTTAATATTGAAATTGATAAATTAATTAACTCAAAATTGACATTTAAATTTGTTTAAATCATTATAAATGATTGAGAAATCAAAAATGATGAAATTTGTCAATTATCGAATTGAAATTGAAAATTTGATTTAATTAATTAATTATTAATTTATTTAATTGACTAGAAAATAGCCATTTTGGCCACTGACTCAGATTTCGACGAAACCAGTTTTGTCGAATCCGTAACGGAATTATTGTAGGATTTTAAGTTTCATAATGATCGGACTTGTCGTTTGATCGTACGGACTCGAAACGTCCAGAAATCGATTAAATTGAAATCAATTTGAAATAACTTGGTTTTTGCATAACTTCTTCATACAATGGAATTTGGACTTGAAACATGTTCCATTGATTCCAAAATATTCAAAAACATATATTTTGATATATGGGTTGACCTGATTTCGTTCCGGAGTCGAAATGGGTTGTTCGGGCCATTTTATCATTCAATGCGGTTATCAATCGTGTCCATCCATTCTAATTTCAGCTTTGCATATATACCTCATTATAAACCCTAGACTATTCCTTATGTTCATTGTTCTGTACGTATAATTCAGCTGTCTCTCCTCCTCAATGGAAGGCAATCAAATTCTAGATCCAATTGCAATTCAAAATCAAATCAAAATTTCAAACTCCACAAACTATATCATATTTTATATCGTCAAAAAGCTCTCGAAGAGCGCATCTTAATTCTGTGATTTTTTTCAGTTCGATGCATTGTTTGTCCAGAAACTGATGAACAACTTGCGGCCGTTCGTCGCTTGTTGATCGACATCGTCTGATTATCAAATCAATGGTACTGTTGGGTGGAGATCGACGAGTGGAGATCATCGGCGTGGGTAGTTGGTTGATTCAACGGCCAGATCGTCGTATTTAATTCAATTAGGGTTCGTGATAGGGGTGGCGGCTGCGTGCTTTCGGCGCCGAGGTGGTCGCCATGATGGTCGTGGGGAAGATCGCGTGGGTTACGTGGTCGGCGTGGTGGGTGGCCTTGGGCGGCGACGGGGTTGAGCGGCGTCTCACGATGATGGGCGGTGGCTTCATCAGGGGATGCGTAATTTTTTTTTGTGCGGCTAGGGTTTTGCTGAGTTAATGGGGGTGACGTGGCTGCTTCAAACATATAGGTAGATATTTTTTTATTTTTTTAATTTCAAACTATAAATGTTCTGACGTATATAACTTTCGCATACAAGGTCCGTTTCACACGCAGTTTTCTCCACTAGGTTCGTATTGGAATTCCGGAAATTTTGACGGTGGTTTGGATAAATTCTAAGACTGTTGGAATTTTGAGTTTAAATTGGATTTAAATTCAATTTAAATTCAAAAGGTGAGTGTTTTAACCCACTCACAACTTCTAAAATTTCTCATGTGTGTTAAATTAATTTTTGAGGTGAATAGAAATTTATTAATGACAGTTTGGCATATTTTTACCATCATTCCAATTAAGTTGAGTTTTATTTAATTAAATTTTTATTTAATTTATTATAGCATATAAACTGTCGGTTAAATTTTTATTTAATTTATTAATGAATATAAACTGCCAGTAAATACATATTATTTATTATCTGTTCTATATTGATGTTATTGTTGAATTGGATGATGATTGTGATAAATGGTTGATGATTGATATTGGATGAATGGATGTTGTATTTTATATTGTTATGAACTGCAAGTTGTTATGCATTTTTATTTCATTTGGGATGGCAGTTTGAAATGATATATAATCGTATTTTTATTTTAAATTACGGATTGAAATGATTAATATCTGTATCACTTGACCATAGGGTAGAAAATTATATACAGACACCGTGGTCTATATCTAAAATATTTTGAAAATGATTTCTATAGTTTTGAAAAGAAATGTATGGTTTGATGAATGTTGATTTTTGATATTATATATATGTTATTTTATATATAGTTAAATGCTTGAATTTAAGCTATGTATAAGTTTGTTAAATAAAAATTAAGTTTAACAATAGAGTTTGATTTTTATTAAAATAAATGTGAGTAAGTATTTAAATTTTACTTTAATATAGAGTGTATAATGATTTAAATAAATTAAGGTTGGGAGATAAATAGGAGATTTATTTGAAATTAAGTTTATTTAAGAATTAAACTCAAAAAGGTTGATGTGAAATTTATTAAATTGGAAATTTTTAAAGGTATAATTATTATAACTTGATTTTGAGGTCAAGGTGAATTAAATGATTATTTCAAGTATAAATGAATTGAAGGAAATATTTAGTTATTTATAATTTGAGTTTTATTTAAATGATAAGGGATTTGTTATGTAAAATATTTCAAAACTAAACAATAGAAAATTTAATTGTTGAATCGAAATTATCAAATTTAGTTTTGAAATTTTGGAATATTTAAAGCCTTGAAATATATCAAAATTGAAATGTTTTATAGAAATTGAAATGTTTTGAAGGTATGGATTTCAAAGTATTTTTTTAGAAGTGTTATAATTTCAATGTTTGGTTTCGAAATGTATAAATTCGATAGTGCTATGATTTTGGAAAAGGAATATATTTGAAATAAAAATGATATTATATTGATTTGGGTTTTAATAAAAATGATATCATATTGATTTGGTTTTTGAAGTGGAAATTATATCGTATTTATATGGTTTTGAATGGATATTATATTCTGGTTTTGAAGTATAATTATTTTGAAATGGCCGTGGTGTTATAATAACGTTTGGTTGTTAAAGAGACCGGGATCGGAAGTTGTCATACTCTCTGCCAACTCCGAAAATCACTTTAAAAACCGTGTACGCGGTGGAGATTCCAGAATGAAGTAGGATGGTGGCAACGTTCTATTAAGGTATATACGTGGACCCGACTCCCATGAGTTGGCATAAGAGCGATTCCGAGCCAATGAGGTAGCTCCTCTTATCCGACACACTCCTTCGACGTTACATTCTGACTTGGAGATTCTTTTGGCGGCCACTTTTGATTTTGATTTTAGGGGTGTGGCTCGAGGTGGGCGGTAGCTGCACGCTATGCGTCACCACCAGTCCGGATAGTAATTGGTATATCTACCCTGGCATTGCCTTGTGCGTCGTGTCACCAACCTTAGCGAGCCTTGTACGAGTTTGGTTTTCTCCCATAGCCCGTGTGATATCGTCTGGTGGCTTCCCGATCAGGAGGGACCATGATACTGGATGGACTACTGGGACTATTACGTGTTAAGGTGAAAAATGTAGAGCCTTAATGCTATTTAAAAGTAAGTTTATTTTACTATAGACATTATTATAATAGCGAAATATTATTACATAGTAAATAGTTTAACGGATCCTTAGGAGATGTGTGTGACGCCCCACCTCTATACCCACGCTAGCCAAGAACACTCCGGAGAAGTGCTGTCAACTAGCACGGAGAATAAGGCTGTTGAGGAGCGACCATCCATGTAATAGCTTATCACACGGTGGCTATAAATAATCTTCGGAAACAAACATAGAAATAATCATATCACAAATCAGTCACAGATATCCATATCACAAAGGCGGAAGAAGATATGAATATATAACTAACACATGAAAGTGTACATCAGAGTAGTGGTCAATAAGATCCACGATAATACAAAAGAATAGCAACACGTGCTATACAAAAGAATACAACTATGAGTCTATATCTCAAGTGTATACAGCAAAAACTGCTAATCTAAACAGTTAGCCAAAAGTCAGAGTGATGAATCCCTAGGAAGAAGTCAAGCAGAAGCACCTGTAACATCTCGGTCTGATCCGAGTATTATTTAAGAAAATAATAAACGGATCAGTCTAGCTATAAATATCAGATGACATGATATAACATAAAAGATATGGCATAAACATAAACATCCATAACGACATACCGCTATAAGTATGTAAATAATGATCAACAGAAGATCAATCAATAAGAGATAATCAATATCACAAGAATCTTCTCAAAGATTCGAAGGGGGCATCATACCCTAAACTTGTACTCATAACAAGTCAATGACACAAATTCCAGAAATCAACACGAGAAATCCAGAAATCATAAAAAGGGAAAGAGGCCTATCACATGACGGTCCGAAGACCATGGGGAGCTACCCCACATGTGTGAGTGGAATCACACAGAATGAGGTCAAGACTAACCAAAAAGCAGAAAGGTATGTGTGAATGGAATCACACAAGTGGTGTCTAGTCTAACCTTGCAATGAAAGAGACATCGCGCAATTGCTAGTCTAATTCATAAAGCGATCATCAAGATCAACGAGAAGTGTCAATTACACTAAGCTAGTAAATATAGAAGTTTAGCTTCATGTCCCATAACCACTTGCTTAACTTAAATATTTACGAACAAACTGTAAATCTTCACTAATAAAATTGTCACAAGGGGTTCAATCGAACAAGTCCAAGAATTAACCGACGAAGTGAACGCAAGCGTTTCATACCACTTGTTTTTACTAAGTCGTTTAATTAGATTTCTCATCCGAGTGAGGTAAAGGCTTGTATATACTAATAGATTGGAAAACGGTTTAAGAAAATATTTACTACTAGTATTGAAACCTTCATATTTTAAAGTGACAAATCACAGAAGCGATTGTAGAAACAATCAATCACAAAGATCACATTCGAAGATGTGATAAAAATCCAAGGAAATCAGCTCAGGAAGTTCGGTTGAATGTTCTTCAGATAAGATCGCCTACGCAGAGTTATACGGGGTTCGACCTAAGTGAAGACAAGCGGCTTACGACCTAAAGCAAAATGAGGTCTAACGACCTAAAGAGTTCGCGGCCTAAGGGATACGACCTAAGTGGCGCGACCTAGTGGATGACAGGTCATACGACCTAAGGGTAAGGTCGGAGGCGACCTACGACTTAGTGGGGTCGAACGACTTAAGGACAGCCGACTTAACAAACAGGTCATACGACCTAAGGGTAAGGTCGGAGGCGACCTACGACTTAGTGGGGTCGAACGACTTAAGGACAGCCGACTTAACAATTCGCGACTTAGAGAGGCTTAGGTCGGATACGACCTACGACCTAGTGGAGCATAGGTCGGAGACGACTTACGAGATAACACGCGAACGACTTACTGGAGCTTAGGTCGGAGACGACTTACGAGATAACACACGAACGACTTAACTCTTAACTCGCAGCCGACTTAGCACTCTAACTCGTGAACGACTCAACACAGGCGAACAGAAATACAAAGGCGGTGACTTTTCAACGCGCGCGACTTACGACTTAGGCTTAACTCGTGGACGACTTAGCGATGGCCAGAAACGACTTAAGGCCAGAACGACCTAAATCCGAGGCAGTGCGACCTAACTGCAGTTTTTTGTCAAAAACGCTAAAAATTGGAGTTTTTCGCCAATCCAATCCAAACCAAATGCAAATGCACATGCTAAAGTGATGGGGAATCATTCCCAACAGTCCAATATAGTTATAGGCTAGAATTGTGAGATAAAAATCTCACCTTTGCACTAAAATTTATGAAGATGAAGCTTGAAAGCAAGGAGAAGCAATCCAAAGCTTGAATCCAATATCTTCTACTTGAATTTGGAGTTGAATGATGGAGTTGCAATTGAATTTGAGCTTGGAGTTTTAATTTCCCATTCTCTTCACCATTAATGCTAAAGCTTGAGTTAGTTAGGAAATTTATGAAGAGTGAGGAGAAGAGGGTTGGAACTTGGGCTTAATAGGCTAAACTAACCCAAAGTCCAAAGCGGGAAAAGTTAGTGAAATTTCACTAACTCCAAACCTATCGATGTTTATACTTAAAAAGTTGTAAACGACATTTCGAACTCAATGGAAGTGGTCTCGAGTCCTAATTTGACCGTTTGCAAAAAGTAGTTTTTCGGACCAAAATCCGATTAACGATTTAATATTTAAATAAAAATATTTAAATGTAAACTCGATAAATATGCGGGTTGTTACAATGTGAATCTCGAGCATCTCTTAAGTTACTGCACTCACGTTAGACACTGGATAGGAGATGTCAAATCCCGTAAACATCTCTAACGTCGTTCCACTCATATTACTTACATTGATTTAACTTACATAAAATCTTTTAGTTCTGACTAGAGTGTTTTGTCTTTTCAATTCGCTCGGGTCAGTCTGAGCATTTCAGGATTTGAAGACTTTATCTCTGGAGGACGAAGACGAAGATTTGTATTACTATTATTTATTATATTCCACTGCATCACATTGTTCCGCTGCATTGTTATTGATATTTCCCGGGTATGTGTAACTCTGATATATATTGTATAAGTATAATCAAATGTTTTTGTAAAACAGCTTCATGAGCTTTTTATTTGATTATTATATTTTATGGTTCCGCTGCAAGATTCTATTTTGTTTTTCTCTTTCTCTGCTTTTTCTTATTCACCCCAATAATAATTCGCCCTTTTGTATGGTTTTGAGTCTGACGTGTATGGTTTATCGACGATTTAAAACGTATAAAAAGGCGGGCTGTTATGGACTTAGTAGCTTATAGTAAATACTTGGATTTCACCGGATGGTATGGGACATTTTGGTTAAGTTCTTGTGAATACTAAAAGTGATGGTAATTGGCACTTTAGTGCTACTCTCTTTTAGTGTTCGGCGAGGTCGATAGATCCTTAAGAAGTATACTTATGGACTTTTCTCTCGTCTTTATGATAGGTATAGACTTACTTTTCCACAATCCTTATGATTGGTCGGGATATGAGATTGTCTTATTATCCTCGATCCTTGTGATCGTGATGAGTTTATGTGTTCCTCGATCATCGTAACCATGTCGAGATTCTGTGTTTCTGATCTTTGGTATCTTATCGTATGAATGATACCACAATTGTTTGTTTGCCATGATATGGAATTGGTTTCTCTATGTTAGGAATATTGTGCTTTATTCTGTAATTCTGTGTTTAGTGATTAATCTGTGTTTGTGATATATATATATATATATATATATATATCCCTATTCCATGAGATAAATTTTAAGTAAATTAATCATGTGACTTATTATATCTTAGACATCTGGATTTAACTATATGTAATTTATTCTTATTTTATATCTTGTTCTCACCCTTTTTGGATATTTAAAGATAGTCTGACCCATTTATCTTTAATACTCAAGTCGGACCTAGACTTTTCAGGTTTTAGGGCGCTCATGCTTTTGGGTAAGTGTACTAGCAAAAGATAGATCATTTTGATATTTCATTTTAATCTTCTGTAGGATATGTGTATATAGTAATATGGGATGTATGATTTAAGATAATGGATTATTTTGGGATTATATTATGTAGGTCTTGTATTATATTTTGGAGACTCATAGTATGTATTGTATATGATGTATATTATTCCACTGTGACCTGTGTAACTCTGATATTTATTTTTGTATTATATATTGTTCTAAATATTTTTATCGGTGCATTTATCACTTTGTGTTAATATTGTACATCTCAAATTTCAGTTCAAATATTAAGGAAAATGGTATAAATGACGTGTCAGTGTTAGTGTAAAGACATATTCATGTTCAGTTGCTCTTAAGCAGCCTTATTCTCCGGATTAGCAGACGGCATTACTTGAAATATTCTTTGCTAAACTGGGTGAAGCAGTGGAGTCGTCTCAAAAATGTCTTGTAGAAGACGTATAAATAGCATAAGAAACGTGTTTGATTAAAAAAGGTGAAGTAATAAATGATTTTGCGAAAATTGCTAATAATGCTATTGAATATTTTGGAAACTATATAACACAATAGAGATATCAGGAAATAGACCAAAATAAATTTGAAAAATATATTAAATGCAAACGTAAGGGAAATCTTTTTCTCCCTAATAAACATAGATGAAATCAAAAATATTACCTTTAATTTTGGGAAGAACAAAAGTCATTTCCCAAATATATTTAATGCCAAATTTTACAAAATGCACTAAGAAAGTATTAAAGAGAAACTGTGTAATATTGTTGAAGAATTTATGAACATAGGAATACTACTTAAAAATAATGATAACAATTTCATGATTTTAATACCCAAAAACAAAAATCCAACTATGATTAGTGATTATAGACCAATCACATGTTGCAACTCTATAAATGAAATAATTGCAGCTATTTTTAAATAATAGACTCAAATTATTTTTACCTTTCTTGATATCATAAAATCAAAATGCTTATATATCAAGCAATTTAATTCAAGAAAAATTCTTTATTAGCGCATTATATGGTTAGAAATTTCAGTTTATCAAAAGGTGATCACTTATATATGAAAAATTGATATTCAAAATGCATATGATATAACAAACAGAAAAATTATAATTATAATGTTGAATGTTAACAATTTTCCCAAGAGAATATTTGTGAACATATTTATCAAGATATTATTACCCTAACTTTCTCTGTACTTATACAAGGAAAACTAATAAGGTTTATCCATAACAAAAGAGGCATCGGACAAGGGGATCATCATTCCCTTGGTCGGTTTACCATTTCCATGATAATATTTTTTGAAGAAAGTGCTTTAATAATTACAAAATAAAAGTTTGAATATTAAATAAATAGAGGTCCCAATAAGCTGCATCCTTAGATATCTCCTTAGAATGAAACAAAGCTGATAACCCTACGAGACACACCACTTAAGATTCTCGACACTTGTAATAAATAACACAATTTTATTTTAACTATCGCCGATCTAATCTACAAATGTATTCACCATGCTACCATAGCTTAAATCATGGGGTAGTCAATTGCCTTCATATTCTTCTTTACCATTCTAGATAACTCTGTATCTACTTCTCCCCTAAGTAGGTGAATGAGAAGGATCTCCAGCAACCGGGTCGAATCTGGCCTCTATCACTTAATTCAAAGCTTCGCAGATAAGAAAGTTTTCCCTTCCTTGTTCAATAGCGAACTTCGACTTATTTATTAGTATAGTATTTTATGACATAATGAATTTTAATACTAATTCCTTCAAAATAGCTTATGAATTAAAAAATTTATTGTTGCGTTCCTCCCATAGATGTCTTGTTGTGGTTGTTAATAGAATATTTTGGAAACGGATGAAATTCGGCCAAGTCATGTACTAGGTCACTGACTTGATTTCGACGTTTTGCTCAAAGGTGCAAACAGTCGAACTAACGCCGCTGTTTCTAGGATAAAATAGCCTCACTTTAATCGGTTTTGTATTATCGATCCGTCTGCACAAACAGATTCGACTCAGTTGCACTCAAAAATACTGCTCGGTTTTGAGGAAAAAGGAGTTTCATGGAGAAAAAGAATGGGTTTGCTAAAGAAAAATGTATTTCTTATTTTTTTGATTTCGTCTAACAATCAATTAGTACTGGACAAAATACTAAGTCGAATGTTTTACTAAGTTGTTGGGTAACCGTTGGCTCAAAACTCGAATCGTCTTAAAAAGCTACCGGGTAAAAATATAAGTGCTAAACCAAGCCCAAACCGAATCAGTCTGCGTGCGTGTGGTGGTTAAGCATGATCTCCCTACTCACAAAAATGCGTCATTGGATGCCCAAAGGATTCAATTTAGCTTATAAGAATCGAGTATAAATACTTGATATTTTCCTGTAGTCCTACAATGCGGGACAATTCATATGTAGGTGTGACGAGACGGATTTTGCCCGCTCGAAAATCGACATCCATACTTCATATCGTATTCGAATGCCATAGATTCGACCGTTCAAATCCGATTCGCCGGAGCTTATAACAACATCAAGTAATTAACACAGCGAAAATAAAAGAAATAGTACATTGATATACAACACAGATACAATATCTGATACAACAGAGTGATACCATGAATATCAATATACATCAGAGATATGATACAATAAAATAGCAAAGGAAAAGAAACAGATAACATCAGCAGCGGAACAAATAACTCTAAGATAGTCTTCAAGGAAGAACACTAAAAACTGCAACTCCATTACCAAGAACCAATCCAACAATAGCTCGAACTCCCAATAACGATGCACATAGATAAGCAACTGCAGTCTGATCCAAAGATTGAACTAGCTCCAGATAATCTACTAAACCTAGCTATCTGAAAAACCCAACTCTAAACTGCTCGTGTAGGAAAATTTTGAGCACCCAGAGTTTAGGAAAGAAACAATAAACTCCGGATCAGTCATGGGACTGGTGTGAGCAACAAAGACAGTTTATCTTTAAAAACAAACAACGAAATATTTAAAAATCAATTCGCAATGCTTTTTTAGAAATGAGACTACCATAAGGCCTCCCGCACACACACACAATGCAAACGCAGAATCGGAGGAGATTTCTCCTTATGATAGTCAAAGATGCTTGATACGCATTAAAAAGAAACATTTGATATTATTACTAGTGCATAATGTAGTAAAAAAAATCATTTCGAAAGTAAAGATATAAATATTAGCCAACATAGACATTTCGAACTATGCCTACTATAGCTACCATCCAAACAGTGGGGCGCCACCATAAGTAGACGACAGGTAATACAACTAAAACCGTACAAGGTACGTATTTGAAGAATGGATTTCCAACAAATGGTCGGGCAAAGGAACTTCCCAAACCCCGAAATGGAACGCCTCTGGAAGGATGTCCCCGAGCATCCCAAATGGATCTCTGCTAAACAAGGCCGGCTACCCCTTTCCCTGGGAGTAAGAAACCTCAGATATACCACCCCCGGTCCTTTTGGACCTTTATACGAGGCCTCGATTCCAACAACACCACACAGTAATAGATATAGTGTATCCACATGAGTAAGTATCTGGGCTCCATACCATGATACTACCCCTTTCCAGAAGGAATGGTCCTACCCTAGGGAAGCTATCCCTGAAAACCTTGCCGCACAATTCCTGTTTCGACCATTACCGGTTTGTGAGGCTCGACGAAGTCTCATCCACAAAGCCACACTTTGGTACAAAGCCATGCTTTGGGTCCACAAATGATCAAAGTAATGATCACAAAGATAAATGATCAAACAAATGATCATATCACAAATGATCAAACAATGATCATTTCACAGCAACACTCAGCATGTCACATTACCAAATTGGGAATATATCGCTGATAACCATCAACTACATAACCTCTGAGCTCGTACGTCTCAGAGAAGGGTGTTAAGCTAAGAGAATAAATTCTCCGCCACCAACAGAAATATATTTGAAAGAAATCAGCTTTATATCTCAAATTGTAATGTGAGACATAACAATCCATACAAGTCTGTTCTGGATTTAGAACAGAACCGAAGGCACTTCCAAAGAAGTCCTTGCAATCCGGATATTCACAATCCCGATCGGATTTCCCATCACTTAGGGAGTCTCTATACCGACGCGACTCGGTGCAGAGACAATCGATAGGTCATCCTATCGCTTTCGCAAATACCCGGTCTTCATCACCGGTCTTCAAATGCTATCCATAACGTCGAATCACATATTCGGAATGGGTTATACGACGCAAAGGTCCTTTCCCGGCTAACCCGAATAGTGAGCGCAATATTTAAAACATATGGATATGGGATTTCAATTAAGTCACAACTTAATAATTCAAAACTTTCTTTCAAATGGTTTAATCCAATTACCATTTTCAAATCTTTTAAACAAAAAGATTTATTTCACAAAGTTCACCCAGTTTCTCAAAGATTCATTCTTCTATTTCAAAACAATCACATTTCAATTGGATTAATTTATTAAATCTTTAAATTAAAGATTTGTCTCATAGTTTTCAAATCGTTCCCAAATATTCTCTTTCAAAAACTCGTTTCCAAATATTCATTTGTAACTTGGAAAACTATTTCTGTTTAAACTTGAAATCCCTTTAATACAATTTGAAATTCATTTCTCCTATGAAAGTTCTTTTTATCATTTAGAAACAACAGTCTTATTTCGGAAAAACCCGATTTCATTTATACAAGTTACAATCTTTGGGTTAATTCAAATTCCTAAAAGAACAATACTTAAACAATGGTTTGACTCATATATAACTAGTATAATATCGTTAATCCCTAGCTTCAAATCATAGAATTCAATTTCAAGCATTGAATTCAAATTTAAATCAAAATATTTAAATTCCAAAACCTAATCAAGTTATTCGAAAATAAGTTTTATCTTTGAAATTCTATTTCAAAAGCTTTTCACTTTAAACCCAAATTTCCAATTTCAAAATCAATTGAAACTAAAATTTCAATTTCAAAAACATTAAATTTAAATTATCTGTGATTTAACCGATTTCCACATGAAATCCATATTTGTGTGTGTGTAAAAGTGTAGTCTAGAGGTTTCATACAGTAGTGCAACATCATTCAATCATCACAGATCAGAATACAGAAATATAGTTGATAAGCGGTATTAACTATCACGCTTATTGTTCATTCACAGATCACAGATATATATCACAGATAAGTAAATTACAGATCACAACATATATCAGGATGTATCACAAAGCATCATATATCAGGGATATCAAACAATCAAATCATCCAATAGAATCCAAATATTCATAAGTAAGATAAATTAATATCTGATTATAATTAATTTATACCAGGTTAATTACTTATGAATAAACTACAAATCTTAGTTAATTAATAATAAATTGATTGTAAACCATTTTAATTAATTATCTTTTAATCAATAATTAATTATTCCTAATTAATTATGTTAATTAATTAACCCTTAATTAATAAATCATCCTTTAATAACTTTCATTAATTAATTAACCTTTAATTAATTAATTATCCTCAAATTAATTACCTTAATTAATTTATCACATACATTAATTTTTCCTTTAATTAATTATTCTTTAATCATTTGATTTATCAATCTTTAATCATTAATAAATTATCCTTAATTAATTTAAGATAAACCATAATTTTCAACATATGAATTTTAAGTTTAAATAAACTTAAAAATTATCTTTTTATCACTTTTTATTAATTAATTGCTTCTTAATTAATTATCTTAATTAATTAATTAACTAACCTTTTATTTATAATTAATTAACCCTTATTAATCCAATTTTAAGCCAAAACAATTATCCTAAAACATAGGTTAAAAATATTTAAAATTTAAATCTGGTTTTAAAGTCAAAATCTATTTTTATATCAAACCTGAGACCCACTTCGAGTCACACCCGAGAAAAATGCCTAAGTGCTTCGAGTTTTCCCCCAAACCAACCCGTGTGAGTATTTTTTTCAAAATTTTGTTCAAGTGTTGATCTAACCCGGCGCACAACTGAATGCACTCGAGTTAAGACTCGAGCCAAACCCAATATTACTCGATACTTCCTTAGAGTTACCTTCATCTTCCCAACTATAACCACCCAACCATAATCACTGACACACGCAAACACGTGTGCACCTGCACCATCCACCGTCGATGTCCTAGCCACCACTGCCGTCGCCATCTAGTCATCGTTGACCCCCTCAACTCAATCCATCACCCAGCACCCATCGTTTCATTCAAAATCGAAATCGAGGCAACTCGATCAAATTTAAACGAGATACTCCGATCGAAAATCCCCTCGCACACCATCTTCCGACCACAGGAGCGTCACCCCCACCGGCTACATCTCCGACAAACCCCACACTAGCCTTCCCCTCAGTGTCGTTACACTCGATCAACTCTGGAGGCTTCAACGATCAAAATTCTTAACCCCACCAAAACTAGGTCTACTGCCAAGAACTGGTCGCCGCCGTCGCCGCCGCCGTTATTACCACCTCCGACCATTTTTCCAGGCACCTCCGTAGCCTCCTCCACCACCTCACACAACCTCGACTACCCCAGTTCACCATCACACCGGAATTTGACCAAATAATGTTTAGAATACAAAGTCGAACTGCTCTTAAATCCTAACACTAAAAATTACAATTTCAGCTTTAAAATTCATATTATAATGTATGAATTCAGTTTACATGCCTGAAATCGTAAAATAAAATGTTTGAATTTTGACTTGTTTAAAGATTTGCTCAGATGTTTTGATTTCCAGAGGGATTTACAAGTTGCTTTATCTTAAATATAATTTAAAAACTTAGTTTATAATCAAACAAACAACTTTTGTTTATATTTTAAATTCTATCAGTTATTAAATCTAAGGATGAAAATTTGTTCGCAAATCTGGTCTGGAAGAAACAAGAACAGAGGTAACGAAATTTGTACAGGCAGACATATATATATTTAAACATCAACATACATACACAGGAATGCATAAATATATATACACATCTCAGACAATAATTAAGCAACATATATACTTAAGTATTTTAAAATTTAAGTTACTCACTTGGAATGTGAAGTGGAGAAGAACAGATAACACTTATTGTTTGAAAAATGCAGATGATTCCCTTTTAAATCCTGTTTGTTGTTGATCTTGTTGTTTGAATTGATGTAGTTACTTTTCTCTTTGTTTTCTGATCTTTGTTATGATTGTTGAACGTATAAACTAAGACAAATCTCATGTATATAGAGAGGACATGCAGGCTCAAGTAAAGTACAGAGTATCATTATATTGTATAATTATTTTTAGACAGGCTTGTACAACCCATGCTTTCCTCCTTCCTTCAAGGGTGGCTGAAGAGTAAGCATTTAATGAAAGCATGTTGCTTTGTATTTATAGCATGTCGTGTTCATGCTTGTTTACAGCTTATGCTGTTCACTTTATTTTATATGTAAGTGTTTTTTTATTATTTTTTAAATAGTTACTTTCTTGTTTTACTTTGCAGGTTTTTATTTTATTCTTTTGGCAAGTACTATTTTATTTTGTTAGTAGATTTTCATAATCTAATGTTTTGTTTGCTGAATACAACACTTTACTCTAGTTTGGTTTACAACCTACTTATCTGGTTCACCTTTATATTTCTACACACTTATATTAAATTGTATGTCTTTCTTTTGTGATTTGTTTACAAACATACATTTCAAATTTCATTTCTATTCATAGTTTATACTATTAATATTTAACTTAGCACCTATATTTTATTTTATTGTTTTGAAACAATCCCTTATTTGTTAGCTATTTTTATTTATTCGTTGTTATTATTTTTCATTTAAACTTTACTATCAAAATTGATTTAATTCCATACAACTTTGTAATATTAATATCAAAAATATTAAACTTCTGTTGAATTTCACAAATTAAATTTTAAAAATTCAAATAATTTACTAAATTAAATTTAACAAAATTCCGGGATGTTACATTATATATATATATATATATATATATATATATATATATATATTTCTAGTTTAACATCTATTTGAATCGGGGAAACTCGCTTCCAATTATAATTAATTCTACAAATTTTTATTCAAAACTTCATTTAATTATCAATTTAAATTAAATTAAAATCTAGGGTCGTTACAAACTTCCCCCCTTAAAAGAATTTCGTCCTCGAAATTCGTAGCCACGAAAACAACACAGAGATAGACAGATTCGATCTCCTATAATTCCTCGAACACACGTTATGGATTCCAAATTCAAGTCGGAATATCTCAGAATACATACCAACTTGTCCCTCTTCGAACTTTAGTCTTCACAAGAAATTATAATAGAATTCCAAATTCAGTTTTTTTCTCGATCAATCAATTTAACTAAATTTAAAATTTCCAATTTATTCAAAATTTTCAATTTCAAATTTCCAATTCCAAATTCATTAAAGTTTAAAAACGAAAAGCTGATAAGAAAACGATGAAGATACTAAGTAAGGATTTTCTACAACGATTCGTAGAACCACCATCACACCGAAACTTCTTCTTGCAACTGCCACGAGGAAAATCAAAAGAATTTATAATTGAATCAAAGAAATTGATAAGAAAGTTATTTCCACTGTTGCAGGGTATTGACCATTTATAGTCGTATTTCCCTGTCCCCTATCTCGTCCTCTTCTTGCACTCATACTTACTATCAGTGGATAGTAAGAGAATTTACTGAGGCATACAGACAGATATCTTAGGGATATACTCATTCTAGGGATACTTCACCCTATCTATAATGAGTTACTTAACGCGTTATACTCCTGAGCTAAAGTTTTACCTTAGCACTGATACCAGATGTGACGAGACGGATTTTGCCCGCTCGAAAATCGACATTCATACTTCATATCGTATTCGAATGCCATAGATTCGACCGTTCAAATTTAATTCGCCGGAGCCTTTACGGCCAGCCTCTCGACTGTCTCGGCTTACACCTAACCAACCCCGTAAAGAGGACGTGTGGGGGCAAGAGTCTCCCGTTCGCCACCAAACTGCGAAGCGAGAACCCCCCATCATGTTTCACCTAGACAAAGCAAGACTGGTGTGAGCAACAAAGACAGTTTATCTTTAAAAACAAACAACGAAATATTTAAAAATCAATTCGCAATGCTTTTTTAGAAATGAGACTACCATAAGGCCTCCCGCACACACACACAATGCAAATGCAGAATCGGAGGAGATTTCTCCTTATGATAGTCAAAGATGCTTGATACGCATTAAAATGAAACATTTGATATTATTACTAGTGCATAGTGTAGTAAAAAAATCATTTCGAAAGTAAAGATATAAATCTTAGCCAACATAGACATTTCGAACTATGCCTACTA
The DNA here is from genome assembly GCA_030765085.1 of Allium cepa. Lineage (NCBI taxonomy): Eukaryota > Viridiplantae > Streptophyta > Magnoliopsida > Asparagales > Amaryllidaceae > Allium > Allium cepa. The sequence goes on along the minus strand of CM060940.1, from coordinate 541,381,300 downwards.
TAGATACCATCCAAACAGTGGGGCACCACCATAAGTAGATGACAGGTAATACAACTAAAACCGTACAAGGTACGTATTTGAAGAATGGATTTCCAACAAATGGTCGGGCAAAGGAACTTCCAAAACCCCGAAATGGAATGCCTCTGGAAGGACGTCCCCGAGCATCCCAAATGGATCTCTGCCAAACAAGGCCGGCTACCCCTTTCCCAGGGAGTAAGAAACCTCAGATATACCACCCTCGGTCCTTTTGGACCTTTATACGAGGCCTCGATTCCAACAACACCACACAGTAATAGATATAGTGTATCCACATGAGTAAGTATCTGGGCTCCATACCATGATACTACCCCTTTCCAGAAGGAATGGTCCTACCCTAAGGAAGCTATCCCTGAAAACCTTGCCGCACAATTCATGTTTCGACCATTACCGGTTTGTGAGGCTCGACGAAGTCTCGTCCACAAAGCCACGCTTTGGTACAAAGCCACGCTTTGGTACAAAGCCATGATTTGGGTCCACAAATGATCAAAGTAATGATCACAAAGATAAATGATCAAACAAATGGTCATATCACAAATGATCAAACAATGATCATTTCACAGCAACACCCAGCATGTCACATTACCAAATTGGGAATATATCGCTGATAACCATCAACTACATAACCTATGAGCTCGTACGTCTCAGAGAAGGGTGTTAAGCTAAGAGAATAAATTCTCCGCCACCAACAGAAATATATTTGAAAGAAATCAGCTTTATATCTCAAATTGTAATGTCAGACATAACAATCCATACAAGTCTGTTCTGGATTTAGAACAGAACCGAAGGCACTTCCAAAGAAGTCCTTGCAATCCGGATATTCACAATCCCAATCGGATTTCCCATCACTTAGGGAGTCTCTATACCGGCGCGACTCGGTGCAGAGACAATCGATAGGTCATCCTATCGCTTTCGCAAATACCCGGTCTTCATCACCGGTCTTCAAATGCTATCCATAACGTCGAATCACATATTCGGAATGGGTTATACGACGCAAAGGTCCTTTCCCGGCTAACCCGAATAGCGAGCGCAATATTTAAAACATATGGATATGGGATTTCAATTAAGTCACAACTTAATAATTCAAAACTTTCTTTCAAATGGTTTAATCCAATTACCATTTTCAAATCTTTTAAACAAAAAGATTTATTTCACAAAGTTCACCCAGTTTCTCAATGATTCATTCTTGTATTTCAAAACAATCACATTTCAATTGGATTAATTCATTAAATTTTTAAATTAAAGATTTGTCTCATAGTTTTCAAATCGTTCCCAAATATTCTCTTTCAAAAACTCGTTTCCAAATATTCATTTGTAACTTGGAAAACTATTTTAGTTTAAACTTGAAATCCCTTTAATACAATTTGAAATTCATTTCTCCTATGAAAGTTCTTTTTATCATTTAGAAACAACAGTCTTATTTCGGAAAAACCCGATTTCATTTATACAAGTTACAATCTTTGGGTTAATTCAAATTCCTAAAAGAACAATACTTAAACAATGGTTTGACTCATATATAACTAGTATAATATCGTTAATCCCTAGCTTCAAATCATAGAATTCAATTTCAAGTATTGAATTCAAATTTAAATCAAAATATTTAAATTCCAAAACTTAATCAAGTTATTAGAAAATAAGTTTTATCTTTGAAATTCTATTTCAAAAGCTTTTCACTTTAAACCCAAATTTCCAATTTCAAAATCAATTGAAACTAAAATTTCAATTTCAAAAACATCAAATTTAAATTATCTGTGACTTAACCGATTTCCACGTGAAATCCATATTTGTGTGTGTGTAAAAGTGTAGTCCAGGGGTTTCACACAGTAGTGCAACATCATTCAATCATCACATATCAGAATACAGAAATATAGTTGATAAGCGGTATTAACTATCACGCTTATCGTTCATTCACAGATCACAGATATATATCACAGATAATTAAATTACAGATCACAACATATATCAGGATGTATCACAAAGCATCATATATCAGGGATATCAAACAATCAAATCATCCAATAGAATCCAAATATTCATAAGTAAGATAAATTAATATCTGATTATAATTAATTTATACCAGGTTAATTACTTATGAATAAACTACAAATCTTAGTTAATGAATAATAAATTGATTGTAAACCATTTTAATTAATTATCTTTTAATCAATAATTAATTATTCCTAATTAATTATGTTAATTAATTAACCCTTAATTAATAAATTATCCCTTAATGACTTTCATTAATTAATTAACCTTTAATTAATTAATTATCCTCAAAGTAATTACCTTAATTAATTTATCACATACATTAATTTTTCCTTTAATTAATTATTCTTTAATCATTTGATTTATCAATCTTTAATCATTAATAAATTATCCTTTATTAATTTAAGATAAACCATAATTTTCAACATATGAATTTTAAGTTTAAATAAACTTAAAAATTATCTTTTTATCACTTTTTATTAATTAATTGCTTCTTAATTAATTATCTTAATTAATTAATTAACTAACCTTTTATTTATAATTAATTAACCCTTATTAATCCAATTTTAAGCCAAAACAATTATCCTAAAACATGGGTTAAAAATATTTAAAATTTAAATCTGGTTTAAAGTCAAAATCTGTTTTTATATCAAACCTGAGACCCACATCGAGTCACACCCGAGAAAAATGCCTGAGTGCTTCGAGTTTTCCCCCAAACCAACCCGTGTCAGTATTTTTTTTCAAAATTTTGTTTAAGTGTTGATCTAACCCGGCGCACAACTGAATGCACTCGAGTTAAGACTCGAGCCAAACCCAATATTACTCGATACTTCCTTCGAGTTATCTTCATCTTCCCAACTATAACCACCCAACCATAATCACTGACACACGCAAACACGTGTGCACCTGCACCATCCACCGTCGATGTCCTGGCCACCACTGCCGTCGCCATCTAGTCATTGTTGACCCCCTCAACTAAATCCATCACCCAGCACCCATCGTTTCATTCAAAATCAAAATCGAGGCAACTCGATCAAATTTAAACGAGATACTCCGATCGAAAATCCCCTCGCACACCATCTTCCGACCACAGGAGCGTCACCCTCACCGGCTACATCTCCGACAAACCCCACACTAGCCTTCCCCTCAGTGTCGTTACACTCGATCAACTCTGGAGGCTTCAGCGATCAAAATTCTAAACCCCACCAAAACTAGGTCTACTGCCAAGAACTGGTCGCCGCCGCCGCCGCCGCCGTTATTACCACCTCCGACCATTTTTCCAGGAACCTCCGTAGCCTCCTCCACCACCTCACACAACCTCGACTACCCCAGTTCACCATCACACCGGAATTTGGCCAAATAATGTTTTGAATACAAAGTCGAACTGCTCTTAAATCCTAACACTAAAAATTACACTTTCAGCTTTAAAATTCATATTATAATGTATGAATTCAGTTTACATGCCTGAAATCGTAAAATAAAATGTTTGAATTTTGACTTGTTTAAAGATTTGCTTAGATGTTTTGATTTCCAGAGGGATATACAAGTTGCTTTATCTTAAATAGAATTTAAAAAATTAGTTTATAATCAAACAAACAACTTTTGTTTATATTTTAAATTCTATTAGTTATTAAATCTAAGGATGAGAATTTGTTTGCAAATCTGGTCTGGAAGAAACAAGAACAGAGGTAACTAAATTTGTACAGGCAGACATATATATATTTAAACATCAACATACATACACAGGAATGCATAAATATATATACGCATATCAGACAATAATTAAGCAACATATATACTTAAGTATTTTAAAATTTAAGTTACTCACTTGGAATGTGAAGTGGAGAAGAACAGATAACACTTATTGTTTGAAAAATGCAGATGGTTCCCTTTTAAATCCTGTTTGTTGTTGATCTTGTTGTTTGAATTGATGTAGTTGCTTTTCTCTTTGTTTTCTGATCTTTGTTATGATTGTTGAACGTATAAACTAAGACAAATCTCATGTATATAGAGACGACATGCAGGCTCAAGTAAAGTACAGAGTATCATTATATTGTATAATTATTTTTATACAGGCTTGTACAACCCATGCTTTCCTCCTTCCTTCAAGGGTGGCTGAAGAGTAAGCATTTAATGAAAGCATGTTGCTTTGTATTTATAGCATGTCGTGTTCATGCTTGTTTACAGCTTATGTTGTTCACTTTATTTTATATGTAAGTGTTTTTTTTGTTTTTTAAATATTTACTTTCTTGTTTTACTTTGCAGGTTTTTATTTTATTCTTTTGGCAAGTACTATTTTATTTTGTTAGTAGATTTTCATAATCTAATGTTTTGTTTGCTGAATACAACACTTTACTCTAGTTTGGTTTACAACCTACTTATCTGGTTCACCTTTATATTTCTACACACTTATATTAAAATGTATGTCTTTTCTTTTGTGATTTTGTTACAAACATACATTTCAAATTTCATTTCTATTCATAGTTTATACTATTAATATTTAACTTATCACCTATATTTTATTTTATTGTTTTGAAACAATCTCTTATTTGTTAGCTATTTTTATTTATTCGTTGTTATTATTTTTCATTTAAACTTTACTATCAAAATTGATTTAATTCCATACAACTTTGTAATATTAATATCAAAAATATTAAACTTCTGTTGAATTTCACAAATTAAATTTTAAAAATTCAAATAATTTACTAAATTAAATTTAACAAAATTCCGGGATGTTACATTATATATATATATATATTTTTTCCAGTTTAACATCTATTTGAATCGGGGAAACTCGCTTCCAATTATAATTAATTCTACAAATTTTTATTCAAAACTTCATTTAATTATTAATTTAAATTAAATTAAAATCTAGGGTCGTTACAGTAGGAGTCATTAATTCACACTTAGCCAATTTTTTGTTAATAGTTCACTTAAATTTTAAAAACATTTTCCAACAGAATAGAATACGACTTTCTGCAAGTTTGCCATATTGTAATTGCTATATGAGAAATTGATTATGGTCTCTAGATCATATGAATTACTGCTTGGATGTATCACTAAACTTTGTTCCATTGTATCCCATACGTATTTTGAGTATTCACAGTTAGAAGTTAAATGAGCACGGTTGGGGTTTGCAATATTTATCCATTTCTTTAGTCTCTTTCATAAATAACCTATTATTTTCTGCAAAGAAAGTTTTTATTGACTTTTTTGGTGCACAGCACTTGTTCCAAATGATATTATGCTATTGTTATGTTTCTAATTTATTTTCGATTTGTTCCCATGGTGATTTCAGAGAAAATATTACTCTGTTTGCCTTCCATTGCTAGTAATCTTTACTTTCATTGTTGTGGATGCTTTTTGAATTCGATTGCAAAGATTTATTGGGATGTTATTATCATTTAGGTTCCACTCTCCTTAATTACTTATGCTGCTCACTTTTTGATTGAAAGAGTTACACATGTTATATACGACCTTCCCAAAGGATTAGTCAATGATTGGCCATTGGACCAAGGAACGAGCCATAGACATGTATGACTGCCATTGGAAAATTTCCTTGCATTAAACATTTTCCAGTTTCTCTTGATTTCATGATTAACTTCCATGTGCATGAGGAGTTGTCAAAATATAGGGTCCAAATCTTTTCATTACCACAGTATCCACTACTCATCCAGGTTGCCTATCTAGTGAATCTTTTTGAATGAATTTCTAGAACAATTTTAATGTGTACACTTGTTTTGGGATGCTTCTTTTTTCCAGCTAATCTTGTTAGATTTACCTTGGCACAAGAATTTTGCACATATGCCTTCTATTTTATGAATTATGGATTTTGGAAACAGGAAATTATTGCGAATGAAAAAAAATTTCAGCATTTTAGCCTCAAGAATAGACTTTTAGTATTTTAATCTGAAGGACAACTTTCTTTAGGTATCAGTTTTTAGTTATTGATAGTATATTTTAGGTATCAGTTTGTAGTTATCGGTAGCAGTTTTTAGGTATCAGTTTTAGTTCGGTAGCAGTTTTAGAAAAATATTTGTCCTTATGAATAATTTTGAAAGAATGTTTGTCATTTTGAGTAATTTTTAGAAAAATGTTTGTCCCTATGGTTAAATTATTGATGTCGTGTCCTTGAGGCTAAATATGACGACCCGTAGATTTTAATAGTTTTAAATGGTTTTATTTAACGTAATTAATTGAAACTTTTGAGAAATTTTATATAATAATATTTTTAAATAAAAATTTAATATATGGTTTACGTCCAATTAAACATAGCAGTTTTTAAATTTTCAATTTATTTTATCAAAGTTTATTTCATTGAGTAATTCTATTACAGTCAGTTAATAATTGTTGATAATAAAATATTTTTCAAGCCTGAATATTTTTCTGTAGAAAATTTCTAAATCCTCTTCTGAGTAAGACGTATATTTTGTTTTTCCAAATTCGGACGTCAACTGCTCCGTTTACCTTATTTCTGACAAATTAGCAGCATTTTTTGGACCGATCATCGACTTTTGATCGGATGATCATACCACTATCTGTATACCGTTGTGATCGTCTCGTCGTGCTGATCTCAATAGTATATTTATTTCTGTACTTTGATGTCCGGTACGCAACGAAACCAATAAAATGTTCGTTGTAACGGCACCCTTAAATATTGACCGTTAACTTTGCTTTGCTTTTCAAACTTCAACGTGAACCCCAAGCAATAAAATAAATTGCTTTATTGATTTTTAAATTAATACTTCTAGACGTTGCTATGTCATTGCTGTATTTTGAGTGTTAACTTTTTTGTAACGTATGATAATCTTTAATAATAGTTGTAATATCTTTGGTGTCACACTTTTTTGGTATCAACATGAACTACCAAAAATGCCCCTCTATAAATATTATTAAATATTAATATCACTTAAAAGTAGGATCTAGCAGATAAGTTTCCTTTACCAATTCCAAACGTCCCTCTACGGATGTTATCGAAATCTTAATTTCGCATAAAATTAGGATCTAACAAATTAACATTTTTTATAGTCGTTTTTTATTAATTAATAATAAAAATAAAAATTCAAACTAATAAAAAATAAAATTCATTCTTTATTAATTAATAATAATATAAATAAAAATTCAAACTAACAAAAATAAATAAATCAGATGTTGCAATTAGAAAGAATAATTAAAACTAAGCGCACATCATTTTAACATAAAAATACGACTATATATTTCTGCAAAGTATATTTTTTCGAATGAGGTAAACATGTACAATTTGTAAAAAAAAATTATGCGCGAAGTGTGTGCGATCATCACGCGCGAAGCGCGTGCCATACCGCTCGTAATAATAATTAATCTGCATAGTATAATTGGCTATGTATTGAGATCTAGGAATTAAATAAAATTACGAAAACGTATAACCTGCAAGCAATAATAAATTGCTTTATTTGTTTACCTGATTTCAGGCGAGTGAACCGTTGATTTCGAAAGAAATCGTTTTTTTAGCACATATAAAAATCTACCTTCATCTTCCTAGATCTGATCATATTTTTTTCTTCCTTCCGCCTCCTTTCTATTTTGCTCTCCAATTCCACCATCTTCTTCCCAGAACTCTCCCATGCAAACAAATCCATACTTCTCAAAAAAAAACCCTTTCCACCCACTGTTCCCCTGTGCTCCTCTCCATGTTTTCTATTCCTCTCCCATAACAACCGCATGTAGCCGCCTCCTCCGCAACCGAAGCACGTGCGGCCATGCTCACCTCCGAGCGCCACCTGAGACCACACAACCGAGCTGCTCTGCGACCTTCTCTCCCCTCCCTTGCTGATGCACCTCTTCCATTTCAGCGGCCTCCAAACCCAGCAGCAACGCCTCTGACCAACACCCGTACCCAAGCATGCGTCAGCATCTCCCACTCACCAACCTCCTCTGCCATGAGGCCTTCCTCCACTTCTCGAACCGAGTAGCCACTCGGCCATGACAGCGTGCTCGCTTTCCCTCTCTTCACCACGAGACCCGACTCTATACTTTCTTCTCCTTCGGTCCATCCCCACTGCCGTACTACCCACGTCACCCACCTACCGACCAACATCTCCGCACCTTCGACTTCCCACCAACCTCGGCTTCCTTTAACCGAGCCTCGCCTTGGCATCAACGACGGCAGCCACGTCCGTCTCTGGCCTCTCCCTAAGCCCGCCGAAGCCAACAAGCCTCCCTCATTGAAGCTTCCCTCTACCTGACACCTCCCCAGGCCGAGCTGTCTTGTTTAGTATTCATTAAGGTACATATATATACATTATATATATAGTATACATATGGTGTATGTTATAGGTAGCACTATATGTTTACCAGTATTTTCTATAACATGGGATATTGCAGCATATTTTATTTCAAAGGTTTTGACATATATTTGTATATATAATTTACATAAGATTGGTAGAAAACTATAAATGGGAGCTGTCATGTAATGTTTTATAAATAATAGGTTAGTACATAGTAGCTACACTGAGGCATATGCGAAGTCAATAAATGGTACGTATATATAAAAGAGTTTATGAGTTATATTTGTATAAAGTGAAGGAAGAATATTTAATCCAATTTATATTTTATATTAAACTGATTTTGGAACCTTTTTTTGTATACGTATATCATACGTTTCAATATTCATTTCAATTTATGCTCCGTAATAAAAATATATATACGCTGTTTATATTAAATGCATATATAGGTAGTTAGTTGCGTTACATATATTTTTGAATAAAACCTGGGTTTTGGTACAAAATTTTTATGGATTTGTCCTTTTTGGTTAAAATTTTAATATGCATGTAGTAGTTATACGTACTAAAGATAAGGTAAGTTGCAGGTCGTAGTTACTGTAAATTCTTTTACATACATTTTGTAAAGCTTTATACACAAGGTCTGCATATATATATATATATATATATATATATATATATATATATATATATATATATATATATATATATTGTTCTGTCAGTGCATATAAAGTCTATGTTATACGTGTATATATTGCACAATGTTACTATATTTTGTAGAAGTAGTATTTGACATGTCGTAATGAACATGCACTGCATATTTATATATGAATTGAAAAATCTATTGTATATATATGATTGATTTTTATATATGGGTCTTTATCTAAAACTATTATCTTTGAAACCATATATATATATATATATATATATATATATATATTATTTAATAAATGATTACGTTTGAAATATGATTTCTTTGATATAAATTGTTACATATAGTGGTTTATATGAATTCGCTTATACCATTTATTGTTGTCAATCCTATTCTGGTTTGATTTCATCGATTTCTCGTCATCAGTTTTGATCGTCGAATTCGTGCTGATCTTTCTTCACTTTGATTCGTAACTCAACTCAGCTTCATTGTCTATCTCTCTAGTCTCGAAAGGTGAGCAATCACTCACGATTAACATTCTTTTATTTATTAAATTTGATTTCAATTGAAACGACAATTGAAATATGCTGCTGTAGTTATTTAAATTGTTATATTTATGCTATTATCTATAACTGTTCACTCGTGGGATATGACACCATATCCTATTGTTTATATTATACTGTTATTGATGATATATGCCAGTTATATTATTTTCATATCTGTTATCACTCTGCAAGTTCCCTATTAGTATAGAAATCACTATGGGTTGAAATGACACATACCCGAACGGACTTTAGAATAGGTGAAAATCGTTACGGGTTGAAATGATAAACCCAAGCGATTTCCATTTAATTGAATTTGGGATTACGGGTGGAAATGATATCCACCCGTATATACTTAGTGTACGGATTGAAATGATATATATCTGTAGCACTTGACTATATGATAGGAAATATATACAGACACTGTTGGTCTATATAATTATTTTGAAAATGATTTCTACAGTTTGAAAAGAAATATATGGGATTTAATAAATATTGGTTCTTAAATGTTTTATATAAAATGGAAATTTTATGTATAGATTTAATAATAATAATATTGAGATTGACTTAATCCATATAATATGTTTGAGTATTATTTAAGATTTATATTTCAAAAATTTACCGTTGCAAAATTTTGAATAATTAAGATTGGGAGATAAATTTGGGGTTTATTAAAAATGGTATTTAAATAAGGATCTATTTAATTAAATCGATTTGAAATTTTTGAATGGGAAATTTAAGGGTATGATTTTATAACTGGATTTTTGATTTAAGTGATTTAATGAATATTTCGCGTTTAAATAAATTAAAGAAAATATTGAGTAAAATGTAATTTAAGGTTACTTAAATGATATTGAATCTAATAAGGGAGTATTCAAGACTAAATAATAATGAGGTTAAATCGAGATCTATATGAAACTGTTGTATTGAACATTTAAATATTAAAGCCTTGAATTATATTAGAATTTAAATGGTTTATTTTGAGATTCGGATCTGTATTTGAAATCAATATAGTTGAATTTGTTATTTAGAAACTAAATTGAATTAAAATTAAAGTTAGGTTGAACTAAATTTGAATTTATTATTTAGAAAACTAAATTGAATAAAAATTTAGTTGAAACGTTGAATACTTAATGGTTTGAAATTATTGAATATAAAAGGGTATTTTGTGATTACAAATCCGAATTTGTGATCGATAAAATTGAAGTGGTTATTTTAGTAATTGAGTTGAATTTAAATTGATAAATTGAGATTGAATTTAATTTAAATGGGAAGGACGAGTTGATGTTGAAACGATTTGTTAAGTTGGGGGAATTGAAAATATTTTTCGGTATAAATTATTTAATATATCTAAATACTATTTTGGGAAATAGCTATGTTCGAAGTGAAATGATATTTGATTTTGAGGTATAAATTAAGTTGAAGAACCACGGTGTTATAGTGTATATTCCTACCCTGTAGATAGTTCCATGGACCCTTAGAGGATGGTTATCCCAAACATCCTTTAAGTTATTTGTATTTCAGTTGATATTTCACTTGAGTTGGATTTATTTATATGAGAACGTTAATCCTGACTCGAGTGTTTTGTGTTTTGCTTTACGCTCGGGTCAGACTGAGTGATACAGCATTTAAGACTCACCTTCGAAGTTGGAGCTTTGCTTGAAGATCCAGCTATCTATCCTTTCAGTCATCCAATTGATTGGTTCAGAGAAGTCATCTGCTCGTACTGGAGACTTCGCTGCATCTGGGATATTCTAATGTATTTTATTCCTAACTCTGATGTATATAGTAGCCTCATGAACTACTATTCTTTATCTATTCTGCTGCATTTTATTTCTCTGTGTATGTTATATGTGATTATTTATTTATGTATATGTTGAGTTTGCCAAATTTAAATTAACAACGCGGTATTTTGAATTATTCAAGTCGGACATGTATGGTTTTATTGTCGATTTGAATGGTCCAAAAAATAGCGGGTCGTTACACTAAAAATATACGAATTTTTGTCCTTTGAATTAATTCCCCTTTGGGAATTTAGCAAGTATTCATCCAACATTGTGTCAGTGGGTAAATTATTGATTTGATTTGTTCTAACCTCCTACTCGTATTAATGATTTTACTGCTCCATATGTTTAATTTCCTGCTTGTTTTGTTTAGCAAATCTCCAATGTCCATTACTTTTAATTTTCTTGAGGACAGAGGAAAGCCCGAATACTTTATGGGAAGAACCGCATATTGAAAATTGATTTCTTGCTGAATTTGGTTCCTATCGGTAACACCTTTGGCAAAAATATTATTATTTTTTGAGTGTTGATGCATAAATAAGCTTGCTATTCTAGGTCTTGCGTAACCTGCTTTATAGTTGCTGTATTTGATACATTTTCTTTAGCAAATAGTAGTAGGTTATCATCACCAATAAGGTGATTTATAACTGGTTCAACATTATGCATGGGATCTAAATTACGTAGAATGTGATCACTTTCTAAATTGATTGAAAGAAACTCCATTGCGATAGAAAATAGACGAAGGGATAACTGGTCCCCTTGTCTAATGCCTCTATTATTACGAAGAAATGATGGTAGACAAAGTGATGCAGAAATACACCAATATACGAGGGATAAAGGCTGAGGAGGGAACCCCATCGTTTACATCATATGTATTATACAGTTCCTGTTTATTTTTTCATAACCTTTCCAGAAATCTATTTCGATAAACATGTATTGCTAGTCCTTTTATTGGAACTCCTTATCATTTCATATGCAAGAAGTAAGGTTTCCGAAATGCTTCTACCCGGAATTGAAGCATTTTGATTGTGAGAAATCAAATCATTCATTAGGCCTTTAATTTTGTTGCATATTATGTTAGTTATGATTTTATAGATTACACTGCAATATGAAATAGGACTATAATCATTTATACTATTCACGTTATATTATTTGGGTACTAAAGTAATAGATATGTTGTATATTTCTTTAATAAACTTCCATATTGTGAATGCATGAGATACTGATTGGAGAAGCACCTCCCTTAACCGGTCCAAATGAATTTGATACAATTTATCATCGAAAATATTCGGTTCAGGACTACTTTCGTCATCTATCTGAAATGTTGCTTGTTTTACATCTTTCATGACTAGGGTTTGATTAGTTTCCTTTGGGCATTATCATGGATAATTCTTTGCCTATGATATTTTGAAATTGTTCCTTTAGTGCATTCTCCGTATAAATTAATGAAATAAATGATTGCTTCCTCGGCTGTTTTGTCTAAACTTTCTAATTTTTGCCTTTGTTTAGTTATGAAGTTATGAATCTGGGTTATGCTTTCTTTTGTCTTCATCATTTCATGGTAAAATTTAGTGCATCCCTTTTTGTTAACCACCTCACCTTTGCTTTTTGCTTCTTTATATTGTTGTAACAAGTTCTGATCATTTGGCCTATTTCTAATTGGAGGTATAAAAAGACTTGTTGGATGCTTATCTGTGGCTATTTCACTTTTCAAGATTGAACTTGATCATTTTCAATTTACTTGTAAAACTGTAGCATAGATTTTCTTCTATTCTATCGTTAATGTTTCCCTGAATAGCTTCATTATTATCCACCTGAGTGTGCCATGCATTATTATGTTTAAAAGGTCTATTTTTCCTATTAAGGGTACCATTAAATATGTCGATAAATATGGGGGAGTGGTCACTAGTGGAGTGGTTTAAAAGGAAAATTATTAATAGCTAAATTTATTTATTTACTCAAAGTTTCCTAGTCCTCTATCAATCTTATTATGGAAAATAAAATCTCTAACACCCCTTCAAGAGAAATAATTATCGGTAGCTTCTATCTATTTCAGTCTAACTGAAGAAATCAATCAGGATTAAAAATTGATGTCCGTTGAAATTTGGTTATTAGTTGATACTCTTTCGTCTTTATTTAGGACACAATTGAAATCCTCCCAACCGTCCAAGGCATATTAATGTGTTTTTTCCTCTTCTTTTATATATATCATTGAGGTAACCTTTCATTTTCAAGGTGTTTGGCATAAATGACAATAAAAACCATTTTTAACCGACAACCCCCCCCCCCCCAACCCCCCCCCCCCCTCCCCACAAAATTTCAACTAGACATGAAATATGTTGTTTTGATTTAGATGGTACTGAGGCATTCCAATATAAGGTCCCACATAAATAAAATTTTACTTTTATTTCACGTTATACCATACTTTTTTCATCGTGAATACTAAGAGAGGGAATCCTTAGCTTAAACTCGAAAGCTCTATTATGTACATAATTCCCCAAAAGAATTAAATGCTTAGCGAAAGTCCAAAGGGTAATAGCCTATAAACCGAAAGCCTGGTAATGATATTCAAAGCAAAGACTGCCTTTATCATTTGTACTGAATGCAACAGACACCTCACTAACCTCTAAATAGAAAGCATAGGCAAAATAGAGACCTTCAATCGAAAGACAAAAAGGCGTCCAAGCATGCTACGGTTCAAGGCTACAAACTACCTTTAGCTAATAATCAGAAACCTTCCTATGGTCATTAGCTTAAGAAATAGCGTTATTTAGCTGTAACCAAGTATACAGGCCAAGAGCGTCTAACTCAACATACAAGACCGAAGCTGTGTATATTCAAAGGCTAAAGTGCCTCAATAAGAAACCAAGATCAATGATAAGATAACCTCAATATACATTAATGACTTAGATATCCTAGATCTTATACAGATCATATGGGTTGCAAGATCGAAATCTATAGTTATAGAAATGTCACATTTATGGCGACCGCACCTTCCGATACACCGATCCGGAGCTTATGGTGACTTTTGTAATCGCATCAGTGCTAAGAATTACGAGCTATCCAGATTTTAGACATTCCAGGGACAAAGAATATATGGATAAAATCTAAGGAATTCTACACTTTCAGATATCATAGCGGAAGGAATAAAAATATAAGTACTGTAAAGTAGACTTTTTAGAAAAAATAATTTTCATAATATTTAGTTCATATACGATGCATTCAAGGTTTGATGTACAATTAATACAATAAATAACTATAGGAGGAACAATGAAAATAGTGGAACTTTAACACTTGGATCATTTCTCCATGTATTATATCAAAGCAACTGCTGTCCTATCATCCTGAGATGGAGAAAATGAACGGAGTGGGTTACACAAAAGTCTGGGAATGAGTACATCAAGTGCTCACATGCACTTGACTTTGGTAATACTCTGTGTGACATAGGATGTTCTACAGGTGTCCGTGAATTACTAGATATTTTACATAAGGGGTTTTAACTTAATACACACCTACACTAATGGCTAGTGCAGGTTTCTACGAGGATCGAACAACTAATTAAACCTCAAACAACTAATAATTGACTAATAGCTACTACAGCTTCTCCAACAATTTCCTCTATGGGACTATATACCTCATATTACGACTATCCGTAACTATTTCACATGGGTTTCCCTGAAATTTCCACATGGGATTAAATTTCCTACAATTATGACTACACGTACTTTAGCCACGTATTGGAGGGGAGTATGCAATTTGATCGCCGAAATGTCTCATTAGCTGCATCCGTATTCAGCTCTCAGTCATGGCATATGCCTCTTCTCGCACGCATCGAGATCCACTATAGAACCTTCTATGAATATCCTTTGCGATAAAATCACCACCAGTTGAATATCGACCCTTGTTGGGTGAATAGCATTTACCCAGTCCCGCAATGTCCTGGTACCGCCTCATAGGGAACTAGCTTCCCCATTCTTGACACAAACATATTTGTATATATGTGTATATTTATAATACTAACTAAATTATTTATAACTTGGGCCTTAGGCTGAGGTTCAGATTGCATTCTAGAAACGCCAACTGGTCGATCACCTGCACCTAGAATGGTTAACAACTATAGCAGTCGCTCACTTGCTATTGGTTGCACTAGATAGTGCGGTCGTTCGATCGTTGCTGATTAAGGATTTTGATTTTTGATTTTTAATTCATTTTCGTTCTTTAATTAATAGTTAATCGTTCCTTCCTTAATTTCCAATACTGTGACTTAGAATTTGATTTGACAGCAATTACATTGAACCCTAAATTTGTCGTTATCAAATTTTTTATTCAAATTCAATTTACTGATTTTAGAAAAGCAGTTCAAGCTAGGGTTACTATTAACATTTGTACTCACAAGTTATATGGATTTATAATTGATTAGAAAAGGGATTTAATCCTTGATCAATTCTTATTTAACAAGGTTACATTAATTTAATTTATTAAATCTCAAATCCAGACTATGATTCACATTTTAGTTTCTAAAAACCTAAATTATATAGGGTATGTTAAAATTAACTATATAAAAATCATCTTATTAAAAATATACCAACTCACCTGAGATCCAATATTTTCTTTGAATTTAATCTGGAAATCTCCCTTTATTCGTTAGTTGTTTTCTTGATTTGATCTTCTTAGATTACTTTATTTTTTTCTTATTATTTTGAAGATTTTTATAAGTTCAGGAGAAAAGAATTGATAGAGTTTGGATATGCGAACAAAATTCTAATGGATTAGAGTATATGTTAGCTATGTATTTATAGATGTTTTAGATTAGTATTAACCATTGGTTAACCCTTGGAGAACCTTTGCTTACATCATGTGTGTTAAAGATTTTCTTCATTGTCAAGTAAACTATTGCGACAAATTTGGGCCGCTCATCGTTAAAAAATTTCATTTTGACACATCAATTGGTCGACCACTAAATATGGGGATGGTTAATAGCTGGTGCACGACCGATCCGCATGTAGGTGTCAACCTGTAGAGCTATTTATTTTAGGATATTTAATTTCCTTATTTAATTAGTTTCATTTTAAAATTTTATAACGTTCTTCTTCATACCAGCTTTGATTTTAAAAAAGTTATATATGAAAATTATCCAGACAAACGCAACGGCGCAAATTTCATAGCCAAGTTCGAACGTTTATGAATAAAATTTTACCCTTGTTATATTTAAATTTAATTCTTCTACTAAATTTTGCTTAAATTTTCGAGGTGTTACGTTCGCCCTGTTAAAATAATTGTCCCTAAAATCTCCAATGATGGAAAAATATAACCCATGCGTATAAAAATCAATAACAACCATCTACTCATCCACCATTCACGGGCAACCACTGTCCCTGCTAAAATTTCTAATGCATTATTTACCTACAAATGTGGAATGCACATGAACCTATAAGAGTAGATGGTCTCCTGAACTAGTCAAGCTCCAGTTATGCAAGTACTTGTGTCATGTATCCAAGATGTATGCAACATCCTAGGCAAACATACTTGCAATTCTACATGTATGTGCAACCATTCAATCCATATGCATATAACTCAATAAAATAAAACAAGTTAAGATGTGAGTGTGTGTGCTAACTTGAGAATATATTTTCCTAGGTGTGCAAAGATCAATTCAACGAATAAATCCAATAGCATACTATTATCCAAGTTTTTAACCTAATGGAATTCAAAGGAAGTCGGAACAACTCAAGAATCAACCAAAAGGATCGAGAAAAAGAACTAAGAAAGACTCAAGAAAAAGGAACCAAAAATTGACCAAGATGATGGATCGCTAGCGATCCATAAGGGTTGCTCATGGATCCTTCTATCCTCATACATCATGATCTCATACATTTTCTTGGGATGTTTACCAAGTTTCATGGTATTCCAAGCAAGCTAATTCAAGGAGTGAGCATTCATCTAATTCGAGTAGTAGTTCGATGCATCTAGTCCATGAATCACCATTAAAACAAGGCACTTAGTCATGAAATTACATGGAGAGCATCTACACAAGGTTGGAAACATGATCCAATTGAAATGAGCTAAAAACACTCTAACTCCATGCGATCCATGCCCTATGGATCACTAGCAATCCATCATATTGGGTTGGTCCGCTGTGAATTTTCTAAAGGATCTTCGTACCTTTAGATGTAAGTCTCTGGCAAAGCATCTTTGGCCAAAGTGCTCTCCACCCCTTATAAATAAAATTTTACCTTCAACATAAAGGGATCTTCTAGACTGCCTGATGAAACTCTGTAGAAACTATTTTTCACTCTTTTGCTCCCACACAACGGTCATTCAAAAGGTTCACTGTGATTCTATAGTGAATTCTAGCACTGGTAACTTTATCTAACTTACTAGATCCAATCAAATTATAATTAGATTTAACTTGTAATTGCAGTCAATCAATAACAAAAGTTATAAAGTGAAAGTAGGCTTCATTAACAGCCGAACAACTATAAAAATTTCTTTTCTTTTTGCTTTATCTACAAGTTATTATTCCTTGTTTCTATTTTATTTTTCTTGATAAATAGGGTTGCTGCTTTTACACTCAATCTATGGTGTTGATCATTTTTTTGGATTAACACATACACCATCCAAAACATGTCCCAGTGACACGTTCGTAACCATTCCTAACATCCAATTGTCTCTAACTACGGGGTATACTAAGCCAGAACTTCAACACATAATTAAGTTATACTTATTTAATTAGAACGGAAATGCATCAGAAAAGAATTTTGTATTAGTAGCTCGGATCTTCTCCTCAAGCTCACATGCACTTTCAATTGAGTCGTCTCCTATAATAATCCACAATTCTGCACATTTCGAGCTGACAATAAACTACACATGTCCAACTCAAATTGAACAAAAAGGAAAATAATTAGGGGAAAGGAAGAAGAAAGAAGAGATGGGAGAAGTGAGAAAGAAAACCAAACAAGATGTTACAATGCAATGGAATAACATATAATATAATATCAATGACTTTATAAAAGAGAAACTATAATATACATACATCCATCCATCAGAGTACAACAAAAATCACTAATCATCAGCCTGGACATTTATAAGAACCTGTCCTCATAAATTATGATAATTTAAATAACCAGTGTAGCAGAAAATAAATATATACATGAATACGATTTAAAGTCTTCCATCTCGTCTTTGGAAGTTCCAAAGCATCCAAACTGAATCTGTGGATATACTCGGTCTGACCCGAGAATTAATAGAGAAGAGCGCCCAGATCAGTTTGGTAAACCAGAGTGAGAAAACACATCTCAATTGGATTTTAAAGTTATGTAAAAAAAATTCAAAAACAAAGGTAGCTCGTAAGACCACATCGTACATAAACATGGATGGTTTTCTACCTTACGATAACCAAAACATTTCGTATCAAAATCATTTGATATCGTAATAATGTCTAGGATATAAATACATATTAATCATAGCTGAAATTGTTGCTTTGGTTAAATTTGATGGCATAATAGGTCTACAACTAAAGCCGAAGGCACTTATTGGAGATTTGGATTTCCAATGAATAGCAAGGTAAGAGACTACCTTATGTATAGTACATTTCTAGAGGAATATACCGAGGATCGACATCTTTGAAACCTCCATGAATTAAGATCGACCTACTCGCAGACCCATCTGGTGGCGGACAGAGCCGAATATGATATCACGCCGGACGTTATTGACCTATTCGGGATCTCATAACATACACAACATACTCAACCTATATAAAGTAATCAAGAAAGGTGATGTCATACCCTAATGGTTGTGAACCACTCAGCCTTAAAGTGCCCAAAATTCATAATTCCAGGGGTGTGAGGCTTAAGGTCAAATTTACCTTTTGCATAGCACATTCACTTTGAACGTTACATTAACATTTCCAACAACACACTAATTTATTTCAATAAAAGTACAACCCTTCAAGTTCATATGCATCAGAGAAGGGTGTTAAGTGCAAAGGGGTTACCTTCCACACCACCAAACAGATGTACATTTGTAAAAGCTAGTGTTCGAGGTTCTTAGAAATGCAATGTCATCCATTCATCCATACAAGTTGTCTAAGAACATGACAAACTGATGGCACTCTCCTGCTATATACTATCAGGAATCAACCCTCGGATTAGTAGCGAGTAGTCCTTGCTTACGAAGATCCTAGAATGAAGGGGTCACTGCTATTTATTTATCTCGAGAGTGTAACATCCCCTATCCTGAGGCCCGAAGCTAAGCGTTATAGATGTTGCAGTCATCTATAGTATTAACTTCCGGTGACAGAATATGGTAATGTTATTAGTATCCATAATATCGGAAGCATATGAATATGAAACAAAATCATAGATTCCAAAAACAACTTTATTCATTACATTGCAAAACCATATTCCATATTCCATTACATAATCTCAAATGATTCCCAAGTTTTGATCAAATGTGATTATTCCAAATTACACCAAGAGCAATATATGATTCCCCCTTGGATAATCAGAGTACTAGAAGACATATTATTCTTAATACATCATAGTGGAAATAAAACTAAATAACTCCTATATTGATAGCATTGCCTCCTGCACATTTTCGAAAGCTTATTCACCTAACCTACTAAACATGAAAAACCTTATCTCTCAATCTACTCAAATTAAATTTTGAGCAATCGGGAGTTTAAGGAAAAAACATAAACTTTGAGTCAAATATAAAGCCTGGTGTAAATTATACTATTACATCTTGGATTTCTGATATTAAATGAGACCACGTCGCTCAGAGGAACGGGTTTTCCCTCACTAATATCCCTTTAAAACATATCTTTTTGTAAATCAGAATCCTGCAATCAAACTAATTAAAACAATAATTATATATGCTCATAAATTGGGTAATAAATGGACTATCTCTCTGAACCATATAGTTTTGTTTGCCTAACTACTAACTATTGGCCGACTCGGGCCTACTAGACAAAATAAATAATCTAACATCTGTTAGACACACCTTACTCCTCTCATGGTCAACTGATTCGAATGATTTTGCAGGCTCATCAATAACTTATCCCTCTTCTCTGTATATTCCTTTCTATGTGTAACATTATTTAAGTATTACCTTTGACTAAGCCCTACACATTAGAATTTTGGACTAAATTAGCTAGGGCAATAACTCATGTATAGGACGCGACCATATACCAGTCACATCTAATAATTAAATATTTGAGTCATCTACTTAGAGTTAACCACCCATCAAGTTTTCCTTGAAAACATCTTTCAAATTGATTTAACCCTTTGAATCATACTCAAACAAGGGAAATATACTTTTTTCTTTACTCGGATCTCTTTGTCATGATATATGCTTTACACAAAAAACTATTGATGAAAACCTTCGAAAGAGTTTCTTAAAAGCTTTAAACAATCTCTTTCAGAACCTTTGAAAGTACCCCTTTCGAAACCATTCAACTACTTTAACTTGAGCTTTAGGCCGAAAGGCCAAAACATACCTTTCGAAATCATTTATAATAGACATTTCCAAACCACTGAAAGCATCCTTTCGAAAGCTTTATAAAACCTTAGACATACCCTTTTTAAAACATTTCAAACTTGCCTTTTAAAAACATTGGAAACCTTCCATTCAAACACTAAAGGAAAACCTTTCGAAAACATTGGTTAATCACCCCTTCGAAAGCTTTATTAATTACCTTTCGAAAGCTTCAAAGTTCTTTACTTAAAACAAACCTTCTAGAAGCATTGGGTTTAAGTAGAAGCTTGTGGAACATAGTTTCGAAACTATTTAAAGCCTTCCTTTCGAAACATTTTGGGTTTATCTTTCAATAGAACAAAGGGATTTAAAATAACTGGGACGAAAGCATCCCTTTCTAAAGAATTTTCCTAAATAAAATATAGTAGATGGTGTCGAAACCACCCCTTCGAAAGCATGGAGGAGCGCCTTCAAAGTTTAAAATAAAGGACCCTTTCAAAGGGATTACTTTGAAAGGTAGAAAGCAGCAACAGGGGTTTCGACCCCTTCGAAAGCTTATTCTTTAAAACAAAGACAACAACCTCTTTCAAAATCTCTTAAAACATTTAACCTAATCGAAAGTTGTTTCCTTCGAAACCCTCATTGATAACCAAAATGAAAGTGGCATGAGGGTTTAGGGTATAAGAATATAATCTATTCCTATTTTGCCCTTATCTTATTTCTTGTTAATTCCCTTTTTTCATAGTTAATTAGGCACGGCTACCCTTTAATTATACAAATCTCAATTCGCTTAACCATTTACATTATTTTATTTATTTAATTAAATGTTCTAGATAATGTTAATTAAAATTATAGTCGTTACAGACTGCCCTCCTTAAAGAATATCGTCCTCGAAATTATGATAAGATACACATCAAAATCAATCATAAAAGTAAAAAATACCATGAACCAAGTCAGGATAAGTATCTCAAATCATGCTCTTAGTTTCCCGAGTACAGTCTCTCTCGTCGACACTCCATTGGACTTTGACTAATCTGACTATCCTGTTCCTTAGCTTTTTCTCATTTCTCGTGACTATACAAACAATTTTTCTAACTATAGTCAAATTCAGTTCCACTACTAAGTAATTTAACATCGTCAGTGATATAGTAGTCTTTGGGTCTCAAATACACATCCTTGAATGAGAAATATGCAAAATATTATGGACGCCTGCCAAACTACTCGGTAACTCCACTCTATATGTAAGTTTCCCAATCCTTTCTATAATAGGAAATAGTCCAACGAATCTCGATACTAATTTTCCTGATTTTCAAACCTAAATACACCTTTCATCCATGATATATTGACGAAAACATGATCTCCAACTGTGAACTCTAAGTCTTTTCGTTTTCTATCTGCATTGTTCTTCTGCCTAGATGGAGCTTTCTTTATTCTGGCTCAAATAAGCTCAATCTTTTCTGCAACTTCTCTAACCAAATTTGGACCAAGAACTAACCTATCCCAGTCTCTAACCAAAAAAGGGGACATTTACATGGCCTTCCATATAAAGCTTCGAATGGTGTCATCCTTATACTAGCCTGATAAACGTTGTTATACGAAAATTCGATTAAGTGTAGATGGTCTTCCCATGATCCCTAAAATCTAGCACACAAGTTCATAACAAATCTTCAAAGACTTTTTTAACTCTTTCTTTTTGCCCATCTATTTGTGGATGGTAAGCGGTACTCATCTTGAGCTTGGCATCCAAAGTCTCATGTAGACTCTTCCAAAACTCGCTGGTGAATAAGGAATCTCTATCACTTATTATGCTACTAGGAATTTCATGCAGTCTAACTACATTCTTCATAAATAATTTAGCTTAAACAGGTGCCGTTATGGTTAACTTAACCGGAATGAAATGGGGCACTCTTGGTCAACCTGTCCACTATTACCTATATACTTTCATTTCCTCTATTTGATCTTAGCTACCCTCCTATAATATCCATTGAGATAGAATCCCATTTACATAGTGGAACATCTAAAGGCTGAAGTAACCCGCTTGGTTTCTGATGCTTGGCTTTTATTTGTTGACAGTTCAAACACTGTTTCATCCATAAGCCTACATCTCTTTTCATACCTTCCGAGAAGAAACTTATTTTCATATCCTGATACATCTTAGTTCCTCCCAGATGAACAGTGAACTTCCAATGATGGCATTCTCCAAGAACTTCCTTCCTAATGTTTCCCACATTTGGAACATAGAGTCGTCCTTTTTTCCTCAACCACTCACTCTAGTCAAGACTGAAATCTTTCAAGTCATCGCTCTTTGTTCCATCTATCAACTTTTTGATCTGTTCAACTAATAATGGATCCTCCTTTTGTTTAGAAGTAATCTTTTCGATCATCAGTGGTCCAACTTCTAAACATGACAACATAGTAGTTTCCTTACTAGATCAAGCTTCAGATCTCCATTATATTCGGCATGTAGTCAATGCTGCTAAATCTTTCCGCTCAGCTATCATAGCCAATACCGTGTTTTCATATTTTCTACTAAGTGCATTAGCAAGCTTGTTGCCTTTTCCTGGTGTGTACTCAATACCAAAGTCATAAGCAGCTAAAAACTCTAACCACCTCCGTTGTGTCATATTTAACTCCTTGTGAGAGAATAAATACCTCGGCAACTTATGATCCATATATAATTCGAATCTTTCTCCCACGAGGGTCTCCACACCTTCAGCACAAACATTATTGCAACTAATTTCAAATCATGAGTTGGAAATCTAACCTCATGCGGTTTGAGCTATCGAGAAACATAGGCAATCACTTTACTCTTTTGCATTAATACAGCTCCTAACCTTGTTCTATATGCATCCGTGTATGCTACTAGATCTCGATTCCCATCTGGAACAACTAACATAAGTCCATTTTTCAATAAATGTTTCAATCTCTGGAATGCTTCTTCACACTTATCGGTCTAAATGAACTTCACATCCTTTCACATTAGCTGGTTATCGGTGTTTCTATTCGTGAAAAATCATTAATAAATCTCTGATAGTACCCTAATGGTCCAAGAAAACTCTTTATCCCGGTCACTGTCTTGGGTCTCTTTCGATTATTCACCCCCTCGATCTTAGTCAGATCTACAGACAACCCTTTCTTTGAGACAACACGATCAAGAAACTTCACTTCTTTCTTCCAGAAATGACACTGAAAATTTCACTTTCAGTTGATGCTGCCTCAATGTCTCAAGAATCACTCTAAGATGAACCTCATGCTCTCTTTCATCTTTAGAGTACATGAAAATATCATCTATGAAAACCAAAACGAACCTATCCAAATGTTCGCGAAAAACTCGGTTCATCAAATCTACAAAGAATGTTAGCGCATTAGTTAATCCAAACGACATTACTAACCATTTGTACAATCCATATTTGGTTCTGAATGCCATCAAAAGAATAATATCCTCTGCCGCTTTAAGCTGATGGAACTCTGGTTCTAAATCCAAATGGGAAATTACTTTGGCTCCACTCAACTGGTCGAACAAATTGTCAGTTCTAGGTAATGGATATCGATTCTTTATCATCTTCTCATTCAACTTACGATAATCGATACATACCTTAATGCCGGCCGGTTTCTTTACTAACACTGCGTTTGCTCCTCAAGGCGAACTGCTTGGTCTGGTAAAATTCTTGCCTTCCAAATCCACCAACTGCACCTTTTGCTCCCTCATCTCGGTAAGTGTCATTCTACTTGACAGTCTACTCACCGGTTTAGCTCCTGGTACTAAATCTATCCGAAAATCAATTGCTCGTTTCGGCGATAGTCCTACTATAGGTTAAAAGACATCTACGAATTCTCTAATAATGAAAACTCGATTCAACTTGTCTTCCGCCTCCACAACACCCAACAAAGCATTAATCTCAAAACTAGGGTTTTCTACGGAGTATATAATCCGATCACTACAGTCAGGGTGTCTAAGTGACATTTTCCTATCATGGCAAAATATCCTGGCATCATATTTACATAACCAATCCATATACAATATAGTTTCGAACCCTATGAAATCAAACACATGCAAATTGTAAACAAACATACGACCTAGCAATTCAAACTCTAGATGGTCACCTTTCATCCTAAGAGCCTCATATCCTCTTATTGGATTCGCAACCCTTAAGGAAGTAACTAGGTACGATGGTTCTTGGTTAAGCTTATCTACCAAACAATGAGATATAAAATAACATTATGCACTGGTATCAAATAGCACTCTAATTGATACACCATGAATCAAAAGCGTGCCTCCTAACATAGCTTTTCCCTTCTCCTTCATTATTAGTCACGAAGTAGCTGGTTCCAATGCAAACATCTTACATTTTCCATCCTTAGTTGGCTCCTTGCATTGGTTCTTATAATGCCAATCTGATCACAGTTGAAACATCTCCCTCCATTCTTCTTAACGATTTTCTTTCCTTTGCTTGTGTGGCAGTTATGAGCGTAATGTTCTTTCTTATCACACTTATAACAAACAACTTTCGCCTTTCCTTTTTTAGCAGCTCCACTCTTCTGAGCTCCTTTCTTATAAAAAAACTTCCTCTTATGGTTATGCCCTCCTTGAGCTTCCTTGGCCTTGTTTCCTTAAAGATAAGCAAGCATTTCTTCTTACCTCAAAGCCATCTCAACAACATCGCACGGATCTCTAATATGCGATAAAGCGGTCTAAGCAAACTCAGGCTTCAACTCACGAATGAACTTCTTATTCTTTTTAATGATAGTATCGATCATAGCGTATTCGTATCTTGCTAGCTCCTCAATTTCGGTTTCATACTTAAGCATTACTATATCTCCCTATTCCAACTCGGCAAACTTCTTGAGCAAACTATATTTAGCAATCTTTGATATAAATCTTTCTTTAAACCTCCTCCTGAACTCGACCCAAGTCATAGTCTCCTCATTGACCTCAATAGTAACATTGTTCCACCAATAAAGTGCCACCCCTTGTAGCTATCTAGAAGCGAGTCTTCTTTTTTGCTCAGCATTGAGCCCCAAATCAGTGAAAATCCTCTCGCAATGAAGTAACCAATTCCCCGCTTAAATTGTGTCTTCAGTACCAGTAAACGGCTTTGCTCCCAGACGAGCATAATCTCTACCCAAAAAAGCATAGTTATTAACCAATGGAGCTCCTTGATTTTCTCCTTCAGCATTTCTCCAACTAACTTCGTAGAAATTCATGCTTGCATCATGTTAATGAAGAACTGATACTTTGCTCCTATATTGACTTGTTTGACTTCATCACCCACATTTGCAGCTTGTGCCTGACCTGGGTTCCTCCTGGTATTTGGTTTGGAATTTCCATTGGTTGTGGTGCTTCCTCCACCAATGTTAACTCTTCCCACTCTAGCATCCATATCTTATATCCATAAAATCTGCATTTGAGTATTTGTAAGATATAGAAGAATAACCTAAGAGAGCTGGAAGAATATAGATGAAGCGTATAATTATATACAACAAATACTAGTATGTTACTATAGTGTTATCCCATACCACAATCTTTTCTCTATTTCCATATGATTATGTTTTCAAAATCATCATAAATTTGAAATTTCTTTTAAGTTTTTCATAAACCTATGCTCTGATGCCAAATTGTAATATCATTATCTTGAGGTCCGAAGCTAAGCACTACAGATGCTGCTGTCATCTATAGTATTAACTTCCAGTGATAGAATACAGTAATGTTAATGATATCCACAATATCGAAAGCACATGAATATGAAACAAAATCACAGATTCCATAAACAACTTTACTAATTATATTGCAAAACCATGTTCAATATTCCATTATATAATCCCAAATGATTCCCAGGTTTTGATCTAATATAATTATTATAAATTACGCCAAGAGCGACATATGAAGATGCCCCCTTGGATGACCAAAGTACTAAAAGACATATCGGTCTTAATACATCACAGTGGAAATAAAACTAAATAAATCATATGTAGATAGCATTGTCTCATGCATCTCTTCGGAAGCTTATTTGGCCAACCTACTAAACTTGAAAACTGTAACTCTCAATCTACTCGAATTAAATTTTGAGCACCTGAAAGTTTAAGGGGAAAAACATAAACTTCGAGTCAGATATAAAGCCTGGTATAAATAATACTATTACATCTTGGATTTCTGATATTAAGTGAGACCATGCCACTTAACAGAACGAGGTTCCCCTCATAATATCTCTCTAAAATATATCTTTTTGCAAATCAGAAATCTGCAATCAAACTGATTAAAACAATAATAACAATATCATATATGCTCATAAATTAGGTAATAAATGGACTATCTGTCCGAACAATATAGTTTTGTTTGGATAACTACTAACCATTGGCTGTCTTGGGCCAACCAGACAAAATAAACAATCTTACATTTTTTGGACACAATTCTGGACGATCTTTCCTTAACTTACTTCTCCCAGTGTCAACTGATCCAAGTGGTTTTGCAGACACACCAATAACATATCCTCATTCTCTGTATATTTCTTTTTGTATGTAACATCATTTAAGTCTTACATATGACTAAGTCCTACGCACTGGAATTTTTGACTAAATTAGCTATGGGCTATAGCTAATGTATAGGGCGCGATCCTATACTAGTCCCATTTGGTAATCAAATATCTGAGCCATTAACTTAGGGTTAACTACCCATCAACTTTCCTTTAAAACATCTTTCAAATTGATTTTACCCTTTAAATCATACTTAGACAAGGAAAATATCCCTTTTGCTTTACTTAAGTCTCTTTGCTATGATATATGTTTTATACAAAACATTGTTGATGAAAACCTTCGAAACCTTTGCTTAAAAGCTTTAAATAATCTCTTTCGGAACCTTTGAAAGTACCACTTTCGAAACCATTCAACTACTTTACCTTGAACTCTATACCGAAAGGCATTTATAGTATACCTTTCGAAACCATTGAAAGTGTCCTTCTAAAAGCTTTATAAAACCTTAGCCATCCTCTCTTCAAAATATTTTAAACTTGCCTTTCGAAAACATTGGAAAACCTTCCATTCAAAAACTGAAGGAAAACCTTTCGAAAACATTGGGGAATCACTCCTTTGATACTTTTATTGGTTACCTTTCGAAAGCTTTAAAGTCCTTCACTTAAAAAAAACCTTGCAAAAGCATAGGGTTCAAGTAAAAGCTTGTGGAACATAGTTTTGAAACCATTTAAAGTCTTTCTTTCAAAACCTTTTGGGTTTATCTTTCAATAGAATAAAGGGTATTAAAGTACTGGAAAGAAAGCATCTCTTTCGAAAGCATTTTCCTAAATAAAATAAAGTGGATGGTGTCGAAACCACCCCCTTCGAAAGCATGGAGAAGCGGCTTTAAATGTTTAAAACAAAAGGACCCTTTCAAAGGCATTGCTTCGAAAGGTAGAAAGCGGCAGTAGGGGTTTCGACCCCTTCGAAAGCTTATTCTTTGAAACAAAGGCGGTAATCTCTTCGAAAGCTCTTAAAACATTTGACCAAGTCGAAAGTTGTTTCCTTAGAAACCCTCATTATGGTTCTATGTTTACCAAAGCTACTTCAACCCCTTCGAGAGCCTGTTTCGACTCCATACCTTTCGCCTAACTCCAATCCACTATGTATCGAAGCTGATACTATGCGTATTGGTTCCGACTTAGATGGAGGCGGTAGTACGAGGTCGAAAGGTGGCTGCTATAAGTGGCGAAGCAGTAAAAACCTTATAAAACTGAATTTTAATTTTCTTAAAGAAATTTTTTTCTGATTAACTTGCTTTATTTGTCAACATATGATTGGTACCCAATTTTTTCACAAAATAATTTTTAAAATTGCTGCCGCATTTCAGAAATTAACAAACTAAATTGTTTGCAGATAGCCCTTTCTCCTTTTACAAATATATAAAACATTTAAGTCTCATACCTTAAATAATTTTATATCTTTAATAAAATACTTAGGAAAATTCTACACAAATATCATTAATCATTTTTGATATGTTCCCTAACATATTTCAATTTCCAGCCCGCAGCTAACATATAATAGCTATAACTAATTCCAAACCCACTTTAACCATTTTCTTCACGGAAAATTCATAATAAATCCACATTAATTCAAAAAATTATGAAACTTGAAACTATCTACAAAAATAGTATTTCTGACTTACATCAAAATCGCATAGCATTTGGATGTCATTTGATAGGTTTTTCAAATCATAACTTATCAAAAAATCTATATGAACCAAAAAAAATCATCAGTGAGCATATATATATATATATATATATATATATATATATATATATCTAACATTCAAAAGATGGCATAATACTTTGCAAAACATGCTTGGATCTAATCTAGAACCGAAAACAAGAAATATGAGATGTAATCTATTATTCATTTTAGCTAGTTGTTAAGGAGTTTGAGATTTGTTCTTGAATGAATTTGATTAAGCTTCTTCCTTTTGATTCTTGCTTATCCTCCCCTTTATCTTCTTTTAATGGTGTCCAGCCTTACTTAAGCTTTTTTTTGTGAACGTGGAAAATGAAAGTGGCATGAGGGTTTAGGGTATAAGAATATAACATATTCCTATTTTGCCCTTATCTTATTTTATGTTAATTCCCTTTTGTTCATTAGTTAATTAGGCACACTTACCCTATAATTATACAAATCTCAATTCCCTTAACCATTTACATCATTTCATTTAACTTATCTAATTAAATGTTCTAAATAATGTTAGTAAAATTTAGGGTCGTTGCAGGGAGCTACTCCAAAATTATCAACAAGTAGTCCTTCCGCTATGAAGATCCCCGACATCAACTTCATTGTCATTAACATGTCTTTCACTTTCGAATGCATATGTTGGTTCGAAGTTGTTTCCGAATAAATCTGATCCCTTTCTCTCTACAACATTCGATAAGAGGCCCTCAATCTCATATGGAAACTAAGTCTCACAGAGTTGTCCTGTTTCTAACTCTCAACTCATTATCCTCAGGTCAAGAAGGAAGCTAAGTAGATTGAAGAACCATAGTCACTCTGCTCTACTCAATCATCATTCTTAACACCAAATGATAAGCAAGCATACTCAATTGGCCTCGTATTAAGTGTATGAGTAATTAGTTCCCACATCAAGTCAAGAAACCAAAAAGGGCTAAAAATACAATCTAGCACACAAGCGGTCAATAGGCCTGTTTAATTATTCTTTTATTAATCAAATCACTTTTCAAATATTTATCTCAAAATATCTTTTAAAAGATATATTCTCAAAACTATTTTAATCTTTTGATATTTGGGAAACATTTCCAAATACTTATATCAATGGTGCAAGTATATTTACAAACCATTTTGTTTTCAACACTTAGAAAATATCTCTATGTACTTAAAATTCGTAATGAGTATATTTACAAATCTTTTGAGTAAAGCGTTATATTTTTCCAAAACACGCTTTATTGGGTCAAAATGAATGTTGTGTAAAACATCGTTACAAAAACTCAAAAAAATAGTATAGGGATTCGGCTATTTATATTTAAATAAATCTTGTATACTGTATAATGCATTTTGGAAATCACTTACTATAACAACCTTGTTATAGTTTATGTCTTCCTTGCTTTCTCTAAACGTTTATTACAACAATATATGTTGAAATTTATGTTTTCATCCCTTTGTACATTTTAAACCGCTTTTTAAAGCCCTTTAATTCCATTTCAAAACATTCCTTTAAAAGGTAATTTAAACGTTTAAAACATGGATGTATTCCCTTTATAGAAATCCATATTCAAATCTGAACATAAATTATTTCCATATTTATAAAACTATGTTTATAAATCTCCAAACAATTTTATAAAACTTTCCTTTATAAAATCTTTTATTTATAAAATTCTATTTATAAATGCATTCATTTATAAATCTCATTTATTTATAAAATCTCATTTATAAATTTATTTACCAAATATCAATTATAAATCCATTTTTAATATTCATAAAACTCCGTTTATAAATCAATTACTTTATTTATAAAATATTATTTTTATAAATCTTTCATATAAACCATTTCAGAAATATTTATTTCAAAATGTTTCTGTTTTCTTTGAAATTGTATTTCCTTTATAAATAAAAGATGGACTTACTTTTTAAGTTTTTAAAACCATTATAATATAGTTTAAAAAACTTTATTTAACATATTGCACAAACTATCAGTTTATAATACCAAAAATCATACTTTTTACTTTATTTAAAATAAACTCCTTTTAATAATTCAAGAATAATTATTAAAAACATATATTATTTCAAAATCACTTTAAAATCCCTGTAAATCAAAATCTTTACTTTATAGTATTTATAAATATTAAAAATAAGGCGAAGTGTTACATAGCACTAAATAAACAAAATCATGTTCGTGTCATCAAATATGGCATCTAACAATCCTATATCACTATATATATATATATATATATATATATATATATATATATATGAAAAGTAAAATCAACTGTGTTGAGGAATCCTATTGCATCTCTTTAACATGTCCCCCTGCATTACATACAGTATATAATCATATAATGCAGGTCATCCGCTACTAAGTTGGTATATAAAAAAGGATCATCCACTCATGAGCGGGAATAGATCCAAACCAACTGATAAAACAATATATCATCCAAATAAGCATCGATAAAAATATCCACACTTATATTAAATATAAATGGGCCACAGAGGTGAGTTTAACCCACCGAAACTTCAGTTATCGCCAAAGCGTTCTGGTTTGAATTGAAATCGAACAGATGTTCAATTTTAACACAAATTCCTACAAGCTCCAAACTACCTCAGTCCAACTCGACGATGTAGATAATCTATATACGACGCAGCGATGAAAACGCGGCCTTGATTTGATCTCGTGTGAACAAGATGAGTTATATAAGATTTTTTATTTTAAACTTAAATTAATTAACTAATTAAATTAATTAAACTTTCAAGTTTCAATTACCTTATAAAAACAATCCCTCATCACCTTGTTCCATGAATTAAACTCCTCTGTACACGCCAAATCAGTGCACGGTCATGCTTGAACCACGATGATATGACCAACCACTCGATGAAACTCTTATCCGATCACAGCATCGGAATTCTCTCCTTATGCCTGACCCATCAGTACCCAATTCAACGCCATCGGCGCCTCCTATGAATTCGCGACCATATGCCCTAATTTGCTGCCCAAATGTCGTGATTTGATTTCTTCCCCTATTTCATCGACGACAATCGTCAAAACTCTTCTCTTACCACCATAAGCTCACCCGTAGCCTCAATTTTACACCAGCGTACCCTACGAATTCGCGACCATCCTCCACTAGTAAACAACAAGGAAATAGGGAGTATCTTACCATGGTGATGCATCTCCCATCAAGCACCCCATTCCACTCGACTTTACCTAACTTACACCGCGCCATCCTCTAATTATTCGATTAACTCCGATTAAAACCCACCCACGTTCGACTGTACAAAGTCGATCACCACCCAACTTCACCGCACACAACTTTGAACACACCAACTGGAGCCCTTGACAACAAGAGGCCAACAGATCAAACGGCGTTGTATATCGTGCCCTGAATTTCCTAAAAAAATACCAACAAGAAGGCGGCTAGTGTATTTCTTTGCTTCAGAACAAAAGGGAAGAGAGGGAGATAGAAAATAGTAGGGCTGTTATTGTTACTGTACCGTTACCATACCATTACCAGCCAATCGATTACCATTTTCAAGTGAAATCGGTATACCAGTTTAATCGGTATGATAATGGTAAATTTATCATTTTCTACGGTAAATCATCGGTAACATTTCTTCAATACCAACGGTAATGGTAATTTTAACCAATCAATTAATTTATAATACATTTATATTCATGTAACATGCTTTATTATAGGCATTTAGAACCAAGCAAATGATTAAATTTAGTTTATTAATCAGGTGAAATAATGTTAAATACACTTCACTTCTTTTTAATTTATGTCTTTTATTAAGTAACACTATAAATTGTATAATGAAGCACCGATAAGATATGAATACGTGTTATGTTACTAAACTTTTTTAGATAAACGGTAATTTACCATTACCAGTGTAATAGTTACCAGATTATCGGTATACCAGTCTTCGGTATACCAGCCTATCGGTAACGGTAACGGTAAGCTATTTTCGTTTACCAGTAAAAATGGTACGGTAACGGTATTTGTGAAATGGTAACGGTAACCATTACCATAACTGCCATAGAAAATAGGATAAAGGGGTAGGGGTATTTATAGTATGATTTGTATTGCATTTAATTCCTTTGATTTAAGCACTACTCGTTTCGAGCATGCATGGCCACACAACACATCTGATTGTTAAGAAACTCGTCGACGCACAACAATTCAATATTCTAGATCCAATGGTACTGGTTTTGTCAAAATTCAAGACAATGCTTCGAAAGCCTATTTTTATACATTAATTAAAACAAATTATTATTAAACCAGTTTAAATTATAGATTAAAGTTTAAGCTAACCATTTATTATTTAAAATTGAATTTAAAAAATCTTTTGAAACCCGTTTATTCAAATTAAATTCAACATTCTATTATTTAAACAATTCCAATTATTAAATTTAACAATTCACATTATAAGTAAATCGCTATATTTAAAATTTAAGTTCTTCGACTTATAAAATTAACTTTTCAATATTTAAAATCAATTAAATATATCAAATTCAAATGACTGAAATCCTGGATCGTTATAACTTCCCTCCTTAAAAGAATTTTATCCTCGAAATTTCCAATGTAAGAAAAATGTTACTAAACCCATTAATTTTGAAAATCAATTAGTTGAAATAGGTTATAAAATTGTAACGACCTATAAATTTTAGTGGTTTCATTTATTTAATTTATTAAAATTTTGTGAAATTTAAACAATAAAATTTTAAAATACAAATTTGATATTTGGAATAAGTCCAATTAAACATAGCAAATGGTAAATTTTCATCTGATAATATGGAAGTGTAACGACCCAGAATTTTGAACAATTTAATTGAAAATATTTAATTAATTTTAAATATTTGAACAATGGTTTGACTTGAATTTCAAATTATCAGAATGAAGTTGGCAATTAAATTTTAAAATTTAATCTATTGAAAGTTGAATAATAATTTGAATCTTCAGTTTTAAGTTGATTAAAAATATTTCAAAGGCTTGTAAAAAATATATTGACAATGCTGGAGATAATGAAAGCTTCAGAATTGAATTTGAAAGTGATTTGATCGGTTTTGAAATTATATCGTTTGAGTTGATATTTAAAAAATAGCCTCCCGATGCATAATCTCAGAATTCGACGAAACCAGTTCCATTGGATCCGGAATATTGTATTATTATCGGATTTCAAATTTCATATTGATCGGAGTTGTTATGTGAGCATACGATGTATAAACGCGTTGAAAATTTACATCTGAAATTTCTATTTAAAATTATAATTATATACTCACGTACTAGTCAACAATAGCTACTTCCCTTCCTTAAATCACGCAACTCTCCTTTGTTTCAGCCTGGAATCACGCTCCCCCCTTCCTCATAAAATACGAAGCCCCTCTTCTTTTCGTTTAAAATCAAACTCCTCTGAAAAAGAAAAATATGGCGGCTTCACATCTCGCCCTTGTTCGTCCCCGTTTTCCAAATTAGGGTTTTCAGAAATCGAAGCGCCGTCCTTGTTGTTCGATCGAGAAGATGATTCTCGTTCCTTCGCTTCGTCAATCGTTCGTCTCTTGAGGACCACGGCTTCGACTCTTCATCTATTCGAACACGCTGCTCCAATTCGCGTCAGGCAAAGGTGAGTAATTTCATTTACTCACATCTAGTTCAAGCTTAGGCTTGTAGAGTTTAATTTCTGTGATTTTCGTTCGTATAAAATTTGGTGAATCTGTTTGCTGATATTTGTGACTTCGGCCACTTGAATTTGTCGACTTTTGCTTGGTTGACAATACTATGCTTCAGTAATCGATTTTGTTTTGAAGCTGATGATTTATTCTGGCTATTTGATTTTGTTTTGATGCTAGAGATTTATTCTGATTTTATCAATTTCGTATACTTATGATTTCTTGGATGACCACGGCTTTGAATTCGAACTGTTTGGTTTCTTGATAACTACGGCTCGTTGATGTTGGTCCCTGTGACTACGTCCATGGCTTACAGTTTCATGTGATTTTCGAACTTAAATTCTTGATAAAAAATTGATTTTTGCCTGGATTGCTTTGAAACTGCTGTTACCTGATAATTAAGTTGCTTTGGTTTTTTTTTTTGTATTTGGCATCGTTTATGGTTTACTACGCTTGTATCAGTGATGTTGCAGGCTTGTGTTTTGTGGCCACCCCGACTCGCTTTATTTTAACTTTGGTCTTTGTGGTTGGACTTGCTACTGCTGGTTTTTGACTCGCTCCCATTTCGAGCTTGAGTTGCTTAGTTGAGCTCTTGTCCACTATTCACCGCATACCTATCAATACATGTATGCTGCGTACTTTAGACTTTTGTTCTCGAGTCATCATGTAAGATTGTCACTGGCTTTATCATGATTTTGTAGTTTGTCTGCACTTTGAGGTGCATGTACTAGTCTTCACTGCACCCATATTATCCTTGTATATGCTGCATTCATGTGTGACAGTTGTGGATATTGTTTGGTGCATTATCCACTTTGATTTACTATTGCATACAGTTGAGTTGTTTTGTTCGACTTTCGGCCTTGTTCGATTGATCTGCTGTTTTGTGTATTCGATCATTAACAGTTGCTTTAATTTCTTTGTTGGTTTTTTTGAAAATACTACCTCTAACTTTGTTCGATTCTAGCCGTGACCACCTCGGCTTTGAATTGGTGATAAACTTCGGTTTTGATAAAATAGGTTGAATTTTTTTTTTGTGCTTCAATTCGTTTCTCACCTGACTTTGGCTGGTGATAGTGTTGGCCTCGGCTTTGGCTTGATTTTAACGAAATGATTTCGTTCGACTTTGGCATTTCTTGGCTCTGTTCAAATGTGTATATTTTCTGTTGCTTGAGACAGCCATCCACTTCATTTCACTGTCGTACTTGTTGCCTTCGTGTTCATGTACGTTGTGTTCATGTACGTTGGTACTGCTTACTGTCATGTTGCATACTCTCTGTATACATACTTGAGTCTTGTTCACTCAATTCATTTAGATTTATGTTGTACTTTACTGTGTATATTTGGCTGCACTGTAGCATGGTCGTGGTTTTGAGGCCTTTGTCTCAACTTGGTCATGCGAGCCTCAATGCTTTGCATTTTGGTTGAATTGCCTTTGTTTCTAAGCTTTGGTATACATTAATGCATTTTCAACTTGCCTGGATTTCCTCTGGTCTTTGTAGTTTGTTTTGAGTTGCAGTTCATATCATTCACTTCAGCTCACTGTCCTGATTTATAATTTATTTCAGGTGTACTAGAGACGTTGATTTTAGGTCGAGACTTGTTTAGATGTCTTGACCATTTTCATATACTTGTATTTAAATTTCACTTGGGTATATCACTGCATACTGCATGTTGAATTTTGGTGATG
The DNA here is from genome assembly GCA_030765085.1 of Allium cepa. Lineage (NCBI taxonomy): Eukaryota > Viridiplantae > Streptophyta > Magnoliopsida > Asparagales > Amaryllidaceae > Allium > Allium cepa. The sequence goes on along the minus strand of CM060940.1, from coordinate 541,345,015 downwards.
AATTGGTGAATTCACTTGATGCTGTCACATGCTACTTGGTTACTGTGGCATACATGTTGAACTCCTTCCTCCTGTTGTAGTGTTAGTTATTGCCTCTGGTCATCTTGTTCTCTGTAGCATATTTGGATGTCTTCACTGTCGACTGATGCCTTTACTTCATGCATTCATGTTTCAGTGATGCGTCAAGTTGTAACTGCTATGCTTGATCACGTGTGTACATATGTTGTTATTCACTGACCACACATGTACATGCTTGTATCTTTAAAGTTGGTTGACTTGCAGTTTGATGGTCATATCCACTTGTTGTTGATTTTCAGATGGCTGCAGTTTTTGTTGTAGCTTACCCTTGTGATCTTGTGGTGGCTGCAGTTTTGTTGCAGTTTTGCCCTTATATCACTTGATGACATTTGATCTGTTTCACATGTACCCCTTATGCATGTCATTTTGCTAGCTTTTTGATACACCTGTCTTTGTTGTAATTGTTGTATTGTGACTTATACATTGATTTGTACATTGAGTTGAATCCAGCTTAAACGCTCGGGTTTGACCTTGTGCTCGCTTGTGAGCTTTCATTGTGCACTTTGTGTGCTTTGTTCATTTGATGGCAACCGGGTGGATGCTGTGCTCATGCTCTTGTAGTTCCATCTGGTTCATCTTGATTTGAGTTGGTGATATTTGCTTTTGATTCATTGATCTTCTGCGTATTTCATAAGCTGTATTGGCGAGGCAATGCACGCGTGCGTGTACTGCAGCCAATCAGTTTTGATGTTTTAAGTAACATTTCAATTGTTTAAATTAATTTGGTTTGATTTGATTATTTTGTTGTTGTCTAATTATCTATTTGATAATTAGATTCTGAGTTTCTAATTATTTATTTAAATAATTAGATTTTGTTGTTAATTGCCAATTAGGCAATCCTGATGTTTTCTAAATTATCTTCATTGATATTCTTTTCACTTATCTTTGTTGATGATTTGAATCTGCTGATTTGTTGATTAACACTGTTACGTGTTATATTTACCGATATCCGATTTCCTTGTTAAAGGATTGGATAGACGAGATTTATTTTGACTGTCGTCTATTTGTTAATAATTATTATTGCTTCTGTGCATTAATAACTGAGTTTGAATTAGACTGACCCGTGTATTATTTTCTTTTGAATGTAATACTCGGGTCAGACCTAGTGTTTTACAGCTTGAAGGTTTTCGGGCAGCGAAGTTAGAGAGAGGGGGAAAACGCTCACTTTAGTTTGGGGATTTTGTACTTAAAGAAATATTCCATTGTATAAATTTAATACATTGTATAAACTCTGATATTTGTAAAAGAAAAAAAAGATTCATTTTTTGCGAAATATTATTATTCTGTGTTTATGTGGCTGATTCTGTTTAAACTCTATGAACTAAATAACAATCTGTCATTTTAAACGTTTCAAGTTGGTTTAATTACCAACTAGGGGCGGTCAAAAGGGCGGGATGTTACAAAAGTGGTATCAGAGCTTTGGTTTATACAAAGCTTAGTTTATGACGTTTAATATGAATAGTCACTAGGATCACTTTAAAGAAAGCGTTTTTCAAATCTAAAGAAGTATAAAATTGTTTTTTTTTTTTAAATAAAAGGTATTTTGAAAATTCAAATCCTTTTCGGAAATCCCCCTCTCTAAATTTAGGTTTACGATAGTTTCTCTTCGGTAAGGTCTCCTTAGATTTGAGTCCCGATCATTCGAAAACCCATTATCGAATTGCTGAGATTTATAAAAGTTAAAATATAAGTTAAGTGAATTAATGAATTGGTTTAAATCAAATATTTTGAATATCTCCAAAGTAATAATTGGGAGATAAAATGACATGTCAATTTAGTTATAGCAAGGGGGATCATTGAACTATAGCTTGGGAATTTGATTCTGAATTCTTTTGAAAATTCATTTCAAATGTTATGAAGAACAATACTAGTAGTATATACAGGAAAAAAAATTCCAGTAATTTTTTAAAATATTTTCGAAAATAATAAAATTAAATAATTTTTGTTTTTATGTTTCAAGCAAGGTTTGATACGCAAGTATGTGTATATATATGTATATTTCAAATATTTGAAATAAAATCCGGAGTTGAATCTCAAGTTTGGTTGAATAATAATCCTATATATCAGGATAATGTACATTTGCAAATTGTCTTGGGGAAATGATTGAATAATCCAACCTTTGCTAATAAGGATTGCAAATTTTAATAGGAAACTTCGAAAACATCTTGTTAATTATAATGGCGAAAACCAAAGCACAAAAAGCAGCACGCCGTGAACAAAGAGCAATTGCCCGTAGAGAAGCAGAAGTGGCACATGCGGAAATCGAAAGGAAAATCAATGAAGGGCAAGGACCTGGTCCCTATGATGATGTTATCTGTTATCGATGTCATAAAAAGGGACATTATGTCGTTATGTGCCGAGAGAAGAGAAAGAAAAGGAATGTGGATGACTGGTTCGCTCGTCCTGAGATTGTGTGTTTTAAATGTCAGGGGAAAGGGCATTTTCTTAGTCATTGCCCTGAAGTGAAAAGGAAGAAGCGCGCACTCGATTTACCAGTCGATAGATTGACAATCTGCTACCATTGTTGCCAGACTGGACATATGGCCAGAAACTGCACCGAAAGGCAGCATGGAAAGCAAGCTATAGCCCGATCAGCTAGAGCAAAAAGTGTAAGGACGATAGATAAGGATGGAAACATCTCATATTTTTGCAGGAACTGTAGGAATTGGGGACATGTTGATTTTGAATGTGTTAATCCTCCTTTAATACAACCTGAAATAGTGCAAACCAAAGAGGAAAATTTGGCAAAGATACATACTACCAGACAGGAAGTCGATAGTCCTCAATAATTCTGATCTCAAACCAATCAGTATATTTGAAGCAATCAATATATTTTGTAATACTATCTTTTGTAATCCAAAATCTTCTATGTACATATTATAAAAGTATTAAGCTATGTATAGTTTTGTACGGAAAGAAATATTTTAATAAAATAGCGTCTTGGGAAGGAAATCTATTTGTCGACTTAACTGTATGAATCAAACTAGTTTTGATGTAAAGCTTATATTTCAAGTTTAGAATAATGCCTAAAATAGTTAATGTGGAGATATGAATCTAATGGAGCCAAGTCGATGAATGACTTACTAAAGAACTAGTTGATTATTTTGGAAATAGAAGGCAAATGCAAGGTTCAAATGGGATTTAGATTTCAAATTTGAAGTTTGTCAACATGATGATCCATAATAGGTTTAATAGATTCAGTGATGAATTTGAATTTAAACGTGCAGAGAATTAAGTTAAGTGGAAAACTTAATATTGGAAAGTTTGAAGTCGGTTTAAAACTAATATTGTGAAAAATATGCGGAATTCAAACTATGAATTAAGTCGAAGTTGAAAAAGTTAAATGGGAAATTTGAACAATTAGTTCAACTTGAAATTTTTCAAAAAGATTGAATCTTGCATTAAATTGAGTTTAATTTCGACACCAAAAACAATATAAGTTGAGCTTTGAATTTCGGATGGTCGGTTTGGATTGTATGTCTAACATTGTGAATTGATGACATAGCAATTGATCTCTATTAAATATATATCTGTTTGGTGGCGGAGAATTTATTCTCTTAGCTATATACACCCTTCTCTGAGACGTATGAGCTCAGAGGTTATGTATCGGTAGACATCAATTATGTGTTGAGAATTGACAATGTAACGTAAAATCCAAATCGACTGTGAAGTCGATAATAAATTGAATTATGAATATGAATTGGGTTTGAGATAACCTTAAACTTCCAAATCGATTTAGAGGAAAATTTTAAATTGGTAACGAGATGGAAAATTTAGAAATCCTCTATTTGTTATGGGTATGGGATACAGAGGTTTTCAGAACTTATATATGAGAATGCAGTAAATTCGAAAACCATCAGTTTGGAAAGTAATTGTTATGGAAATTTTATGTAAGTTTACATAGGTATGATATGTACGAAATGTGAAATGAAGTACTATATATATGACATTATGTTTTCTAAACTGAGGATATGAAAAAGTACCTTCCATTGAAAATTTGTGAAGATGTTGGAACTCGGTATGAGTGTCCACTTGAAATTCGTAGCTATGTAGAATTTCCATAAGTTGGAGTGTCCATTTAAATTGGAATCCCTCGTGATGGGATCATGTTGATGGGATCTTGTTGATTGATGATGATGTATACTAGCGTAATTCGAGGGGTGCGATGCCTACAGTTACAAGCGATTCCACTGGGATAGTGGCATAACCGCCGTGTGAACTGCGATCTATGGCAACAACCATGGCAAAATTCAAGAGATGTGAAATCTACAGATTACAAGCGATTCTACTGGGATAGTAGCGTAACCGCTGAGTAAATGTGATCCATGGGGAAACGTGCTTTCCATATCCATTTTTAAAAGGATTTTTAAGTATTTTCACTGGGAGTTGAAGCAAGTATATTTAGTACTTGGAGATTTTTAGTCCTGCGCCTGGCCAGCGTATGCCTAATGTCTGTAAGAACGACGACAGACTTGTTAAACTTCGAGTTAGTAAGTATTTTCAAAACTTTATAAAGCAAATCAATAGTCTGAAATTAAAATTACATAATTCCAACCTAATAAACTAAGGAAGAAGATCTTTAAAATGTCTTAAAAGTCCACAGCTTTGGAAAAGATGTAATATGCAAATCTCTAACATGAAGAATTTCAAGTTTAAATATGAGTGGTTATAAACCAAAATAGTGAATTGAAAACAAATTTGAATAAAATGAATTGGAATTTGTAATGAATTAGTAATTGGAACTAATTTAAAAATAGTTCAGTAGTAAATGAAAGTTAATCGATAAAATTCAATATTCGGAAGATAAATTGAAATCAAATAGAATTGAAATTGTGAATTGAATTCAAATGAAATTTGAAATGTAAAATTGAATGAAAATGAACATATAACTTCAATAGGGAAGTAAAAGTGTATAAGAAGCATATATTGAAATTTTTTGTAATGGAATTGGCAAAATGATTTGAATGTTGGAATTGGATACTACTACTAGCAGGATATACAGGTGTATAAAAGGAATTGGAAATTTTTGATTCGAAGATAAAAATTAAATTGCTCGACAAAAAGGTACGTATTTCAATTTTAATATGAGATTTGATGATTTTCTTGTCTAGCCGCTTGCCTTTTTCTTTTCTTTTTGAAATTGGGCGCCCGATGTGGCATTTTGTAGTCGTACCGAGTTAGCCGCGCAAAGGAGACGCTGGCGAAATTTTTCGAAAATTTAAAGTGTTAGAAAAATTTTGAGAAAACTTTGAAAGTTTAAAATTTAAATTTGAATTGAGAAGGAAACAATGTTGTTTGAAACTTATAATTGAAGTTAGAAAGTTAATTGAAATGATAATGGATCTTTAATAAAAAGATTTAGGTTAGTAAGTTGATAAAACTATTTGGATTGTGAAAAATAGTAGACGAGTTAAGGACCATTTTTCCTAACTTGTAATTTCGGGACGAAATTCTTTTAAGAGGGAAAGGTTGTAACGACCCAGAATTTTGAACAATTTAATTGAAAATATTTAATTAATTTTAAATATTTGAATGATGGTTTGACTTGAATTTCAAATTATCAGAATGAAATTGGCAATTAAATTTTAAAATTTAATCTATTGAAAGTAGAATAATAATTTGAATCTTCAGTTTTAAGCTGATTAAAAATATTTCAAAGGCTTGTAAAATATATATTGACAATGCTGGAGATAATGGAAGCTTCAGAATTGAATTTGAAAGTGATTTGATAAGTTTTGAAATTATATGGTTTGAGTCGATATTTAAAAAATAGCCTCCCGAGGCATAGTCTCGGAATTCGACGAAACCAGTTCCATTGAATCCGGAATATTGTATTATTATCGGATTTCAAATTTCATATTGATCGGAGTTGTTATGTGAGCATACGATGTATAAACGCGTTGAAAATTTATATCGGAAATTTCTATTTAAAATTATAATTATATACTCACGTACTAGTCAACATTAGCTACTTCACTTCCTTAAATCACGCAACTCTCCTTTGTTTCAGCCTGGAATCACGCTCCCCCTTCCTCATAAAATACGAAGCCCCTCTTCTTTTCGTTTAAAATCAAACTCCTCTAAAAAAGAAAAAAATGGTGGCTTCACATCTCGCTCTTGTTCGTCCCCTTTTTCCAAATTAGGGTTTTCAGAAATCGAAGCGCCGTCCTTGTTGTTCGATTGAGAAGATGATTCTCGTTCCTTCGCTTCGTCAATCGTTCGTCTCTTGAGGACCACGGCTTCGACTCTTCATCTATTCGAACACGTTGCTCCAATTCGCGTCAGGCAAAGGTGAGTAATTTCATTTACTCACATCTAGTTCAAGCTTAAGCTTGTAGAGTTTAATTTCTATGATTTTCGTTTGTATAAAATTTGGTGAATCTGTTTGCTGATTTTTGTGACTTCGGCCACTTGAATTTGTCGACTTTTGCTTGGTTGACAATACTATGCTTTGGTAATCGATTTTGTTTTGAAGCTGATGATTTATTTTAGCTATTTGATTTTGTTTTGATGCTAGAGATTTATTCTGATTTTATCAATTTCGTATACTTATGATTTCTTGGATGACCACGGCTTTGAATTCGAACTGTTTGGTTTCTTGGTAACTACGGCTCGTTGATGTTGGTCCCTTTGACTACGTCCATGGCTTACAGTTTCATGTGATTTTCAAATTTAAATTCTCGATAAAAAATTGATTTTTGCCTGGATTGCTTTGAAACCGCTGTTACCTGATAATTAAGTTGCTTTGGGTTTTTTTTGTATTTGGCATCGTTTATGGTTTACTACGCTTGTATCAGTGATGTTGCAGACTTGTGTTTTGTGGCCACCCCGGCTCGCTTACTTTTAACTTTGGTCTTTGTGGTTGGACTTGCTACTGCTGGTTTTTGACTCGCTCCCATTTCGAGCTTGAGTTGCTTAGTTGAGCACTTGTCCACTATTCATCGCATACCTATCAATACATGTATGCTGCGTTTTTAGACTTTTGTTCTCGAGTCATCGTGTAAGATTTTCACTGGCTTTACCATGATTTTGTAGTTTGTCTGCACTTTGAGGTGCATGTACTAGTCTTCACTGCACCCATATTATCCTTGTATATGCTGCATTCATGTGTGACAGTTGTGGATATTGCTTGGTGCATTGTCCACTTTGATTTACTGTTGCATACAGTTGAGTTGTTTTGTTCGACTTTCGGCCTTGTGCGATTGATCTGTTGTTTTATGTATTCGATCATTAACAGTTGCTTTAATTTCTTTGTTGGTTTTTTTGAAAATACTACCTCTAACTTTCACTACAAGAAAAACTGCATTTGACAGCAAAATAGAACAGCGTTTTAACCATACCCGCAGTCAATTGCGATTTCAGATGTTAACAAAATTCCATAATCGCTGTCTACTATCTTCGCTCTGAATAAATCAACATTTATTTTCATGGCCGCCATTTATCATTTTGTTTCCCTCCAAAATAAAGCAAGGACCATAATGGAAAACTTCTCAATTAGCGTTCGCTTTCAGCTTTCCATTCTCTCAATCTTATCATCCGCATGAAAACTCTAAATCATTTTCAGCCTCCGCAAGAAGCCCTAATCCAAAATCACAAATCCTTTCACCCTCCGCAAGAAACCTTAAATGAAAACCCTAAATTCTAGACCACTTCAGCTGCAATTTAGGGTGGTAATGGTGCCACCGAGCAATCCCAGACTATTTGAATAGGAACACTTCGGCTGGTTCTAGACCACTTCCAACCGTCATGCTTGAATCCGACTGCAATGTACAGGTAATACATTGGTATTCATTTGACATGTATCCTTACTACCTAATGTTGTTAACCATATTAAATATCAAACATTTATTGCTGTTATGCTTCAAAAGTTCACTTTGGAAACTTGGTTTTAAAAAATTTGTATGTAGAAAGAAATATTGGGGGTAGGAATAAAAATGTTGCAATTGAATATTGAGAAATATAATTACTCTATCATAGATTACATAGATGCTGTAGAGCCAAATATGTTTGACATTTGTCATTCTTTGATTATACACATGCTGGAACACGGAGTTAACAAAATTGAATTTTCTCATTTTTTCAAAATCGATTTTTTCAGTTTTGGAAAACTGGGTTTTACTCGGTTTTGAAAAACTGGGTTTTACTCATTTTTTTCTTGTTTTTTCAATACTGAAAATGCCCAGCATTGCAAAGTTGATGTATCCTTCAGTATAAATCATAAATAAGTAAAATGTATGATTATTGCAGACTGAAATCGATAATAGTACTTTCTTTGCAGAAAGGGAATAAAGAACATAGTATTAGAATGATCAAGTGAATTGGGATCCTGTGGATAACTACGTGGGAAAAATGCATGGAGAGCCTTGGATGCACTTGGAGTAGGAGACTCCCTCGGCAAACACAGCCTATGGCTTCATTGGTATGATCTTTTTCTATTGCTAAGAGCATTCTTATTTTCTTATCTGTATAGCTGGATAATAAGATAATAAGAAATTTCAGTCTACTTACATGACATAGAAGTTGTTTAGGGACATCTACTTTGAATGTGAATGTATATGTGGGGGAACTACTACATCAGAAATTTCTAGAGCTTTAACCTTGAAATTGGATCTTATGGCTCAAATCAAACGTTTGATTTATACATGCTAAATATGTTTAACATTTGTCATTTATTGATTACACACATGCTCGAACACCGATTTAACAAAAATGAGATTTTGTTATTTTTTCAAAACTGATTTTTCTCAGTTTTGCATTCTGAGTGTTGCTCAGTTTTGCAAACCCGAGGTTCACTCAGTTTCCTCAATATTGAGAATACCTAATATTGCAAAAATGATTTTATTCGGTTTTGAAAAACTAAGATTACTTAACTGAGTTATTTCAATTTCACAAAAATGAGTGTTTGATGTAATCAACATATGTATATTATTATGCTCAAGCACTTGTTGAAAAATGTTGTCCTTTCTGTTATAGCAAAAGGTTGAAAATGTATTTCGATTGTTACATCATAATTGCCAAGTTTTTGTAAAAGTTCGTGTCTATATAAGTGGATAACATGGTAAGTTGTTCGTTTATTTTTCACTTAAAGAGAACTATGGTCCAAGCTTATTGTTTCCAAATTGTTTGCAACCTCATTGAACAATAAGTGGACATATAATCGAAAAGTCTTGCTCATGCGGCCGCACTTTTCTCCTTATAGGATTTTATTAATTCACTATCTTTATCAAATATTCTTAGGTGCGACGGTCAACTATCAGGAGACGATGAATCATCGATGCTACTTTTCCAAATGCACTTACGCTTCTCCCGGTGATGCTCATTTGACCAACACCAATATTAAGAAACACCAGGCAATGAGTAGGTATAATTTTTCTAAACTACAAATCAATTTCATGTTTTTCATAGTTTGTTTGATTTTATCCTGAAATGAGGCCCAAAGCTCACGTGATAGAAGAACACGTTACGCCGGTAATCTTGTCGAGTATCCTTGGCCAAGAGCAGATTCTCCAACTCAGTAGCCTTTTGTGGGTAAGTTGTCTTCCACAAAAGCATCTTTGGTTATAATTTCATTGAACATTTGTTTCACAAAAACTTTTTTGGAACAAACTTCTCAAATAACTAATTTGAATTATAATATGAATATGATGAATTATAATATGAACATAGTAATAAATCCAGCTTTATCGACTTGAAGAACCAAAACCTAACAGTGTTTCGATAACCTAATAAAACATTGATAAGCATAGCTATATCATAGTTTTTTAACATCTTTAGTAAGTGGTAGCTTGTTAGCCCTTTGAGGACTTTTCATCCTCAGTACTAGTAGTTCAGTAAAGTTGTTGTCCAGTTGTCTGATATCATTTCAAATTAGAACCATTACAGCAAATGTGACTATGCTCAGCTCCTAAACACTACTTGTGCCATAATAATATTATATGTTTCATCAAGTTAGAAAAGTACAAAACTGTTTAATATTGCTCAATGTGCAGCAGAAAAGAATTTGTTACAAGATAATTCATTGAGTAAATATAAATATATCCTTTTGAGGCATAGTTTTTTTTCCTCTCAAGGGATAAGAAGGCCTTTTTTTATGCATTAGATCTGGGTGGCTCAAACTTCCTAATACTGAAGGTCATATTAGTGGGAGGGAAATTAGAGTTATTGATACTGAATTTGTGCAAACGTCAATATATTAAGAACTGATTTATGGTACTATAGAGGTTGCTGTCTATCTTTTCTCCATGTTTTATCTAATCAATTATATAAAATATGCATTCATTATTTTTTTAAAATATTATCTTCATTTGATAACATAGGAACTGTTCGACTTTATTGCCTCTATACTAAATAATTTTGCTACCAAAGATGGAAAACTTCATTCACTAAGGAGAGGCAAGGAGAGATTGGTTTCACATTTTTTTTTCTAGTCAAGCAGACTTCAAAAGATTCAGGCATTTTGATCGAGTTGACCAAAAGTTTTGTTGTTTTTGGGAAGGTAACTTTTAACTTCAGTGTAAAATCTAGTTACATGTATACCGTTTATGTTTTATTTGGTGATCGAATTAGATTAAGTATTTTTGGCATAAAAATATTTTGAGTTTTACTATTTTATTAATACTTATTGAAACTAAGTTTTTCGCAAATTACAAAAATATACATATAAGAGTATTGTTTGACATTTAGTTATTTGAGTATACATATGCACTATATTCATGCCTAAACAAATTTTACTATAGCCTTTGATTACAAAGTTTCATTAACTTCTCATACACGTAGTCATACAAAGTATTTAAATTCACATTATGGTTTTTTCTATCTGCCTGCACATTCTTCATGGATGTGTTTTTTATACTATAAGCAACTAATTCTAACTCTATATGTAAGTATGTATGTGTAAGTGTATTCTTTTGATAATAAAAATAAAAGTATTTGTAAGTGTATTCTTTTGCTTCAATCTCACTCCTAAGTTGGGACATGATCTTTGCCACCCTATAAAATGTCCTTATTGAGAAGTCGAAGTGTGTGAAGGCTTTACACATATTTTTGTAAGTGCACAGACAGTAATTGATGGGTTTGTTCCTTTATTAATTTACAAAGTGCGACATTCTAAATCATTATAACATTATTTTTTTGAACATGGTTCATTATTGGCAACAAGTATCGATTTCAAGGATCGAATTCATTATCTTTAATCTTGTAGTTTGAACTACTGACCAATTGATACAACATTATTGCTGTTATTTAGTGTTTAATGAGTTATGACAAATGTTCTTTACTAACACTTCAATACATTTCAATTTCTCATGATGATTCATTTCTAATCACAGGCAGTGAAGATGGCATAATTTGTGTTTGGTCTACCATAATGTAATCGACATATCTTATAGGTTTCATCACATTTTATTTTTTAAATTACATTTGTTTTACTCCTACAATCTTGAATTAATAGATCGACCACAAATTCACACTAAATCACAAGCTCATATCCTAATATTTCTATTCTCCATAGCCAAAAGTGCATGCTTCAAAGTGAACCTTTCTTCTCTCCTTCTCGTCATCTAAATCTGAAACCCACAAAATATTTTCTTAGTATTTAACTTACCTAGACTATGAAGCATGTTGCATGTATATAGACTAAGATGTGCTTGCAATAGTCTGAAATGGTTTTTTAATTTTATGCAGCACATTCTAATACCACTACAGCAAAGATACTAATGGGAAATAAGATTTGGAGAACGTAAGAGCTGTGTCAGTAGACAAGTCAGCCTACTTTTTTTTAATGAAAATGGCTGATATGCTATTGGTGGACTTACGGGTAATGAAGATAAGGATTCTTTTTAGCTTGTTGTAGCCCAGTGCACTGCCACACTGCCAGAGAATAAACCATGCTATGTAATGGTAATATTTTATCAGTATTCATATTTATTTATTTGGTTAGCTTGTGCAATAACTTCCATCTTACTTATTCTGACATACACTATCCAATTTTGTATTTGTAGTAGTTTTTGAAGAGGTTATGATTCAAAATTTTGAAGATTTTAGGGAGGTTGATGTTTTTATTGAGGTATATGGTTTAGATCCATAGTAGTTAAGAGGTCGGCAGAAAAAATTGTCTAACGTAACAAGTAGTGCATCAGATAAAGTTTTCTATGCTTATAATGAATAATATCCATGCTTCAACAATATTAGATTTTCTAGGTTTTTTTTAAAGTTTTGTGTTAATATATATTACAATAGTGCTTTATGAAATTAAATATCAGAAGCACTTTCTCTGATGTCTTCATTCTTTTATTTATTTTATACAGATTTTTGAAAGCAAAAAAATTTGATATTGAGAAAGCAATAATCATGTGGGCCGAAATGCTCAGGTGGAGGAACGAATTTGGTGCTGACACTATTCTAGAGGTAATTATAGCTTATTTGCCTTTTTTACTTGCCAAGTTTGATTGAGAAGCACTAGTTTTTTCAAGCTTAGGAGATTCTGCTTGTGTAATGATGTTATAAACAATACAGAGCAGTGTACTGGAAACACTAGCAAGTGGGATGATGCTATAAGCAACAAAGAGCTGTGTAATGGAACAGCTAGCAAATGGAATGAAGTTATAAACAACAGAGAGCAGTGTAGTGGGAACACTAGCAAATGGGATAATGCTCTTATTAATTATGAGCAATCAAATGGAAAGGAGATTGTACATTTGAATGAGAAGAATGCAAGCAGTCCTATTGATTTTGAAAGCCTATTTCCATTAAAGCGTATTCCTCAGGTAAGTCTAATATTGATCTTCTTCTTTATTACGGCTTACAACATGCCTTTGTATGGTAAATTATTCGTATACCTATTACCTACCACTAATGAGTTTACCCATTTTCTAATGTTTTGTATTATTATCTTTTCTTTGTTGGGCTGAGTTCACAAAACAGGTTGTAGTACCAGCACTTGGAGTATACGGTGTAGGTGGTGCACTGGCTGTTTATGGAGCCACGGATGCAATAGTAAGTTTAATTATTCAAGCTGTTACATGTTTACTTCCTTCAGTTGCATGTTTACTTCCTTCAGTTACATGTTTACTTCCTTCAGTTACATGTTTACTTCCTTCAGTTACATGTTTACTTGTTAAAAATTTCATAACTTGTGCAAGTGCGTATCAGTACATTAATATAACTTTAAAAAGAAAAAAGTTGAAGGAACTAGTTGAATCATCAGCTGTAATCCTCAACTTCAAATATTGTCTGATATGTTTCTTGATGATAAGAAAGCAGTCTGATTTTGATCTATAATTCTCGATAGGGTTGGCTTAATTCTAGATGCTATGATTTTCGTGATGCCCTTGTATATTACAGAACAACAGGCTATCGATCGGAATTGATCAACAACAGTTGGATTGCTGATTTTCGGTATCATTGCAAGGTTTGTTGAGTTTACTCCTTTTAGAAGTTTATTTGTTTTGAAAAAAATGGTGGATTGCTTTACAAAATGTAGGAGCTATGTGTTTCCATGTATGTTTATAGAACAGCGTGTTGAATCCATCAGGACCACCAGTGCTTGTAGAATTTAGGCTAAAAAGCGCCTCTTTGATTTCTGCATCAGTAACAAAGGTTATGATATTACATGCTTCGGTGTTGCTTATTCTAGGAAGGCCGAGAGATGGAATTAAGGAGATGTCAATGGTGTCAGTGTTATCATTCATAGAGTGGTGGAAGAAATCAAGAAAAGCTCTGTTGATATTTGGGGCTTTAGTATGGAGTGTTCCCTGCATATCAGTGATGTCGGTAATCTTTACTTTTGCTTGGCTTATGATCCCAGTAATTATTTACTGTCAATTTGGACCCCAGGCAGGAACATTTTATAATACATGATCAGTTAACGATTTGAATGAAATTATTTCCTCGCATGTCAAATGGAAAATGCAATTGTATCGTGATAGGCGAGACAGCTCAGTCCATCGATGCCCCCAGTAGCTTGCAGTAATTCTCCAGAGTCGGGTGAAACGTGTAAGTTGAGCACATTTTTCAGTTGTGGTAGCATAAAAGAAGCACAATCTCAAACAGCAAGAGGGACAATTTTAGTAACGTTCACATTAGTACATAGTTATTTTGGTGAATTTAACAAATTTAATTTTGCTACAATGCTGTAACTGTTTTGGGCAATTAGATTCCTGAGTGAACCACTGTTTTGGTTTAAAGCAGAGCATGCATACAAGTCCGTAGTTGTGTACTATAAATTTTGACTATCACAAGCACATTTTATTACTAATTATAATGTAATTATGACCAGATCTCATGTAGAACAGCTAACAGAAGAAGTCGCTTTCCACTTAATGGAACATATTTTCAAACAAATGAGGTAAGTGTACCGGTGTGTCATTTTCTTGATACTAAAAATTCAAAATTATCACTGAAATTTTTTATGCTTATATCAAATTTATTGTGCAGGTCTTTGTGGATCACGAATCAAGCCGTAATCCAATTGACGCACATAAGGATTGGATATGGAAACTGAAAAGATGAGCCGTCCGTTTTGGAACATCAGTAACATCAGTATGTAGAGGTATTTAATCATAAAAATTCAATTTTCATATTCGTGTTTGGGTCATACTTTTGTCCCTTGCTGTTTGATCATATATACATGCTAATTTGTGCATGCAAATTTTGTTGTAGATCTTACTACTGAAGCAATACGATGCTTTCAGAGTGGTATAAAACTGGTTTTATATTTAGAAATATCAATATCAAGGAGATTCTATGTTGAGATTAATATTGTTTTTTAAACCCATCATATAACATAGGTAGGGTTTGTTTGTGTAGGCAGATATGAGAGATAAAAGAGATCACCAAAACTTTTGATCGCAAGTGTCACGACCCGAAATCGATGTCCGATAAACAGTCCCTAAACCCTAAACCCTAGTATGCCAATTTCTAATCATCACAGACAAGAGAAAAATCCAACAGTATTTTTCCATCACTCTACCTTACTCCAACCTTCTTCGTGCCAAAACTCGAAGCTTCAATCGACGCCGTTCAACGGCAACACCCCAAAAACCTAAAACTCTTCATCCCTGATTTCCTTAGAATTTACTTCGCTAAAAATCACCATTCCAATTCCTAAAATCGTGAATTTATACTACTATTCAGAGTATGTAATCAGAAATTGAAATTTACTTGATTGATTACTGATGCATTTTAAGCTTGTTACTGACAGTGTTCATTTCATTTCATTTTTTTTAGTTGCTAATTATAAATACAAGTTATTATTCTTAAAATTCGTAACCCATTATGATTTCAAATTTTCATTTATATATTATAGCCCAAATCTGATTGTAGGGAAAGATACAAATATCTTTTTTTTTTATTTGAAAGTTGAGCCTGTAATTTTTTTTTTCAAAACAGAGAGATGTCCCTGTAAACAAGCATGCATACATCACATATACATATTCAAACATACGCACTCATAAATATGTATATATCCAACATGCAGGTATTTTAAAACGATCATACTTCAAGTATCAACCATTATATCAAAGCATATAAGCAGATTCCAGTGAGTTTGCTCACCTTCATGCTGAAGACAGAGGCCTGGTTTTGATTTGCAGGTTTGAACTTGCTTCTTTTTTTTATCAAACTTGTTTTTATCTTTTTTTTTCCCCCTGCTGAATGACCCTGAGTTTAAAAGGAGTAGGTGGCAATATGTTCTGGGGACGGATAGTTTCTTGCTGTTCCAAGTGTATGTAGAGCCAAATGTAGGAGCAGGGAGAATGGAAGCATTAGATAAGGTTCCTTTAAACTATGCTGATTCTAATTTGTCTAAAGTATCTGCAGTTGCATTTGTTGCCTTGGTTGTCGGTGCAGATATTGTGCCTTTGTCCATTTTCGTAGGATATTAGTTTATAAATATTATCGTTGTTTATGAATTTATGTAAACTTTGTTTATGGATATTGTATTCAACTTAATTTATTGAAATAGTTGATTGTTATGTTTTTATATGATATTTTTTAGTTTGATTTGTATATGTTATGTATATTATCCGGTTGAAATATAATAAAATGCTATTTAGATTAATGATACCTGTGTGTAAATATTGCAATGGGGCAACGCTGTAAAAATAGTACAAACAAACAACAGCGTTTAAACCGTGCTGTCAATTCTATGAAAAGATAATGTACATTGCTCCAACAACATAATAAAAATGCTGTGAAAAGGGGAGCAACAACTGTGGAACGGGAGTTATACAGCGTTATTAACAACGCTGTTATATCCTATTACAGCGTTTTTAGAACGCTGTTAAAAGTTTATTTTGGTGTAGTTATAAACGCTGTTGAAACATAATACAGCACGTCTGAAACGCTGTAAAAATATTATTGACAGCTCGTAATAAACGCTGTCACAGAGATGTTTCAACAGCGTTTATAGAAACGCTGTTGTAAGTTATGTATATACGACAGCATGTCGTTATACAGCGTTTCTAATAACGCTGTTGTATCATATTACAGCGTTTATCAAACGCTGTTAAAAGCCTTTTGTGGTGTAGTGTTCGTTCGATTCTAGCCCTGACCACCTCGGCTTTGAATTGGTGATAAACTTCGGTTTTGATAAAATAGGTTGAATTTTGTTTTGTGCTTCAATTCGTTCTCACCTGATTTTGGCTGGTGATAGTGTTGGCCTCGGCTTTGGCTTGATTTTAACGAAATGATTTCGTTCGACTTTGGCATTTCTTGGCTCTGTTCGAACATGTATATTTGCTATTGCTTGAGACAGCCATCCACCTCATTTCACTGTCGTACTTGTTGCCTTCGTGTTCAAGTACGTTGTGTTCATGTACGTTGGTACTGCTTACTGTCATGTTGCATACTCTCTGTATACATACTTGAGTCTTGTTCATTCAATTCATTTAGATTTATGTTGTACTTTACTGTGTATATTTGGCTGCACTGTAGCATGGTCGTGGTTTTGAGACCTTTGTCTCAACTTGGTCATGCGAGCCTCAATGCTTTGCATTTTGGTTGAATTACCTTTGTTTCTAAGCTTTGGTATACATGAATGCATTTTTAACTTGCGTGGATTTCCTCTGGTCTTTGTAGTTTGTTTTGAGTTGCAGTTCATATCATTCACTTCAGCTCACTGTCCTGATTTATAATTTGGTTCAGGTGTACTAGAGACGTTGATTTTAGGTCGAGACTTGTTTAGATGTCTTGACCATTTTCATATACTTGTATATTTTAAATTTCACCTGGGTATATCACTGCATACTGCATGTTGAATTTTGGTGATGAATTGGTGAATTCACTTGATGCTGTCACATGCTACTTGGTTACTGTGGCAAACATGTTGAACTCCTTCCTCCTGTTGTAGTGTTAGTTATTGTCTCTGGTCATTTTGTTCTCTGTAGCATATTTGGATGTCTTCACTGTCGACTGATGCCTTTACTTCATGCATTCATGTCTCAGTGATGCGTCAAGTTGTAACTGCTATGCTTGATCACGTGTGTACATATGCTGTTATTCACTGACCACACATGTACATGCTTGTATCTTTGAAGTTGATTTACTTGCGGTTTGATGGTCATATCCACTTGCTGTTGATTTTCAGGTGGCTACAGTTTTTGTTGTAGCTTACCCTTGTGATCTTGTGGTGGCTGCAGTTTTGTTGAAGTTTTGCCCTTGTATCACTTGATGACATTTGATCTGTTTCACATGTACGCCTTATGCATGTCATTTTGCTAGTTGTTTGATACACCTGTCTTTGTTGTAATTGTTGTATTGTGACTTATACATTGATTTGTACATTGAGTTGAATCCAGCTTAAACGCTCGGGTTTGACCTTGTGCTCGCTTGTGAGCTTTCATTGTGCACTCTGTGTGCTTTGTTCATTTGATGGCAACCGGGTGGATGTTGTGCTCATGCTGTTGCAGTTCCATCTGGTTCATCTTGATTTGAGTTGGTGATATTTGCTTTTGATTCATTGATCTTCTACGTATTTCATAGGCTATATTGGCGAGGCAGTGCACACGTGTGTGTACTGCAGCCAAGCAGTTTTGATGTTTTTAAGTAACATTTCAATTGTTTAAATTGATTTGGTTTGATTTGATTATTTTGTTGTTGTCTAATTATCTATTTGATAATTAGATTCTGAGTTTCTAATTATTTATTTAAATAATTAGATTTTGTTGTTAATTGCCAATTAGGCAATCCTGATGTTTTCTAAATTATCTTCATTGATATTCTTTTCACTTATCTTTGTTGATGATTTGAATCTGCTGATTTGTTGATTAACACTGTTACGTGTTATATTTAACGATATCTGATTTCCTTGTTAAAGGATTGGATAGACGAGATTTATTTTGACTGTCGTCTATTTGTTAATAATTATTATTGCTTCTGTGCATTAATAACTTAGTTTGAATTAGACTGACCCGTGTATTATTTTCTTTTGAATGTAATACTCGGGTCAGACCGAGTGTTTTACAGCTTGAAGGTTTTCGGGCAGCGAAGTTAGAGAGAGGGGGAAAACGCTCACTTTAGTTCGGGGATTTTGTACTTAAAAAAATATTCCGTTGTATAAATTTAATACATTGTATAAACTCTGATATTTGTAAAAGAAAAAAAGAAAAGATTCATTTTTTGCGAAATATTATTATTCTGTGTTTATATGGCTGATTCTGTTTAAACTCTATAAACTAAATAACAATAAGTTATTTTGAACGTTTCAAGTTGGTTTAATTACCGACTAGGGGCGGTCAAAAGGGCGGGATGTTACAGAAAGTTTATTTTATTGTGTAATTCGATTTAAATTTAAATCAGTTAATATTTGATGATGATAAAATATTTTCTAAAGCTGAATATTTTTACATAGAAATTTATAAATCATCTTCTAAGTGAGACGTCATATTTCGTTTCTTCAAATTTTGACTTCTATTTTCCCGTTTATCTTATTTTTGACAAATTAGCAACATTATCGGTACCGACTATCGACTTATGATACGATGATCGTACCACTGATATCTGTATACTGTCTTGATCGTCTCGTCGAGTTGATCTCCGTAGCATATTCGTTTTTGTGTTTCGAAGTCCGAGAGACGTTGAAATCTACGGAAACAATTTCTTTATCGGTTCTACAATTTGACCCATTGCTTCCCGTACCCTTTCATATATCCGCCGTTTAATTCCAGTAGCCGTTTCTTTAATTTTTTCTTGAAATCAACACAATGTCTTCACCATTCCCATTGGCTGATTTTTTTTTGCTGGATCATTTCTATTTCAAGTTCGGTTCTATAACTTCTTCTTTTTCACGTTTGCATCTGTTCTTTGAAAAAGAATGTGAGTAGTTTCTATATTTTTCGTTGCTGAAGCTTAGCACGCACGATCTGGAGCATGCTATTTACATTTCTTCTTGCCTTGGCCACGTCCTCACCATTCTTCTTCCTTTTTGTCTTCTCGCCAGCAAAGCTAACGCCACCTATGCTCACTAGCCACCACATATTGGCCTTCCCTTCATCTTCCTACTTCGAGCTTAGCCTCCATTACCGCAATCTCCTAAATTCCTCGCGAGCACGCCCTCCACCTTAGCCATCTTGCAGCACCCCGTCCTGCGCCTCCTCTTTCGGCTGTGCCTTCCACTCTCCCTAACCGTAGCCGCCTAAGACGGCAGCTCCTTCATTCGCCACCGTGCTCTTCATTTGCTCGAGTCTCACCATTTCTCCACCCTCCCTGTGTGTATATTTCTAGCTAGCAGGTCAGTATATAGTTATATTTGTTAGTTATATTAAACCTGTTAGTACAGTTTATTATATGAAGCATAGTGTAGAGCTATTTTACACTGTTGTATACGTACATATGGATTTTAAATATAAAGTAAGGTATATTTTGTGTTTTGTATATGTATAAATGTTAGTGTGTGTGTGTCTATATTATATATATATATATATATATATATATATATATATATATATATATATATATATATATATATTGACATTTTATAAAATATTTTGGTATAAGCTATATTTTATACTATGAAATATATCTGGCAGTTATATGCCATATGTGTGTAAAAACTATAGTTCATAGATTTGTTATATATGTATGTTATTTTGGTCTCAAAGAATGAATTTATGTATATATATTTTATATGAAACATTGTGCGTTTGTATATATAAAGTTTCGAAATATAGGCTGCTATCTCGGTATATAGAAATTGCACTGGGATTTTGTAATTTAGTGTTAAAGTTTCTGTTGCTATATATATAGTTTATTACCCGGGTTTAACTGAAACGTATACATTTTGTATTTTTTCTTATATATATAACCTGTCTTTTATATATAAACATAAGTTATATGTAGTATTGATTTTAAGATAAAGTATGTAAAAGATATATATTTTGATTTTTAAGAATATATATGATATTTTTACAGTTTGTATATATGTCATATACATTTGTTTATATATATATATATATATATATATATATATATATATATATATTGTTGATTCCAAAATCTTTTACCTATGCAAGTTTATATAGATAAATTTATATATTAGTTTTATATATAAGTAAGGATATGGCGGTGTATATATATTTGACTTTAATATATGAGTTTAATTTAAAACGATGACTTTATTTTAATATTTGTCTTAAGTTAAAATATTTTCAGTTTATATCAAAACTGATTTGATTGTTTACATTGATTCTGATTTATCAGCTTGTTTGTCGCACTCTAGTCCATCGTGTTTTGCTTCGAAATTCGTGCTTGGACCGTAATCCATTTCATTGTTTATTTTCTCTAGCCTCGAAAGATGAGCAATCACTCATGATTAACGTTCTTATTAAATTTAATTTCAATTGAAACGACAATTGAAATATGCTGCTGTTAGTTATTTACATTGCTATATATATGTTGTTAACTGTATCTGTTCACCTATGACATCTGACACCATTATCTATTGTTTATATTGATGATATATGCTTGTTATATTATTATCATATCTGTTATCACTGTGCAAGTTCCCTGTTAGTATAGAATTTCTTATGGGTTGAAATGATACATATCCGAACAATCTGTAGAATTGGAGAAAATTGTTATGGGTTAAAATGATAAACCCAAGCGATTTTCATTGAATTGAATTTGGGATTGCGGATTGAAATGATATGTACCCGTACATGTTTAAATTGCGGATTGAAATGATAAATATCTGTATCACTTGACCATAGGATAGAAAATTTTATACATACACTGTTGGTCTATATATAAATATTTTGAAAATAGTTTCTATGGCTTTGGAAGGAAATATATAGTTTAATAAATATTGATTTTAAGATATTATATATAACTGTATTTTATAAAGTTTAAATTTTTGGATTTTAAAATTTGTATGTTTTGTAGATTTTTAAAATTATAAGTTGGTTTTAAAATTATAAATTTTAAGAATTTACTTATAATTTTACTATTCTAAAATATGTATAAATTAGTTTTATTATAAAATATGTTTGATAAAAGATTTAATTTGATATTGATTTAATCTATATAAAATGTATTTAAGTATTTATTTATATTTTCAAACATAGAGTTTATAATAAATTTTAATAAATTAAAGTTGGGAGGATTGATCTGAAATTGATTCGAAATGGTATTTAATTAAATCGATTTGGAACTTATTGACATTGAGATTTCTGAATGGATATGATTTTATAACTTGATTTTGGTTTAAGGTGATTTAATGAATATTTCAAGTTTATAGGAAATAATTAGTGGTATGGAATTTGAGTTTTATTTAAATGATATTGGATTTATTAAGTATATATTTCAAAACTAAATAATAGTAAATTGAATTTGATATATATATGAAATTATCAAATTTAGTTTTTAAATGTTGAATACAAAGCTTTGAAATATATTGAAATTGAAATGGTTTATTTTGTGGTTCAAATCAGTTTTTTTTGAAATCGATATAATTTGGAATGGTTTATTGGAAAACTGAACTTAATTGAAAATAATGATTTGAGGTTTGATTAAAATTGAATCTTGGGATTCAAGTTGATTTGAATCAATTTGTGAAGTCTGAGGAAGCTATTTTGTTATATAAAGTATTTTTAAAATTATATTTAAAACTATTTTACATTTTACTTCATAAATCATTTTAATATAAACTATTTTAACATAAACTATTTTAAGTTATAACTCTTTTATATAAACTATTTTACTTTATAAACTATTTTATTTTATATATTATTTTAATATCTAAATTGTTTAAGTGATAGAAGTTATGTTTTCAAAGTTATGAATCTCAAAGTATTGTGTTTGAAAGTGTTATAATTTCAAGTGTTTTGGTTTCGAAGTGTTATAACTTTAGAAGTGCTATGATTTGAAAAATGGATATATTTGAAACAAAAATGATATCGTATTTGGTTTGAAGTAAAGAATGATATCGTATTGATTTGGTTTTGAAATGGAAATGATATTTTGGTTTTGAAGTATAAACTATTTTGAAATGACTGCGGTGTTATAATAACGTTTAGTTGTTAAAGAGACCAGGATCGGAAGTTGTCATACTCTCTGCCAACTCCGACAACCACTTTGATAACTATGTACATGGTGGAGATTCCAGAATGAAGTAGGATGGTGGCGATGATCCTATATGAGGTATATACGTGGACCCGACTCCCGTGAGTTGGCATAAGGTGGCTAAAACAGGAGCAATCGACGGGCCAATGAGGTAGCTCCTCTGATCGGACACACTCCTTC
Organism: Allium cepa; assembly: GCA_030765085.1. Classification (NCBI taxonomy): domain Eukaryota; kingdom Viridiplantae; phylum Streptophyta; class Magnoliopsida; order Asparagales; family Amaryllidaceae; genus Allium; species Allium cepa. Next base: position 541,322,203 of record CM060940.1, on the reverse strand, counting down.
GATATCATTTCATTACTTTGTGATTTATTGGGTGCACCTTTGATTTTTTTTGAGTGTGGCTCGAGGTCGGCGGTAGTGGCTGTTATGTGTTACCACCAGTTTGGAAGTGCAATTGGTATATCTACCCTAGCATTGCCTAGTTGTGTCGTGCCACCTACCCTAACACGCCTTATACGAGTTTGATTTGTGTCATACCTATGGAGTATTCTATGGTAGCCTCCCGATCTGGAGGTACGATGATACTGTATAGATTATTGGCACTATAAAATGTGTAAAGGGGGATATGGGTAATGCCTTAACTCTATTTTTAAATATATTATACTACTTTAGACATTATTATAATAGCGTATATTAATACATAGTAGATAGTTTAACGAATCCTTCGAGGATGGTTATCCCAAACATCCTTTGAGTTACTTTTATTTCAGTTGTTATTTCACTTGAGTTGGACTTATTGATATAAGAATGTTAATTCTAACTCGAGTGTTTTGTGTTTTGCTTTACGCTCGGGTCAGACTGAGTGATACAGCTTTTGAGACTCACCTTTGGAGTTGGAACTTCGTTTGGAGATCCATCTACATCTTTTCAGTTTGCAGTTATTCAGTTGATTCCATTGATATATTCTGATCTTGTATTTGACTATTGTATTTGAAACTTCATTGTATCTTATTTAACTCTGATATATATAGTAACTTCATGAACTACTATTCATTTTCTTTCCATTGCATATTGTATATTACCCTATGTCTGTGACTCTGTGATTTATTTACTGTATATGCTAAGTTTTGCCAAATATAAATTAACAATCTGGTATTTTGAGCGATTCAAATCCGGCATGTGTGGATGCAAATGGTTGAAAATATCAGGCTATTACAAAAAATTTCTAAGTCTCTAATTTTATGCACCATTATCAAGTAATACTATTCTAAGTTATAACATAAAAATCAAATTTTAGCTATCAAAATTTCTTAAAATTTCCAAAAAAAGTTTAACGCCTTAATTTTACGAAATTTTTTGTCTACGTCTCCTTTATGCGGTTTGATCAAAAAAAAATACTATATATAATCACATAATATAGATCTCATCTCAAGGATGAGTCATCTTGTGGGAGAAAAACATAAAAATACGATATGTAATCCGAGATATGAATATTTTCTCAATATTAGCAAGCATATACAATATGAAAGTGAGCTCAAAATGTGAAGCATACACCATCTGTACCTACTAAACACTTAGCAACAAACGAAAATAATTATACAGGAAGTAAAATCACTATATAACATAGAATAATATAACCACCATATGCAACAAGAAACCATCATGCATCCTTACTTATTTGTATTTACAATTACTAGTAAGCAAAGTTAGCTAAATATACCATATAATTATATCAAAGCTCGTAAGATGTCCATAAACCATCCGTACGCAATATCAAATCCGACCGCGCTCTTGATCGTCCAATTTTACCTCTAAGCTAGTATCGCTCACTCGACTTTTCTAGTGCGGACTCCGATCCAGTTCCTAGATTAGAAACCATCATTCTCCTTGCATAGCCATATACTATAATAGAGAATTTCAAAATAAATCAAAAATGTGTATCCAGTGTTCGTCGACAAGAATCGAGTAAAAAATCCTAACTCGGACTGGTATAAATCACCTCAAAATCATATACTCGAATGTAGATCAAAACGTTATGTGAATAAAATTATCTACGTACAACTTACGTATTTGTTTCAATTGGTTTTCTTAACCATACCAAATTCTTTTTATATACATTCATTTTATTCACATTAATTTTATTCGTAGCATATTTCTTTTAATAGTAATATCTCTTAGGAACCATTCCACAAAATCATTACTTAAGTTTATTATAAACATATTATACAACACAACTTAGTTTTGTTATCATTTCCAAGCTCAAGTTCATATTCGTTTTAAATCAAAATCAATTTCATTTAACTTTACTTAAGTTAAATTTCATTTCATATTTTTATTTCAGATTTCTTTTATTAACCAAAATATTTAACCATTTTTAAAACTTTATTTTACTTTCCATTTTCTCAAAGTTATAAACAATATAAACATATTTGCTTATAATTTCATAAATCTTTACTTAAGTTCATCCACATTCTATAATTATAACTTATGATTATATAATCCCTTTACCAATTAAGTTTATGTTCATTTCACACTCTTCTACATCCTAAGAGTATAAAATTTCCAATTTTCGTTACTTAACTAGAATATTTTAAAAATTAAAAATTTGTTTTAACTTATTATTTCTCAACTTATAAACTATGAAGACTTATTTTCTTATATCTTCACAAAACACGTAAATGAAAATTTTCAGAATTCAAACGTGCGGTTTTTATTTCAAATCATTTTAAAACAATATTATAAATAATTTATTTATATTTCAAATCATACTTTTGAATTTTAAAATCAAAACTTGTGTTACCAAAAAAACTCCAACGGTAGCAATCCGTCATTTAGAAACTTGACAACGACACTAATGATGCTGTAGTGATCACCCGAATTATTTTCCAACGATCGAAGTGAGTTTAGTGCTTTCTTATCCCTTTTAAATTCCATTTTTAAAATATTTCTAATCAAAATGTTTTCAAACTAATATTATCATTATTTCTTCCAAAACCTTTGAAAAACAATTTTCAAAATAACTGATAATTAAATTCTCAATTCTTGTTTTAAATCCAATTTTATTTATTACCCATATTTATAAATATACTTATTCAATTTCATTTCCTTTTTCATTTATATATCACATTTTATAATTTAACTTCTTATACAATATCATTTCACTAATGTTGATTATTTTAATTATAATCAGTACTCTATAATTCAAATTGATAAATTCACTTTCTTACTTAACTCATTTTACAATGTTTTTCTTTGTTTAGATTATAATAAACAACTTTTATTAACATTATACCTTAAATCCAACCAACGCACCATATCTAACTATAATAATTTCTAATAAATTATTCCTTTTTATATAAAACATAATCAAGGTAAAATTATTTCATATACCTAATTTCAAAATAATACTATGTCGAATTGATATGTTTAAGTATTCAGATGTCCCTATTCATAATGGTAATTACGTATTAAACAAAATCCATAACCACTCAATGGATCAACCAAAAGAATATAAAACATCTATATATCACAAACAAATACATGTTTATACACACACACATATACACACACACTCAAACTCATTCTAGAGTGTTACTGACCCTATCTATAATGAGTACCCCTCAAAGCCTAGGTGTCCGCTAACCTAAGCTTCGATACTAGCTGTAACATAACGAAATTCCACGTATTTCAAGCTAACAATAAACCATTCATATTCAACTCAAATTGAACAAAAAGATGGATAGTTAGGGGAAAGAAGGAAGAAAGAAGAGAAGGGAGAAAGAAAAGAAAACAACACAAAATCTAACAATGCAGTAGAATTACATAGAATATAATATCAATGATATTTAAAAAATAGAAACTATAATATACATACATCCATCATAGCACAACAATAATCACTAATCATCGATCTGGACAGTTATAATAACCTATCCTCGCAAATACTGATAATTTAAATAACCAGTGCAGTAGAAAATAAACGTATACATGACTACGACTTGAAGACCTCAAGCTCATTGTCGGAAGCTCTAAAGCATCCAAACTGAATTTTAAATGTACTCAATTTGACCCAAGCATTAAAAGGGAAGAACGCCCTAATCAGTCTAGTAAACCAGCGTGAGAAAACACATCTCGATAGGATTTTAAAGTTATATAAAAACCTTTAAAAAACAAAGTTATCTTGTAAGACCACGTCGCACATAAGCACTTCATATCAAATGCTTTGATGTCATAATAGTGTCAAGGATATAAATACATATTAATCATAACCGAAATTGTTACATTGGTTAAATTTAATGGCATAATAGGTTTACAACTAAAACCGAAGGCACTTATCAGAGATTTGGATTTCCAATGAAAAGCAAGGTAAGTGACTACCTCCCGTACACTATATTTCTAGAGAAATGTACAGAGGATCAATATCTTCAAAACCTCTACGAATTAAGACTGACCTACCTACAGACCCATCTGGTGGCAGATAGAACCGAAACCGAACATGAATTCACCCCAACCATTGTCGACCTATCTGCGATCTCATAGCATACACAACATAATCATAATATATAGAGTAACCTAGAACGGTGACATCATACCCTGATGGTTGCGAACCACATAGCCTTAAAGAAATCCTTGTTTCACAATTCCCCGGGTGTGAGGCTTATGGTAACGTTTACCTTCCACATAGCACATTCCACTTTGAATGCTACATTAACATTTCCAGTAGCACGCTAATAGATTTCCCCAAAAGTACAACCCTCGAGTTCATACTCCTCAGAGAATGGTGTTAAGTGCAAGAAGGGTTACCTTCCACACCACCAAACAGACGTACGTTTGTAAAAGCCAATGTACTTGGTTCTTAAAAATGCAATGTCACCCATTCATCAATACAAGTTGTCCAGGAATATAAACCGAAGGTACTCTCCTACGATATTCTATCGAGAATCAACCATAAGATTAGTAGCGAGTAGTCCTTACACACGAAGATCGTAGAACGAAGGGACCACTGCTATTTATTTATCTTAGGAGCTACTCCGAAATTATCAATAAGCAGTACTTCCGTTATGAAGATCCCCACCTTCAACTTCATTGTCTTTAACACATCTTCATTTTTGGACGCATAAATTTGTCCAAAGCGGTTTTCAGATAAATCTGATTCTAGTCTAACTGAACCAATAATCGATAAGATGCCCTCAAACTCATACGGAAACCAAGTCTCAAAGGCCTACCATGTTTACAACTCTTAACTTTCTCTCCTTCAACCAAGAAGGAAGCTAAGTATATTAGAATACCATAGTCGCTCCGCTCTACTTGAATCATCATTCTTAATATAATCAAGCCTACACAGTTGGCCTCGTACTAAGTGCACAATTAATTAGCTTCCACATCAAGTCAAGGAATCAAAAATGGACAAATACACATTAGCACACAAGCGGTCACTAGACCTGTTAAACCAATCATTTATTAATTAAATCACTTTTGTAACGACCCAGGATTTTTAGTAATTAAAATTTGAATATTTAATTAATTTTAAATATTAATAAGTGAAATTTATAAGTCGAATAAATTTTATTTTGAATAATTGGATTTAATTGGATAATTAAATCAATAATTTAATATGTGAAATTATGGAAATAATTAAAAAATTGAGTTAAATATGATTGAAAATGATTTGTAAAATTTTATTTTATCATATTGAAGTTAGAATGATATTTTAGAACTTTTAAAATCGAATTAAAAGTTAGTTTGTGAAAATTGAATATTTTAATATTAAAATCGACTAGTGAAAATAGTCAATTTTTGAACAGTCTCAGAATTGGACGAAACCAGTTCCATTGGATCCGTAATAGTTAGTTATTACCGGATTTCAATTTTCGTAGCAATCGGAGCTATCGTTTGATCGTGGCAGCTCGAAACGCATCGAATTATTTTTAATATTAATTTGGCGAGTTAAAATAGCCATTTTTCAAAAAGTCTCGGATTTCGACAAAACTAGTTTCATCGGATCCGTAATGTGATATTATTGTAAGGTTTCAAATTTCGTGTCAATTGGATTTACCGTTTGTCCGGTACAAATTAAAACGCCTAGAAAATCGTTTAAATCGGTTTAATTTAAATTGGACGTTTGTAGCCATAAGTCGCACAGATGTCTGAATTAGCTTCCGACACCTGTTCCATTGTGTCCGGAACGCGGGATAAACCCTAGAAACGCTGGTTACGGCGCGTGAATCGGAGTTTGGAATTTTCGGATGAATAGTGTTCGTTCAAATTCCTATAAATAAACCAACACCCCCTCTCATAAATAAAATTTTTTTTTATCTAAACCTAACCCTAGCCAGCCACCACCATCAATATGAATGGCCAGAAAGCTCCAATTTTCATCCCTCAATCTCTCCCAATCCACAAGCTTTCGTTAAAAACTTCCTGAAGCAAAATCGAAGAGCTAAATGAGATCTTGAAATCCATACGGTGATGATGGGTTTTGGAGCAACGTAGAGGGAGTAAAGGGGGGCCGACGCACGTAAGTTGCGCACGGAATTCGAGGACAATGGTGAGGCCGAGCTTTGCAAGGTGGTGGCCGAGTATAGTACGTGTCGTGCTCTTCGCAATGGAACTTCCTGATCGTGCTATAGTTCGTCGAATTGGAAGCAAGAATTAACCCTAATTTTTGCTATATGGGTTTGGTTACATGAAACTTGCCTGTAGATGGAGAACGAGAGGAGAAAGAAAGGTGTGGTCGGCCCAGATGCAAGCAAAGCAAGATCTACGGCCCCTGTTAGTTTAGGTTATAAAAATTAAAAATTATGTTGTATTTGTTTATATAAATACGTGTAAAACTTGTAAAATATCATAACTTTTTCATTCGAGGTCGAAAACGCGCGAAACCAGTTGCGTTGGAATCGTATGGACGAGCACTACGCGATGAAATTGGATTGGAGTCGTTTGGAGTTAGTGAAAATTTCGGGTAAAATTAAACGTACGTTTAATTTTATTCGAAATAAATCGCTAAAGCGAAATTGAAATCAAGGTGAGAACTTCTCACTCAATCGAATCAGTTTCGATTTTATTTTAAATAGTTAGATTTAAAATATTTGATTGCAGGTTGAATGATGATTGTTATCTATTGATTGTTAAAATAGACATTATGCGTCGTTAGTAAGCGGATGTTATTTATTAAAAACATATACCGCGAATATTTCATAAACAGTGAAATTGGTATTATATATAATAGCAATATATATATATTGGCATATGTATATATTGGAGTTATTGATTTCCCGCATTTGTATAGCGGATGAGACCCTATTGCGCCGTTATTAAGCGGATAATATTTTAAATCCCATATACCGCGATAATTTCGTACTGGAGCGAAATTGGTATTGTGCTAATGTTTGTGGATGCAGGAAAACTGGTTGGAGGGATCCAACTGGATTCCTCAACAGTATTTATTTGAATTCAGATATTTTGATATTTGATGGATTATCATATCGATATATGATATCGTTGTTGTCGTGATTGACTATTTGGTGTGTAGCATCATTGGACCAAATTTGGAATTTTAAAATGATTTATAAAGTGATTTTTGAAAATATACTATATTTTTGGAATTGATCCATTTTAAATAAATAAACGTTATAATTTTTAAAGTTATAAAAATTATGATTTTTGAGAAATATAGTTAAAAAAACTGATTTTTGAGAATATGATGCTAATGATTTTATAAAATAGTTTAATCGGGATTTTAGAATTTATTGTGAAAAGTTTAAATATAGGATTTATAAAATTTAATTATTTTATGAATCAAAATGGTGAAATAATAAAGGAGATTAAAGATGTTTTAAAGAATAATATAAATTGATTTATATTAAGAGATTTATAAATGGATATTTATAAATTGAAATATTGACATTATAAAACGAGTTTTTATAAGTGTTTGAATGAAGTGAAAATGAATTTTGTAAATGAATGGAATTTATAAAATTATAAATGGTGAAGTTATAAATGAAATTTATAAATAGTAAGATTTATAAATTTTGTGAAATTATTAAAGAATAGATTTGGATAAATAATGGAATCTTATAAGTTATAAGATTTATAAGTACGAAGTTTAAAGGAACGATTGTGCAAACAAATAAATTCTAAGTATTTAACTTATAACATGAACTTTTGTTTTATAATTGAGTTATAAATTGAATAGGTTAATAAAGGAATTTATAAAAAGGAATTAGTTATAAAACAAATAGAAATAGAATTTATAAACGCTGTTTTATAAATTCGCAAACGACTTATTTTGATAAGTTAATTGTTGAAACCTATTAATGGAGTTATATTCACGTTTTTGACTGTGAATAATCCTTTAAAATAAAATGAATAAAAGGATGAAATTTGTTAACGTAGTATATTCACGTTTTTGAATAGTGAATAATATGTTAAAGAAAATGTTTAGAATGTGATATTTTAAACTGAATTAAAACGATCTAACGATGTTTTAAAATGTGTTGAGATTCGAAACCATAGATTTCAACATCTATTTTTGAAATAGACGTTTTCGAGAAATAAAAGGAAATGGTGGACTATAACACTGTTGTTATAGTAAATGATTTCCGAAAGGAAATGTTTTGCATAGTATTGGGATTTATATATCTATTTTAATTTCGAATCCCTATACTAGTGATTTTGGGTTGTCGTAACGATGTTTTACGTAACATTCGTTTTGGCCCAAATAAATACGTTTAAGTGAATGATTTCCTTAAAGAATGAAATATATACTTAATTTCGATTGAAGTATATTGAATATTTTCCAAGTGTTGAAAATAAATAAAATTTGTGAATTACTTATGAATAAATAAGTATGGAAATGTTTTCCAATATAAGGTGAATATTTTGAGAATTTATCTTTTTGAAGATAAATTGAAATGAATAATTGAAATCGTATATCAGTAGATATTGTGAAATGTAAATTCAATATGGAATTTGTTTAAAAATAAATATTGATTTATTTTTGACATATTGAAATAATATATCTTGTAAAGATATTTTGGAAAATAAATAATTTGGAAAATTATTTGGAAACTGGTGATGTGTGCATACCCATTGATAGTTCAATAACCGACTATCAATATTTCCCTTTGAATGGGTATTTGATGTGATTTGTTTGAATTTGAATGCCACACTTATTTTTGAATAAACGCTCACTATTCGGGTTAACCGGGAAAGGACCATGGGGTCGTATAACCCATTCCGAATATGTGATACGTCGTTATGAATTGCATTTGATGACCGGTGTTGAAGACCGAGTATTTGTGAAAGCGATAGGATGACCTATCGATTGTCTCTGCACTGGGTAGCTCCTAGTATAGAGATTCCCTAAGTGATGGGAAATTCGATCGGGATTGTGAATACCCGGATTGCAAGGGCTTCATGAGAAGTGCCTTCGGTTTTGTTCGAGCCCGGAACAGACTTGTATGGATTGTATGTCTGACATTACAAATTGAGATATAAAGCCGATTTCATTCAAATATATTTCTGTTGGTGGCGGAGAATTTATTCTTTTAGCTTAACACCCTTCTCTGAGACGTACGAGCTCAGAGGTTATGTAGTTGAAGGTTATCAACGATATATTCCCAATTTGGTAATGTGACATGCTGAGTGTTGCTGTAAATGATCATTGTGTTGATTATTTGTGATAGGATCGTTTATTTGATCGTCTATCTTGGTGATCATTTCTATGATCATTTGTTGACCCAAAGCATGGCTTTTGTATAAAGTATGTTTTGTGGACGTGACTTCGTCGAGCCTCACACCCCGTGAATGGTCAAAACAGGAAAGATGCAGCAAGGTTATGAGGGGTAGCGCCCTTTAGGATATGTGCATTTCCTTCTGGAAAAGGGTGGTATCATGGTATGGAGCCCAGAATATTTACTCATGTTGAAAACACTTTATGATTGTGTGAATTGATTGCGAGCGCTCGGTTGAAAGGTCCCAAAGCACCGGGGGATGGCATATTCGGTCAGTTGTTACTCAGTTAGGGGTGACCCGGCCTTGTGTTGGTAGAGATCCGGTTTGGTTCTTGGGGATGTCCATCCAGAGGCATTCTCATGTAGCAATGGGAAGTTCCTTGGCCTGATCATTCGTTGGAAATCCAAAGAAACAATACGAGACTTGTACGGTTTTAGTTGTATAACCTGCTATGGAATGTGGCGGTAACCTGCTATTGAACATAGTTAGCTATAGTAGGCATACGATAATGGTCGTATGTTGGCTAAGATTTATATTCTACTTTCGAAATAAATTTTTCCTACACTATGCACTAGTAATAATATCAAATGTTATTTTAAATGCGTATCAACCATCTTTGACTATCATAAGGAGAAATCTCCTCCGATTCTGCGTTTGCATTGTGTGTGTGTGTGTGCGGGAGGCCTTATGGTAGTCTCATTTTTAAAAGCATTGCGAATTGACTTTAAAAATATTCCTCTATTTTGATTTTAAAGATAAATAAACTGTTTTGAGTTCCCACACCAGTCACATGACTGACTCGGAGTTTATTGTTTTCCTTCCTAAACTCTGGGTGCCCACCAATTTCCACACGGGCAGTCAAGAGTTAAGGTTTATCAGGATATTCTGGAGTTGCTGGAGGCAAGATGGATGGCATGGCGTATTACTAGTATATAGTATTTCTTTTTCCGCTGCATTGTTGTTGTATGTTGTTGTACACTCTGATGATGATGTAATGTAATGTATGAAATGTAATAACTGATATAGTCCTTTGTTTAAAGATTATTTATTTATTTATTATATGTTGTTCCGCTGCGATTGTGAGATTCTGATGTTGTTCTGTTGTTTTCTGTTACGTTCTATTTTCTATTTTCTATTCTCTATTTTCTACCTTCTTACCTTTTCTTCTAGCTCTTTCTTTTTCTTAAAAACCCTAAGTGTTCGGTTTTCCGTCGTTCGATTGCTCGGCAGTCGATAAAGTGAGTATCGATGTTGAATTTTCGAAAGTCGAAGAATCGGGTCCTGACAATGTGGTATCAGAGCATATGGTTAAGCGACAACCATGGTTCTGTTGGGTATTATTCATTAGAGATAGAGTCAGTAGTGCTCTAGAATGAGTCTGAGTGAATAATAGCTATGAGAGCGTATTTGTTAGTGTATATAAAATTGTTTTATATTGTGATGATTGATTTGTTGAGTGGTATATAGATTCTGGTTAATACGAGTAATTAACGTTGTTGATAGGGATCTCTAAACACTTGTACAGAACAATTCGACACAGTATTGTTTAAATTGGGTAAATGAAATAATTTTACCTTAATTATATTTTTATATATAAAGAAATAATTTTTCAGAATTATTAAAGTGTATGAAAGTTGATTGTTTAGTTGTTTGAGTAATCTAAATAAAGGAATAATTGTATAAGCAAAAAGAATTATAAGAAATTGAATTATAATTAAAGTAATTTACAATTGTGAAATAAACTTATATATATAAGAAGTGAAACTATATGAATATATTTATGAATATGAGTTGTAAATAAAAAAATGAATTTAAAGTTAAATGGAAATTCAACTTTTGTAATTGAATTGAATAAATGGATTGAATGTAAATCAATTGAATGTGAATAAAGTTGATATGGAATAATGAATATAAGTGTAAATTCATTAAAATCTAATGTTATTGGAAGTTGAATAGTTGAATGAAAATCAATTTAATTAAACCAATTATAAGCAAAGGAATTAAAATTCAATTGGAAGTTAAGTGAATCTTAAATAAATTGAATTTGAATTGGAAGTGAACCAACTTGAATATGAATTAGTGAATATAAACTAATTGAGAATGAATGTTAGTAAATCCAATGTTAATGAATCAAATATGATTAAATTGAAAACCAATTCATTGAACATTAATGAGAATATGAATGAATATTTATTGGTTATGAATGCTAGTTGGTTGATGGTTGAATATATTGCTTTTGTTTCAATTGCTATGTTAACATATATAGTTATTATGTTGTTATATGTTGTATACCGATACTATTGTATATATGCATGATTCTCATGTTGTTTGTTGAGTGATTAGTAGGTGCGGATCGCGTTTGCTTCGCATTTGGAGCTCGCTTTCGCGCTATATTAGCCGTATATGCTTGCTAATAAAATATAAGGTACATATCTCGGATTACATATCGTACTTTTACACTTTTTCCTTGCGGGATGCCTCATTACTTGATGAAATGTACATTTGTGATATATATACTGTCATTTTTTTTTCGGATCGAGCCGCGCAAAGGAGACTATGGCGAATTTTTCCGAAAATTTAAGGCGTTAGAAAAATTTGAGAAAATGGGAAAATTTTGAAAACTTTAATTGATTTTGGAATTGGAAGTTAAACAATAGCAGTTGTTTTTGAAAAGATAACTAAGTATGATTTGAAAACTTAGTAAAGTATTATAATAAGTTTAACTATGGATTTTGGGAAAATTAATAGATTCTGTAACTTTTCTTACTTGATAATTTCGAGGACGAAATTCTTTTAAGGGGGGGAAGATTGTAACGACCCAGGATTTTTAGTAATTAAAATTTGAATATTTAATTAATTTTAAATATTAATAAGTGAAATTTATAAGTCGAATAAATTTTATTTCGAATAATTGGATTTAATTGGATAATTAAATCAATAATTTAATATGTGAAATTATGGAAATAATTAAAAAATTGAGTTAAATATGATTGAAATTGATTTGTAAAATTTTATTTTATCATATTGAAGTTAGAATGATATTTTAGAACTTTTAAAATCGAATTAAAAGTTAGTTTGTGAAAATTGAATATTTTAATATTAAAATCGACTAGTGAAAATAGTCAATTTTTGAACAGTCTCAGAATTGGACGAAACTAGTTCCATTGGATCCGTAATAGTTAGTTATTACCGGATTTCAATTTTCGTAGCAATCGGAGCTATCGTTTGATCGTGGCAGCTCGAAACGCATCGAATTATTTTTAATATTAATTTGGTGAGTTAAAATAGCCATTTTTCAAAAAGTCTCGAATTTCGACGAAACTCGTTTCATCGGATCCGTAATGTGATATTATTGTAAGGTTTCAAATTTCGTGTCAATTGGATTTACCGTTTGTCCGGTACAAATTAAAACGCCTAGAAAATCGTTTAAATCGGTTTAATTTAAATTGGACGTTTGTAGCCATAACTCGCACAGATGTCCGAATTAGCTTTCGAAACCTGTTCTATTGTGTCCGGAACGCGGGGTAAACCCTAGAAACGCTGGTTACGACGCGTGAATTGGAGTTTGGAATTTCCGGATGAATAGTGTTCGTTCAAATTCCTATAAATAGACCAACACCCCCTCTCATAAATAAATAAAAAAAAAATATCTAAACCTAACCCTAGCCAGCCGCCACCATCAATATGAATGGCTAGAAAGCTCCAATTTTCATCCCTCAATCTCTCCCAATCCACAAGCTTTCGTTAAAAACTTCCTGAAGCAAAATCGAAGAGCTAAATGAGATCTTGAAATCCATACGGTGATGATGGGTTTTGGAGCAACGTAGAGGGAGTAAAGGGGGGCCGACGCACGTAAGTTGCGCACGGAATTCGAGGACAATGGTGAGGCCGAGCTTTGCAAGGTGGTGGCCGAGTATAGTACGTGTCATGCTCTTCGCAATGGAACTTCCTGATCGTGCTATAGTTCGTCGAATTGGAAGCAAGAATTAACCCTAATTTTTGCTATATGGGTTTGGTTACGTGAAACTTGCCTGTAGATGGAGAACGAGAGGAGGAAGAAAGGTGTGGTCGGCCCAGATGCAAGCAAAGCAAGATCTACGGCCCCTGTTAGTTTAGGTTATAAAAATTAAAAATTATGTTGTATTTGTTTATATAAATACGTGTAAAACTTGTAAAATATCATAACTTTTTCATACGAGGTCAAAAACGCGCGAAACCAGTTGTGTTGGAATCATATGGACGAGCACTACGCGATGAAATTGGATTGGAGTCGTTTGGAGTTAGTGAAAATTTCGGGTAAAATTAAACGTCCGTTTAATTTTATTCGAAATAAATCGCTAAAGCGAAATTGAAATCAAGGTGAGAACTTCTCACTCAATCGAATCAGTTTCGATTTTATTTTAAATAGTTAGATTTAAAATATTTGAATGCAGGTTGAATGATGATTGTTATCTATTGATTGTTAAAATAGACATTATGCGCCGTTAGTAAGCGGATGTTATTTATTAAAAACATATACCGCGAATATTTCATAAACAGTGAAATTGGTATTATATATAATAGCAATATATATATATATTGGCATATGTATATATTGGAGTTATTGATTTCCCGCATTTGTATAGCGGATGAGACCCTATTGCGCCGTTATTAAGCGGATAATATTTTAAATCCCATATACCGCGATAATTTCATACTGGAGCGAAATTGGTATTGTGCTAATGTTTGTGGATGCAGGAAAACAGGTTGGAGGGATCCAACTGGATTCCTCAACAGTATTTATTTGAATTCAGATATTTTGATATTTGATGGATTATCATATCGATATATGATATCGTTGTTGTCGTGATTGACTATTTGGTGTGTAGCATCATTGTACCAAATTTGGAATTTTAAAATGATTTATAAAGTGATTTTTGAAAATATACTATATTTTTGGAATTGATCCATTTTAAATAAATAAACGTTATAATTTTTAAAGTTATAAAAATTATGATTTTTGAGAAATATAGTTAAAAAAAATGATTTTTGAGAATATGATGCTAATGATTTTATAAAATAGTTTAATCGGGATTTTAGAATTTATTGTGAAAAGTTTAAATATATGATTTATAAAATTTAATTATTTTATGAATCAAAATGGTGAAATAATAAAGGAGATTAAAGACGTTTTAAAGAATAATATAAATTGATTTATATTAAGAGATTTATAAATGGATATTTATAAATTGAAATATTGACATTATAAAACGAGTTTTTATAAGTGTTTGAATGAAGTGAAAATGAATTTTGTAAATGAATGGAATTTATAAAATTATAAATGGTGAAGTTATAAATGAAATTTATAAATAGTAAGATTTATAAATTTTGTGAAATTATTAAAGAATGGATTTGGATAAATAATGGAATCTTATAAGTTATAAGATTTATAAGTATGAAGTTTAAAGAAACGATTGTGCAAACAAATAAATTCTAAGTATTTATCTTATAACATGAACTTTTGTTTTATAATTGAGTTATAAATTAAATAGGTTAATAAAGGAATTTGTAAAAAGGAAGTAGTTATAAAACAAATAGAAATAGAATTTATAAACGTTGTTTTATAAATTCGCAAACGACTTATTTTGATAAGTTAATTGTTGAAACCTATTAATGGAGTTATATTCACGTTTTTGACTGTGAATAATCCTTTAAAATAAAATGAATAAAAGGATGAAATTTGTTAACGTAGTATATTCACGTTTTTGAATAGTGAATAATATGTTAAAGAAAATGTTTAGAATGTGATATTTTAAACTGAATTAAAACGATCTAACGATGTTTTAAAATGTGTTGAGATTCAAAACCATAGATTTCAACATCTATTGTTGAAATAGACGTTTTCGAGAAATAAAAGGAAATGGTGGACTATAACACCGTTGTTATAGTAAATGATTTCCGAAAGGAAATGTTTTGCATAGTATTGGGATTTATATATCTATTTTAATTTCGAATCCCTATACTAGTGATTTTGGGTTGTCGTAACGATGTTTTACGTAACATTCGTTTTGGCCCAAATAAATACGTTTAAGTGAATGATTTTCTTAAAGAATGAAATATATACTTAATTTCGATTGAAGTATATTGAATATTTTCCAAGTGTTGAAAATAAATAAAATTTGTGAATTACTTATGAATAAATAAGTATGGAAATGTTTTCCAATATAAGGTGAATATTTTGAGAATTTATCTTTTTGAAGATAAATTGAAATGAATAATTGAAATCGTATATCAGTAGATATTGTGAAATGTAAATTCAATATGGAATTTATAAAAGAAAGGAGAATTTGTTTAAAAATAAATATTGATTTATTTTTGACATATTGAAATAATATATCTTGTAAAGATATTTTGGAAAATAAATAATTTGGAAAATTATTTGGAAACTGGTGATGTGTGCATATCCATTGATAGTACAATAACCGACTATCAATATTTCCCTTTGAATGGGTATTTGATGTGATTTGTTTGAATTTGAATGCCACACTTATTTTTGAATAAGCGCTCACTATTCGGATTAACCGGGAAAGGACCATGGGGTCGTATAACCCATTCCGAATATGTGATACGTCGTTATGAATTGCATTTGATGACCGGTGTTGAAGACCGAGTATTTGCGAAAGCGATAGGATGACCTATCGATTGTCTCAGCACTGGGTAGCTCCTGGTATAGAGATTCCCTAAGTGATGGGAAATTCGATCGGGATTGTGAATACCCGGATTGCAAGGGCATCGTGAGATGTGCCTTCGGTTTTGTTCAAGCCCGGAACAGACTTGTATGGATTGTATGTCTGACATTACAAATTGAGATATAAAGCCGATTTCATTCAAATATATTTCTGTTGGTGGCGGAGAATTTATTCTTTTAGCTTAACACCCTTCTCTGAGACGTATGAGCTCAGAGGTTATGTAGTTGAAGGTTATCAGCGATATATTCCCAATTTGGTAATGTGACATGCTGAGTGTTGCTGTAAACGATCATTGTGTTGATTATTTATGATAGGATCGTTTATTTGATCGTCTATCCTGGTGATCATTTCTATGATCATTTGTTGACCCAAAGCATGGCTTTTGTATAAAGTATGTTTTGTGGACGTGACTTCGTCGAGCCTCACACCCCGTGAATGGTCAAAACAGGAAAGATGCAGCAAGGTTATGAGGGGTAGCGCCCTTTAGGATATGTGCATTTCCTTCTGGAAAAGGGTGGTATCATGGTATGGAGCCCAGATATCTACTCATGTTTAAAACACTTTATGATTGTGTGAATTGATTGCGAGCGCTCGGTTGAAAGGTCCCAAAGGACCGGGGGATGGCATATTCGGTCAGTTGTTACTCAGTTAGGGGTAACCCGGCCTTGTGTTGGTAGAGATCCGGTTTGGTTCTCGAGGATGTCCATCCAGAGGCATTCTCATGTGGCAATGGGAAGTTCCTTGGCCTGATCATTCATTGGAAATCCAAAGAAACAATACGAGACTTGTACTGTTTTAGTTGTATAACCTGCTATGGAATGTGGCGGTAACCTGCTATTGAACATAGTTAGCTATAGTAGGCATACGATAATGGTCGTATGTTGGCTAAGATTTATATTCTACTTTTGAAATAAATTTTTCCTACACTATGCACTAGTAATAATATCAAATGTTATTTTAAATGCGTATCAAGCATCTTTGACTATCATAAGGAGAAATCTCCTCCGATTCTGCGTTTGCATTGTGTGTGTGTGCGGGAGGCCTTATGGTAGTCTCATTTTTAAAAGCATTGCGAATTGACTTTAAAAATATTCCTCTATTTTGATTTTAAAGATAAATAAACTGTTTTGAGTTCCCACACCAGTCACATGACTGACTCGGAGTTTATTGTTTTCCTTCCTAAACTCTGGGTGCCCACCAATTTCCACACGGGCAGTCAAGAGTTAAGGTTTATCAGGATATTCTGGAGTTGCTGGAGGCAAGATGGATGACATGGCGTATTACTAGTATATAGTATTTCTTTTTCCGCTGCATTGTTGTTGTATGTTGTTGTACACTCTGATGATGATGTAATGTAATGTATGAAATGTAATAACTGATATAGTCCTTTGTTTAAAGATTATTCATTTATTTATTATATGTTGTTCCGCTGCGATTGTGAGATTCTGATGTTGTTCTGTTGTTTTCTGTTACGTTCTATTTTCTATTTTCTATTCTCTATTTTCTACCTTCTTACCTTTTCTTCTAGCTCTTTCTTTTTCTTAAAAACCCTAAGTGTTCGGTTTTCCGTCGTTCGATTGCTCGGCAGTCGATAAAGTGAGTATCGATGTTGAATTTTCGAAAGTCGAAGAATCGGGTCCTGACAACTTTCCAAATATTTATTTCAAATTATCTTTAAAAAGATATATCCTCATAGCCATTTTAATCTTTTGATATTTGAAAACATTTCCATATACTTATTTCAACAGATAAGTATATTCACATACCATTTCATTTTTCAACACTTAGAAAATATCTCTGTATACTCAAACCCGTAATAAGTATGTTTGTAATTCTTTTGAGAAAATCTTTATACTTTTCCAAAACTTGCTTTATTGGGATCAAAATGATTGTTGCATAAAATATCATTACGACAACCCAAAATAATAGTATAGGGATTCGACTATTTATATTTATATAAACCTTGTATGCTATATAAGTCATTTTCGTTTGGAAATCACGTACTATAACAACAGTATTATAGTCTATGCCTTCCTTGCTTCCTCAAAAACTTCTATTACAACAATTAATGTTGAAATCTATGTTTTCATCCCTTAGTACATTTTAAAACACTTTTTATAACCCTTTAACTCCATTGAAAAATATTACTTTCAAAACATTTGTAACGACCCATAAATTTTCGATGTTTAAAATTTGTTAATTTAATAATATTTTATGAGTTAATATTGAAATAAATAAAAAATTTGTAAATTTAATAATGGAATAATTACTGAATTAAAAAGAAACAATGTTAATACAAGTTAATGGTCAACAATCTTAATGAAACTCCAATTCATTGTATTTAAACATGCTATGATTGGTTATAAAATCAAATATAAGTAACAAATGTGAATATTTAATTATTGTACAAAATAGATAGTTAATGGTAATTAAATAAGATCAGTATTGTGTAAGGAATTATAATATGGGTGGTATTAATGGGTGCACTGATTTATAGTGGGATGTAAAAGGTAAAAAATTAATGTGTAATGGATGAAATTGGAATAAATGTATTTTAATAAGAATTGTTGTAATAATTGTTTGTAGAGAGTAAATTTACAAATGTTATAAATTGTGTAATGGTGACAACTATTGTTTGTTACCAATGCATTTAATCAATAGCGATTAAATGTAATTAAACATTGTCTTTTGTAAGTAAAGAGAATAACTGAAATTTTGAATGTAAGATCAATAGAAATGTTAATTATATGCATAAGATGGCAATTGATTCAATAAAGGATTGAAACCAAGAAAATAAATGAATTGGGATAGTAAATGAGTATAAGTTTATTTAATAAAAATAAGTTTAATAAATGGGATTTGCTTGTTTATATCATATGGTTGAGTACCTGTTTAAGATATGGTATATATATAGATTTTTAATGACTAAATAAAAACTTAAGTTGGAAAATCCATTTATTGGTTTTAAAACCTAAATTTATGCATTTAATTGATAGAAGTACATTTAGGAATATAATATTTATTCAGATTAAGTTGTACATTAGCGTATGTTAATATCATGAAATTTTAATCAAATACTATGTTAAGGTTAACTAAGGTAATTATTAATATATCGAATGTAATGCAATACCAGTTGAGGGAAACAAATTGTAAAGGAGTAATTGATGGCATTAAATAAATTTTTGGTAATGAATTGTAGTGAATCTAAATTTAACATTTTGTGATATATTTAAGTAATAATCGGGAATCAATGTTAATTATACCCATAAATTGTCAAGTTATTGAATAGCAAGATTTTAAATAAATAAACGATTTTATTCAGGTTTCAGTTGATAATTAATGAAGTTTAATGTGAAATCAAATTGCAATTAATTGTCTTAATTTGTGTAGTTAGGGTAGATTTGATATGTCATTAAAAAGCGTTAATGTTATAAGATGTAATTTATGCTAATTCTATTTATAATATGACCATTAGTTGATTTAAGGAATAGAAAACAAGATTTATTTATTTAATTGAAGTGAAAATTCAATAAATTGAATTTATTGCAAATGAATGAAATTTAACATTTTTAAAATTTTACGTTAATAAAAAAATTTAGATTAAATTTGGAGATATTTATGGCATTAAGTAGGAATCCAATGTTAGTTCCATCTATTTGATACTAATAGGTAAAATAATAGAATGAAAATTTAATTCAATGGAATTTTGAAATTTTATTTTATAATCTCTTAATTTAAACGAAATTGTAATTCAACGCTGAAATTGATAATTGAATCGGCATTTAAAGGACATCTAAATTTGTTTAAATTTGTATAAATGATTTAAAAATATAAAGTCGATAAAAATTGTCAATTATAGAAGTGAAATTTAAAATTGGATTTATTTGATTAATTTATTAATTTATTTAATTAATGGAAAAATAGCCATTTTGGCTACTGACTCGGATTTCGACGAAACCAGTTTCATCGGATCCGTATCGGTGAATTATTATAGGATTTCAAGTTACTTATCGATCGGACTTGTCGTTTGATCGTATGGGCTTGAAACGCCTTGAAATCAATTTGATTGAAATCAATTGAAATCAATTTGAAAATATTGATTTTAGCATAACTTCTTCATACGATGGAATTTGGACGTGAAACCTTTTCCATTGCGTTTAAAATATTTTAAAACACCTATTTTCATAAATAGGTTTACCCAATTTCGTTCCGGAGTCCGAGCGGGCTTTTTGGGCCAATTATCGTTCAGCACGTTTATGATTCGGATCCACCTGTCTATTTCAACTTTGCCTATAAATATCCTGCCATAAACCCTAGCCTCCCTGTTTCTCATTTGTCCCTACGTATTTCTTCTTCTCAACTCCTCCTTCCCAATGGCTGTAAACCCTAGATCCAATTACAATTCAAAATCAAAGTCAAAAATCCAAAGGCCTTAGAAAAATTTGAAAAAAATATACGTTGAAGCTCTCGACTAGCGTAATTTACTGGTGGTGTTCGTTTTTCGATTCAGTTTTTCGTTTGATCAGTAAAAATAGAAGAAGTTTCGGCCATTCATCGCTCGACGACGAACTTAGTCGGATCGGAAATTCCCTTCTGGGTTTTGTAGAGATTCTCGAGCGGAGCTCATCCATGCAAGTTAATTGGAGATTCAAAGGTTGGATCGTGCACGAGGTTCGATTAGGGTTTGAGTTATATGGTGGCAGCCGGCTTATTTCTGCACGTGGATCGAACGCCGACTATGGCGAGGGGGAGGAGATGCGGCGCGTTAGGGGCGCGGCATGCGTCACGGTGGTCGTTGGGAGGCGCGGCAAATTGTTCATGGTGGCGGATGTTTCAAAAAGTCACGACCCGTAGGAGTTACGTGCGTATTAGGGTTGCAAGAGATGATGACGTGGCATTTTAGTTAGGTAAGCTTGTTTGTTTTATATTAATTTTATTTCAAATCGTTTAAATCGAATAACTTTTGCATACGTGATACGATTGACGCGCGGTTTCTTGCGCTAGGTTCATAGTGAAATTCTGGACACTTTGACGCTGGTTTGAACGAATTTGGAGACTGTACAAATTTTGGGTTTAAATTGGATTTAAATCCAATTTAAATTCAAAAAGTGTGTGTTTTAACTCACTCATAATTTCTAAAATTTCTTATGTTTGTTAAATTGATTTATGATATGAGTAGAAATTTATCTACGACTGTTTGGCATACTTTTATTCATCGTCTCAGTTAAATCGCATTTATTTAATTAAATTGCTATTTAATTTATTCATTGCATTTAAACTGCCGGTTAAATTGTTAATAAATTTATTCATTTCATTTAAACTGCCAGTTAAATTGTTAATTAATTATTCATTACATATAAACTGCCAGTTAAATCATCAGTTAATTTATTTTGCATAATAAACTGCCAGTAAATGCATGTTATTTATTATCTGTTATATATTGATGTATTGTTTGAATTTGATGATGATTTTTGATAAATTGTTGATGGATGATATTTGATGAATGGATATTGTATTGTATATTGTTATGAACTGCAAGTTATTATGCATTTTCATCTCATTCGAGATTGCGGTTTGAAATGATATACAACTGTATTTTTTTTTAAATTGCAGATTGAAATGATAAATATTCGTATCACTTGACCATAGGATAGAAAATTAAATACAGACACAGCGGTCTATATATATATATATATATATTATTTTAAAATGATTTTCAATGGTTTTGGAAAGAATATGGTCTAATGAATATTGATTTTCGATATTTTAAATATTATTCTTATATATAGTTAAACACTTAAATTTAAGCTATGTATAATTTGGTTTAAAGAATAAAAGAAGTTTAAAAATAAAACCTAAATTTTTTTAGATATAATACGGTTAAGTATTTATTTAAATTTATTGATAAAGTTTATATTGTCTTAAATAAAATAAAGGTTAGAAGATAAATATAAATTTGCTTTGAATTAAGGTATTTAAGAATTATCTTCGAATAAAATTTATTTGAAATTTAAATTAATTTGGGGTTCTAAAGGTATGATCTTTATAACTTGATTTTTGTTTAGAGGACTTAAATAAAAATCAAGTCGATTTAAATGAAGATTATCAAGTTAATTAAATTGAGAGAATATCATGTTACTTGAAGTTAAAGGTTTTACTTAAGTGATATTTGATTTATTAAGTAAACATTTCAAATCTAAATAATAGTAATTGAATTTGATATATATGAGATTATCAAAGAATTTAGTTTTGAAATGGTGGAATATTTAAACTTTGAAATATATGAAAATTTAAATGGTTTATCTGGGAATTCAAATCTGTATTTGGAATTGATTTGAGTAATTAAAAAGCTAATTTACTTTATAAAGAAATTTATTTCTAAACCATTGAAGTATTGAAATTTTATGTTTCGGAGCTATGGGTTTAAGGCATATATATTTGGAAGTATTATGATTTTTGAAAAAGATATATTTATAAAATAAAAATGATATCATATTGATTTGGGTTTTAAAAATATAAATGATATCTTATTTATATGGTTTTGAAAGGGATATTATATTCTGGTCTTAAAGTATAAATTATTTTGAAATAACCACAGTTTTATAATAACGTTTGGTTGCTAAAGAGACCGGGATCGGAAGTTGTCATACTCTCTACCAACTTCGAAAACCACTTTAACAACCGTGTACGCGGTGGAGATTCCAGAATGAAGTAGGATAGTGGCGGCGTTTCCTTTGAGGTAAATACGTGGACCCAACTCCCGTGAGTTGGCATAAGGTGGCTAAAACAGGAGCGATCGACGGGTTAATTGAGGTAGCACCTTTGATCGGACACATCCCTTCGATATTCTACTCTGACTTTGGTTTTATTCGGTGGACACTTTTGATTTATTTGATTTGGGGATGTGGCTCGAGGTTGGCGGTAGTTGCGTCTACGCGTTACCACCGACCCGGAAGCGTAATTGGTATATCTACCCTGGCATTGGTTAGTTGTGTCATGTCACTACCCTATCGCACCTTGTACGAGTTTGGTTTTCTCCCGTAGCCCGTGTGGTATCCTCTGGTGGCTTTCCGATCAGGAGGGACTATGATATTGGATGGACTACTGGGACTATTACGTGTTAAGGGCAATATGGGTAACCCCTTAATGCTAAGAAAAAAGTAAGTTTATTTTACAATTAGACACTATTATAATAGCGAAATATACTACATAGTAAATAGTTTAACGGATCTTTAGGAGATGTGAATCCCGAGCATCTTTTAAGTTACTGCACTCATATTTATTCCTGTTGATTTAACTTACATAAGATCTTTTAGTTCTGACTCGAGTGTTTTGTTTTTCAATTCGCTCGGGTCAGTCCGAGCATTTCAGGATTTGAAGATTTTATTCTGGAGGACGGAGACGAAGATTTGTAGTACTAATATCTACTATATTATTCCACTACACCATTTAATTTCGCTGCATAATTATTATTCTATGGTATGTGTAACTCTGATAAATGTTGTATAAGTATAATTAAATATTTTGTAAACAGCTTCATGAACTGTATATTTGAGTATTATATTTTATCCTTCCGTTGTGAGATTCTATTTTGTTTTATTTCTTTCTTGTTTCTCTTATTTACCCCATAACAATCCGTCCTTCCGTATGCTTTGAATTGGCCCGTGTGTCGATTGGAAGCGTGCGAAAAGGCAGGACGTTACAATGTGGTATCAGAGCTTTGGTTTAGCAATAAACCTTAGCTTTGTGTGGTCTGACTCTTTATTAATAGGGTAGTAATATCCTATGCGAGTCGCTGAGTGTATATACATGAGAGAGCTTATTTGTTAGTGTTATAAAAGGTTTTAATATTGTGTTAATCTGTTCCGTTTTGTATTTATAAACTCTGGTTGGTGCACGGGATGCTGTGACATCAATAGGAATTTATAAACACTTAATAGGACAGACCGACATAATATTTGTTTTAATATAGGTGAATGAATAATTTTGCCTATTATATTTTCTATATATATAAAATAAAATTTTATAATGATATATATATTTGGTTGCAATAGATAGGTTGATAGGTAATAAAATTTATAAGTAATAGTTGAAATAAGATTAAAAATAAAATAAATGAAATTGAAAATTTAGAACTTAAGTTCCATGGTTTTGGAAATTTCTTTCAATTGATTTTGGAATATAATAATAATATTTAAGAAGTATTTTCTGATATAAGTATTTCAATAATTTTAAAGAAATGTTTTAAAAGAAATTTTGGAAAGATAATGTTGTACTCCCCTCTCTATCATTGGAAAATAATTTCGGTGATGAGTGCACGCATCATCGACATTCATTTTCGAGTTTCGAAGTGGGAAGGCCACTGTAGTAGTTTACTGCAGATTTGTTTTGGAGAAAAATAAAAAGAATTTTTTTTTATTGTTTTAATTATAATTGGATATATAAGTTTAAGTATGAACCTTTATCTATTATCTTTAAAATGTTTTGAAATTAAACCTGGTATTTAGATTCTTAAGTTTCCGTTATTTTACACTTTCAATTAGTGTAGTAAAATGGAAATTAATTGACAAATACAGCCTTTAATTAAAATAAGAGATTTAATGATAGGTTATGAATGAAATAACAAGAAAGTTGAAATTTGTAACTTATAAAACAAAAGATATAATTACTGAACATTAATTGATAGAGGAAACTTGGATAACTTTCAATTACATTCTTAAGAAGCATATTTATAACTTACCAAATATTAAAAGTTGAAATGTTAATAAGAAAATGTAAAAGAAATTATACAAGTAATAAATTTGGGGTAATGAAAGTAATTAATGAAATTCCTTAATAAATAAGAATTGGATGTTGTAATATTATAATCTTAAGTGTAATTGAAAAGACTACTAATTGAAATAGGAAGGCAAGTATTATAAATGAAAGTAAATAAATGAAATTAAGTAGTAAAAATGAAAGATAATAAACGTAAGTAAATGATTGTAGCCATTATTAATAAATTAAGCAGAAAAATGAATACTGCAAATAAATAAAGAAAAAAAGGGATAAACCATTATATGTATAAAAAGGAAGTCAAACAACAATAGTATGAAATGAAATTGACAAGAATAAACTTAGTTTATTGTTTGGATTTGTTGTTTGTTTGGTTTATGGTTGTTTGGGTAAGGATACTTTAAAATTGTTTAGATGGAAGAATAATCTATTTAGCTTCATCAGAGACTGTTGAGTAAATGGTGCGCTTAGTAGTTATTTTTCATTCCGTACGATTTGAAGTTTTTGAACCCGAACAACTATTTGTTTTGTTTGATTTGAATGAATGATTGATTTTATGGTCGTATGTCTTGTTGCAAGTGTTTGATGTGGTATTGATTTGTTTGTTGATGGTTGAAACCACTTTAAATATTTCATCTTATATAATTGTTAACCTTTTTGGATTATATAAGTGAAATGCAGGGTTGGGAAGCAATTGCTACTGCTTTTGGTTCCATAAAATAAGCGTTAATTGCCGACAAATAGGTACGTCTTCGGGTTACGATTTTATAGCGCTATTCTTTATATTTTTCCCATGTCGGGATATTATATGTTGGATATTATATGTGATATTTTGTTATACTTGATATTATATTTCTCCCGAGCCTCTCCGTACAAAGGAGACTCTACCGAAACTTTTCGTAAATTTTGGACTTAGAAAATTTTGAAAATGATTTCCAAACTTTATTTATTTAAGTATAAAAGGATATAATGGTTATAAAATGGGTATTTTTTTTATTTAAAGTAATAAATTTTGTAAATTATTTGTTTATAAAGTTAATATTTTGAATAGGATGTATTGTTTATTTAATTCTTCTTTTCCCTTCTTTTCCTTTTCGGGGATGAAAAGTTTTGAGTGGGGGAGAGTGTAATGACCCATAAATTTTCGATGTTTAAAATTTGTTAATTTAATAATATTTTATGACTTAATATTGGAAGAAATAAAAAAATTTGTAAATTTAATAATGGAATAATAACTGAATTAAAAAGAAATAATGTTAATACAAGTTAATGGTCAACAATCTTAATGAAACTCTAATTAATTTTATTTAAACATGCTATGATTGGTTATAAAATCAAATATAAGTAACAAATGTAAACATTTAATTAATGTACAAAATAGATAGTTAATGGTAATTAAATAAGATCAGTATTATGTAAGGAATTATAATATGGGTGGTATTAATGGGTGCACTGATTTATAGTGGGATGTAAAAGGTAATAAATTAATGTGTAATGGATGAAATTGGAATAAATGTATTTTAAGGAGAATTGTTGTAATAATTGTTTGTAGAGAATAAATTTACAAATGTTATAAATTGTGTAATGGTGACAACTATTGTTTGTTACCAATGCATTTAATCAATAGCGATTAAATGTAATTAAATATTGCCTTTTGTAAGTTAAGAGAATAACTGAAATTTTGAATGTAAAATCAATAGAAATGTTAATTTTATGCATAAGATGGCAAATAATTTAATAAAGGATTGAAACCAAGATAAATAAATGAATTGGGATATTAAATGAGTATAAGTTTATTTAATAAAAATAAGTTTAATAAATGGGATTTGCTTGTTTATATCATATGGTTGAGTACATGTTTAAGATATGGTGTATATATAGAGTTTTAATGACTAAATAAAAACTTATGTTGGAAAATCCATTTATTGGTTTTAAAACCTAAATTTATGCATTTAATTGATTGAAGTACATTTAGGAATATAATATTTATTCAGATTAAGTTGTACATTGGCGTATATTAATATCATGAAATTTTAATCTAATACTATGTTAAGGTTAACTAAGGAAATTATTAATATATCGAATGTAATGCAATACCAATTGAGGGAAACAAATTGTAAGGGCATAATTGATGGCATTAAACAAATTTTTGGTAATAAATTGTAGTGAATCTAAATTTAACATTTTGTGATATATTTAAGTAATAATCGGGAATCAATGTTAATTATACGCATAAATTGTCAAGTTATTGAACAGCAAGATTTTAAATAAATAAACGGTTTTATTTAGGTTTCAA
Source organism: Allium cepa (assembly GCA_030765085.1). Taxonomy (NCBI): domain Eukaryota; kingdom Viridiplantae; phylum Streptophyta; class Magnoliopsida; order Asparagales; family Amaryllidaceae; genus Allium; species Allium cepa. The sequence goes on along the minus strand of CM060940.1, from coordinate 541,295,011 downwards.
TTGATAATTAATGAAGTTTAATGTGAAATCAAATTGCAATTAATTGTCTTAATTTGTGCAGTTAGGGTAGATTTTTTGTGTCATTAAAAAGGGTTAATGTTGTAAGATGTAATTTATGCTAATTCTATTTATAATATGACCATTAGTTGATTTAAGGAATAGAAAATAAGATTTATTTATTTAATTGAAGTGAAAATTCAATAAATTGAATTTATTGCAAATGAATGAAATTTAACATTTTTAAAATTTTACGTTAATAAAAAAAATTTAGATTAAATTTGGAGATATTTATGGAATTAGGTAGGAATCCAATGTTAGTTCCATCTATTTGATACTAATAGGTAGAATAATAGAATGAAAATTTAATTCAATGGAATTTTTGAAAATTTATTTTATAATCTCTGAATTTAAACGAAATTGTAATTCAACGCTGAAATTGATAATTGAATCAGCATTTAAAGGACATCTAAATTTGTTTAAATTTTTATAAATGATTTAAAAATATAAAGTTGATAAAAATTGTCAATTATAGAAGTGAAATTTAAAATTGGATTTATTTGATTAATTTATTAATTTATTTAATTAATGGAAAAATTGCCATTTTTGCCACTGACTCGGATTTTGACAAAACCAGTTTCATCGGATCCGTATCGGTGAATTATTGTAGGATTTCAAGTTTCGTATCGATCGGACTTGTCGTTTGATCGTATGGGCTTGAAACGCCTTGAAATCAATTTGAAAATATTGATTTTAGCATAACTTCTTCATACGATGGAATTTGGACGTGAAACCTTTTCCATTGCGTTTAAAATATTTTAAAACACCTATTTTCATATATGGATTTACCCATTTCGTTCCGGAGTCAGAGCGGGCTTTTTGGGCCAATTATCGTTCAACATGTTTATGATTCGGATCCACCTGTCTATTTCAACTTTGCCTATAAATATCATGCTATAAACCCTAGCCTCCCTATTTCTCATTTGTCTGTACGTATTTCTTCTTCTCAACTCCTCCTTTCCAATGGCTGCAAACCCTAGATCCAATTACAATTCAAAATCAAAGTCAAAAATCCAAAGGCCTTTGAAAAATTTGAAAAAAATATATGTTGAAGCTCTCGACTAGCGTATTTCACTGGTGGTATTCGTTTTTCGATTTAGTTTGTCGTTTGATCAGTAAAAATAGAATAAGTTTCGGCCGTTCATTGCTCGACGACGAACTTCGTCGGATCAAAAAATCCCTTCTGGGTTTTGTAGAGATTCTCGAGCGGAGCTCATCCATGCAAGTTAATTGGAGATTCGATGGTTGGATCGTGCACGAGATTCGATTAGGGTTTGAGTTATATGGTGGCGACCGGCTGATTTCTGCACGTGGATCGAATGCCGACTACGGCGAGGGGGAGGAGATGCGGCGCGTTGGGGGTGCAGCATGCGTCACGGTGGTCGTTGGGAGGCGCAGTAAGTTGTTCGTGGTGGCGGTTGTTTCAAAAAGTCACGACCTGTAGGAGTTGCGTGCGTATTAGGGTTGCAAGAGATGATGACGTGGTATTTTATTTAGGTAAGCTTGTTTGTTTTATATTAATTTTATTTCAAATCGTTTAAATCGAATAACTTTTGCATACGTGATACGATTGACGCGCGGTTTCTTACGCTAGGCTCGTAGTGAAATTCCAGACACTTTGATGCTGGTTTAGACGTATTTGGAGACTGTGCAAATTTTGGGTTTAAATTGGATTTAAATTCAATTTAAATTCAAAAGGTGAGTGTTTTAAGCCACTCATAATTTCTAAAATTTCTTATGTTTGTTAAATTGATTTGTGATATGAGTAGAAATTTATTTACGACTGTTTGACATACTTTTATTCATCATTTTAGTTAAATCGCATTTATTTAATTAAATTGCTATTTAATTTATTCATTGCATTTAAACTGCCGGTTAAATTGTTAATTAATTTATTTATTTCATTTAAACTGTCAGTTAAATTGTTAATTAATTATTCATTGCATATAAACTGCCAGTTAAATCATCAGTTAATTTATTTTGCATAATAAACTACCAGTAAATGCCTGTTATTTATTACCTGTAATATATTGATGTATTGTTTGAATTTGATGATGATTTTTGATAAATGGTTGATGGATGATATTGGATGAATGGAGGTTGTATTGTACATTGTTATAAACTGCAAGTTTATTATGCATTTATATCTCATTCGGGATTGCGGTTTGAAATGATATACAACCGCATTTTTATTTTTAAATTGCGGATTGAAATGATAAATATCTGTATCACTTGACCATAGGATAGAAAATTATATACAGGCACCGCGGCCTATGTATATAAATTATTTTAAAATGATTTTCAATGGTTTTGGAAAGAATATGGTTTAATGAATATTGATTTTCGATATTTTAAATATTATTTTTATATACAGTTAAACGCTTGAATTTAAGCTATGTATAATTTGGTTTAAAGAATAAAAGAAGTTTAAAAATAAAAGTTAAATTTATTTTTAGATATAATACGGTTAAGTATTTATTTAAATTTATTGATAAAGTTTATATCGTCTTAAATAAAATAAAGGTTGGAAGATAAATATAAATTTGCTTTGAATTAAGGTATTTAAGAATTATCCACGAAAATTTATTTGAAATTCAAATTAATTTGGGGTTTTAAAGGTATGATCTTTATAACTTGATTTTTGTTTAGAGGACTTAAATAAAAATCAAGTCGATTTAAATGAAGATTATCAAGTTAATTAAATTGAGAGAATATCCTGTTATTTGAAGTTTAAGGTGCATGAACCATCATATGATACGACGAACCATTCTATGAAACTCATATTCGATCACGACATCATACTTCTCTCCTCGTACCTGACCCAGTAGTACCCACTTCGACGCCATCGACGTCTCCAACGAATCCACGATCGTATGCCTTAATATGCTACCTAAATGTTTCAATTTGATTTCCTTCCCTCTTTCGCTCATGTCCATCGTAAAAACTCTTCTCTGGCCACCACAAGCTCACTCGTAGCCTCAATTTCAACACCAGCTTCCCTTATGAATTCATGACCATCCTCCACCAGTAAATGACAAGGAAATGTTGTCTATCTCACTATGGCGATGCACCTTCCACTAAGCACTGATTCTACTCGTCTTTGACTAACTAGCACCGTGCTATCCTTTAATTCCTCGATTGACCCTCTAACTCCGATTAGAACCTACCCACGTTTGACTGTACAAAGTCAATCACCACCCAACTTCACTGCACACAACTTTGAACAAAATAATTTGAAGCCCTTGACAACACGAAGCCAATGGATCAAACGACATTGGATATCATGGATTAAATCTCCAAGACAAATTCAAACAAGAAGGCGGTTAGTGTATTTATTTGCTTCAGACGGGAAGAAAGGGAGATAGAGAAATAAGTTAATGGGGTAGGAGTATTTATAGCAATTTGTATTCTATTTTACCCAATGCTATACGTTTCGAGCATGCACAGCAATACAACACGTTCGATCGTCACGAAAATCGTCGATGTACAACAGTTCTATATTTTGGATTCATTAGCACTGGTTTCATCAAAATCCATGACAATATCCTGAAAGGCTATTTTCACATGTTAATTAAAATGAAATATTATTAAACTAGTTTAATCACTTTAAATTATAAAATAAAGTTTACATTGACCATTTATTATTTAAAATTGAATTTAAATAATCTTCTAAAATCCATTTATTCAAATTAAATTCAAGATTTTATTTAAACAATTTCAATTATTAAATTTAACAATTCACATTATTAAATAAATCACTGTATTTGAAATTTAAGTTATTTGACTTATAAAATAAACTTTTCAATATGTAAAATCGATTAAATATTTCAAATTCAAATGACTTAAAACCTATGTCATTACATCTCCCTATTGGACTCTAAAAGGTTTAATTATTTTATAGCTGAGTCGCTTTTTCCCATGCCCAATAATGCGGGTAGGTATAGCAAACGAGTGACTCATTGTCCGCTTTGATTTCTCTTGACTTATATGGCTCGATCACGATAGCTGCATCGCATAAACACTTTTGTAAGTGTGACACATGGAAAACGTCGTGAACTCCAGCCAACCCTCCAGATAGCTCTATTCTAGAGTCTAACTTCCCTACTCAATCTAAAATTGAAAAAGTCCCTACAACTCACTTTGCTTACTTTTCCAAACTACAAATCCAATAACGTATCTAAGAGACAAAATGATCACACATCCCATGTCATCACTACGGACTTCAACTCCATGTGTCTCCTATCAGTATATGATTTATTCTTATCTTATGTAGTCCTTATCCTTCCATGGGTCAATTCTCCCCTTCTAAGCACTTCTAACTGGAATGTTCTTCCGACTGCACTTGTTACCCTTACTACTGCCTTGTAACTTCAACCCAAATGAATGTCCATAGGCAACCTGCTGCAATCCTTGCTACTAACCCAAATAAGTCGACATGCACCATACTAGGTAATCTTTAACAAAAGTATGCTCTGTAGCATTATGCAATCCTCAACGCACATGCACACTGTCTTAAATCATGCAGTAGCATGCCCGATCATTTCTTCTTCTAAATACTAAGGTAAAGCTTCCTAGAAGTGGATGGTCTCGTCCCCTAGTATCTTCTACTTTGCTCTTTTGCTATTTCTCCATTTCACCCAAGGGTATCCAAATCTAGTAATTTCTTAAATTGTTGAAAATAGCATAACTTCTTTTCTACTTCGATTCAAATTAAGCCATTTCATTTTGCTTACGATTGGTTTCTTGAATTTTTCAACAATCGTGGTACTTGGGTATCGCATTTATAGTCTGTAGGGATTTATTCCAAGTTCTATAAGGACTAAAATATTCTAATAGGTAAACTTGGTCTATTTCCTGTTCAAACCTAACAACTAAATCTAAGTGAAATCCTATATTTAAATGAGATTTTAATCCAAATATTATTTTAGCATTGATGGTAATCGACTAGGTGATACATCATTCATATGCAACTGTTATTTAACGCAAATTACGTATCATAAATCGATCCTTCATGAATTTCCTTAAATAACCTTCTTCTAATTCGAGGGATGGTTGAAAAGAATCCTACTATTCTTTCCTCCAAATGTTACCAAAATTTCTTTAGTCATACTTTCTTTGAAATTTGCCTTCGCATTTTCAACGCTTGCAAATAGCAGTATTTTTTTCTTAGTAGAAACTCAAATCATTGAATTAACCATTCCTTGCACAATTTTGACACCAACTCCATCAAGGATACCCTTTATGGTTTGAACTTCCAAATTTTACCATTCCTTAATGTCATTACATCAATGGGACCTCCTACCCAAATGCAACCTCTCGCCCTATTGTTCTGACTATTCTATGGTCGTGACGACTCGATATGGAATGATGCCTTGCCATTTTAATTCAATAGATATAATAACCAACTCTTAACTAACACCTTACCTAAATTCAACTAGGAGCATCTAAATTGGACAATGTCCTAGCCTGGCAAATACTTTATGGAACTCTTGTTACCTCAGCCCCAATAATAAAATTATAGTTGCCACGAGAATTCGAGTACCAGCTATCTTATAAATATAACCGTACAATGTATACCATAAGATGACAAACCACTTTCTTGGTTACCTATACTTCACTAAGTCAAAAACAACATGCTTCGTACCTATAATTTCCCAAGCCAAAAGCAATATGTGTAACATAACGTTACCCGAAATGTTGAATCAAAGCCACTTGCCCACAAGTAATCCTTGTCATCATCCTCCTCTAGTGAAGTTCAAACAACTAATACTTTGGAGACTTATAACATATAAAATACTTAATCACCTCCAAGACTTGAGAACAAGATAATAGCCATCATCTCAGATCATGGGTTAAGCGATTCTTCTTAAGTGCTTTCAGTTGTGACTAGTAAGAACTCCTTTAACCGATGAAAAGCTTGATCATTTTCCAAATTCTATGAAAATTAATTTTTTTTTATAATAACCACCCAAATTGAGAAAACTTCATGCATCCTTAGTATTCTTTGATACCATAAAACATATTGGCTTATTCTATCTTTGCATTGAAATATGTTTCACTCAAATTAGACTTTCCAAGCTTTCTTATGCAAAAATTCTACAATTCAAGCGATACTTAGGTAGAACACACAAAGTTATGTCTTCTCCTCACTATTTTTGAGGTTTGATTTAGTAGTCTACCCTTCCAAGTCAAACGTTGATTAAAAATTGATATGCACGTAATTGTGCATATATTTACATCCATATTTTATCTCTTTTTATTTAAATAATCATCATATTTGGGCATTTTAACATGTTTAAAACCAAAATTCAATTATTTCCAACCATCATATTTTCATCTTCATTCAGGGGCAAAACGGTCATTTTGTGCATGTGTCAATATAAGAATTTTTACTTGGACATTTTTTGATAATTTTTATAGGAATTTGGATGCATATGGAAGAGGCTTATATGAAGGTATATGCATGCACAAATGAATACAAAGGAAAGAAGAGGGAAATAATTCAAGCCATGAACATGAAGGACCCCACCCACTTACCTAAAAGTACAATTTGGAGCTAATGGACAACTAAGTGGAGGTTAAAGTTTCATGCAAAGAAAATGATGGACTAATTAGTGGTTAATGGTTACTTGTTGGCCACACTTCCTAAAGGGCATTTTAGATAGCCCCCTAAAAATAGAATTAGGGTTTTATGCATGTATATATAGCCCTCTTATGTATATGAAACTATCATCTACTCTTTCATTTTACTTAGGAAATTAAGAAATCAAAGTGTAAGTTCAATGTTCTATGAAATAAAAATGGCTTCCAAGCCTCTTTCTTCTCTCTTTTCTACATGCTTTTCTTTGTTTTATTGTTAATGTTTTATTTCTATGCTCTCTTTTCCTTTATGTTCATAGCTTAGATTTACATTTATGCAAGTAGAAAGTAGCTAATCTCTTTTGCTTTCTTTGCTTATTTTCTATTCTCTTTTCTTTTTAATGTTGAAATTTGTTTGTGTTGCTTCAATGCCACAAATGAGTAGCTAAACCCGTTCAATTTAGGGGTGATGAAGCTTTCTAACTTTATGTAATTCAACATTTTTATGATGTATGATCTCTTTGTTTATGCTTCATGAATGTGAATTTTGATGTAAATTTATACAAGTGGGTTTGATAGCTTATATTGTTTATGCAAATGAGCTATTCTTACTCAACATAAACACAATTTACATCAACATTTGCTAGTTAATTTTTGATTATGAAATGAAAGTAAAAATGAAATTTGATGATCTATGTTACTAGTTACAATAGTAAATAGATCATACTTAAAATAGTTTTTGCTTTGGCTTCTTTTTCATGAGAATTGTAAGTGGTATAATTGTTGTATTATAGTTTGATGGTTTGAGTTATGTTAACTAATAATATAAACAAACCATACTTATGATAAATGCAACGATTATTTCACTTAATATCAAAGTTAGAGATCATAAATTATGTGTTTGTTGATTTACAAAAATTTGAGAGTGGATTTGCCTCTAAATTGTTCTTTAGTCTAATAATTCTTGAATCACATTTTCTAGTGTTATCCTCATAATTTCTAGTTAACAAATCCTCTTCGGCTTTGGTATAATTTAATTGAATATAATTTTAAAAATCATCAATTTCCTGTGGATCGACCCGTATTCGCCGCGTGCTACATTCGTACACCGTGCGCTTGCGGTATAAATTTTATTTTTAAATTCGTTCGACGGTTTTCTAATCGGATAGAATTTCCGTCGACGAACAAGTTTTTGGCGCCGTTGCCGAGGAATTGCTTTGATTTTAGTTTTCTACTCTTCGAATTAGTTCTCTTTGATTTTTGTGTGTTTTTGTTTTGTGTGTTGCAATTTTTCTTTATTTAAAAAAAAAACATTTGTTGTGTGATTTTTGTGCTCATTTTGTTGTGTGTTTGTTTTCTAGTTTATATTGTTTTGCATTTCATATCAAAAAAAAGGGAAAAGAAAAAAACACACAATTTTTGTTACAATTTCCAACCAATCTCTGTTTATTTCAACATTACAGACAGTGTAATACAATTCACATTGCATTGCTCTTTGTTTTCATTGTTTTACATTACACTGCTCTCCTCTAACTCACTGCCTTCAACCTTTCTGCTGCCTTCATACAGCAGTTCCGCATCCACCATCACTTCAACATTCATTTTTCAGTCCGAGATAGACCCACAAACCCTTCGACAACTGCTTCCACCACCTCAGTTCAACAATCAATCTACTGCATTGATAACAAAATAGAACTGCCACCATAGCTCTGTCTGTTACTCCTTACCCACTACTACACACCAAACTGCAGCACCAATCGAACTAAACCATCCAGCAATCACCACACATCAACTTGTTACTGCCACTTCACCCTTACCATCCCCGACCTGAAACCATTGCTCCCACCTTCCATCATCATCAAACACCATACTACAGTTCTGCCATATCAGGTGCACATTCACTCAACATCAGCCTACTAACCATCTTCTTTACCACAAACTTCAACATTCCTACTTGCTGCTACATACCACAAATTCACATCCTCCATCAACCTTCAACTTCACATTCCCCTCAACAACCTTACTGTTTCACCATAACTACAAACATCAACAAAACTTCCACTGCCTAAGACTGCACCACTCCCCATTTCCCATTGTCATTTACTCACTGCTCACTCTACAATCCATTGAACACACTGTTACTGCCCAAGAAAACCACTTCCTTCACCATTTCGCCATAGGCTTCCTTCCACACCACCACCTACAGCAGTTTTGACAGCAACCAAATCAACACTTCAACCATCCACTAAAAAAAAAGACTGCTGCTTTACCTGTCCACGAACTCCGCCTGCATCTTAGCACCAGTCAACAACAATCGTTTCAATCACTCGAAATCACTGCAACAAGCATCCTTGACCACCAGAACTCCTCCTCTACACTCACAGAACCGCCATAGAACTACAGCAGTCGCAACTACAAGAAAATCCCTGACTTCACCTTGCTTTACAAACATCAAGTCCAGTCTCACCTAAGCCTCTTCCTCTTACATCACCGATATCACAGCTCACTGATTCCACCATCTAATTCTCTTCTCTGACCCACGACCTCCCTCTCCATCAATTACTGATAAGCACCCAAGTCGCGACAACCCCAAAGCAACTTCAACCCACTGTGACAGTAACACTGCTTCAACATCATGTGAATCATCCTTGAAACCATCCTCGAACTCGCCTGAAATCACAACCCACCACATCCACTGTCAACTGATTGCATCACACCTCCTTCACCTGAAAGCACATCCCTACCATCTCAATACCCCTCAGCAAATACTCCACTGTTTCAATCACTACTGCCACCGGCTTCCCAGTTCGAACTACCCTCAACAACCATGAATTCCACACTGCAACCAGTACCACCATCGCCACCCAAACCTCACCGCAACCTATCCCCAAATTCCATTCCATTCGAAACCCAATTCGCGAAACAATCTCGTAAGCAAGCATCGCGATTTAGTTTTGAGAATTGAACACTCGAGAAATCGAACTTGATTTTGATTTTTGATTTCGATTTCGGTTTTGAGAAATTTTCTGTTAGAAGAATTCGTGAATTGCATTGTGAATTTGGTCAGGCTTGATTTTAAATTATGAAGGGTTTTTAATTGGGTCGGGTTTGCTTTCTTTTTAGGTTGAGCAATATTGTTTAGGCTGAGTAATTCTTTGTTTTTTTTAAAAAAGAAGAAGAGGAATTTGTTTTGTTTTGTTCTGTTTTATTTTGTTTTCAATTCGTTTCATTTTAGTTTCTCTTTGTTAAAAAAAACCTTTTTTTTTTAAGTAAAACCCTACTTTTAAGTTTCCTTTCAAAAAAAAAATACAAAAAAAAATAGAAAAAAAAACAATTTTTTTTTGTTAAGCGAAGATTTTGAATTTTTTGGGGCTTGTGAGTGTTTGATTTTAGTGTGTCTTCTTTTGTTTTTTATTGTTTTGTTTAATTTCTACCCCAAAAAAAAACAATTGTCATAGAAAAACTTGTTTTGTTTTGGTTCTTTTGTTTCAATAGTTTTGATTTTACTTTGTTTAGTTTCTCCTTTGATATACAAAAAAAAAAACAAATAAGTTTCCTTTTGCTTTGTTTGAAAATCTTTTGTTTTGTTTCCTTTGATTTCAACAGTTGTGTTATTTTCCTTTGTTTTATTTCGTTCGATATATATAAAAAAAAATTTGTAAATATATCTTGTTCTTCATTTCAGGTTGCCAAAGCAGAAATTCAAAAAGAAAGAACTGATTGCCCAAAAATAATTGCTGCTTATAAAAAAATTGCCGCTAAAAAATTTGCTAATAATCTGCACGCTCTGGTATTGTGCTTTCATCTCTAGTGCATTGTTGGTTGCTTGCATTTGCATTTACATATAAAAAAAAATCCAAAATCCAAAAAAAAAAAAAAACTTCATTTTAGTTGCATTATTAATACACGTTTAATTTCTTGTTTTGCATTCATCTCATCTTATTTTCTTTTCTAAGGGCAATACCCCAATTCACATAAGGTGAGGGATTTCATCACCCTTTCCTTAGCCCACAAAAGCATTTCATCGTAGAATTTGACTAATAATAAAGGTTAGACGTTGGACCTAAGGGTGTCACGAGCTCACTTAGGGCTTAATTGTATCTTCACAATTGTTTTACTTGAACGATTTTATTTCTTGGTGTCTAGGCTACGGCAGAGTAATAACCAGTTATAAAAATTACGGTGATACGTAAATATTATACTGGTTGTTCCTCTGAAGGTACTTAAACCTTCGGCTGCATTGCTATGGTGATTCATGGTGCACCAATAACTCCTGTCCGTTACCTGGCTGAGAAATATTTTTGTTGATTTAAGACAAAGTGTGATTATACAATTTTGGGTTAGGAGCTACTAAGGACAGAAAACTGTAATTAAGTCCTTTGCATTCATTTAGTTGCATTAGTTCATGCATATTTAAAAAAAAAAAATTTAAAAATCCAAACTCCTAAAAAAAAAATTTGTAAATTTAACTTGATTTTTCCAAAAAAAAAAATTCTCTTCTTTTTTTTTCCATTTTCCTTTGAAAATTTTCAATCAAAAACAAAAATCCAAAAAAAAATATAAAATCTTTTCAAAAAGAAAAAACAAATTTGAAAATTCAAAAAAAAACAAAAATCAATTTCCATTTTTTTAAAAAAAATCCTTTTGGTAAATATTTAAAAATTCAAAAAAAAAACAAAACCAAAAACATTAAAAAAAAACTTGAAAAACCAAAAACAAAACAAAAATCAAACTTTTCTTTTGAAAATAAATCTCGCTCGTTAAATAGTTTTCTCCCTTGTAAAAAAAAAAAGCAAAACAAAACAAAAAAAAAACAAATTTTCAAATCTTCTTTCACTCTCTAAACTCGATTCTAACTCCTTTCTCTTCTCGACTTTCACTTGCGCATGAGTACTTGGACTCGTGACACAACAACGAATCGTTGGACTCGCGACCCTTCTACAAACCGTTTAACTCGAACAGACGATCCTCCTGAAATGGCGAACGAAAACGCCCCTCGAACTCTTATGGATAGAATCTTTTCCGATAGAGTTTCTATTCCATCTTGCATCATGTTACCCGCCCCTACGGGTAACCATTTCGAAATTCATTCGAACCATATTGCCACGCTTCCAAAATTTGGCAATTTCGAACACGATGATCCATACATCTTTTTGACTAAATTCGAACAGATTTGTGCAACCATTAAACTCCAACAACTTTCTGATGATAGAATCAAACTTCGATTAATCCCATTTGCTCTTACGGATTACGCTGAAAAATGGTTGTACAGCTTACCTTCGAACTCAATTAAAACGTGGGAAGAATTTGTAAAAGCTTTCTTAAAAAAGTTCTACCCCTTGGAAAAAACAAGTAGAATTCGAAACGAAATTGTAAATTTTCATCAATTCAAGGGTGAACCATTTGGAAAATATTTTGAAAGATTCAAAGAGCTTTTGATAAAATGTCCACACCATAACTTTGAAAAATGGACGATTTGCTAAATCTTATACGATGGACTCGAAAACAGCTCACGAACCATGCTCGAATCAATGTGCCAAGGCAATTTTCTTGCCCAACATCATGATGATGCTTGGCAATTTCTTGAAAACCTCGCTGAAAAGTCGTCCCAATGGGAACGCTCGAACGAGAAATCAATATACTCACGATCGAGTGCACACTCGATAGGATCTTCAGTTGCTTTGGAAGCTAAGATCGATGCAATGATTAAAAAATTTGATAACGTTTTCTCATCGCATCAAACGAACCAAGCTTCCCAACCAATGTGTTATAAATGCAACGATCCTAATCATATAGCCGATCAGTATCCTAATTCCGTCGAACAAATCAATGCTTTCAATAAAACCAAAAACGACCCGTTTTCTCCAACGTACAACCCTGGTTGGAGAAATCATCCGAATTTTGCATGGAGCCAAAACAATCCCAACACGAATACGATTCATCCCAATTTTCAAGCATTTCCGAATAATGCTTCGAATCCTCCCTTTCAGCCCAATAATTTTCAACCAAACTTTACGGGACCGTCTCATAATCAAACACAACAACCAAATTTTCCACCAAATTCTGCTCATCCTCCACAAGACGATAAACGTTTAACTTCGCTTGAGAAAACTCTTGAAACATTGGCTAAGGCAACTACTCAAAGCCTTCAATCAAACAGCAATTTGCAAAATTTATTGACTTCATATATGCAAAACACAAACCAATCGATTGCAAAACTCGAAATGCAAATGAGTCAATTAGCCACGTCTGTAAGTGAACGTGAACGTGGAACATTCCCAAGCCAGCCCCTTCCAAATCCCAGAAATCAAAACGCAAATTCAAATCAAGCCTATGTTGTTCAAGATAGCAACGTCACCCAGTTGAATGCTATCACAACTCTCCGTTCTGGTAAACAAATCGATAATCAAGTCGTTAATCCAAATATTTACCGGAAACTTTTCTCGACGCTTCTAAAACAACAAACGACTCAGAAAAGAACGTGGAGCCAAACGTCGAATCGAAGGACAATCAAAATTCTTCTTCTTCTACTCGAGTAGACCCGCCTACCGAGTATCGTGTTCCATTTCCACATCGTCTTCGACCAAAGAAACACTCGGACCAAATGGAAAAGATGATGGAAATTTTTAAACAAGTGAAGGTTAACATCCCGCTTCTTGACATCGTGCAACAAGTCCCCACTTACGCAAAATTTCTTAAGGACTTGTGCACCCAAAAGCGACACACTCAAGTGCCCAAAAAAGTCTTCTTAGCCGCCAGTTTGAGTGAAGTCTTGTCCCAATCCATGCCCGTTAAATATAAAGATCCTGGCTGCCCTACGATTTCATGTACAATTGGAGACAAGATGATTAACAAATGTTTGATAGACTTAGGCGCGAGTGTCAACTTGATTCCATTCTCCGTGTACGGACAATTAGGCTTAAGTGAGCTCAAACCCACGAAAGTTACACTTCAATTTGCCGATCATTCCATTAAGAAGCCCGTGGGAGAAATTGAAGACGTACTCATTCGAGTAGGGAAATTTATATTCCCCGTTGACTTTATCGTTCTCGAAACACAACCTGTGACGAATCCCTCGATTCAAATTCCGTTGATTTTAGGCCGACCATTCTTAGCCACCTCAAATGCCTTAATCAATTGTCGTAATGGATCAATGAAAATCTCTTTTGGAAACATGACTTTGGATCTTAATATTTTCAATCTTGAAAGCCAATCGAATGAACCTTGCGACCAAACGTTGGAAGTTAGTGCCATTCACGAAAATGTTGAAAACGAAACACTTGATCTTAACGATGAACGTGAGGCCGAGTATGAAAAATTGTTTCACAAAATTCCCAACGATATTGAATACACTCTTCCTTTTGAATCTCTTCCAGTTGAGTCCGAATCTCAACCCAATTATTCGATCGAAAAAATTCCAAAGTTGGACCTCAAAACCGCTTCCCGACCACCTTAAGTACGCATACTTAGGTGAAAATGAAACCTGTCCTGTCATCATTTCTAACAATCTTTCTCTTGACCAAGAAGTTTCTCTTCTCTCCATCCTTTCGAAAAATAAGGAAGCAATGGGATGGTCGATTTCCGATATAAAAGGAATTAGTCCCGCTCTGGTTCAACATCGCATCCATTTAATCGATGATGCCAAGCCTGTTCGTGACGCACAACGAAGGCTTAATCCAAAAATGAAAGATGCGGTACGTGGTGAAATTCTTAAACTTCTCGACAACGGAATCATTTACCCAATCTCCGATAGTTCATGGGTTAGCCCAATTCACGTTGTACCGAAAAAGTCCGGGCTAACCGTAGTCAAGAACGATTCAAACGAGCTTATTCCAACTCGTACTCAAACGGGTTGGCGTGTTTGCATTGACTACCGAAAACTAAATGCCGCAACACGTAAAGATCACTTTCCTCTTCCTTTCATTGACCAAATGCTCGAACGTTTAGCCGGCCATGAATTTTACTGTTTCCTTGATGGTTATTCTGGCTATAACCAAATTCCAATCGCTCCCGAAGATCAAGAGAAAACAACTTTCACATGTCCATTCGGTACCTTCGCTTATCGACGTATGCCATTCGGACTATGTAACGCTCCTGCGACTTTCCAACGATGCATGGTTGGAATCTTTTCCGACATGATAGAACGCTTTCTAGAAGTTTTAATGGACGATTTCTCAATCTTTGGCGATTCTTTTTCCCAATGTTTACATCATCTCGAGTTGGTTCTAAATCGATGTAGAGAAAAACATTTGACTTTGAATTGGGAAAAATGCCACTTTATGGTCAAACAAGGCATAGTCTTTGGACATATCATCTCAAATAAAGGCATTGAAGTAGACAAAGAAAAAATCGATGTCATTGCAAATCTACCCATTCCTAAATCCGTTAAGGACATTCGATCATTTCTAGGACATGCTGGCTTTTACCGTCGCTTTGTGAAAGACTTTAGCAAAATCGCCCGTCCTTTGACGACCCTTCTTGGAAAAGACGTTCCTTTCGATTTTAACTCTGATTGTATCTCTTCTTTTGAACGTCTTAAGAGCGAACTCATTTCTGCCCCAATCATTTGCGCACCCAATTGGGATCTTCCTTTCGAAATAATGTGCGACGCTTCAAACTTTGCCGTTGGTGCTGTCTTGGGACAACGCATCAACAAGATCCTTCATGTCATTTACTATGCGAGTATGACCTTGAACGACGCTCAACTCAACTACACAACAACTGAAAAAGAGCTTCTAGCTGTCGTTTTTGCGCTTGAAAAGTTTCGACCTTACTTGATAGGTTCACACATTACGGTCTACACTGACCATTCTGCGCTTCGATATCTCTTTGCTAAAAAGGATGCTAAATCCCGTTTGATTCGTTGGATCCTTTTACTTCAAGAATTTGACCTTACAATCAAAGACAAAAAAGGATCCGATAATGTCATAGCCGATCACTAATCTCGTCTTTCGAACGCACCATCTCCTTAGCCAATCAATGAAAACTTCCCCGATGAACAACTTCTTTCAATTTCGATCGATCCATGGTATGCTGATATAGTGAACTACTTAGTCACTAAACAAACTCCCTCATCTTGGTCCAAATAGGACAAATGCAAATTTATGTCCCAGGTGAAATACTTCTATTGGGACGATCCATACTTGTTCAAATATTGTCCTGACCAAATCATCCGACGTTGCATTCCGGATAATGAAATAAGGAGTGTTCTTTCGTTTTTCCATGATCAAGCGTGCGGTGGACATTTCGGTCCTTGAAAAACTGTGGAAAAAGTGCTTCAGTGTAGTTTCTATTGGCCTTCTCTTTTCAAAGACTCGTTTGAATTTTGTAAAACTTGTGATCGATGTCAAATGCTTGGACGAATTTCTCGACGAGATATGATGCCTTTAAACCCCATTCTTACGATCGATTACGTTTATGGGACCTTTTTCCAATTCTTTTGGAAACTTGTATATCCTTCTCGCTGTCGATTACGTTTCAAAATGGGTCGAAGCCGTTCCTTGCAAAACCAATGACCACAGAACTGTTGTGAAATTTCACAAAGAAACATCTTTTCGAGGTTCGGCACACCTGCACAATAATCAGTGATAACGGAACCCATTTTTGCAACCGTTCTTTTGAAACTTTAATGAAAAAATACTCGATAACCCACAAGTTATCCACTCCGTATCATCCTCAGACTTGTGGCCAAGTTGAAGTTTCAAATCGACAAATAAAACAAATCTTGAAAAAAACTGTCAATAAAAATTGAAAAGATTGGTCTCAGAAATTGACCGACGTGCTTTGGGCTTACCGTACTGCTTTTAAAACTAACCTTGGGATGTCCCCATTTCGTTTAGTTTACGCTAAAGCTTGCCATTTACCTGTTGAAATTGAACACAAAGCGTTGTGGGCAATAAAAAAATTAAACTTGGATCATGAAAAAGCTGGCGAAAATCGAAAACTACCACTCAACGAGCTAGAAGAACTTAGGAATGACGCGTATGAAAACGAGAAAATTTACAAAGAAAGAACCAAAGTTTTTCATGACAAGCCAATCCTAAGGAAAAAGTTTTCGCCTAACCAGAAAGTTCTTTTATATGACTCGAGACTTCATTTATTCCCTGGGAAACTTAAATCAAGATGGACTGGACCATTTGTTGTACGAACTGTTTTTCCACATGGTGCCATAGAAATAGAAAACCCAAAGGATGGATCGATTTTCAAAGTCAACGGTCATCGGTTAAAACCCTTCTTGGAAATTCCCGGTAACCAAGAGGAGGAGTTCATGATCCTTTATGAGCCAAGCTACGTTTAGTAAGAATGTTAACCCCATGTTGTAAATATGTACATATTTTTCCCCGCTACACTCATTATATCATGCATCGACTGTGGGGACACAGTCAAAATTAAGTGTGGGGGGGGAGTCTCATTTTCATTTTCTTTAGTTTTTCATAGAATTTTTGAATTTTCATTTTCTTCAAAAAAAAAAATCTCAAAACTCCTAAATCTCAAAAACATTTTCTTTTTACCATTTTGATTTATTTTTGAAGAAACGCTATGGGATAAGTATAAGTTTTGGTTAATAAATTGAAAATTTTGAAAATTTATTTGTCTTAACAAAAATAAAAATGAAGTTTGATTACAAATAACAATGGTTTTACTAGTATATAGGAAGGTTCATCCATGTTAATTATGAAGTATGTTCTAATTGAAAATCTTTGTTTAAAAAGTGGTAAATTTGAAATAAGGATATAACATTTTTGTCTTCTAAGTTAAATGGTGTTAAGATGGTTTTGCAAAACTCTCTCTCTCTTAAAAAAAAATATATAAAAAATACAAAATAATAACATCTAAAGTATTCACTCTCATTTAAAAGTCCTCACGGTTATGCATGGGTGAATTCCTTGGAATCTTTGATTATGTGCTTTCATAATCATTTAAAAGTCCTCACGGTTATGTATGTATGGAACACATACAAAAAAAAATAGACTTAATAAAAACCACCTACGGTCGATAGGTGTATGCACGAAAGTGTGTGCACTCGCCATGCTCTGTACTCCCCTCACATAAGCCCGAAAGGCAGTGCATAGGTGGTATATCTGGCCTCAGTTTACCTGAGCTAGGTGTGTAATTTTTCTTGCAAATAATGAGAGAGCAAGCAATTGAAATCCTAGCACTATTTTAACTTGTTTGATTTAACTTGTTATTGAAAAGAAATGAAAATACCATTTTAATAAACTTTGATAATCAACTAAGGATCCATTTCATAATTACATTGTGTTATCAACCGAAACAACTAGCCAAACTATGGTCTATCTGTTATGACAACTTGATTTTCATTGGAAATTTTGACGAGTAAAATTTTCAAGACAATGACCAAAACTTGTATTTAACTTATTCGTGTAAATTTGAAAATAAATCTTTCATTTGTAAATATTTTCAAAAACTCGCATTCATCTCTTTGTAAATAAATCTTGCATTTTGTAAATATTTCCATCCTACATTTGGATTTTGTGGGTAGTACCTGCTGAAAACCCTCACGAGACAACACTCGTCCTACTGGGGACACCCAGAGGTTTAACGGCTTGTTGCATACGCTCAATGCAATCGTGCTCCCTACGAAAACGGATTTATCTTAGTTTTCCTTTATTCGAGGACGAATAAAAAGATAAGTGTGGGGATATTTGATATGCACATAATTGTGCATATATTTACATCCATATTTTATCTCTTTTTATTTAAATAATCATCATATTTGGGCATTTTAACATGTTTAAAACCAAAATTCAATTATTTCCAACCATCATATTTTCATCTTCATTCAGGGGCAAAACGGTCATTTTGTGCATGTGTCAATATAAGAATTTTTACTTGGACATTTTTTGATAATTTTTATAGGAATTTGGATGCATATGGAAGAGGCTTATATGAAGGTATATGCATGCACAAATGAATACAAAGGAAAGAAGAGGGAAATAATTCAAGCCATGAACATGGAGGACCCCACCCGCTTACCTAAAAGTACAAGTTGGAGCTAATGGACAACTAAGTGGAGGTTAAATCTTCATGCAAAGCAAATGATGGATTAATTAGTGGTTAATGGTTGCTTGTTGGCCACACTTCCTAAAGGGCATTTTAGGTAGCCCCCTAAAAATAGAATTAGGGTTTTATGCATGTATATATAGCCCTCTTATGTATATGAAACTATCATCTACTCTTTCATCTTACTTAGGAAATTAAGAAATCAAAGTGTAAGCTCAATGTTCTATGAAATAAAAATGGCTTCCAAGCCTCTTTCTTCTCTCTTTTCTACATGCTTTTCTTTGTTTTATTGTTAATGTTTTATTTCTATGCTCTCTTTTCCTTTATGTTCATAGCTTAGATTTACATTTATACAAGTAGTAAGTAGCTAATCTCTTTTGCTTTCTTTGCTTATTTTCTATTCTCTTTTCTTTTTAATGTTGAAATTTGTTTGTGTTGCTTCAATGCCACAAATGAGTAGCCAAACCCCTTCAATTTAGGGGTGATGAAGCTCTCTAACTTTATGTAATTTCAACATTTTTATGATATATGATCTCTTTGTTTATGCTTCATGAATGTGAATTTTGATGTAAGTTTATACAAGTGGGTTTGATAGCTTATATTGCTTATGCAAATGAGCTATTCTTACTCAACATAAACACAATTTACATCAACATTTGCTAATTAATTTTTGATTATGAAATGAAAGTAAAAATGAAATTTGATGATCTATGTTACTAGTTACAATAGTAAATAGATCATACTTAAAATAGTTTTTGCTTTGGCTTCTTTTTCATGAGAATTGTAAGTGGTATAATTGTTGTATTATAGTTTGATGGTTTGAGTTATGTTAACTAATAACATAAACAAGCCATACTTATGATAAATACAATGATTATTTCACTTAATATCAAAGTTAGAGATCATAAATTATGTGTTTGTTGATTTACAAAAATTTGAGAGTGGATTTGCCTCTAAATTGTTCTTTAGTCTAATAATTCTTGAATCACATTTTCTAGTGTTAGCCTCATAATTTCGAGTTAACAAATCCTCTTCGACTTTGGTATAATTTGATTGAATAGAATTTTAAAAATCATCAATTTCATGTGGATCGACCCGTATTCGCCGCGTGCTACATTCGTACACCGTGCGCTTGTGGTATAAATTTTATTTCTAAATTCGTTCGACGGTTTTCTAATCCGATAGAATTTCCGTCGACGAACACAAATGTCACTAAATCTCCGTACTACTCCCTATCTCTGCCCCTAAATATTTCAATGCTTCTAACCTCCATCATCAATTTAGTACTTATAGGCTATTAACCCTATTTATCGAACTTTAGTTTAATTCTCCCCTTTTTAAGTTTAAGTCATAGTCATACCTTTAATTTACCCTTTAAATAAAAATGTTTGATTCTTCACATCATCTCTACTAAATTAGTAAGTTTCTAAAACTGTAAAACCCTTTGTTCATTTTTAACAGCATTTTCCTTTTACAAAGATCGTGATATTATCTTTAATTTAAATTACCAAAGTAGTGAAATATTCTTAAGGAAAAAACTAAAACAATTTTAATCTGAAGGACATATCTTTTAAAATTTAGTCTTAAGAACAACAAAATGCTATATTCATATAGCACTACATTATTAAATGCAATATCTATATAGCATTACACGTAGGTTCGACATGATTCGCATCTGCCTAAATTCTTAACAAAATGAATTATATATCATATGTGGTTATACCGACGTACTCAAAAGAATTTGGAACTGTGTAAGTTATCTTCCTTGCATATTAAAAGAATTTATGAAGTATGAGATACATGCTTTATGAATAGTGCACTTCTAGTGCCACTTCTTTTTATGACGATAGAATCGATTAATTTTTTGCAGTGTGAATTAAATGATGCAACCTAAGTCAAATTTCCAAATTGATGCATTGTTGTGTTTTGATAATATAACATGGATTACTTTTTCAAAGTACATACAGGTTATGTTTCAGGTGTTATTTTAGTAATAATACCTGAATAAAAAGTGGAAAAGAGGAAATCAGCTTTCTTTTACAAATTCTTTTTGTAGAAAAAGCATATTGTGTAATAAAAGTTGCATAAAAATTGAATCATAGTCTAGTAGATAAACATAAATTTAGATAGAAAGCTGTAAGAGAAGCAGACATTGTTCTGCTTAAATAGAAAGAACTTCACTATGTTCATAGTAGATTTTAATAGTGAAATATATAGTGCATAATGCATCAGGAATTGTTATTTTGGTAGCATTATATATGAAAACAAAATTTTATATATGTAACGCTATATGAATATAGCATTTTGTTGCCCTTTAGACTATTTAAAAGTTATGTTTCTTTAGACTAAAATTGTTTTTAGGTTTTTCCTTCAAACTAATTCCCTTTTATTAAAAACGATTTAGTTTAACTTAGCAAAATGTACACAAAAACATACCTTTTTTGTATAAAAAAATCCTTTACAAATAAGAAATTTTCAGAAAAGTATATTTTAAAACAAAAGGTGTATTATTTTTATTAAATACAATAGAAATGTGTATAAAAGACATTTCAAGTACTAATCATTTCAAAGAGGTTCAAAAACTGGGTCTTACAAACTTCTCATTTTTTTTCCAAAAGTTTTATTTTTTAAAGCAAAGTACACCTCAAGAATAATGTAGTAATGTTCCTATATATAAAATCTTTAAAGTAGTTATTAAAAAAAATATTTTTTCAAATTTTATTAATTTTACTTTTCAGACAAATGCATAAAATTTATTCGATCATTCTATAGAAAATCCTAAACCAACTTATTTTTTAAAAATACCATACATCGACTATTTCTAACTTTTAAAAAACATTTTCAGTGGTTTATGAATTAAGTCGGTGTAAATAAAAGCAACCTAATTTACATAAACCCCGCTATGTCTAATAAAGTTTAAGTGTATAGGGTTTTCGTCATTCTTTCCTAAAATGGTTAACTCAAGTTTATTTGTCAATATAGTGTCCAATTCTAATATAGAAACACTCTAGCTACGTATTAGATAAAAAGGAGTCTTTGCAACTATTACTAATATAAGAATAGGGATTCCACTTTAACTGGGGAGGTTTTCTCTAAGTTTGTGAAATCTGTTTTTCATGTTCCCTTTATGGCCTTATCCATCCCACTTTGATTACAAGGGCTCATGGTACTAATCTTCTTCATTCACCCTTAAATCCATAATTTACCTACTACTGCTAGATGGTATGGGAATTCTCTACTAGCATTTCTTTATAGGACAAATTATAATAACCATGAAGGTTAATATTTTAACTCAATTGGTATTACCTTAACATTTACTCTAATCCACTGTTGTTTGCTTATATAAGGAATAAGCCAACAACTTCCTCATAAGTTAAAATGTATGTGGTGTTATATTAATATACATGTTAGAAAATTTGAAATATGCTCCTTTAGTCGGATTAGGCTCATTTTGTCTCCTCGCTTGCAGATACTGGTGGAACCATATAGGAATAGGCTCATACAATTAATGGTCGACTAATAGTTACTAGAGCTCCTTCAACATATGATTTTCCTACAATTTCTTCTATGGGACTATATCTCTTATATTATGACTACGCATAACTATTTCACATAGGTTTCCTAGCAATTTCCACGTCCCATAACTATGACTATACATACTCTAGGTATGCACTGAAAGGAAGCCTGCAATGTCGACTCAAGTGCCTTATCGTCTACATCCGTGTCTACCTCTCAATCGTAGCATATGCCTCTTATTGCATGTGCCGGGATCGAATAATAACACAACATGCTATTGCGTCGTATGTGAGTACTAAGGAACTCTTATTGTGCATGGTCTACAAACTTCATCGAGCATTAATCAGTATTGCACGTCCATTATAAAACCTCCTATAGATGTCATTTGCAATAGAATCGACCCTAGTTGAATATTGACCCTATTGGATAAATAGCATTTACCCAGTCCCGCAACGTCCTAATATTGCTTCATAGGGAACCAACTTCCCTAATCCTAACATCCATGTGTGTGTGTGTGTGTGTGTGTGTGTATGTATGTATATGTATGTATATGTATGTATATATAAACTACTAACTAATTTACTTATAATCTGGGACTTAGACGGAGATTTAGATTGGCGTCCTGGAAACGCCAAACACTCGACCGCATATTCTTAGAGTAATCGTGAACTTACCGTTGATTGCTGCAAATAGTGCGATCAGTCACGGCTTATTAAGGGTTTTAATTTATGATTTTTAATTCATTTTTAATTAATAATTAATCCTTCCCAAATTACCATTATTGTGACTTATAATTTGATTTTAGAGCAATTACAACGAACCCTAAATTTTTCATTATCAAAATTTCTTATTTAAATTCAATTTACAAGTTTCAAAAAAAATAGTACAAATTAAGGTTTTATTAACATCCGTATTCATAAGTTATATATTAGAAAAGTGTTCAATCCTAGATCAATTCCTATTTAACAGGTTTACATCAATTTAGTTTGTTATTAAATCTCAGATCCAAATAATATGGATCATAATTTAGTTCTTAACAACCTAAATTAGATAAGGTATATTAAAGTTAACTATGTATAAATCATCTTATTAAAAATATACTCATTCACTTTAGCTCTAAGCTTTCCTTTGAATTCCCTTTAGAAATTTAACCCCCCTTCCCCCCTTCGTTAGTTTTTCACTTGATTTGATCTTCTTAGATTCATTTATTTTTTTTCTTATTTATTTTGAACATTTTTATAAGATGAGGAGAAAAGAATCGAAGAGTTTGGTTACATAGACAAAATTTCTAATGAATTAGTGTCTAGGTTAGCTATGTATTTATGGGGATTTAGATTAATATTAAGAATTGATCAACCTTGGGGAATCTTTGCTCACATTCTGCATGTTAACCATTTACTTCCATCCCAAGTAAACTATAGTGAACAAATCTGGGTCGCACCAACTGATTAACCGCTATATATGGCAATGGTCGACGATAGTGATCGACCGGTCCTCATATGGACGTCGATCGATTAAGCTATTTATTTCAGGATATTTTAATTTTCTTAATTGATTATTTAATTAATTTCATTTTAAAATTTTAATTTTTTTGTAATTTCTTCATACTAGCTCTGATTTAAAATTCTTATATATGAAAATCATTTAGAAAATAGCTACAAACGCAACTTGTAAGTTTCACAGGCCAAATTCCAACATTTATGAAAACTTCCTTTTTACCCTTTTATATTTACATTTAATTCTTCAATTGAATTTTCTTTAAATTTTCTAGGTATTGCAACATCAGCAATCTGTGTTAATCTTCCAGTAATCAGACGATGACATATATCAAAATCTAAGTCCTAAAGCCAATTTAACAATCTAAGATAAGCACTCTACATTAATGACATACCTACGAATCATTTATAAGTACAAGGAATACATCTATGGTAAAATGATTCGAACTCTAAAAGCCTGACTACTTACCATTTAGCTCGTTTGTAACTAACTTATTTTTGTTATACTAGGCTTTTATAAGAAGTCATTAATGGCAGACAGAGCAAATTAGACCTTGTACAGCTACTTAAAGTAACAAAGGCTTAGCTATAGTGGATGTAGGAAACCACTGTCGAATCACTACAAATTCTTTGCATCCTTTACTTTTACCATCTTATTCTCTTACTACTTTTGGCTTAGGAATTTTGCCTTCGACTGAAACCTTGCTCTTATATCACTACTTTCAAAAATAACTTTCGGACTTTAGAGTGTTAAGTAGTGACTAAAAATCATGCTAAAACTATCTCATTGTTATGAACCATTGACTGTTGTTGGTTAATGAAATTGCATAATATTGAAATGTTGTCCTTTGAGAGTTTACGGTCGACTAAATCCATGATGCTAGTTTTATATTTAAGCAGATGTTGTTTAACAACTAGTTTGAGTTAAGACCTTTCACATTCCAAAATTATGAAATACATTAATGGGCAGCTATATCCCTAGCATTAGAGCTGCTTGGGGCGATGGCTCTCAACTTATCCTTTTTAAAATTCATGGATTTTGCTTTGAGACTTACAGTGTGTTTATCCAATAAAGGGTTATCAACTACATCAATTCATTAGTAGTTTAAATTTAAATACATTTCCATTGCTCCTTGTTTTCATAGTTAAACTCTGTCTAGTTAGAATTTTATTGTTGTTGTTATTTTTAGGGTTAGCTAATACCCAATTGACTTGCTTGGAAGGTGGAGTTATTTCAAAGTTGTGGTGTTCCTCTACTCTCCTGTTAATTGTTTGCTCTATTCTGGATGATTGCTGATTGTGATCTTGGACTGACTAGTGATCCATCTCCATGTTGAATAATTGCACTGAAGGGTTAACACTCTGAATTTCAAGGGATTGACTTGTTGCCGCATACCATCTTCAATTTGTGTATTTACTTTATCGGAGTTGGTATTTTTTAGTCATAATTTCCTATTGTATATTCCTTGATGGCTAAACATTTAAATGTGTTAAATCAAACTATGGACCATCTTTATTATTTAATTATGGACCTTTATTATGTGATTAGGAAGTATTTTTGTTCATTTGCTACAGTTTATCTACTAGAGGAGCTTTCTACACTTTTTTGTTATCTATACCCATCTCTCCTTCTTTTGTAACATCATATTGTAGTTTTAAGAATCCATAAATTTTCAAATACGCAATAATTTTATAGGCGGCAAAAACAGGTGCAATTTTGCTAGTGTTAGGTTTTCGTTCCTATTCTACTGTTTGTGTTATCACTTCATTATTTTCTTGTAGAATGAGGACTTCATTTTGAAACTTAAAATCATTTTGAATCTCAACTTATATCCTAGCATATGATATTATAGCCATACCTTAAGTATACTAGTCCATCTTAATAGGGTTTCCTAACATAGAAACTATTCAACTAATACCCTCTTCAAACCAATAATTCGATTTCAATCCAGGAAATCTAATCCAAACTAGAATGGTTTGAAGCAATTCCTTGTTTAGGTTGATTCCCAATGTCCATCTCTTCATAATCAACAACCTATGATCATAAACATATGAACCCCCTTTTAGGATATGGTCATACTTAGTTTTATTATCAAATTTTATCACCTAAAGTCCATTATATTTGGTGTTAATTATATAATCACTCTTGGTTTCCAAACCCTATCTATGTAGGCTTTGAAATAATGATAATAAGGGCACGAACCTACCATATACATGACTATTGAGTTGTCCCGTTGTTTTTTGGTTGAATCCTTGGATGAACTTGCCATTTTAGCATAAGTTTCTCTTGTAAGATTGTCGAATTGTAAAATTTCAAAGGGGACAGCAATTAGGGTTTGATTCCCCATCATAACATAGATCCACGAATGAATGAGAGGTGCACTACCTCGAACAGTGGGATCTAGCCCGCTGGCTTTAGGGCTTGTGGAAGATGTTCTACGGATACTGCTATTAATCTTCCTTGCTCCTTGACAAAGTGAGGATTTGTTGTTGTTTTGTGATGACGTGCATTTAGGAATTTCATAGGTACATATAAAGTTATTGACCTTTTTCTTGGCTTTCCTTTTGATTCTAATTAATTTTCTGATGCATACCAAGGTGAAACGAGCATTTTCCTGAGCATTGTTAAGTCCAATTTGTGGAATACCGAGTGGGACAAAGGGAGGAGAAGGTGGCAACTAGGAAAGGTGACTAGGGTTACTGCCATCGAAACATGATTGTATCTTTAATTATCAAATAATTATAGATTTTTTAATAATAAGAGTATTAATTAATTTAAGTAGAACACTCATTTTGGTATCTCGAGAGATCGAATCCAAAACCACTAGTACACAATCAAAAGATCACATTACATGAGCTAGTAATTCTTGACAAAAAATATGTTGTTGGTCAAGATTGAACCCATGACCTCTCCAAATGAAACCACTCAACCAACTGCGCTATACATATTTTTCTTTATAGGAATGGAACTTCATTCAAGCAGAGCACTTATTGAAATATCTCAAGGGTTGAATTAATGAACTCTTGGACCTCAGCCCATAGTGTCATACCATTACCACTTGAGCTAGTGGTCCTTACAAAATTGGATACTTAGACAGTAGTACATAGTTGTATTACAAGCCTTAAGTAGTATATAATATTCTACTAGTCAATATATCTCAATGATTCAGGTCACGCTACGCAGGATCCAAACTTATGACCTCATGGACCAAAATAGGAGCTTCTAATCACTGGGACAATGATTGTGAACTTAAAATATGGGTACATAGGTGGTAGTACATAGTTATACTACAAGTATTATATGGTATATAAAATACTACATGTGAACATATATCTAGTTGTTTGAATCATGCGCTACGCTAGTTTCGAATATGTGACCTCAAAATATTGGTACATTGTTTAAGAAGGGAAATTCATTTTGACGTCTTGAGGGTTCGAAACCATGACCTCTAGAAATTTTATCTAAAGCTCCATACCACTAGACACTTGATCTTATATTACACATCTTATATATGTAGATGATTTAATGGTTTTCACTTAAGCAACCAAAGAAAATGCAAACTCATTATAAAGAATATTTGAAAATGTGGATAAATATGCTGGACTAAATCAATTAATGCAAAAGCAAAAGATAGTTCAATAAATAATGTAGTAAGAAGAAGGAAGCACTAAAAGCCTACAAATGAGCGAAGACTTCCAACGTATCAAATTTTTAGGTTTGCCATTGTCTGCAAACCAAATAATAGACTATAAGTGTACTAATTTAATAGACAAAGTACAAGGTAGAATCAAAACATGGTCTGTAAAGTTGTTGTCTATAGTTGGAAGAGTAGAACTCAATTAGGCATTAGTATACATAATGATTTCTTACTAGATGCAGATGCATCATATACCTGCTGCATCCATTAAGAAAATGGAAAAAAAAATGTGCACTAACCTTTTGTGGAAAGGGAGCTACAACAAAGTTAATTGGAACAGTTAATGTAAAACCAGAAAAGAAGATGGTATATGATTAAAAATTTAGATGACATAAATACTACCTATTACGTAATATTACTTTGGAGATTTTCAGGTAAGGAATCCTTATGGGAAAATAGGATGGAAAAAATATCTTAGAGTTAATAATTGTTAGAATATATAATCAAATAAGTTTCACCTAAGTGCTTGAAAACATATTTTAAAATCAATAGAATTTTGTAAAAAAAATTCTAAAAAGAAATTTTAAAGACGACAATTATACTAGCCTGTGGTTTGACCTATAAGTTAATAATAATCTTTTTATTGAAAATTTTGGATGGAATAATCAGTTAGTTTTGGAAATGCTAATGCAAATGTAGCAAAAATCATCAGAAATGAAATTTGTGCCCTACACTTCATTCTTCCACTGACATTTATAATGAAAGCATTAAAAGATTATAATATATCAACTATTTGAGATATACCGTTGAGAATGGACACTAAATAAAAATGATAACTTCTCTCTCAAAAAAGTATGTAACTGCATTAGAGGCTGCTAGCCAGAAGAAGACCGGCATAAATGCATTTGGAAATGTCTACTTGCTAGGGTTGGCAATTAGAATCGAGAATCGCAAAATTGAATTGAACCGACCCGAAAAGACTCAAGCTCGATGGATCTCGGGTCGGGTCTGAGTGATGAAAAATACAATAAACACCTGATCCAACCCGATCTGAACCGACCCGAAAAGACCCAAGCCCGATGGATCTCGGGTCGGGTCTGAGTGATGAAAAATACAATAAAGACCCGATCCAACCCAATCTGCACCGACCCGACCCAAAATATCCGACTAAAAAACATTAAAATATATACGTTTTTAGTGTTATTGCCCAACCGAATCCAAATCGACCCCACCTGAAGAAAAGCTTGGACTTGGTCTAGGTTTTGAAATGTATGTTTGGACCCGACAAAACTCGACCCGCTAAGAACCGAGATCCGTTGGGTCAGGTTCGGATCCATCGGGTAAGGTCCGGATCCATTGGATTGGTTCTAATTGTCGTCCCTAGTAGTTGCTCATATT
Source organism: Allium cepa (assembly GCA_030765085.1). NCBI lineage: Eukaryota > Viridiplantae > Streptophyta > Magnoliopsida > Asparagales > Amaryllidaceae > Allium > Allium cepa. The sequence continues at coordinate 541,266,303 of CM060940.1, read as the reverse complement.
TTGCAATTAAAGACATATTTCCAACTAAAAACAAAATCACGAAGTGGCAGAAAATGGGCAAACCAAATGCTTATTATGCAATTTGACTATTAAACTAATGAGTATTTTCTTTTTAATTGCAACTATTCCAATTATTTATGGGAAAAAGCTTAGGAAAAACTGAGAACATATCATAGCAATAGTGCATACATGAAAGATGAAGTGATTAAACTCAATAGACAGATTAAATCTAGATCACTTAAGGTAGATCATGCATTCATTCTACTTACAGCAACTATATACCTCATATGAGCAATCTTAGGCTACACAACAAAAAAGTATGTTGGTGTAAACCAAAATTAAAGAGTCGTGTCTGCTGATGTGAAAAGTCATGTCTATTCGAATGAAGAGTCATGTCTATTCGAATGAAAAGTCATATCTGTTCAGTGAAGAGTCGTGTCCGTTCACTGAAAAGTCGTGTCTATTGAAATGAAGAGTCATGTCTATTAAGTAAAAGTCATGTCTATTGAAGTGAAAGGGTGTCTATTTGACGCAGCGGATTAACAGAAAATCGATATAACGATGAAATGTAGCAATCGGTGGATTGAAGATACTGAAATGCCCAAATTCGTTGATCATAAAGATACCGAATTCTAGCTATCTTCGACACGTTGATCGCGCACGATACCGTGAGAGAAGATCTTCAATTCTTCAAGCGTTGATCAAGCGCACTTGATTCCGCGAATCGGCTTCAACAATCGTTGATTCGAGCACACTCGAATAACTGAAAGTGGAGATAGGAGATCACACTCAACTACCAATTTAGATGAAAGCACAAAGCTAACAAACAAGAATTTTATTCAACAATAACCAAGTTACAAATGACCCACACCATGCCTATTTATAGGCTTACAATATGTACAAGACTCGCATACACGACTTAATATAGGTCGGCAGCGACCTATCATCGAACGACTCAACATAAGTCGCCACGCGACTCACGACTTAACACGACCCAGGTCGCACGCGACCTAACAACATATAAAAGACGCGACCTACGACTCAACAAACAACGACCGACATACGACCTAACAAGGTCGTTAACGACTTAATTACAACACGTTACAACATTTCCCTGAACAGTTTCCAACGACCTAACACTAGACGACCTATGACTTAAGAAAACTGAGCGACTCAAGGTTCTTCATGCGACTTATCCAAAGAGCGTCATAAGGAAGCACGGCTTCAAGATTATGCGACCCATGAAAATAGCGACCTAACTTAGGTCATAGCTTGTTAAGGTCGTGGACGACTTATCTTACTTTAACAACTGAACATCATCCTGCGACCTAACTAGGTCGTTAGGTCGTTTGAGCGACTTAAGGAAGCGGTATGTGGAGCAGTAGGTCCTTAACTCGCGTGTCTTTACTAGGTCGTTTCGCGACCTATCATAGGTCGTTGGTTCCCTTTCCTTTACATAACTCGCTGCCCTATATTCCTTTGCTTCTCTGCCTTGCTCCAGTGCTTTGCTAGGTCGTGAGCGACCTTCACTAGGTCGTGAGCGACCTAAAATTCCCCCCTTAGGTCGTGTGTGACCTAAACCACATGATTTTGCAGATCGTGCTACATCATCCTCCCCTAGTTGACAGAAATTCGTCCTCGAATTTTCACCATCTTCTTCCACCACAAGTTCATTTCCATAATACGGAATTAAGCATTTGATGTTGAAAACATCAGAAGTATGAACGTCATCTGGTAACTTCAATTGATACGCATTCTCATTGATTTTCTTCAAAATCTCAACTGGACCAATTTTCCGCGCCTTCAACTTATTGTATGTTCCCATTGGAAAGCGATCTCTTGTTAACACTGCATAAACCAAATCAACTTCCTCGAAATTCACACTTCTCCGTTTCTTATCCGCCAGTCGTTTATACTTCTCATTAGATGCAAGCAACCGTTCATGAACAGTTTTGTGGCACTCCTGTAATTCATTTACGAAGTCACTAGCACGCTTAACAACTTTCTTCTGATGTGGCATTGTTGTCAAATCCAATGGTCCTTTAGGAATTGCAGAGTATACAACTTGAAATGGACTAAATCCAGTACTTCGATTCACCGCATGATTATGTGCAAACTCCGCTTGACATAACTTCATATCCCAACTTTTCAGATTATCTTTCACCAAACATCTCAATAAATTCCCCAACAATCTGTTAACCACCTCCGTTTGTCCATTAGTTTGCGGATGATAAGCGCTACTAAAATTCAGCTTCGTTCCCACCATCTTCCACAAACATAGCCAAAAGTGACTCAGAAAACGAGTATCTCTATCCGAAACAATAGACTCTGGTAACCCATGTAAAGGATAGATCTCTTTAAAGAACAATTGTGCCACATGAACTGCATCCACTGTCTTCTTACAAGCAACAAAATGTACCATCTTCGAGAAACGATCCACCACAACATATATAGAGTCTTTTCCCCTTTGAGTTCTCGGCAACCCCAACACAAAATCCATGCTGATATCAACCCATGGTTTAGTCGGTACAGGTAACGGCATATACAACCCTGCATTTGTCGCTGTTCCTTTCGAAACCTGACAGATATGACATCTCTGAACAAACCTTTCAACTTCTTTCCTCATCGATGGCCAATAGTAGGATTGAGTGATTAACTGCAATGTTCGGTCTCAACCCACATGTCCTTCCTCATGAAGCTCCTTGATAATCTTCATTCTCAAACTGCTTTCTGGTATACATAATCGATTCCCCTTAAATAAGAAACCATCAACCGATGCAAATTCATCAGTATCTCCATCCTTAACTTTCTCAACAAACTTTTCAAAGTAAGGATCCTCCTCAAACAATTCTGGCAATAACTCAAATCCTGTCACCTCAACTTTCAATGTCGTTAATAAATGACTCCTCCTACTCAATGCATCGGCTACACGATTTGTTACCCCAGACTTGTGCTTCACAACAAAAGCAAACTGTTGCAAATAAGCAATCCAGGATGCATGTCTCGCTGAAATCTTGTCTTGCCCCTGCAAATGCTTCAAAGCCTCATGATCAGTGTAAAGAACAAACTCCTTATGGAACAGATAGTGTCTCCAATGTTTCACTGCTTGCACCACAGCATAAAACTCTACATCATACGTACTATATCTAATCTTTTCCCCTGATAACTTCTCACTAAAGTATACAATAGGACGTCCCTTCTGACTCAACACCCCTCCAATCCTAACCTTAGAAGCATCAGTGTGTAACTCAAAAAACAACTGAAAGTCTGGTAATACAAGAATTGGTGCTGTCGTCAAAAGTCCTTTGATTCGTTCAAAAGCAAACCCTGTTTCCTCCGTCCAAGAAAACTGTTTCCCTTTCATACAATCAGTAACTTGTGCCATCACGCTACTGAAGTGTGGAATGAACCTTCGGTAGAATGACGCTAGCCCATGAAAACTTCTCACTTCTGTAATTGTCCTCGGCTGTGGCCAATTTCTGACTGCTTCAACTTTATTCTGGTCCACCTGGATACCTTCTCCTGACACAACATACCCCAGAAATAAGACACTCCTCGTCATAAACACACATTTCTTTGTTGCGGCATAGAACTGTTCCTCACGATGGACAATTAACACCTTCCGCAAATGTTGAACATGCTCCTCCGTACTCCTGCTGTATATCAGAATATCATCAAAATACACCACCATGAATTTCCCAATGAATGGTCTAAAGATTTGATTCATCACCCGCATGAACGTACTAGGCGCATTTGATAAACCAAATGGCATAACCAACCATTCGTATAACCCCTCTCTCGTCTTGAAGGCTGTCTTCCATTCATCTTCCGGTCTAATTCGAATCTGATGATAACCACTCTTCAAATCAATCTTCGAAAATATAGTTGCCCCACTCAGCTGATCTAGCAAGTCATCCAACCTCGGCATAGGAAATCTATAGCGAACGGTAATCTTGTTCAATGCTCGACTATCGGTACATATTCTCCATGTTCCATCCTTCTTCGGTACCAACAAAGCTGGCACAGCACATGGGCTCAAACTTTCCTGCACACATCCCTGCTCAAGTAACTCTTCCACCTGCCTCCTCAACTCTTCATGTTCCTTCGGACTCATTCGATAATGTGGTCTATGTGGTAATACTGCTCCCGAAACAAGATCGATTTGATGTTGAATGTCTCTCAGTGGCGGTAACTCCTTAGGCAACTCTTCTGGAAATACATCCTCAAATTATTTCAAAACTGGCTTCGCTTCTTCTGGAATTTCAACCTCTTCATGACTCTCCCGTCCTATCAACAAATAGACTTCAGGCTCCTCTTCACTTCTTTAACAAACTCCTTCAAAGATAGCAAAGTTTTCAGTTCTTCAATCTCCTCCAACTTGCTTTCCTTCTGTTGTTGCTTCTTGGGAACTAAAGTGATTTTAGTACCTTCGAACATGAAACTATAGCTATTAGCACGACCATCATGCTGCACTGCTCTATCAAATTGCCATGGTCTGCCCAACAACAGATGACACACATCCATGTCCACAACATCACACCAAATTTCATCCTTGTACTTCTTTCCAATTGAAAAATTCACACAAGCTCTTCGCCCAACTTTCACTTCACCACCCTTCCTTAACCATGCTAGCTTGTACGGTTTAGGATGCTTCTCAGTTTTCAAGTTCAACTTCCTCACTGCTTCAGTAGAGATAATATTGTCACAACTCCCAGCATCAATGACGAACTTGCAAACCTTTCCCAGAATAGTGCATGTGGACTGAAATATATTATTCCTCAACCAACTGTTTTCCTCTTCTTGCTTCGGTGCCAAATAACTTCTCCTCATCATCAAATTACACCCTTCATCTCCGGACAACTCTTCTTCCTTCTCAACATAAGGCGAATTAGAACATTCAGCTTCCACATCCTCTTCTTCAACCTCTGCAACCATTGCTCTCCTCTTCGGCTTTGGACATTCATTGCTTTTGTGACCCAACTCCTGACAATTGTAACATTTGAAACTGCTATTAACCTTTGCCTTCTCACCCTCCTTCACTACTGGCTTACTGACAGGTTTAGAAACATTAGAACTTCCACTAACACCCTTCACCTGATTATTGGAATTAGTAAACACACCACCTCCACGCCTTCCTTGCTTCTCCCAAGCCAACGCTTTATGATGTGCTTCTGCAACAGATCTTGGATCAAACATATTAACCATATCCTGGATCTGCATTCATAAACCTCCAACAAACCTAGTAGTTAGCTGTTCTTCTGTCTCCATAATATCATTTCTGGCAATGAGTTGGTAAAATTCATCTGCATAATCATTAACTGACTTCGTTCCTTGCCTCAGATTCTGCAATCTCTGGTACATAATTGATTGATAATTGTAAGGTAAAAATGTAGCTCTCATCAACTTCTTCATCTTCTCCCATGATTCAATCTTCGACTTTCCCATCCGTTCTCGTGTAAGTTTGGTTTGTTGCCACCATGCCAAAGCTCTTCCCCTCAACCTAGTAGCAACCAACTTCACTCTTCTATGTTCAGGAACCTCCGTGAAATCAAAGATCTCTTCAACATTTGACAACCAATCTAAGAATTCTTCAGCCACCATTCCACCTTTAAACTCTGGAATTTCCATCTTCATACCCGATTCCCATCGACGATCATCATCTACATCCCGATATGAATTTCGAACTTGGTCTCGATCTCGATAATGCATGCTAGCTCCATCACCCTCTTCACCATAATCAAATGTACGTCTATATCGATCTCGACCATCAACATCCCTTCGATCACGCATGTCCCTTCTACTATGCCTCTCTTCATCTCTATATGGCTCTTCTTCAAACTCACGTGGAGTTCTTATCTCTTCATGTCCATAGTCATGGTGATCTCTCCTTAATGAAATTGATGTTTCTCTTCTCTCTCTAAAAGATTGCGGTGATACCCTCCTCGCTTCCGTAACCGATGGTGAAACTCGGTTTCCTCCATGGTTCGAGATTGGTGATCTCCTCCTTTGAGTTTGATTCAAATCGTTCATCAACTTCTCTAACTTTCCAATGCCTTCATCAAATTTCTCATTAATACGTTGCTCCATTAACTCGGCTTCTTCTCTTCTATACAACGCTTCAACATTTTGATGACGATTAGCTCTTCTCGGCGGCATGATTGAAAACTTCTCAAAAATTTCAACAAATACTTCAAGACTTTCAACACAAGTCAAACAAATCTCGACTCAATTCAACTTGGCTCGGCCTCAACTTGGCAACGGCCCAAAGTTAGGTCGGTTTCGACTCAACAAAGCACGCACGGCTTAACACTTCAAACAATGATACCAAGGCTCGGCTACTTCTCACAAGTATACACGGCCTATACTTATCTCCAAAAATTCAAACACTTTTCGGATTTTTGATCCAAAAGGAAATGGATCGAAAACTTCAAACTTGTTGCAATCTCGCGATGAACACGATGAACACCAAACTTCAAACTCCTTGGCTCCAAGACTCGTCTTAGCTATGATTGGCTAAGTCAAGCTCCGATACCAAAACTGACGCAGCGGATTAACAGAAAATTGATATAACGATGAAATGAAGCAATCGGTGGATTGAAGATACTGAAATGCCCAAATTCGTTGATCACAAAGATACCGAATTCTAGCTATCTTCGACACGTTGATCGCGCACGATACCGTGAGAGAAGATCTTCAATTCTTCAAGCGTTGATCAAGCGCACTTGATTCCGCGAATCGGCTTCAACAATCGTTGATTCGAGCACACTCGAATAACCGAAAGTGGAGATAGGAGATCACACTCAACTACCAATTTAGATGAAAGCACAAAGCTAACAAACAAGAATTTTATTCAACAATAACCAAGTTATAAATGACCCACACCATGCCTATTTATAGGCTTACAATATGTACAAGACTCGCATACACGACTTAACATAGGTCGGCAGCGACCTATCATCGAACGACTCAACATAAGTCGCCACGCGACTCATGACTTAACACGACCCAGGTCGCACGCAACCTAACAACATATAAAAGACGCGACCTATGACTCAACAAACAACGACCGACATACGACCTAACAAGGTCGTTAACGACTTAATTACAACACGTTACAACATTTCCCTGTACAGTTTCCAACGACCTAACACTAGACGACCTATGACTTAAGAAAACTGAGCGACTCAAGGTTCTTCATGCGACTTATCCAAAGAGTGTCATAAGGAAGCACGGCTTCAAGATTATGCGACCCATGAAAATAGCGACCTAACTTAGGTCGTAGCTTGTTAAGGTCGTGGACGACTTATCTTACTTTAACAACTGAACATCATCCTGCGACCTAACTAGGTCGTTAGGTCGTTTGAGAGACTTAAGGAAGCGGCGTGTGGAGCATTAGGTCGTTAACTCGCGTGTCTTTACTAGGTCGTTTCGCGACCTATCATAGGTCGTTGGTTCCCTTTCCTTTACATAACTCGCTGCCCTATATTCCTTTGCTTCTCTGCCTTGCTCCAGTGCTTTGCTAGTCGTGAGCGACCTTCACTAGGTCGTGAGCGACCTAAAATTCCCCCTTTAGGTCGTGTGTGACCTAAACTACATGATTTTGCAGATCGCGCTGCATCACTATTCAAAAAGGTTATGTCCGTTTGTAAGGGTTGTAAACCACTATATATATGTGGTCATTTTGTTGTGTTGTAAGGCAAGTTGTAGGCAAGACAAAAATAAAGTTATAAAAAAACAAAAATTGTCTATTCTCCTCTAAAATTATAATTCTCTTCTCTTTTCTATTTTAACAAATTGGTATCGGAGCTTGGTTGAAAAATTTCAAACAACCTTGTCTCCCTTGTTCCTCGATTCAACGGTGAAAAGTTTGATTATTGGAGCAATCTAATGAGGCTCTGTCTTGAATCTCAAGACTTGTGGACAGTTGTTGAAGAAGGTGTTGGTGCGCCGGAAGATGAGACGCAACTCACAGTTGCCCAAAGAGATCTTCTGAAAAGCAAAAAACAGGAAGATCGGAAGCCTCTCCTCCAAATCTATCAGACACTTGAAATTCAAGTTTATAAGAGAATTTCAAAAATTGCAAATTCTCAGGAGGCTTGGAAAATATTGAATACAACGTATTCTGGCCAAGATCAAGTAAAAAAGGTTCGCCTGCAGTCACTACGAGATGAATTCGAAAAGCTTGAAATGAAGGATAGTGAGAAAATCTCAGAGTATTTTACTCATCTCACTTCCATCATAAATCAGATGGCTTCAAACGGAGAAGTCGTGGAGACTCAAAGAGCCGTTGAAAAAAATTCTACGGAGCCTACCAATCAAGTTCGATCATATTGTGGTTGCAATTGAGGAATCAAATGATATTGCTTCACTTTCTCTTGAAGGCTTGCAAGGAAGGCTGGAAGCTCATGGGGCTAGGATCTTGATGAGAAGTAAACAAACAAATTCTTTTCAAGATCAAGCCTTAAAATCTCAATTCACATCCACAAAAGTTCAATGCCCATCCCATGGCAAAAGTAATAGCAGGAATAGTGGAAAACGTGAAGAATCAAAGGAGGAGAAACCATCATTTCAAAATAACAAGGCGCGAGGCAAATACAAAGGCAAAAAACCATGTTTTGAATGCAATTTCTATCACAAGCCGGGTCATAAAGCAAATGATTGTTGGGAGAAACATCCTGAAAAGAAGCCAATTGCTGGTTTTATGCATAATGAAGCAGAAAAATCTGAATCTTTGTTGATCGCTTCGGATGGAAATGTTGAAAACGTATGGTACTTGGATAGTGGTGCAAGTAGGCATATGACTGGAAATAAAAATCTATTTTCAAGTCTTGTGGAAGCTGATAATGGTCAGGTTACTATTGGAGATGCAAAATCATACAAAATTCAAGGTGTTGGCGAAATTTCTTTCAAAACCAAGGCTGAAAAAGTTGAAAAAATGTCGGAGGTTCTTTATGTACCAGGCATACGTACCAATCTTCTTAGCGTCGGTCACTTGCTGAAGAAAGGATTTGATTTTCGATTCGTTGGAGATCAATGTAGCATGAAGAAGAACGACCAACAAGTGGCAAATATTGTGATGGGATCCAACAAATTATTTCCGATCAAACTTGACATCGTAAGCAGTACGTGCATGATTGCTACTTCTAATGATGAACTTTCCAAGTTATGGCATGAGTGGTTTGGGCATTTAAACTTTCGGAGTATGAAGGAGATGTCTACCAAAGAAATAGTCCGAGGGCTGCCTAAACTTGAAGTGATAAACGAAGCATGTGAGGAATGCCAATTGGGAAAACAACATCGTGAATCTTTCCCATCCAAATCGTAGTGGATTTCTCAATCACCTCTGGAGCTTGTTCACATCGACCTCTGTGGACCAATGCAAGTGTCATCGCTTGGAGGCAGCAGATATTTCTTGTTATTTGTTGACGATTACACAAGAAAAATTTGGGTTTACTGTGTTAAAGAAAAATCAGATGCCTTCTTTTGCTTCAAAGAGTTCAAATTTCAAGTTGAAAAACATTCTGGTCATCAAATAAAAAATCTAAGGAGTGACCGTGAAGGAGAATATATGTCCTCTCAGTTTGAAGAATTCTGCCAAAATCATGGAATCCGCCATGAGTTAACTTCTAGGTACTCACCTCAACAAAACGGAGTCGCAGAGCGCAAAAATCAAACAATAATGAATATGGTCAAATGCATGTTGAAGAATAAGAACTTTCCTGCATGTTTTTGGGCTGAAGCGGTCTCTTGTGCCGTTTACTTAATCAACCGATCACCAACGAAGAGCTTAAAGGATTCCACTCCAAATGAAGTCTGGTATGGCAAGAAACCAAATGTTGCTCATTTAAAAACTTTTGGTTGTCTTGCATACTCTCATATTCCCGATGCTTTAAGATCGAAGCTCGACGACAAATCTGAAAAAGGCATTTTCATCGGTTATAGCCAAAGGACTAAAGCTTACAAGCTTTACAATCTGAAGATAAAGAAGATGATTATCAGCAGAGATGTTCGCTTTGATGAAAATAGCTTTTATAATTTTTCAGATTTTGCAGAATTACCTGGATGGCAAACTCTAAATCTTGAAGAGGAAACTTCTTTGGAACAAGGTGTTGATGCTGATGTTGGTATTGATGAACAACAGCCTAAAAATAATGGGGCTGAGCAGGAGCAAAATTCACCACCGACGGCGGAAAGAAGAATGCGATCCTTGAGAGAAATCTATGATGCAACCGAAGAAGTTGACACTACAGATCATGTATATTTTGAATTTTTTGCGGGAGAAGATCCAATCACTTATGAAGAAGCATCAAAGGAAGAAAAATGGGTGAATGCAATGAAGGATGAAATCAAGTCTATTGAGAAAAATGGTACGTGGGAGCTTACCACTTTGTCTTCACACAAATCAGTCATTGGTGTAAAATGGGTGTTCAAAACCAAAACAAATCTTGATGGCTCCATCAACAAGTACAAAGCACGTTTGGTTGCGAAGGGGTATAAGCAAAAGGAATGGGAAGATTTCGATGAGGTATTCGCTCATGTCTCACGACTTGATACAATTCGATTGTTGATTTCTCTTGCTGCCCAAAATGGCTGGAAGCTGCTGCAAATGGATGTAAAATCAGCTTTCTTGAATGTTTTTCTTCAAGATGAAATTTATCTTCAACAACCTCCTGGTTTTGTGAAGAGGGGCGAAGAGGAAAAGGTGTATAAGCTGCGGAAAGCTCTATACGGGCTGAAGCAATCCCCCCGTGCATGGTATGATCATATCAATAATTTCTTCTTGAAGAATGGCTTTGAAAGGTGTCCTTTTGAACACACTCTTTACATGAAGAAGCATTCAAAAGGAGGTTTCATGATCGTGAGTTTTTACGTGGATGATCTGATTTTTACTGGAGATAATATGGAGATGTTATCTGAATTCAAAAATTCAATGATGAAGGAGTTCGAGATGACGGATTTGGGAGAATTACATCATTTTCTAAGGATAGGCGTTCAGCAATCAAAATGTGGGATTTTTATCTCGCAAGAAAAATATGCTGCTCAAGTATTGGAGAAGTTCAATATGATGAATGCAAATCCATTTTCAACTCCTTGTGTTGCAGGTTTGAAATTGTGCAAAAATGGTGAAGGAAAGTTTGTGGATCCAACTATTTTCGAAGCCTAGTTGGAAATTTGATGTATCTCACTGCTACAAGACCCGACATCATGTACGCAGTAAGCTTGATTAGCAGATTCATGGACAAGCCTTTCTCAAACCATTGGGAAGCTGCAAAAAGAATTTTACGATACGTTAAAGGAACTATTGACTATGGCATTTTCTATTAAGCTCATGTGCCTGTGAAGCTTGTTGGATATACGGACATCGATCTAGGTGGAAGTATCGATGATTCAAGGAGTACTTCGGGTTATGCATTTAACCTTGGAAGTGGAATTATTTATTGGTGTTCAAAAAAACAACCAGTTGTGGCACTTTCTACCACCGAAGCGGAGTACATCGCAGCAACTCTAGCAGGATGTCAAACTTTATGGCTAAGAGGAATTCTTGAAAATCTAAGCTTCAAGCAAAAAGATCCTACGATCATTTATTGCGACAATAGTTCTACTATCTCTGTCTCAAAGGATCCTATTTTGCATGGAAGATCAAAGCATATTCGTCTACGTTTCCATTTCCTACTAGAACTCGTTCGTGAAGAAGAAGTGAGTCTTGAGTATTGTTGAAGTGAAGAACAAATTGCTGATATCTTCACAAAGCCGCTTGGAGGGACTTCTTTCTCAAGAATTGTTGCTGCATTGGGTGTTCGAAGGAATTTTGGTTTAGGGGAGACATTGTTGGTGTAAACCAAAATTAAAGAGTCGTGTCTGCTGATGTGAAAAGTCATGTCTATTCGAATGAAGAGTCATGTCTATTCGAATGAAAAGTCATATCTGTTCAACTGAAGAGTCGTGTCCGTTCACTGAAAAGTCGTGTCTATTGAAATGAAGAGTCGTGTCTATTAAGTAAAAGTCATGTCTATTGAAGTGAAAGGGTGTCTATTCAAAAAGGTTATGTCCGTTTGTAAGGGTTGTAAACCACTATATATATGTTGTCATTTTGTTGTGTTCTAAGGCAAGTTGTAGGCAAGACAAAAAGCAAGTTATAAAAAAAATTTGTCTATTCTCCTCTAAAATTATAATTCTCTTCTCTTTTATATTTTCACAAAGTAAAGATGTATGATTATTGAAAAAGATTTGCATGGGGAGATGCTACGAGCAAAACCAGGGTAGCATCCGCAAATCAGATATTTAATGTCATGCTTCCTTATCTTTGGGTCAGGTCTCTGGTGTTAAACATGGTGGAATGGGTGATAATGGTGGTTTCAGGTAGCAATGTGGGTTCAGGTTTAAATAAAAAGGTGATGTGAGAGCAGCAGAAGGTGTTGAGTTACAGAAGATAAAAGAAGGAGGTGCTGTTGCACTAACAATAGCGACACAAGGTGATTATTGATAGAAGGAGGTGAAATCAAGAAGGAACAGCATGTGGTGAAGCAAGAAGAATTATGCAGTAGTAAAAGCATGCACAAACATGAGGTGAAATTTTGATATTTTATTTATCATCTCAAATCTCATATCACTTACATGCATTGTTTCACCTGCATATACTATTTACATATGACTTAATCAAACTAGTCTCTGTTGGCTACTAGCTCAGCATAATTTAAGTACTTCTTTATAATTTATCAAATTACAAAACAACCTAATTACTAAGGGCCCGTTTGGCAAACAAAAGCAAAATGACTTTTGCTTATTTCAAAAGTCCTTTTGCTTTTAGAAAGTTAAAAAGTTAAAAAGCATATTTGGAAACTTTTGACTTATAAGTCAAAATTGAAAAAAAAGTTCAAAATTCAAATTTGAAAATTTAAATGGTAATATTTCGAATTTGAAAATTTCAAAATTCAAATTTTGAAATTCAAAATTTTAAAGTTCAAAATTTGAAAATTTTAACTTTTAAAAATTCGATATTTTGGAGTTCAAAGTTTTGAAATTTTAAAATTCGAAATTTTGAAATTTGAAAATTTGATATTTTGGAAATTGATATTTTGAAATTTTGAATTTTGAATTTTGAATTTTGAAATTGTGAGATTTGAAATTTCAATTTTGAAATTTTAAATTATCAAAATTTCGAAAATTGAAATTGGAAGTGTTAGTTTGAAAATTCAAATTTGAAATTTGGAATTTGAATTTTTAAAGTTCAAATTTTTGAAATTTCAAATTTTAAAATTCGAAAGATTTTTTGAAATTATGAAATTCGAATTCTGAAAATTTGAACTTTTGAAATTTTGAATTTGTAAAATTTTGAAATTTGAAAATTTAACTTTAAAATTTTGAATTTTGATATTAGAATTTAAAATTTTTGAAATTTGAAAGTTTGAAATTTGAGTTTGAAATTCGTAATTTTGAATTTTTGAATTTTTGAAATTGAAATTTGAAATTGAAAATTTTGAAATGTGAAAATTTTGAATTTTGAAATTTGAATTTGAAATTTGAAATTTATAAATTTTGAAATTTGAAAATACATTTTTTAGTATTTTTTCATATAAAAAATCGACTTATGTAAGTCGAAAAGCAAAAAAAAATTGCTTTTGCAATAAGTTGAAAAGTGACTTTTAAAAGTCGATAGATTTTGTTTATCCATATTGACTTTTTAACCTTTGCATTCTATAAGCAAAAAAGCAACTTATTTATTGTCATCCAAACGGCCCCTAAGCTTTGTGAATGTGCACACAAGCACATGCGCACGTCTTCCATTTTTCTTCCCCAAACACATTTACGCGATACTATTTGCTTCATCTTGTATATGCATCTCCACTAAGTCCTCGGATGTTATTGAATTGATTCCAGATGATTGAAGTGAAGCATCTTTCTTTCTTGCCAAAACTGTTTGCCGAAATGCCAATATATTTTGATGTCGATCAAGTGTTTGTTGGAATGATTGGCCGTAACAATTAAGCACAGTGACATCAATACGTTGTAGATCTGAGCAGAGACAAGTTTATATTCAGATCTAATGGTTTCAATTTTAAAGAGACGACATACTAGGCAAAAAGCTTTTGAGACATTGAACAAATGATTTCTTATCTTATTGGGAATGTAGAGAAAGTAGCAAGCGTGAGACTACTACCTGTATAGTAAAGAAGAAGGGAGGAAATTTCACGGCGATGATTTTGCTTTTCTCACTCGGAAGTGGAGAAAAACTGAGATAAAGATAACATTAACTAGGGATGTAAGTCTAAGGCTCCGCTTGGGAGTTTGTACTAGTGGTTATGAGAGATTTTGAGAGTATCGGCTTTGGTCGTTAATGATCGCAGCGGTTTTGATTAGTTTACATGAAATATTGTTATAATCAATCAATACATACTTGAGAGTTTAACGTACACTGGTTGTAACAGTTTTTTACGGAAATAATATTATATACACACACACATGTATATTCATATTCATATTTTTTATTCTTTAATTTTGTGAAAATTAATTTTTTAATATAATTATTATGGATATAATTAAAAAAATATAACACCTCAAAACACCTCAACTTTGATGAGAATTGTTATTAAAGTTACAATGCATCAGTTTTCATCAGTTTCATAACCAACAATAATCAAAGTGGAAATTTTTTTATAAACAAAGGTTATCACAACAACTGAAATACAGCGCCGTCTAAAACCAATCAAAATCGATAGAAAAAAAACTCACAAGAGAGCCTAAGCTTTTATTGGTTTAGTAATCGGGTATTAACCCCTATGTTTATATCAGCTCTATTTATTTGTACTGGCCTTTGGGCTGCCTTTCTATCATTAAAAAAAAGGAAAGAAAAAAAAGGGAAAAAAGATAAGGGGGTAGAAAAAAGGTTGATAGGAGAAGAGGACTATTATACTTGGATCACTTGCCATAACAGTTACAATATTAGTCATTTGCTATTGTGAATATTTACATATTTAATGCATGGTTCATTTATGTTCCCTCTCTACGTACCCAGAAACAGCAACGCAAGATCATACTCAATGCATGCACGCAGCAAATGTGCCACCACTTCTTATTCCGCTATCTTCTAACCTGTCACGCTCTTTTTTCCCTCTTCCCAAATTCGTATCCAACATTTTCTTTTATATCATTATAGCCTCCATCTACGTTATATGCTTCTTCAATTACCATGGACAATAAATGGTTATTCCAACTTCTTCTATGCACCCTTCTACTCTTCTACATCTCCACATTCCGAACAACAACCAAACTCCCTCAAAAAACAGTTTCAATACACCAATCAAAATCGGTACCTAGAATCCCAAAACTCGCCTATCTCATTGCAGGAACAAAAGGCGACCTTAACAGCGTTTGGAGGCTGTTACATGCCATATATCACCCAAGGAATATTTACCTTCTTCACTTGGATTTGGTGTCTCCATTGAACGAAAGAGTAGAGCTTGATCGACGTGTTAAAAGCGATGCAGTACTTGCGAAAATGGGGAATGTGCATGTCATTGTGGAGTCTAACATGGTGACTTACAGAGGTCCTACTATGGTCGCTGCTTTTCTACATGGGGGTGCTCTTCTGCTTAAGATGTGTAAGCACTGGGATTGGTTCATTAATCTAAGCGCCTCTGATTATCCTCTTGTTACTCAAGATGGTTAGTACGTAACTGTCATGTTTTATATTTATTTTGAAGTCGAGTTTTTATGTATGCTTTTTTTTTTTTGGTAATTTGCAAAATGCAGATATGCTTTATGTGTTTTCTTCGTTGCCAAGAAATATAAACTTTGTGGAGCACACTAGTCATTTGGGATGGAAAGAGTATGATGATGTGATTAAGATGGTCAAATAATTAGCTATATGCATTAATTAGTATGCATCTCGGAAATAAATTAAACATAATACTGTAAAATATGCAGGGCAAACAGAGCCAGACCTTTGATTATTGATCCAGGGCTTCATAGTGCAAACAAATCTTCTGTATTTCTTTTAAAAGAAAGCAGAGAATTGCCAACTGCTTTCAAACTATTCACAGGTAACCTTCGGATAACTTGGAAGGTTTTTGCATACTACTGAACGCTGATAGTTACTCAACTTTGTTTCTTTCTACAGTTCTTTGCCAAGTTTAGTTTAAAAGCAGAAAAAAAAAAAAAAAAAAAAGGTGTAATGAACTTGATTAATCACTTTTGACATGCGCGTGTATAGTTTTAGAAAACAAAGAATAAAATAAGTTAAATATTGGTCTCATTTATAGGATTCAAACGTCTCTTGAATAGATAAATGGTAAATTTTTCTATTAAGAGGATTCAAACTCTTTGCTTCATTTGAATAATAAAGCTTTTCCAGGATTTTACAGTCAGACCAAAAAATCATGACAATAATATAACAACAGTTATTAAACTTCTTTTTTTTTCCTCTATCATGCGCAGGTTCTGCATGGGTGGTTCTAACTCGAGATTTCATGGAGTACTGTGTAATAGGATACGAAAATCTACCAAGAACACTTTTAATGTACTACACAAACTTCATATCTTCATCAGAAGGTTACTTTCAAACAGTCATTTGCAATTCGCCAAAACATTCACGAACGGTGGTAAACCATGACCTCCATTACATAAAATGGGATTGGCCACCACAGCAGCATCCACGGATACTGACTTTGAAGGACAAGCCTAAAATGATTAGGGCAAATGTCCCATTTGCACGTAAGTTTGAACATGGTAATATGTTGCTAGATTTAATTGATTTTGAGCTGCTGGGATGGAGGAACGAGAGCTTTGTTCCTGGAGCATGGTGTGAGGGAACTCCGAAATGCTCAGAGGTTGGAGATGTCACGAGGCTGAAGCCTGGAAAAGGAGCTGGTAGGCTTGCCGTTTTTATGTATAAGGTTATCCGTGGTGGTGCATGGAAGAATCAATGTAAATAAATAGTTTTACGAACTTTATATCTAGGGTCTTTTCATCTCTATGTTGTTACATGGAAAAACCTTGAAGTCTACAAAATTGCAAGTTTCTTTTAATGCTGGCATGGTCTGTTTCTGTATAGAAATTGCAAGTTTCTTTTAATACTATTTGGTGCTGCGGTCAAAGAAAAGAAGCTTCATAAACTAACTTTTGTATAAAGGCTTTTTTTTGGGTGGGTTCTGTGTTCACTGCAGTTCGGACTTGTTAGGCCTTTGTTCTTAAGTTGCTTTCTTGTATTGGCAATGGGAAAAAATTACAGAAATATGAAGTGGTTTGCTGTGAAAATTTGCCGGATGGTACAAGAAGGATACAGAGAATAGGAAAGCTGAGGGAGGAGACAGACTGTGACATTAATTAGTAGCGTATAAGCGGGTGATATTAATTAGTAGCGTATAATGGTACAAGAGGATTACGGAGAAGTATTGAGAGATGATGCACAAAACAAGTAGAGATAAAATAGAACATAAAGTAAAAACAAAGGACAAAATTTGGTTTTAGACCTAGACAAAAAAACTCATTTCAATTTTAGACCTCAAAACTTGTTATAAACATAAATATGTTTTTTTACTATACGTTATTTTATACATGCACATTTTGACAAGGGGTTTTTAGGCACAAGAAAGAAGTTGTAAAAAAATTTAGTCTCAGAGACAAGAAGTTTGTTTTTTAGGCTGAATGACACTTTTAGCGTAAATCACAGAATGATGGTTGTAACTATCATTTTCAGTTTACACTAAAAAGTGTCGTTCAGACTAAAAAGCAAACTTGTTGTCCCTCAGACTAATTTTTTTGCAACTTCTTCCTTGTTCTTATTTACCTGTTTTGACAATACGCATAAGCAAAAAATTAAACGTGCATTTGTATATTTTCAAAATGTTCAAGTATGTTTTTATAAAAAATATGTTAGTGCATTTTCAAAATATGCACACGTAGACGTCTCATGTTGGAAAGCGGACTTGTTTGTATAAAAAAAAATTCAAAACAAGTCCAAACTTGAAATAAGTTTATTCTATATGCAAAATTTCTTCCTAAAATAAATAGCTAAATAAAAGAGAAAGAGTATGTGAGTTGGTTCATAAATAATTAGACAAAAGTGGAGAATGAGAACTTTATTGAATTTCAACATCATGATTTACACACTGTTGTTTAATTCATATTTATACAAAAGTTATGAGATTCAATGCTATCCGAGGATTTAACTACCTAATGCCTAATTGCATCCTTTCAGCTGTGCATGTGCACAACAATGAACATGTGCGCACAAACTAAACGTGCATATGTGCATTCAATTCCAATTCAGATCAAGCACAAAGTTCACCATTATCTATGCCAAATCCGTATTTGTTATAGTTGCCTCTGAAGACCTTGATCGAAAACTGATGAACTCTAACCAACTTGCTCCTGGTTCCAAATCTAATTTTAAAACTAAGAAAGAATAGAGATTGAATGTTACAATTCACCTCTTTAATAATTGACCTTGTCTGTAACGCCCCAGTATACGTCTAGAAATTTGCAATACATTCTCTCATATAAATGCATGTCAACGGCAACGTAAAAATATATTACCACGAAGTAAATATAACCAAGAAATACCAGACAACATAGTCATGATATCATATGTCGAATTTCTAATAATAAAAGCATAAGCGGCAATGACTTGTTCAGTTAAAAACTAAACTAAACTTGGCACAACACAATCAGGTTTGACTTGTTCAGTTAAAAAACTAAACTAAATTAGCCACAACGTAACAAAGTCTGTATTGTTCAGTTGTCTGTGGCTGGTTCAATTCGATTTATTGCTAGTGAACTGAATATAAGATTAGTAGATTACTATTTTATTTTAAAAGTGGATTAAAATGACAAAGTCTTTTCCGTTTTAATTCGTCTTTGCAATAAACGGCAAAGATTGTTGTTTCATTCATTATTCTTCAATAAAACAGCAAAGTCTTTGTCGATTATTTATTTGTAATTCTTTTAGAAACTGGTTTCATGGTTGGTTTTCCTTCTTCTTGGTACAAAGCTCGTTTATTCAGTGTAAAAGTAAGAGAGAAGTGAACATGTTTGTTGTTGGTAATGATCTAACAGATAAATATCACCGGTATCTTAGTTATACAAAACCATACTTAGGTCACATTACACCAAGTACTAAAAACTTCGTCTGAAAGCCTCAAACTCTTGATAAAAACAAACTTGGGTATAAATCTTCACCTACACCCCACAATACACTCTCACACATAAAAAATCCTGAATAATCGCACAGATAAAACACTTGGATTGGACTTAAAGTATTGTTTGAGCAACATTCAAACATTACCTTAAGTACAACACAATATACTTTATAAACATGAAGTCATACTTGAACATTTCCACTTTTTCTCAACAAGTTAGCTCAATGTAATAGATTAATGTAACACTCCATGCTTTTGGTAATATTATTTAGGATATTTAATTAGTTAAATTAAATTAAATAATGTATTGGTTAGGGAATTGAGATTTGATTTTTATTAAGGGGTAGCCAAAAAAACCATATAACCAATGAATAAAAATAAGAGTTAAAATGAAATAAAGGAGTGGTAAAATAGGAAAGAGGTCATTCTTATACCCTAAACCCTTGGTCGTGTATCCCATACACGTCCATTTTCATTTATCAAAATTTTTAAACTTGAAGCCGGCCACCATTAACAAGAAAAGGGGAAGAAGATTAAGAAAAGCTAAGGAAGAAGCTAAATCGAATCAAATACATTCAAATCTAAAGCTCCATAATCTCTAAAGCTAAGGTGAATAATGACTACATCTCAAATTTTTGATATTTTCGGTTTTGAGCTGAATCCGAACTTATTTGCGATGATTTTTCACGTTTTTGAATGATAGAATGGTTATATATACTTGTTGATGATTTATGGTTGTTCATAAAGATTTTATGACATGTTTTAAGGTGAAAACCCAATCAAATGACATCCAAATGGCTTGCGAATTTTTTTACAAATCATAAACGATAATTCAGTGATAGGTTTCAATTTTAAAAAACTTCTGAATTTATGTCGAAATTATACAAATTTTCTAGTGAAGAAAATGTTATTTTGGTTTAAAAAATGTTTATAGTTAAATAATTAATGGTTTGGGTTTAACATTAATATATGTTAGAAAACATATTAAAAATGATTTTTTGGAATTTTTGTAAAATTTTCAGAAGTGTTTTAATGGATATATAAAATTATTTAAGGTATAAGACTTAAATGTTTAATATATTTATAACAAGTAGAAGGGGTATTTGTAGATAATTCAAAATTGTTATTTTTGGAAATTGGCGGTATTTTTAGAAAAAAGAAACTTGCAACCAATCACACTTTGACAAACAAGGTAGGTTAGGTATAAATAAATAGTTTAAAAAGGAATAATCTACATGGTTTTTACTGTTTCGATGCTTTCGGCACCAAGCATTCGCCTCCTTACCTTTGCCTCTGACTCTATCGAAACCAATACACATAGTATCACATAACTGGTACGTGGTGAATTGGATATAGATGGAAGGCATAGAGTTGAAACCAAGAGTTCCAAAGGGTTTGAAGCGACACTTTACTTTTAAATGAAAATGCACATGCATGCTTTCAACTGAATAGCTTTCAACTTGGTTGGCTTTTGACTAGGTCAATTGGTTTTAAAGAAATGGTTTCGATTGGATTGTGCCTTTGTTTATAAATAAATGCTTTCGGCTAAGTCGAAATCCTTAACTGCCTCTTTCTACCTTTCGACCCAGATTGGTTTCGAAAGGGTTGCTTTGCTTTGCTTCTTAAACTTGACTACCTCTCCAATGCTTTCGAAGGGATGGTTTTGACACCATCACTTCTTTATTTAGGAATGCTTTCGACTTCAATGGGTTTCTGATCCTTTTTCTTTACTTGAAGGAATAATCCACATGGTTTGATCGAAACGATTTTCAAAGGCTTCGAAGGAGTAAATTTTTAAATTGTTTCGAAAGGTTTCAACATGTTTTAAATTGAACCCAAGTGCTTTCAAAAGGTTTTTGTTTACATAGGTTTGATGCTTTAGAAAGGTCTTAAAGAAAGGTTTTGAAAGGGTGGTTCCCCAATGGTTTCGAAGGGATTGAAAGGGAAGGTTTTCTGATTGTTTCGAAAGGGTTGAAAGGAAAGGTTTTTTCTATGTTTTCAAAAGGAATAGTTTAAAGTCTTTAAAGAAGGATGTCTAATGCTTTAAAGCTTTCGAAGGGAAGGGTTTTAATGGTTTCAAAAGGGTATTGAGAGTGGTTTCGAAAGAAAGGTTTTGGCCTTTTGGCCTAGGTTAAATAAAAGTTTTATTTAGATTCGAAAGGGGTACTTTCAAAGGTTTATATGGTTTCATCAACTAAGATTTGGGTAAAGCATATATAACGTGACAAGCTGATTTCGAGTAAAGCATAGAGTATTTATATTTTCCTTGTTTAAGTTTGTTGAATATGCGCTTTGCGCTTATATGATTTTTGTTTGATGATAATAAACATATATACATTCATTTAAATGTATTTGTTAATATGCTATTTCTTTTCACAGACTAAATAAATATTTGCTGAATAAATTAAATAACACAGAATTTGAATTCAAACGAATATTTTATTCAAACAAATATTTATTACAACTTTGAATAATAAAATTTCAAGCTCCCACTATAACTATACAACTTTGATTACAATTGCATCACATTTCATATTTACAGTTCACCTCACTACATATCACTCACACCCGTATTTATCTTCAACTTCCTTCCAGTTTGAATCCAGCATCTGAGCAATCTGCAAAAATATTCACTAACACAGTAAAATTGAAAAAGAAATGTTTTTGCAATATAAAATAAACGATGATTTTGAAAATAGTGTTTGCCTCAGATATATGGGTTATTGTCATCACTTTTAATTGTGTAATATCTGTGCATATCAGTATTTCTATCAGGGACAGGTAATCATGAGTGGCTGCATTACACACGTGTACATTTATACACGTGTGCACCGCCTCGCCAACTCGTGTGCGCCAATCAAAAGGCACAACTAACAAATCAAAGCTCAAGTTATACAATGCACCAGAAACATGCAAGCACAGCTCTAAACCAAGCTTAAGAGACAACAAGTGTACAACAGTGTCAAAATGACTACTCCATGAAAGTAAACATGAATGCACCAAGTAAATGCAAACAAGCATGCAACAGCAAGCATGCAACAGAGACCAAGAACAAGCCATACATGGAAGTGAGACAGGTCAAACAATGAAGTATACCAAATGCAACAGGGACAGATCAACATCAGTTCAACAGGTTTACTACATAGAAGTAAAGACAAGCAATGGAGTATCAAAATGATGATTAACAACTTGAAGTCAATCAGGCAAAGACTTAAGTATATCAATATAAAGCTTCTACAAATCAGAACAAAACAAAGCCAATGGCAAGCAATGTATACAGTTCAGATAAACAAGCCAGAGCCACCAAAGTGCAGAGCAACTACAAAGTGGCAGCAGTTCAGATGACATAACAGAAACGACCAAAGTGTTAACAATCAATGAACAAAGATGAAGACAACTCAAGTTCAGTGCCACAGCAATCATGACAACAGCAATGCATGTGTCATGAAGACCAAATTCACAGTGAAGTCAAGACAATTCATGAATGCAACATGGTAAAAAACCAAGGTGCAACAAGAATTTTACAGTATCAAGCTCATGTATACAACAGTGGAAGAACAAAATCATCAATGCAATGCATAGCAAGGTATAACAAAGTCAAGGGCATATGAAAACAGTGTAAACATCACATTGAAACAACTCGAACTCAACTGGAAAGTGCTATCAGAGATGAACACAAAAAATGGTCAGAGCCGTAGTATACAGAAGTCACAAAATCAAAACCGTGATCATGCCAAAGTCAACAAGAAAGACAAGGCAAATAAATCAGAGCAATGATCAGATATTATCAAACAAAGTCAAGGCCAGAGCAAATCGAACCAAGTCAAGATCAACGCCGTATTGACCAAGCAATGAATCAACACCGTGTCAACCAAGTAATATCAATTTATACGAAATTGAAGAAGTCAGTGAAATCCCAAGCATCAATACAAGATCAAGCGGCCAGAGCAAGTAAATTGACGAATTCAAATATATTTAGACGAACGTAATTCAAGGAATTCGAACGCATATAAAAGCCCAATCATCATCGGCAATCAAATCATCGAGTTTGAGCAAGCCAAAACCAGCAAAGCAAAAGGAGTGAAGTACATACCGATTAACGCAGAACGAACTCGATCCAAATTGAAGAGCCGAGAGCAAATCAAAGAGCATCGAAGCCTACCATCGAACTGTATTAAGCGGCGAACTTTAATTTGCACAACCCTAATTTTGGAAGCAAGGAGCAAATTCGCAGAAGCCCTAATTGAGTTGGAAGGAAGGACGGCCACCATAACATAAACGAAAACAAACGGAGCAAATAAAAGAGACGGGTCGAATTACAAAAGGGAGCCAGCCTTGTTTTATTTTATAAAAAGGCTTTTATTTTTAAATTTAGGGTTATTTATTGTCTTGTTGTTTTTATTTTTTCGAATCGAAGAATTTTAAATCACCACCTAGGGTTAGGTCGTGCCAGATTGTCTAGTTAGAATTAGTTCAGTGAGCAGGGTGTGCGAGTAATCAAAGCTCTATAGGCGGGAGCAGAGTTTGCGAGTAATCAAAGCTCTATAGGCGGGAGCAGAGTTTGAGAGTAAGCAAAACTCTATAGGCGGGAGCAGGGTGTGCGAGTCTAGTAGAGTGTTTATGAGCGGGAGCAAATGTTTGCGAGTCTAGTAGAGTGTTTGTGAGCGGGAGCAAATGTTTGCGAGTCTAGTAGAGTGTTTGTGAGCGGGAGCAAATGTTTGCGAGTCTAGTAGAGTGTTTGTAAGCGTGATACTGTTTAATTCTAATAGAAATCTGGGAATGCAGCAGTAGGCAGGGGTTGCCGAAGCTGGGTAAATTTTGTGTGTGATTTACTTTTCAGCATATTTATTTCTGCAGTTTGTTTCTGTGAATAAATTGAGAAAATTTTGCTATAACCCTATTCACCCCCCCCCCCCCAGGGTAAATTTAGATCCTACAAGTGGTATCAAAGCCCGGTATTTTTTAACTCTAGAGTCATGAATCCACCAAATAATATTTTTGTTGAGGGTCGTTTCAATATTATTCCTTCTATTTTCGATGGAACAGATTTTTTGAATTGGAAACTGAAAATGGAATTTTATTTAAAATCTGTTAGTATTAAATGTTGGGATATTATTGAAAATGGGTGTGATATAACAAATAAGGAAATTATCTCGATTAATGCTCTTGCTATGCATATATTATATTCTCATATTAATCGTGATAATTTTTGTTTCGTCTCTCATTGTGAAAATGCACAGAAAATTTGGAAAACTCTCGATGCAATATATGGTGCAAAAGTCAACAGCAATGAGAAGTCCTCCACAACCGACTCAGTTAAAGAAATATGCATAACAGGATTGGTAAATAGCAGTTGTGATGAGGATGATAATGATGGAGCAGCCGAGCTGGCATTGCTAATGAAGAATTCAAAAAGGAAATTTGCAGCCACGTGGAATAAAAGCGATAGCAGTGAAAGTGAGAAAGCAGATATGTGCCTTCATGGGAATATAACCGATAGCGACGACGACGAGTCAAGCGAGGTATCAAAACTTACTCACTCTGAATTACTTATTTATTTCCACAAAGTAAATGGCTGTTTTGAACGACTTAGGGAAAAATACGCTAAACTTGAATCACAAAAAGACACTTTGATAGAATTAAATGAACAACTTGACCAATTAGTTAAAACCTATCAAAGTAGGATCCCTAAGTGTGATAAGTGTCCAACATTTGAAGAAGAAATTAAAAAATCAGAAATTAAAATGAAATCACTTGAAAATGAAATTCTAATTTTAAAAATTGAAAATACTAGAAGAGAGAATTCTATTAAAAAGTGCACACAATTGTTAAACGAAAATGAATCTCTCAAAATACAATTCCAACAATTGTCAACGACTTTAGATAAATTTTCGAAAAGCGAAAAATCGTTGAATATGCTATTAGGAAAGCAAACTGTTAACACGGTTAGAAAAGGACTTGGATATAATCAATCTAAAATTGTTGAAAGCAATTTTAATCAAGTCAATTTAATGTCCACAATTTGTAGAAAATTTGGACACAATCAAAATAATTGTTGGTATAGACCCAAACACGTGAAAACTATACCAATTTGGGTTCCAAAAGGCACAAATATAAAATCTTTGAAAGTCAAACAAATTTGGGTGCCAAAAGGAACATATATAAATAGTTTTGGGTCTCCACAAACATATTTTTCATGTTCTGCCACTAACAATCATGGACCTATAAAAACAAATAGGTCACATAAATCTTTTATCGTGTAGGTGTGGTGGCAGGCTAAGGAACAACAACAGTGTTCTCTGGATTTTGGCTGTTCCAGAAACACAACGAGCGACAAAGCAAAGTTCCTTAGCCTAGTACAAAGGTGACAGAATCACAATGGGCAATCACGAAAAATTATCGTAAAGGTAAAACAGATAAATTTGTTTCTGAACGATATATCAAATGTGATAATCTGCACCGTAATAAATCAGCCAGTAATGTGATGATGAAATGAATGATGTCTTTAATTCTGACTTATTCTTAATTGATATGATTTCTTTTGACTTGTTCTTATTTATGACCTTGATTTGTGCTTAAATGATGACCAATCAGATTTTCAACTTTGAACTAATCCATATAAATTTGTTCGGTCAAATGATGGTTACTCATGCTACACGTAGATATATTTGATATTTTGGTCACTGCTTGTAAATTTGCACGATTTCAATTTTCATGTGAAAGTTGTTAAAAAAAAGGATTTTAAGAAATTGTTGAAACTTCAAGAAATTGTTTTTGAAATAATTATGATGTTGATTGACTATTGATTACACATGAATATAACTGTTTCTGAAACTGACAATATGATATTTGTTTGATTGTTAACACGGTCTCAATTCAAATCCAAGAAAATTTCATTTCAAAATTGTTGAAAACAATCTTGAGATAATTTGTTGAAATTTCACAATCTGGTCTTTGACATCCAACGAGTGAATATTGAGTGAAATTTAAATTCAGATGCAGATTACACTGGTAATATAGTTGATAGAAAAATTACTAGTGGAACGTGATTAATTTTTGAAACATTCATTGCTGCATCGTTTTTCAAAGAAAATATCTGCATATTTTTCACTTGAAATAATTTTCAAATAGCAGATTTTTTTCATATAACCCCTTCGAGAAAATTATTTTTGACCATATTTTCAGATTAGTCATTTTTTATTTGATTTTAAATGACAAATTTTGACTAATCTAACTCCCTAATGATTATCGAAAAGATCAATAGTGATTGAAAAAGTGATGAGTGTCGATATTTGTCATACATTACTCAAGACAATATATTTAGAAAAATTTCTTTAGAATTTCATAACAAGAGTTATAAAAACTTTTTGTTGGGTAAAGGTTCCATGATCATTTCTATTTCTACCATCTTTCTATCGACCATCACTCATCAAAATCATAAATAGTATGTAAATTTGTGGTAGTTTACAAAGGAAATTATTCGTTCTTCAATTTATTATTATAAAGGAAATTATCTGTGCTTCAATTTATTATATTCTTCAATAAAAATAAATATCCAAAGTATTCACTCTCATTTAAAAGTCCTCACGGTTATGCATGGGTGAATTACTTGGATTTTTGATTATGTGCTTCCATGCTCATTTAAAAGTCCTCACGGTTATGCATGTATGGAACGCATATCAAAATTAATTGATTTAATAGACAAGTTGATTCTAATCCCATTTAAAAGTCCTCACGGTTATGCGTGGTTAGAAGATACTTGAATTCTTTTTTAAATAAAAATTGTGAATACTACTAATCTCATTTAAAAGTCCTAACGGTTATGCATGGTTAGTAGATATTCAAATTTCCTGAAATAAATATACCACAAATACACAGAACTGTATGATTCTTCTTTTTTGATGATTTTATCCCCATCACTTCTGAAAGTGGAATATGCGTCTGACAAGGGTAATTATGATTTTTGTTTGAGTTTTATTGAAATTTGATATTTATATTCAATTGAGTTAAATGTTTGATTTATGTCTGTCACTTCATCCCTATTTTTATAACACTGTTATTCTTTTGCTGATAACAAAAGGGGGAGAGAAAAGTTAAGATTTTGTCAAATAGAATCAAGCAAAGGTCAAATAATTTTCCATTTGCATATAGGCTCATTTACATATTTTTATTTGTATGCATATATGTAGGGGGAGTATCATGTAGAGAGGAAGCATTTAAATAGGGGGAGCAAATTGAACGATCAAATACATTTAATACATTCAAAATCTTAAATATATGTTTGTTATCATCAAAAGGGGGAGATTGTTGAATATGCGCTTTGCGCTTATATGATTTTTGTTTAATGATAATAAACATATATACATTCATTTAAATGTATTTGTTAATATGCTATTTCTTTTCACAGATTAAATAAATATTTGCTGAATAAATTAAATAACACAGAATTTGAATTCAAACGAATATTTTATTCAAACAAATATTTATTACAACTTTGAATAGTACAATTTCAAGCTCCCACTATAACTATACAACTTTGATTACAATTACATCACGTTTCATATTTACAGTTCACCTCACTACATATCACTCACACCCGTATTTATCTTCAACTTTCTTCCAGTTTGAATCCAGCATCTGAGCAATCTGCAAAAATATTCACTAACGCAGTAAAATTGAAAAAGAAATGTTTTTGCAATATAAAATAAACGATGATTTTGAAAATAATGTTTGCCTCAGATATATGGGTTATTGTCATCACTTTTAATTGTGTAATATCTGTGCATATCAGTATTTCTATCAGGGACAGGTAATCATGAGTGGCTGCAGTACACACGTGTACATTTATACACGTGTGCACTGCCTCGCCAACTCGTGTGCGCGAATCAAAAGGCACAACTAACAAATCAAAGCTCAAGTTATACAATGCACCAGAAACATGCAAGCACAGCTCTAAACCAAGCTTAAGAGACAACAAGTGTACAACAGTGTCAAGATGACTACTCCATGAAAGTAAACACGAATGCACCAAGTAAATGCAAACAAGCATGCAACAGCAAGCATGCAACAGAGACCAAGAACAAGCCATACATGGAAGTGAGATAGGTCAAACAATGAAGTATACCAAATGCAACAGGGACAGATCAACATCAGTTCAACAGGTTTACTACATAGAAGTAAAGACAAGCAATGAAGTATCAAAATGATGATTAACAACTTGAAGTCAATCAGGCAAAGACTTAAGTATATCAATACAAAGCTTCTACAAATCAGAACAAAACAAAGCCAATGGCAAGCAATGTATACTGTTCAGATAAACAAGCCAGAGCCACCAAAGTGCAGAGCAACTACAAAGTGGCAGCAGTTCAGATGACATAACAGAAACGACCAAAGTGTTAACAATCAATGAACAAAGATGAAGACAACTCAAGTTTAGTGCCACAGAAATCATGACAACAGCAATGCATGTATCATGAAGACCAAATTCACAGTGAAGTCAAGACAATTCATGAATGCAACATGGTAAACAACCAAGGTGCAACAAGAATTTTATAGTATCAAGCTCATGTATACAACAGTGGAAGAACAAAATCATCAATGCAATGCACAGCAAGGTATAACAAAGTCAAGGGCATATGAAGACAGTGTAAACATCACATTGAAACAACTCGAACTCAACTGGAAAGTGCTATCAGAGATGAACACAAAAAATGGTCAGAGCCGTAGTATACAGAAGTCACAAAATTAAAACCGTGATCATGCCAAAGTCAACAAGAAAGACAAGGCAAATAAATCAGAGCAATGATCAGATATTATCAAACAAAGTCAAGGCCAGAGCAAATCGAACCAAGTCAAGATCAACGCCGTATTGACCAAGCAATGAATCAACACCGTGTCAACCAAGTAATATCACTTTATACGAAATTGAAGAAGTCAGTGAAATCCCAAGCATCAATACAAGATCAAGCGGCCAGAGCAAGTAAATTGACGAATTCAAATATATTTAGACGAACGTAATTCAAGGAATTCGAATGCATATAAAAGCCCAATCATCATCGGCAATCAAATCATCGAGTTCGAGCAAGCCAAAACCAGCAAAGCAAAAGGAGTGAAGTACATACCGATAAACGCAGAACGAACTCGATCCAAATTGAAGAGCCGGGAGCAAATCAAAGAGCATCGAAGCCTACCATCGAACTGTATTAAGCGGCGAACTTCAATTTGCACAACCCTAATTTTGGAAGCAAGGAGCAAATTCGCAGAAGCCCTAATTGAGTTGGAAGGAAGGACGACCACCATAACATAAACGAAAACGAACGGAGCAAATAAAAGAAATGGGTCGAATTACGAAAGGGAGCCGGCCTTGTTTTATTTTATAAAAGGGATTTTATTTTTAAATTTAGGGTTATTTATTGTCTTGTTGTTTTTATTTTTTCGAACCGAAGAATTTGTAAATCACCACCTAGGGATTAGGTCGTGTCAAATTGTCTAGTTAGAATTAGTTCAGTGAGCAGGGTGTGCGAGTAATCAAAGCTCTATAAGCGGGAGCAGAGTTTGCGAGTAATCAAAGCTCTATAGGCGGGAGCAGAGTTTGCGAGTAAGCGAAACTCTATAGGCGGGAGCAGGGTGTGCGAGTCTAGTAGAGTGTTTGTGAGCGGAAGCAAATGTTTGCGAGTCTAGTAGAGTGTTTGTGAGCGGGAGCAAATGTTTGCGAGTCTAGTAGAGTGTTTGTGAGCAGGAACAAATGTTTGCGAGTCTAGTAGAGTGTTTGTAAGCGTGATACTGTTTAATTCTAATAGAAATCTGGGAATGCAGCAGTAGGCAGGGGTTACCGAAGCTGGGTAAATTTTGTGTGTGATTTACTTTTCAGCATATTTATTTCTGCAGTTTGTTTCTGTGAATAAATCGAGAAAATTTTGCTATAACCCTATTCACCCCCCCCCCATCTAGGGTTAATCTAGATCCTATAGAGTTTGGTTTAAAAATTTTAAATCAATTTGAGAAAAGTCTTCAAGGAAAATTTTAGAAAGATATCCCTAGGTAAAATGACTCATATATTAGAATACCAAATTGGATTGGTATACAGTCGTGCCCTATACATTAGCTATTAGCCCCGCTAATTTAGTCCAAAATTCCAGCTTATAGGGCTTTGTTATAGGTAGGGCTAAAATTATGATTACGTACAGAAGGAATATATGTTTGTAAACATATAGGTTATTGGTAAGCCCGTAGAACCATCAGGATGAAGTGACCCTAGGAGAAGATAACTTAGGGATAGACCGTCCCGAAGAGAAGTATTTAACAGATAGTTAAAGATAGATTGTCTTGAAGAAGAGTGTCTAACAAATGTTAGATAAATTTGGTTTATATTGTCTGGTAGGTCCGAGTCAGTGAAAGGTTAGTAATTAGCCAAACAAAACTATAGTTTTCGGACATATAATCCATTTATTACCCAATATGTTTATTTACATGATAATGCTTTACAGTTTTGACCAATTTTGATTGTAGTAAAAGGTTTGCAAAAGATATGTTTTAAAAGAATACAAGTGAGGGGAAACCCGTTCCGCTAAGCGGCATGGTCTCACTTAATATTAATAACGGAGATGCATAGTATTATTCACACCAGACTTTATGCCAGACTCGAAGTTTCTTTTTCCCCTTAAACTCTCAGATTCTCAAAATTGATTTGAGTAGGCTAAGGGTTGAGGTTTTCAGGTTTTAGTAATTTTGGCAAATAAAGATTCTGAAGACAAGCAAGTGGCTGACGGATACCTAATTAGGGGTTACAGTTTATTCCATTTATTTCCACTATCTATATTAAGTTAAATATGACTATACTGACTCTGGTCAACCAAGGGGGCATCGTCATATGTCACTCTAGGCGTATTTTATAATTGATATATTTGATCATTGTCTAGGAAATGTTAAGGGATTATGTAATTTGGATATGAATTATTGTTTTGAAATGTAATCAGTAAAATGATATTTTTGAAATATGTGGTTTTGTTCATATTCAAATTCTTCTGATATTATGGATACCATTAGCATTACCGTATTTTGTCACCAGAAGTTAATACAATAGATGACTGCTGTATTTGTAGCGCTTAGCTTTTGGCCTCCAGATATTGGATGTCATAACTTGGTATCAGAGCATAGGTTTATGAAAAACTATAAAATAAAAATGGTTTTTAAAACCTAATCCAAAGGAATTAGAGTAAGATTGGGGTATGGATAATGCTATAGTAACGTACTTGCATTTGCTTTATATAAGTATCTGCTTTATCTTTAGTCTCCTAACTTTGTTAGGTTATTCTTCTATATCTTATAAGGTTTGAATATAGATATAGATGGTAGAAGTTGAAGAGTTAACCTAGAAGGGGAAGGCACCAATGGAGATGCCATGAGACAACCCAACTTTTTCTCCACAAAAAGTCGTATCATCCTTAAGAAAGAAAGGGATAGAAAAGAGAAAGAAGAAACAACACTAGAATCTCAATAGCTGAATGAATAAATTATATTAATAACATAAGTATTACATAATATACAACAATTATCAGAGTTACATAGACAATACATCACATACTAGACAGTTATAAACACCTGTCTAGTTATTACAACCCAATACACAATACAGAAACTCTCAGAGATACCAACACAGCGGAAAAACTATATATCTATACGCGGAAGCCTCCTGCTCCATTGCTCCTCCATAATTCGTCAAAGCTAACCTGAACCCCTTGGCTACTCGTAAAAAATTTGAGTACCCAAGAGTTAAAGAAAAACAGAAATAACTCCGGGTCAGACATGGGTCTGGTGTGAGTAACAGGTTAAAATTGCTTAATTTTGAAAAAAACATTGGAAAGAAAAGGTATCACGTAAGACTTCCCACACATAAACATGGAAAAGTTTTTACCTTATGCTAACCAAAACATTTGATAGGAAATCCAGTGATATTATAATAGTGTCTAGGGTTTTCAAGTAAATATGAAATAGCCGAAATTGTTACATTCATTAAATTCCATCTACCAGCCACAAAAGTGGGTAATACAATCAAAATCGTTGGCACTTACTGGATTTTGGATTCCATCAATGGCAGGGCTACTGGGGTACCGCCCATCACAGTACGTGGCCTAGATCACCATACCGAGGAGTACGCCCACTCCCCTGCAACACAAAGCCGGAACCATTCTTTACTGAACAGTTCCGAACAAGACCATCCCGCAGTTGTGATCAGCAACCGCACCACTAAGCCGAAATAAAGGGACATCTAGACAGGGGTAAATCTCGTCCTACTTGGGCATGACCCACTTAGCCTTGCTGCACCTCCCCTGTTTTAGCCATTCCCGGTTGATGAGGCTTGAGGCTACGATTACCTTTATAGGACATATCACTTAGAATGCTCATCGTCCACCTGACAATGTTCTGAAAGCATTCAATCCATACAAGTTCGTTCCGGGTTCGAACGAAACCAAAGGCATTATCTCGTTACACTCATTTTGGAATCACCCTCAAAGTTAACGACGATAACCCTTGCACTCTGAATCTTCATCTTCACTTTAGATTCACGACCTAACGTTAATTTGGATCGATGTGGTTTTCGGATATCCAAATATGGAAACCCGATCCCGGTCTCATCGAAATCCAAAACGTGTCTTTTAAGGCCAAGTTGTTTTAGAGTTTAAAACAATTCCAATTCATTATCTATATACACATAGATAGATAATTTACAACATAATAATGGATACTCAACATTATCATTATCAGATAATTCACATCATAAACAGATAATCCATATCTTCATCACAATGCAACCAATGCATCCATATCATACAACAATACTCATCTCATAGCTGAGATTACAAACCATACATGGCAACCAATACCAATCATCAAACATAATCAATGATCTAATGATCACACCATCTATAATTAATTTAAAATGAATTAAATTAATTACCTAATCTCTAATTAATTTAAAATGAATTAAATTAATTACTTCATCATCATAATCCCACTTCCTTAATCATCAATTGATTTCAAATCAATTAATAAATCATCATCACATTATTCTTTCCAATTAATCATTACCGATTAATAATTCCCTAACTACAATAAGTAATTAGCCTTAAAATTAATTACACAAGTTAATTATACTTAACACTTCACAAATAATTAACTTGTAATTACTTAATCAATTAATTAACTAAAATTTATTACATTAAACCTTTATTAATTAATTACTTCATCTATTGATTATTCCTTAATTAATCAATTCCAAATTTACTTCATTAATTAATTAATTAATGATTTCTAATTACAATTTAATTTATTTCTCTAATAAAATTAATTACGTTAAGTAATTAATCTGCAATTAAATCACATATATAATTAATCACCCTTGATTAATAACACCCAGTAATTAACTACCCTTAATTACTCATTCCATAAATTAATTATTCTTAATTAATTATCTCAATTAATCCCTTGATTAATTTCAAAGTAATTTAAATATAAATTACTTCCATCAATAAACATCTTTAATTACATCCAGTAATTATCAATTAATTACTTCCTTAAGTAATTACAAACCCATTAGTTACATAAAGTAATTATCAATCAATCTGCAAATGTTTAAATTAATTAAACTTAATTAATTAACCTAAACAAAACACATTAACACAATTAATTACATTAAGTAATTAATTTCATTAATTACTTCCATTAAGTAATTAAACTTGAACAAATTATTATTATTAATTAATTAATCTAATTAATTATCAAAAATTAATCACATTAATTAATTGTTTAAATAATCTTAAGTCAACGACCTTCATTAACATTTCTTAATTACTTAATTAAGAAATTAACTCAGATTTACCATTATTAATTACAAATTAATTAATATTTAATTACAACTTAATTAATCTCTAATTATTAATTAATTAAGTGTAAATTACAATCTTAATTAATCCTTAATCACTTGATTAATAAATCTTAATCATTAATTAGAATTTAATTAACAATCCTTAATTATAGATTAATTACCTTAATTAATAAATCTTAAGTCTTTAATTAATTAACTTAAAAATTATTAATTACTTAATTAATCATCCACATTATTAATTAATTAAATAATTAATTACCCATTTAAATTAACTTAATAATTTAAATGAACACAAATCATTAAAATTTTATTTTTCTTTAAGATAAACATTCCTTACTTAATTAATCATTTAAAAACAAATTTTTTTTAAAATTTACTTCAAATTCCATTTAACTTCATTTTAAAATTTAAGATTTTAAAATGAATACAAATTTTAATTTAACAAGATAAAAAAACAATTCAACCCTTTATCTCATATGTTAAAAAAACAATACACTTTATAAGATAAGTTTAAAAGAATTTGAATATGAATTCAATTTAAATTCAAATCAATTTAAAAACATTCCTAAACATTCCAAGTTATTTTAAAAACAAATTCAATTTAAAATTTTCCTTTTTGTTTCAAAACTGAAATATAGTTTGAATCTTTTATTTCAGATTTAAACTTAAATCTTTAAAAACTTATTTACATATTAAACTCCATTTTCAAATCATTTAACCTTTCAAAAGTAATTAACAATTCAAATTTAAACTTATTTTACTTTAAACACTGAAGTTTAAATTTAAATCCAGATTTAAAACCCAGATTTAAATTCATCTTAAATTCCTAATTTAAAATTTAAACTTCCAATTCAAATTCAAAACATACATATGCTTTTACACTTATGAGTTTTAAAAGCAAATTTAAATTTTAAAACATAAATGATTTTAAATCACAGACAATCTAATTTGAATCCATATTCAAATTTCAGATTTTAAAAACCTAACTTAAATTTCAACCTGCATTTTAAACTTTACTTTTAAATTAAAAAAAAAAACAGAAAACAGTTTGTATTTAAACCTTTACTTTTAATTTTTAAAAACTGGAAACAGGTTCTGTTAATTGAAAAACCTGAAACCAAGTATTTACTCGAGCAAACCCATATTTTGCTTCGAGTCAGTCACCTATCTGCTTCGAGCAGAAACCCAACTTCCCCGAGACTTCGCGATGCAACCAAAACTGTAGCCAACAACATTCACCAATATCAACATTTCCACCGTGCACCTGTACATCGACTCCGGCCATCACTGGCCAACCACACGACCACCCCACAGTCGGCAACCATCAACTCCGACCATCCAAACAACGATTCGATCAACATATACTCTAATTCAAGATCGAGACCCAATTTCAAACCTGGAATAGCACAGCACACATTACAACCCAAACTTGTCAACGGCTCCATCACGCGCCACCGGCCATGGTTGACTCTGCAACTCCGGCGATGTCTTCCTCAAACCACCATCTCTCAATACCCAAGAAATTGAGGAGCTCGATCATCTATGCATGCCGAACAGATCACCTCTTCCCTAACCCAGAAAGCTAGGGTTCTAACCTTAAAAACCCAATCTCAACTTCAAAAAAAGAAAAGCAACCCAAACCCATAATTTTCACAACATCCCAGTAATCTCCTCCATCTCCAGAAGAAATTTCAACTCCAACAAACACAAATATCATCTGTGCTAACCCAAAGTATAAAATACAGTAATGTTTAATCTGCTCTGTGGATATGATATTAAAAATTGTAATTCTTCTTTTAAAAATCATAATTTTGGATGAAGTTTTGATTCATAATTCTGAAACATAAATTCATAAAGATTGAATTTTCATCTTTACTTATTTTACTCTGTTACTCAAGGTTTTCCAGTAAACTTCAGAATTTATTTTCACTTAAACAAATTTTAAAATTTACTTTATGATGAATCAACAAATTTTGGTTTAGAACTCAAACCCTAGCAAAGCCTAGATCAAATTGAAATAAATTTGTGTAGATTTTTAGTTTGAAACTATAAACAATTCATATACAGGTTATGCTGTCAGGCACATCTTCATGCAATCATATATATATATACAGAAATGCATTAAAAACTATACTCACAACCATACAGACTTACAGATATGCAACAAGATTATTTACTTAAGTTTTTAAATTAAAAAGTTACTCACTTGAATTAAAATGCAGAGCATAGCAAAATTTTCAGATTTTAAAAGCTCTTGAATTATTTGAAACTTCATTTGCAATTGCTTGAATGCCTTTAAAACTTGCTTCATGTCTCCAGATTTTACATGCAGGCTTTCTTGATCTATTTGTTGCATGTAGGTAAACTTTCCCAGTTGAATGAATTAAATGCAGGTTTCTTGCTTGATTATTGTACGCAGGCAAAAAAAATTCCCAGATTTAAAAGAAATGCAAGTTATCGTGATTTCCAGATTTAGAAGAAGGAAATGCAGGATTTTGTAGGTGGATCAGGGATTGATATGCATTTGATATTTTTTTTCAAGAGATGGAAAAGAGTTTGTCTCAGCTGAAGAAGTCTTTGATTTAGAATTGAAAGTGAAGAAGGAAAAATATGAAAGATTGTAAGAATGTATATATCTTATTTATGGTTTAATTAAAATCAAAGAAAAAATAAAATTAAAACAATGACACTTGTAAAAAAAATGAACACTTGTCAATTTAAAATGATATTTAGATTACATTTGTTAGATTAGGTTTTAAGATACTTACACTTGTTAATTTAAGTAATTAGTATTTTTAATTAAGTGTTAAAGAAAGTTTAAACATAGTTAATTAATTTTTAATACTTAGTTATGTATAAATCAATAACTAAAGAATAAACCAATTATAGTTATAAATAAAAACAATATACAAATTAATCATTTAAATAATATTTTAAATCATTTTAAATAAATTTATGAAAGAGGTTATAACTTATTTGTTGTTTAAATGAATACATGTTTCATATTTTAAATTGTATTTTAAATTTCATATTAAATTTACAAATCACATTTTATAAATCAATATTTTGAAAAGAATAAAACAAACATTTTTGTAACTTATTTTAATATACAACTTAAGTCAAAATATAATTTAAACAAATAAAACATTTATCTCATATATATAAAATCATATAGTTATTTTATTAAATAGTTTTGAAAAGCTTAATCAAAAATAAAAATCATAATTTCCCAATTTCAAAATATTATAAAATATGTTATACTAATTAAATTTAAAACCAAACTTATCTATTTAAAATATATATATAAATATATACACATATTATAAATAGAAAACAGATTATTAATTTATTAAAAGATAAATCCTCTAATTAATTATTTAAATAAAGAAGATTATAGAATCAATTCAATTTATTAACAAAAATTATCAAATTAATTTAAGTTTAAACACAGATTATTAAATTTATATTGCCATAAATTCCGGGATATTACATGCCAGACCTAATACGAGGAGGACCCAAGTGAGGCACAAGCAGAGAACGTAGGTGCTGGAGTCCTGCAAGTGGATATGGAAGCTCTGTATCAATTTTCCGTTAATATGATGCAAGCTGGAATTGCAGCTGGAGTGGTAGGAGGAAACGCTGCAGGAGCAAGAGTTCTAGAAGTTCCAGTAGTTAACGACTATGCTAATTTGATTGAAGATTATACTAAGCTTTGTGGGAAGCCATTTATTGGAACCGAGGATGCTATCGAGGTGGAAAAATGGTTGTTGCACTATGAGAGGATATTTGCGGACTTGAGGCTCAATGAAGAGTAAAAGAGGAGGCTTGCTTCTAGACAGCTTCAAGGAGCTGTCTTGTTTTGGTGGAATAATGTGATAGCGGGTGTGGATGAGGAGACAACGACATAGACCGAGTTTAAAAAGGCGATTCCAAGAGAGGTTCATGTCGATGATGGCACGGTCTGTTTTGATCAGAAAGATTGCTAAGTTAGAATATGAAGAAATGACTGTTTTGAAGTATGCTAGTAGGTTTGAAGAGTTAGCCAGATATAGGTATACTTTAGTGGACACTGTGATGAAGAGGAATGGAAAGTTTATCAAGGGATTGAAGTCTGAGTTGGCCAGTGCTACCTTACCACATATTAGAGATCCTTGTGATGTGGTTATGGAGACTGCTTTGACGCATATGGAAATGTTTGATTCTCTAGAGAAGAGTAAGACTAAAGAGATTGAGGTTGGGCAGAGTTATAATAGGAAGTTCTTCCATAACAAGGATACTCCGAAGGGAGGAGAATCTAAGAAAGTTAAATCTGAGGTGGTTTTTTTCTAGTGTGATAAGAAGGGGCATTTTGCTAATGAGTGTCCTGTTGGAAAGGCAAAGGAGGCTGTCGGAAAGAAGAATGTTTGCTTCTTCAACTGCAACCAGGTTGGCCACTATATGAATCAATGAAAGGATTCCGCTAAGGATGGAAAGGACAAGGTGTGTGTATTGGATCATGCTACTTCGAAGCTAATAGCTCAGGAGAAAGGATACGCGGTTTTGGGAGGTACACTTTAGATCCATGGTATGCATGTTAGTGTTATATCTGATACCGGTGCATCGAATTATTTTTGTCTAGATGTTTGATAGATAAGCTTAACCTAGAACCCACATATTTTGTTACTTCCTTACAGGTTGCGAATCTAATAAGAGGGTATGCAACTTTAGGGTTGAGATGTGACTAATTAGAGTTTGATTTGTTAGGTCATGTTTTTGTTTGCAGTTTGCATGTGTTTGATTTTGTGGGGTTTAGAATTGTTCTTGGGATGGATTAGTTAAGCGAGTACGATGATAGGATATTTTTCCATGATAGGAGAATATCGCTTAGGCACCCTGATTGTAGCAATAGGATTGTTTGTATCGTAGGAAGCCTTAGCAGTGAGGTGAATGCTTTGTTGGGTGTTATGAAGTTGGAAGATGAGTTGAATCGAGTTTTCATGGTTAGAGAATTCATGGATGTTTTTGAGCCTATAGTTGGATTGCCACCGAAACGAGCTATTAAGTTTCGGATAGATTTGGTTCCAGGAGCAGAACTAGTGAGTAGGCCTCTAAGCAAGATGACCCTTGCAGAGATGAGGGATTTGAAGGTGCAGTAGATGAATCTGAAAGGCAAGAGTATTATTGGGCTGAATAGTTAGCCTTAGGTAGCCGCCGTGGTGTTTGCTAAGAAGTTGGATAGATCGTTAAGACTATGTATCGTTATCGTAATTTAAATGAGAATACGATAAAGAATCGAATCCATTACCAAGAATTGACGATTTGTTCGATCTATTAAGTGGAGCCAAGGTATTTTCCCAATTGGATTTGGCGATAGTTTCCATCAGCTGAGAGTGACAAAGGATAGTATACCTTTGACAACATTTAGGACCAGATATAGATCGTAAGAATGGTTAGTTATGCCATTTGGACTAACTAATGCGCCTGCATTCTTTGTGAACTTGATGAACCGAATTTTCCAAGAGCACTTAGATAGGTTTATGTTGGTTTTTATAGATCATATTATGATATACTCTAAGGACAAGAAGGAGCATGAAGTTCGTCTTAGAGTGATGCTTGAGACGCTGAGGCAACATCAGCTAAAGGCGAAGGTTTTGAAGTGTCATTTCTGGAAGAAGGAAGAGAAGTTTCTTGGTCATGTAGTCTATGAGAAAGGGTTATCGGTAGATCCGACTAAGATTGAAGTGGTGAATAGTTGGAAGAGACCCAAGACAGTGACAAAGATAAAGAGTTTCGTTGGATTAGCTGGATATTATCGGAGATACATTAAGGATTTTTCATGGATAGCAGCATCGATGATCAAGCTAACAAGAAAGGATGTGAAGTTTGTGTGGACCGATAAGTGTAAGGAAGTATTCTAGAGTTTGAAACACTCATTGACCCATGAGCCTGTGTTGGTTATTCCGAAATGAAATCGGGATTTGGTGGTTTATACAGATGCATGTGGAACAAGATTAGGAGTTGTACTGATGTAGAAAGGTGAAGTGATTGTTTATGCTTCTAGACATCTTAGACCGTATGAGGTCAGATATCCGACGCACGACTTGGAATTGGCTGCAATGATTTTTGCGTTGAAGGTGTGGAGGCATTACCTTTTGGGAGAGAGGTTTGAGTTATATACAGACCACAAGTCGTTGAAGTATTTTTTCTCTCAAAAGGAGCTGAACGTGATACAACAATGGTGGTTAGAGCTTATAGCTGCTTATGATTTTGGGATTGAGTATGCATGGGGGAAAGATGATAGGCTTGCAGATGCACTTAGCAGAAAGCATCAGAATGCAGTGTTGGCGATGATTGCTGAGTGAAATGATTTGGAAGCCTTGACA
This sequence comes from Allium cepa, assembly GCA_030765085.1. NCBI lineage: Eukaryota > Viridiplantae > Streptophyta > Magnoliopsida > Asparagales > Amaryllidaceae > Allium > Allium cepa. The sequence goes on along the minus strand of CM060940.1, from coordinate 541,225,921 downwards.
GCTTATAAAGTTTAGTGGAGATCCGAGGCTAAATCTAGTGGAGAGGCTGTTATATTGTCTTGTTTGAAAGTTCGACTGGTGATGATCGAAAGGATTGCTTCTAAATAGGAGGAGGATCCAGTGTTAGCTAAATGGATCCAGAAGTTAAGAGATAGAACCAAGAGCAATGAATTAAAGGGTTTCAGTTTTGAACAGAATGGGTGGTTGAGAAAGAAAGGGAGATTATATGTTCCAAGTGTAGCAAACGTAAGGAAAAAAGTTTTGAAGGAATGTCATCGTTCGAAGTTCACTATTCATCCGAGAGGAACTAAGATGTATCAGAATATGAAAAGAAGTTTCTTCTGAGAAGGTATGAAGTGGGATATTGGTTATGGGTAAAGCAGTGCTTGAATTGCCAACAAGCAAATGCCAAACGTCAGAAGCCGAGTGGATTACTTCAGCCATTAGATATTTCAGTACGGAAATGTGATTCTATTTCTATGGATTTTATTGATGGGTTACCAAGGTCAAATGGAGGAAATGAATATGGTTCATAATGGATAGATTGACCAAGAGTGCCTATTTCATTCTAGTTAGATCAACTAGAACGACACCTGTTTTAGCGAAGTTGTTTATGAAAGCTGTAGTTATACTACACAGAGTTCTTAGTAATATAGTAAGTGATAGAGATTCCTTATTCACTAGAATGATCTGGAAGAGTCTATAGGAAGTTTCTAGAACCAAGCTCAAAATGAGTACCGCTTACCATCCACTGTTAGATGGGCAAACGGAAAGAGTTAACAAAGTCTTAGAAGATTTGTAAAGAGATTATGTATTAGATTTTGGGGAATCATGGGAAGACCATTTGTATTTAGTCAAGTTTTCATGTAACAATAGTTATCGGACTAGTATTGGGATGGCACCGTTTGAAGCTTTGCATGGAAAGCCATGAAAATCTTCCATTTGTTGGTTGGAGATCGGGGATAGGCCGGTTCTTGGTCCAGATTTGGTTAGAGAAGCTGCAGAAAAGACCGAGGTCATTCGAGCTAGGATGAAGGAGGCTCAGTCTAGGTAGAAGAGTTATGAAGATAAAAGACGGAAATATTTAGAGTTCTTGGTTGGAGATCAGGTTTTAGTTAAGATGTCACCGATGAAGGGTGTGATCAAATTCGAAAGATCAAGAAAGCTGGCACCGAAATTCGTTGGACCTTTTCATATTATTGAGAGGATCAGAAAACTTGCATATAGAGTCAAGTTAACGGGCAGTTTGGCAGGAGTCTACGAATGTTCCATGTTTCTCATCTCAGTAAGTGTGTTAGAGGCCTGAGAAACTACTATTGCACCGACTGTGCTCGATAACTTTAGTGGTAGAACCAAACTTGACTATAGTGAGAAAGCCGACTCGTATTGTTGCAAGAAATGAGAAAAGCCTTGAAAACAAGACAGTCGGATTAGTGAAAGTCCACTACGATGAAAGAGACTGTACTTGGGAGACTAAAAGCCGGATTAGAGACACTTATTCTGACTTGTTTGAAGGTATGTTTTACCTCTTTGATTGATTTGTTGTATACCTTAATATAATTTCAAGGATGAAATTCTTTAACGAGGGGTGTCTATAACACCCCATATTTTTAGTAAAATTATTTAGGATATTTAATTAGTTAAATAAAATAATGTGTTGATTAGGGGATGAAGATTTGATTTTTATTAAGGGGTAGCCGTGCATATAACCAATGAATAAAAATAAGAGTTAAAATGAAATAAAGGAGAGGTAAAATAGAAAAGATGCCATTCTTATACCCTAAATCCTTGGCCATGTATACCATACACGTTCATTTTCATTTATCGAAATTTTTAAACTTGAGTCTGGCCACCATTAATAAGAAAAGGGGGAGAAGATAACGAAAAGCTAAGGAAGAAGCTAAATCGAATCAATTCCATTCAAATCTCAAGCTCCTTAATCTCTAAAGCTAAGGTGAATAATGACGACATCCCAAATTTTTTGTTTTCGGTTTTAAGCTGAATCCGAACTTATTTGCGATGATTTGCTATGTTTTAGAATGATGGAATGGTAGATAGATTTTATGACATGTTTGAAGGTAAGAACCCTATTAAATAACATCCAAATGCCTTGCAAATTTTTATATAAACCAAAAGTCATATTTTAGAGATGTGTTTAAATTTTAGAATTTTTGAATTTATGTGGATATTATATGAATTTTCTAGTGAAGAAAATGTTATTTTGGGTTAAAATTATTTAGGTTAAATAATTAATGGTTTAGGTCTGAAATTTATACATGTTTGAAAACATATTAAAAGCAAATTTTTGGAATTTTTGTAGAAATTTCCTAAGTGTTTTAATGGATATATAAAATTATTTATGGTATGGGACTTAAATGTTTTATATATCTATAAAAAGGAGAAGGGATATTTGTAAATAATTCAAAATTGTTGTTTCTGGAAATTGGTTGTACTTTTTGAAAAGAGAAACTTGCAACCAATCACAATTTGAGAAACAAGCTAGGTTAGATACAAAGAAATAGTTTAAAAAGGACTACTCTACATGGTTTTCATTGTTTCGATTCTTTCGACACTAGGCATTCACCTCCTTACCTTCGCCTCTGACTTTATCGAAACCAATACACATGGCGTCACATAACTGGTACATAGTGAATTGGATATAGGAGGAAGATATAGGGTCTAAACCAGGGGTTCCAAAGGGGTTGAAGCGACACTTTGCTTTTAAACGAAAAGCATCTACTTGCTTTCGACTGAACAGCTTTCGACTTGTTGGCTTTCAACTTGGTCGATTAGCTTTAAAAATTGGTTTCAATTAGGTTGCGCCTTTGTTTTTAAGTAATTGCTTTTGGCTAAGTTGAAACCCTTAACTGCCTCTTTCTACCTTTCGACCCAGATTGGTTTCGAAAGGGTTGCTTTGCTTTCTAAACTCGGTCACTTCTCCAATGCTTTCGAAAGGATGGTTTTGACACCATCACTTCTTTACTTAGGAATGATTTCGATTTTAATGGGTTTCTGATCCTTTTTCTCTACTTGAAGGCATAATCCAAATGGATTCGACCGAAACATTTTTTAAAGTTTCGAAAGAGTAAATTTTTAAATGGTTTCGAAAGGTTTTCACATGTTTTAAATTGAACCTAAGTGCTTTCACGGGTTTGTGTTTACAAAGGTTTGAGGATTTCGAAATGTCTTAAAGAAACATTTTGAAGGAGTGGTTCCCCAATGGTTTCGAAGGAGTCGAAAGGGAAGGTTTTTTGATTGTTTTGAAAAGGTTAAAAGAAAAGCCTTTTCCAATGTTTTCGAAATACATGGTTTAAAGGCTTCAAAGAAGGATGTCTAATGTTTTAAAGTTTTCAAAGGGTAGGTTTTTCAATGGTTTTGAAAGCATTCTGAGAATGGTTTCGAAAGGAAGGTTTTAGCCTTTCGGCCCAGGTTAAATAGAGTGTTTTACTTAGATTCGAAAGGGGTACTTTCAAAGGTTTATATATTTTCATCAACTAAGATTTGGGTAAGTATATATAACATGGCAAGGTGAATTTGAGTAAAGCATAGAGTATTTATATTATCCTTGTTTGAGTTTGGTTTAAAGATTTTAAATCAATATGAGAAAAGGTTTTTAAGGAAAATTTTGGAAAGATATCCCTAAGTAAATGAATTAGATATTAGAATACCAGACGAGATTGGTATATGGTTGTGCCCTATACATTAGCAATTAAACCCTAGCTAATTTAGGCCAAAATTCCAATGTATGGGCTTTGTCATTGGTAAGACTAAAATTATGATTACACACAGAAGGAATATATGTTTGTATACAGATAGGTTATTGGTGAGCCTGCAAAACCATTTGGATCAGGTGACCCTGGGAGAAGCTAAGTTAGAGATAGACCATCCCGAAGAGAAGTATTTAACAGATAGTTAAGGATAGAACATCCAGAAGAAGAGTGTCTTAGATAAATTTGGTTTATATTATTTGGTAGGCCCGAGTCAGCCAAAGATTAGTAGTTAGCCAAACAAAACTACAGTTTTCAGAGGATAGTTCATTTATTACCTGTATGTTTGTTGACAAGATATTGCTTTACACTTTCAACCAGTTTTGGTTGTAGGACAAGGTTTGCAAAAGATATATTTTAAAATGATATAAGTGAGGGGAAGCTCATTTCGCTAAGCGGTGTGGTCTTATTTAATATTAATAACTAAGATATATAGTATTATTCACACCTGTCTTTATGTCTGAGTCGAAGTTTATGTTTCCCCTTAAACTTCCGAGTGCTCAAAATTAATTTGAGTAGGCTGAGGGTTGAGTTTTCAGGTTTTGGTAATTTTGGCGAATAAAGCTTCTGGAGACAAGCAGATGGCTTGTGGATAGCTGATTGGTACAGTTTATTCTATTTATTTCCGCTATGTGTATTAAGTCAAATATGACTACATTAACTCTGGTCAACTATGGGGGCATCGTCATATACCGCTCTTGGAGTATTTTGTAGTTGATATATTTGATCATTGCTTGTGAAACATTAAAGGATTATGTAACATGGATGTGAATTATTGTTTTGAAATGTAATCAGTATAATATTGTTTTAGAAATTTATAATTTTTCACCAAAAGTTAATACCATATATGACTACAGCATCTGTAGTACTTAGATTTTGACCTCCAAATATGGGATGTCACAATTAATGTGATCATAAAACTTGAGAAAAACAACTAAATTCTATTGGAATTGGCTTGATTTGCAGCGGGCGAAAAGAATGAATTTCAAAAAAGAAATATCTAATTATATGGGCCTATGAAGTCTAACACTAACATTAGATCCAATCTTATTATTTTTAAGTAAAATCATATTTTATTTAATTTTCCTAATTTAATTAGTTAATGTATATTAGTTGACTTAACTTTTATATATTTTGAGTATATCAATGTATACTCATATGTATGTATAATATGTAATATGCAACATGACAATGCGTATAGAATTGATTTATATGTATATGGATGTTAGCATTTAAATCAACCATGTATACACTTGTCACAAGTGTTGGTTGTCTGGTTGTTTGATATGTATATATGTATGTATGCAGATTCGAATTTATTTATGCGTATTAATAATTAAATACAATAGAATATTAAATTATCTTATTTAATTTTGATTTAGCTAACAAGATTTATGTTCATATTTTATATTTAAAATATTTAATTAAGACAAGGCAAAACATATTGAAATTCAAATCCAAATCTTTAAAATATCAAATAAAATAGCTTAAATAAATTTAAATGTTTTGTAACAAAATTTTCACCGGAAAATAATTATAATTTATGTATATACATATGTGTGTGCATACTGATACACACACACACACACACACATACATAAAACCATTTATGGTGTAAAATAAATTAATATATGTATTTTATTTTAATGAATAAATATTAAAAATTATATATATGTATGTGTGTGAAAATTATTTTCGATCATAAAATTAGTCTTTTTAAACCGTAAGCTATTTTAATAAATAAATATAAGTATTAAATTATAATTAAATATAAACATATATTCAAATATATTATATATTATATATATAATTAAATATGGTTCAACAAAAATGTTTTTTTAAAACCCGAATATAATTAATAATATGTATGTATTACTACCATAACGTTATCGAGAAAGTCCTACAATGATTCAGCCTTGACATCGTAGGATGCGGCGATGTCGATGTTAGCATGGATGCAGCAAGCAAGGGTGCATGTCGAGGTTTGAAGCATGGGTTCATGTAGAAGCTCAAAACTCTAGATGCTAAGGTAACGTTGAAGATAGATGTCAGCATTAATGTCCTCATTGACATCAAAGACCTCAATGTCGCTTCTTAAATACGTCAACATTCTTCAATGCCGTGTCGAGCATAATCAATGACACTCCTATTCAATATCATCTTTATTGGATGACATCGATCCCCCTTGAAACGGTTATCACTTGTCGAAGACAATGCACCTAGCCTTGCCGACAAACTAAGACTTTCCATCTCCATGTCACCGCTTATTAAGATCACATCAATGATAACCGGCGGTCATCACATCGTCGAGGATTAAGAGGTGATGTAACATCAACCATATTTAAGCAACGTCGACAACTGTTGTTGTCGAGTTTCATCAATATCATCGAAGCCACAATTTGTTGGCTTTGAGGATTACCATAGAAGGATGATGTCGAGCATTAATAACCCAAGCCCAAATCGAGGAACAAGATTAAAATATTAAAGTGCGACAACGCCATCAATACCGAGTCGATAAAAATGCCATCATCTGACGATGGAGAAGCCGAGATTTGTGGATGCCAAGGCTCACCACTCTTCGAACTCTATAAATAAGGACCCAGGGGTCTTCATTTGTGGGTTGAATTCTTGAATTCTCTCTTCTTACCAATTTAAAACCCTAAATCGAATTGAGGATTTTGCTTATTGTAATATCGAAAGCGTTGTATCAACAATGATTTGTTCAATTAACAATAAGGTGGTCCAACTAACTTGATTTGAGGTATGATTTACATATTTATATGTTACATCAAATTTTATTTAAGCTTATAACCTTGCTATCATCGATCGTGTTAATATAAACTTCATCAAGCCTCGTTATTGTTTAGAATCTCCCTGACCTCTATATTATCCCCACTTTAAAAAGCTTCTTCCTTAATAATATCGAAGAATTTGATATCAAAGCTAGAGCTCGATACGAGTAACATACAAACTCGATGACTATGACAGCTTCACATATAAGCTTGATTACCTCAATGACTTCACGCTTATCCTTGATGACTCCCTTTTGCCTCAACAAGACTCCTCTCTAAAAAAATCCTTTTTTATACCCAATTTGGTTTTGACAAATTTATTCTTAAATTTTTGATACTAGAAGGAGGGCTCGAACCACCGACTTCGTTGAAATCTTGCACATGGCTCACCCCTACCAATTCTATTCCTACAACATTCCAATTAACCTAATTTTTCGATACAATGATATTTAATCATGTTAAGAGATCTGAGCAAGACTCCTCTGAACCTCGAGTAATTAATTTCACTTATTGAGTGGATATTGATCCTTGTTACCATATGGAACAAGCGCTAAGATTGAAGGCCTTGCACATCTTATTTAATAGTTGGCTTAGAAGCGTAAAATTTTGGTACAACCGCAAACTTTCGAAAATACCCTTCACTTTTATATAATAAAAGTATTATCTATATTATTCTCTTTATAACCATCCAAAACAAAAAATAATTTCTGTTATTTCTAACATATTCTTTCTACGTTGGACCGAAATAATTCAAACTAAATTAAAACTTGGATATTTCAATGAAAAAACTTAGTTTTAACTTAATTTTTTATTGAAATATATACATTGAAATATTCAAGTTTTAACTTAGTTTGAATTATTCCGTTCCAGCATAGAAATAATAGGATAGAAATAACATAAATTATTTTTTGTTTTGGGTGGTTGTAAAGGGAAAAATATAAATAATACCTGAATTATATAAGAGTAAAGAGTATTTTAAGAAGTTCACGGTTGGACCAAAGATTGCGCTTCCAAGCCAACTATTAAATAAGATTAATAATACCAAGAAAAATTCAAACAAACAAAAATAATTAGATGCACAAATTAAAATTCAAACGAACTACACTTGATTTTAACGCAAAAATATGACTAAATATTTATGCAAATCATTTTTAAATATGTTAATCATATAAAATTTATAGTTCACGCGCGAAGCGAGTGCCGTAACGCTCATCATGAATAGAAAGAAACAAACAGCTCTCTATGATTCAGATAATTGGATCGTATGCCCATTCCATGTAGGCCCAACTCTAATTTTTTCCTTAGGGAAAAGTACTACAGAGAAAGATAATTTGTTTGTGAGGATGAAAAGGGCTATTCAACTTCACACCAAAGGGAACTATATCTGAAGATAAGATAACAAGTGACTTCGTTGCCTTTTCTCAGAAGTGGAAAAGAGTAACGAATCAATCGTTGACTCCCAATAAAATTCAAAGAACTTTAAGGAGGAAGCTGATAATAGATGATAAAATACCAATGGTGAGCAACAAAATGTCTATGCATCAATCCAGAAAGCCAGTACTCAAATCTAGACTCCCAAAGAATTATGTTCTTACTACTTCTCTTGAAAACATTTACTTCCTAACAAAGGATGATCTCAATTATTCTCCTTCACAGTAGAAAAGGTCTAAATTCAAAAGGAACGTTGAGAATTCGTATTGCTATTACCACCTTTCAAGCGGACTTGACAACAACTAGCGTAGAGGCTTAGAGAGAAAGATCATCAATTTTCTAAGTCAAGGCAAGCTCTATGATTTTGTAAAAAGATATTAAATCAATTTAGTAATAAAGAATAAGTGATTCTACATGGTCAGGAGTAAGATTTTTTTTAAACATGGAAACTACCTAAGATGGTAGAAAGCCTTTGACCGTGCCAAGATGGCCAGGTCAAAGCGTCTCCTAGAGGGAGGTCAGAGTAAGTCTTTAGTCCCATTAGAAATGGCCAGGCTAAAGCATTTGCAAGCCCTTGATACCGCCTACGTGGCTATATCAAGGCACCTCTTAGAGGGAGGACGAAGTAAGCCTTTGACATCGCCTTAACCGATCGGGTTAAAGCACCGACTAGCCTTCATTCCAGCCTATAAAGCCTGTTTGAAGCAGTTCCTAGAGGGAGGATGGAGTAAGTCTTTAGTCCTGCATAATGATGATCTGGCCATAGCATCGAACCAACCTTCATTCCCGCCTATAAGGCCTGTTTGAAGCGCCTCTTAGAGGGAGGTTGGATAAGTCTTTGGTTCCGCATAATGAAAGCTAACCAAATGCACCGGACAACCTGATTCATCACCTAAGATGGTGGTAAGGGGTCACGATAAAGGATTAACAATATCTGAAGCCCGAAGAGTGGCATAAAAAAGGATTAACAGTATCCAAAGCCCAAAGAGTGACATAAAGTAAGGAGAATTAAACAATTTGTATTCTTAAAGAAGACCAGCAAAATTAAGAATCGGATAACACTCCAAGCTAATTAACATCTACTATTTAACTATCTCTAAATGAAAATTTCTAGTCGTCTACTATTTTTACTAAATAGGATCTCTGTCTTCTGTTTAATTTTGGTTCAAGTACGAAAGACATAATTCAATTCAGAAATGCAATTGAGGTGATATCTTTTCAATTTATAAAATAATCTTACAATATATTACAACATGTGTAAAGTTACAGGTACAAAAAGATCGAACAAAACAAGCTTTCAATTCAGAGGCTCAGTGCTATTTTATCAAGATTCTTAGAAACTAAAGGATCGATGACATGACGAATAGCTTCACTGAGAACTTCATTAAGCTTTTTTGCTTTCTTATGAATCATGTCAACATCATCAATAGCCTCAATATGAGTCTTTGGAGCATGATTAAAAGCTCCGTTAGCACCATTTAAAGTCTTGATATCGCTTTCCAATTCCTTGACTTTTTTTCTTAAGAAAGTATTCTTCACGCTCTAGTCTTTGGACCTTACCTTCGTATTCAGTACAACACAGAGATGTCTTTCCTTTCCATTGCTTGTCTAAATACTGCATGATTTCAAACATAACTTTTCAACTCCATTAGATGGTCACCTCATTACTTATACCTGAAGGTGGGTTTATCAAAGCCGAAAATTCTGGGGTCTCCAAGGAACGAGATTTGGTTGTCCTACCAACATTTGGAGTAGCAGGAACGATGGGGGAATGTAAGCTCCGAATTCTTTCACCTATAACAAATCCTAGGGATTACAATAGGCCTGACTATCTGACAATTCTATCTCGAGATCACTTATTCATTGGTGAAGCTTAGTATTTCAATATCAAAGTAAACCGGAGACTTCGATTTTATTCGAGCCTCTAATCTTGAGATTATTTCATTCTTCTTCTTGGATTCAGCTTCCAAGCCAGTAATTTGTTCTTCAAAACCTTTGACGATCATTCTTTGAGGCATAAACTTTCTATGCCATTTTTATGCTTTTGAATTATCAGGGAATTTGATGGCAGAGGCATCTTTACAGGAACTCCTCTATTCCAGATCAGCTACCAACCTGTTCTTGAGAATAATCAGCTGAGAATGAGATTTTGTAAGAGCGGGCGTAATTGATAATTTCATTTTCTATTCCAAAATATAAAAAGTAAAAATTAATACATACAAAAACAATCTCTTTCATTACAACAACAGTAGAGTTTACAAATCAAAGAGAATAAAAGTCAAGATTACATCACATTTCTGTCAAAGATAGGCCACCCTACAAATTATACATCACTAGTATTTAGAGTTTTGAAACTACAATCTTAGATTTTTCAAGCAATTTAGCGGTTAAAGTAAGTGTAGAATCGAAAGAAGCTTTAATGCCTTCTAGGGTGTAAACAGGAGGATATCGGCCATAATCCCATTCTCCGACTATAGGGCTATCATGGCCGCATATTAATTTTGTGTGGTGTGATCGAATTTTCTCAAGTATCCTATCTTCTTCATTGCCTAAGAAGTCAAAGCGAAAACTAGGGTACCACATGTAAACTACTTATAAGTCCTAGAGGAAACGGTGCCTAACTAACTTCGACATTCTAAAAATAGAAATTTTTCTGAAAACTCCCAGGTATCCTTAACATCTGGCTACTTAAAAGATCTTTATTCCATGCAATATGTTAAAATTAAACAAAGAATTAAGAAACTAAAATAATAGCATTCATAAAATAAACACAATAGTATAAATAGTTATATAAGGTACTCTAGCTCATACAAAATAGAATTCTTATATACTTCAGGAATAAATCTCTCTTTATTATATTTAAGTTTTTCAGGGGAAGAAAGAGTAATGAGAGGGGAACAAGATCGACCCAAGGAAGGTTACAACACTTCCGGGGGTGAGGATCAAGGTGTCCAAATTCATTCAAATATCTATGATATAACCGTCTAATTAGTCCTTCGCTTTTTTTACTTAAATAGGAGAAATCAGTGATTAGATTCCTACGATTACTTTTGTACATAAACTCCACTAGAGTATCTCTATCACCTATGAGCATCTAGAAAAGGGTCATCAATCCAACATTTTCTTTCAAAAGTTTTTCTCGATGTTCGGGATCCTTCTTCATCTGCGGAGCAATTAAAATATTTCAGTTTTAATGCACTCTTAGCAAGGTCGTGGTATTTCCTAGATAAGTTTTGTCCTCTTTCACCTCCATGTTTATTTATCATTTTAACCAGTCTATGTCCAATTATTTCTTCTCGAGCAAAGTATGTTATAGTATATCAACTTTCTCTCTAGTTAAAATAATCAATGAATTAACTAAAATACTTGAAAATCAAAAGCAATTTAAACCAATTCATATCCGAAAGAAGAAACAGAAGGTGACGGAATTTTTCTCTTCACTGGCTTCTGGCTTTGAGATCTACTGCCTTTGTTGGAAAGATCTTTCTATGAAGGGTTAATGGTAGCAACAATTTCAGCATCTTAAGCAGATGGGGCTTAATTAGCATCACCGGTTCCATCTTTATCATATGTTTTTCTAGGTAGGTTCACTTCACCACTCTCGTCGGCACCACCATAATCATCATGGTAATCGTGGTCATCATCATTCTCATTCCTACCATTTCCAGCTCCACTTTTACCGTCATCATTTGTTATCGTTATCATCATTGTTCTTATCATTATCATTAGTATGACCATCTCCTTTATCTTTAAACTGTAATTCTTCAATACTAGGAGCATCATCAAAAGTTAACCACTCCTCAGCCCTAATTCTTTCCACAGCAGGGAATTCCTTGTCAGGGGCCTCTATGTCTTTTTTTATTTTCAAACCGAACTTTCTTTTGCATGTACCATTGATACTTGATAGAGATAGGAAATCCAAATTTGTACACTTTCGGATGTTATTCGCATATGCAATGAACAAAGCATCTTCGTAACATTCTTCCTTGATCCTTAGAAGAGCAACATTTAGGAAATTGGCAACCTAATTTTTGTCATCGATAATAATATCATTTGAATAGTCCTAAAGGCTAGATTTACTATCAAGCCATTTATTAAGCAACTCATTCTTTTTAACCAGATCGGTGTTCCTTTTTGTCAACTCAGAATTTTCTCAAGCCACCCTCCCCGCATCTTCCTTTAAGTTTGGAAGATGACTCAAGTTCAACTTCCAAATTTTTTATTTTCTCCTCTAATAGCTACTTGGACTTTTGTTCCTCAACAATTAAAGAAGCTAGATTATTCTTTTCAAAATTAGCTTCATCTCTATTAGCAGCAATACTTATCATCCCCTTCTAAAGAGAAACAAATGTTACCTTTCTAAGAATAGCAACGTCTTATTTAGTAGTGACATCCTTTATCTCATTTTGAAGCAAAGAAATTCTCTCATTAAGCACTACAATTTCTTCAAAAGGCTCTTAGAGGCATTTCGAAGAAGGATCATATGTTTCCCCACCTAGAATATACAATTAATTAAGTCAGAAATGAGATTCACAAATTCTAAATTTTTGCCCAATGAGTTAGATCCCATATAGATAAGAGTTGTTTAAGAATCGGGGGAAGACGATCATCCGAATAGACAGGAGGCTTCAATGACCCAAGGGAGGCAATTAATGGAGATTGAATAGACATCTTAACAAGCTCCTCAAAGTTTATTGGTGAAGGCTGAGTTTCAGTCTTGAAAGGAAAAGGTTTGGTTAGAGAGATGAGTGCATTAAATTTTGCACACATACGATAAATGGTTGCTGGAGATGTAGGAAAAGAGATGTTGATGAGAGGATTAGGAGTCCGAATTTCTTTAGTATCGCAACTTGGATTTATTTTAATTTCGATGGAGCCTTGACTACAACTGTCACTCCAAGGGTTAAATCAAGGTGTATCTCTTTTAACTCATCGACAACAACAGGAGTAAATTACTCACATGTTTAGGCCTTTTAACTTAGGGGAAGGAGGAATGTTAGTGATGACATTGCTATCAGCTACCTCTTTTTCCAAGTTTTCAATGGCTTGGGAAATTGAATCTGTATAATTGTTTGGTTCAAATGACTCTGTAGTGATCAAAGCTATGATATTCCTTCTTTTAGACACAACAACTTTATTTTTTGAATTTCCAGAAGAGACATGAGCTGACAAATCTAAAGATGGTAATAGGAAGTTAGCAAGTATTGGAGATCTCATTTTTAATTTGAATTAAAAGCTTACCGTCAGTATATGTTGAATTCGAGAATTGGAAGTAAAAGATATTGGTTTTCCCATTACTAGTAAACTTCCTCCACAAGGGTTAAGCTTAACATTTTAATGCTCCCCCAAAACCTTGTGGCAATCCAAGATATTGGAGTAATTGTGAAGTCTCACAGAAGTTAGCAAACTGATCTAGTTCCCATGCTTTCTGCTGATTTGGTTAAAGATCGAACAATTTCTTGATCTACAGGTTTTAACTTCTTACGAGCGTCATCTAGAAAGAAACATCCATTAGTAATACTAATAACAATAACAATAATAATAATGGGTGAACATTGAAGGAAAGGAGAAAGAAAGAGGGCCTACTTGGAATAAAGAAGGTTCTTATGATATTAGGAGAGCACTTGACAAAGAAATATCGCGTCTCCCATTCTTTAGCTTTGTTAACACTATTAAAATTAAGCTACTAGGGTGAGGACGGACTTGGTATAATAGGCGATCTGAATGATCACCGAACTTGGCAAGAACCGCAATATGACGAAGAACTTCAGTGCTAAGAGAAGAAAGTTCTACTTCTAGAGCCAAAATATCTAAGGAGGTTAAGTATGTGTATGAATCGGGCAATAATTGGATAGGAGCAACACCCACACGTTCCAAATAGCTGTGATGGAAATAGGGGAATGAAAGATAACTAGAGTGCCAAATATGCAGTGCAGCGAGAGCAAAATATCCATCATTTGGGTTGGAGACGTTATACAAAGAGTTTGCTGGAATAGACTCTACTCCAGTGATGCCATATTAACCCAAGATAGAGTCAACTTCCTCTTGAGTTATGACATATGGTGACTGTGTACCATGGTCTTCTTTCTTATCAGTAGGAGTAGGAGGAGATGGCATAGGTCTCATGTCAAGCTTCACAGAGGATTTCTTTACCATCTATTTTCTTTTCATAAATCTGCCAGATGATATGGTTCAAAATTTGAGATAATAATCATAATTGCACCATGTAAAAATTTCATGCATTAATACTTAAGCGATCGGATATTATGTAGATAACAAAATTCAACCTAACCAAAAAAGGGAAATTCAAAACTTGGGTGAATAATCAAAACTTGGGTGAATAAACAAAACTATAGCTTTTAAAATCATGGTTGACCCGAGGAAATAAGTGTTGCCAACGATAATAACTATGTGAGGCCATCGATATTAACATGATAACAACAATATTTATAACTATGTGAGGATAATCGACGCTGATAAATAATAAAGGCATAAAAGTAAAGATATATAATCAATTTTAGTAAAAGTAATTCATGAGCCGTGATGACTACGAGGGTTGTGAAACATTAATAAACATCATCGGTATAAAGAATATTAATGTAATCAAAATCCTTGGCATTAATGAACTCAATGATAGGATGCGATAAGTGTTGGGGAAGGGCAGCGACATGAATTAACGCGCTTCAATATTGAACATCGACATTAACTTATGATGCTTTCAAAGTAGTACACACCCATTTCTCGACGATAAAAAGAAAATTTCAGGGTCATCGACGGTAATGACAACATAATAACGTTATTATTAAATGGCAATCAAAATAAAACACTATCATGTCTAATCAAATTAAACTATATTAATAGCGATGACTTACCTCTGTTATATTGTTACTTAAGCCCCACATTGACAGTATCAACTAATAAATGTAGAGACCATATAACTCTTTTTGATCTCAAGTGTCGTAAAGTCATTGAGGTTCATTGTATCGGGTTTATTGGCGATGTCGATAGTGAAGCAGTGTTATTGATGTTGAACTCTAAAGTTAATATGATGTTTGCAACGACCCAGAAAATTTAAAGGTTTTAATAACGTAATTAACTAAAAATTTTGTGAAATTTTAAATAATTGAATTTGGAAATAACATTTTAATATTTGTATTGCGTCTATTTTAACATAAACAATTGGTAAATTTTCATCTGATAATATGAATGTTTATTTTATTGTGTAATTTATTTCAATTCGAATCAGTTAATAATTGATGATAATAAAATATTTTCCAAACCTAAATATTTTTACATAATAAATTTTTAAATCATCTTCTGAGTGAGACGTCATATTTATTTCGTTTCTCCAAATTTGGACTGCTATTGCTACGTTTATCTTATTTTCGACAGATTTGCTGCATTTTGGGCACTGAATATCGACTTTCGATAGGATGATCGTACCACTGATACCTGTGTACCGTTTTGATCGTCTCGTCGTGCTGATCTCTATGGTATATTTATTTCTATGCTTCGGAGTGTTAATACATGGCGTAATTCGCGGAATGGTTAACCATACTGGTACAAATTTCTGAAGTCTTTTGGTTTCCTGTCCCTTCACTGTCCATCATAAATCACGAATCACCTAGCCATCGACAATTAATATTTTCAACCTGCTAGAATTTAATATGCTCTGGATACAATGATTTCTGACTTGTCCTTTCACCTGCCTTTCAGTTTTGATCCACCATGTTCACTTGAGAAATTATATAAAGTATTATAAAACATATTTCATATATTGGTATCAGCCTGTTCTTCCTTCCCCATCTCTACATCAAGTGTAACGACCCAGAATTTTAGTCATTTGAAATTCGTATATTTAATTAATTTCAAATATTCACAAGTAAATTTTATAAGTTGTATAACTTATATTTCGAATATCATGATTTAATTGGATAATTTAATTGATAATTTAATATTTGAAATTGTTAAAATAATTGGAAATTGGATTTAATATGAATAAAAATGATTTATTCATTTAAATTAAATTCTATTTGAATTAGAATGATGTTATGGAACTTTTAAAATTGAATTAAAAGTTAAAATCTAGAAATTGAATATTTTAATATTTAATTGACGAGTAAAAACAGCCATTTGTCAAACAGTCTTGGATTTCGACAAAACAAATTTCATTGCATCTGTAATGTTATATTATTGTAAAATTTCAAATTTTGTGTCGATCGGATTTACGGTTTGTCCGGGGCAAGCTAAAATGTGTAGAAATATGTTTAAGTGGATTTTAAATTTAAATAGTTGATTCGAAAACCTATCTTTCAAATACGATCGAATTGGCTCCCGATATATATTCCATTGCGTTTGGAATAGGGGTAAAATATTATAAATGCCAGGCGACATGCTTCGTTCCGAGTTTGAAAATTTTCGGAATGAATAGTGTTTTGCAATTTTCTATAAAAGGACCTGTTTTCTTCATTTTTGCAAAACCTATTTCAGCTAGGGTTTCTAGCCACCATTAACGTTTAATGGTCGAGAATTGTCTATTCTTTTCTCCTTATTTTCTTCAAATTCGTCAATCGATTCAAGAAACTTCCTTCAGTAATATTGTAGAGCACGTTGCGAACTTCAAATCCAACGGTGGATTTGCGTTGAAGCAGCTTCGATTCGCTAGGATTTGGCGATGAAGGGAGGATGTTTGCACACGTTTTTCAAACAATGGTGTAGCCGAGTTGGATGGGGTTGTTGCCGTGGGGGAAGCTCGCTATGGCGGTTCGAACGGTGGGTGCTGGTCGTCGTTGAAGTCGACGATGGTGGCGCGATAATTTATGGTATACGGCGACAATTGGGTTTTCACGGTTGAACAAAAAACTGGAAGAGGGAAGAAATCGATGCACGGCCAGATTTGCCTGGATTGAAATCTACGACCCTAATGAACTTCGGGTAAAAATAAGAAGAAAATAGTAAATAAATATATATATTAATTCGTACAATGTTTAAAATACCGTAACTTCTTCATACGAGGTTGAAAATTGACGAAATGAATTGCATTTGGAACGGTATTGATGAGCACTGCATGATGGAGCTGGTTTGAAGTTGATTGAAGCTAGTGTGAATTTTGGGTAAAATTAAATGGTTGTTTAATTTTATTTGGAATAAAACACCGAAACCGTGATTAGAAGCAATGTGAGTACAACTCACTCTTTCTGACTCACTAATATTTTTATATAAGTGAGAAATAATTTGTTATATGATGATTGATGATTGTTTGGATGATATACGATATATGATTTTTGGATGTCGTGATTGACGTATTTAGTGCTGTTGCAGCATTGGGCCTATTTTGGAAATTTAAAAATATTAAAATGATGATTTCAAATAAAAAAGAATTTTTAAGCAATTTGAAAATATATTATTTGATTTGTTATAAAGGAAGGAAACTATTTTAAATAAATGAAAGTTATTATTTTTATTGTTATAAAAGTTGTGATTTTTGGAAAATAATACTTGAATATGATTTTGGAGTAATGTAAGCTTTAATAATGATTTGTAAATTATTAAAAGAATAAGTTTATTTAAATGGAGATTTTTGAAGTTATAATAAACGGTGTATATATATATATATATATATATAAGATTTATAAATTGATATATTAAAATCAAAGTGTTAGAATTATAAAGTAGTTTGGTAAGTGTTGAAATGAAGTTATAAATGGATTTTATAAGTAAATAAGATTTATAGATTTATAAATTGATGAAGTTATAAAAGGAATGATTTTGCAAATAAATGAATTATAGGTAATAAACTTGTGACGACCGCCCATGACTCCCGCACCAAAACAAGGAAATAGTGCGCTGAAAGGCGTGCCAGGCAGCCATGGGTGACCGTCAAGGGTAGAATAAACATCGCAGAATCTATCGTATAACTCACAGCGCATGGATAAAATATAATAGAGGAATATAATATAGTGAAGCTCCATAGAACAGAACATCATCATATAAGCATCATAGAAGTTTTATACAAACATATGAATCATCCATACATCAAAGCCTCACTACATAACACTCAAACAAATATAGCAGCGGAACACCCAGTACATAATATGAAAATAATATGCAAAAGCCTCCTGCTCGTCTTCGTCATCATCAACGTAGACCTCCATGAACAACACCTGTCACCTGCTACCTAGTCTGCCCATCCCAACATGGATGAACAGCCCAAGGTAATAAGAGGAGACATAAAACCTTGAGTCAGACAAAGTCTTAGTGAGCAGTAAATCGACTATCAAACATACCAAAAGAGTATAAAGGATAAAGGAATAGGAACCAAACCATCCCACTCCACCTCTTTCTACAGTGATAGCCCCCAGACTCAAACTAAAGTGAAGCAAACATAACATAGCAGACAATTAAGGTAAAACAATAATCACTCGAATCAAGGTCGATGTTTTCCAAATACAAACCCCCAAGGCCTAAACCAAGATCAGATAAGCATCCAGAAAACACCGCTCTTGAGACCGAATGATGATACAACCAAACGTCCAAACATCCATGACTTCGGCTATCACTGTTATCATTGCCTTGATTTCACCGTTAGTTGAATGACCACCTGTCAAGGGCTAATGGTAACCCCGGTTCTAGACATAACTCCGCACGTCATCATGACCCGTGCCTAGGAATTTTCGCAACTACCCAGAGTACTAGCACGTCGTCGCAGCCCGTGCTTGGAACGTCGTCGCAGCCCATTCCAACGTACTCTTGCTTTGAGCATGCTAGAACCTTCAACAACGATGAGATCTCAGCCTCCTAGTCATCCTCCTCGACGACTATTTCCATACTAGCTCAAGCGCCTCTCAAGCTAACCATTATCAACCAACTCGCATCGCATCATCGATTTATCAACATGCTTGGGATGATCCCGTCTGGATTAAACCAAGGCTATCTCACATCATGCTTCGCTTTATCGCATCATAGCAAAGTCTCATCTCAACATCATGGCTTGCCTCATCGCATCATGGCAAAGTCCTATCTCAACATCATCTAATCCACACATATGAGCTTCAACATCCGCTTCATATGCCACAAGCAGCTTTCACCATTCAAGAGCCTTTCCACTTAGCTTTTGGATCATCTTCAACCATCTTGTCCCAAATCAACTACAAGCTAACTCGAGACAATCAAATCAATCGTACATCCAAACAATCAAGCATTCAAACAAGATCTAATCAAGCAATATCAACTATAATGGCAATTTCGTAAATAAATGAGCATAAGTCTAACATATATGAAATCATGGATTTTAGCATAGATCTATCAAATATAAAACATGGGTTTTGTCTCTATATAACTTGTTAATTGAACTTGCATAGGCAAACATCTTCAAAAGTAAAGAATCTACACTTGGATCTAAGGAAAATGTATGAAATCACTATCTACAACACTCCAACAAACCACCAATCCAATATACTCCTTTGGGTCCGCGTGAGAGATAACCACCACTCACCAAATCACCCAAACACTTCAAAAACTATCAATTTCAGATCCGGACAGCGAAGCTTCAAGCTTGATTCGTCGAAATCCCGCTTGAAACGATGAAATCTAGCTTGGTTGGATGAAGATCTTCAACTTTAGCTCTTGGATCTTCAATCTCGATCTTCGATCTTGTATAGATGTTAGAACTAGATTGGAGTGGAGAAAAGAAGATAAAGAAATGTTGTAGTCGAGCTCTCAAAATGGCAGCACTTCGTTGCTTCAAAATCCGGTGCCAAAAAGTGAAGATAGGCGCCTCTATTTATAGGCTGAAACCTTAGGTCGTCCGCCCCCTTAGGTCGCCCACGACCTAACTATTGCCGACCTAAAGATCTCCGACCTAAAACACTGCCGACCTAAAACACATGTACGCGACCTAACAGATACGCGCGGCCTAGCTACCCCAACGACCTAAGCCTTACACCAATGCTCGACCTAATATCACCATACTCACGCGACCTAACGTCATGGCCGACCTAACACTCAAGCCTTCATACGACTTATCACTCATACGACCTAAAGACTTACCCAAGATACGACTCATCAGCTTACGACCTATCAACTTCGCGAGTTAACAATGCCGCAACCTAACTACTCATAGCGGCCTACCTTAGGTCGTCTAACGACCTAACTAACCTACCGACCTAACAATACAACGACCTAAAACAAACACAGGACTCAACGACCTAACTTAGATCGTCTAACCCCCTTAGGTCGCTCACCACCACTAGGTCGCTTACTACCTCTAGGTCGCTTACTATCACTAGGTCGCTTATATCCAAAGGTCGCTCCACTCGACCTAAACTCCCTCACGACTTAAACTGCACTAAGCCTTAACTCACCAACTCTTAGGTCGTTAACTCCACTAACTCGCTCACGACCTAACTCCTCAAGGTCGCTGCAACACTTTAGGTCGTAACTCATGCACCCTCCCCAAGTCGTCTACGACTTAACTATAGGTCGGTCACCACCTTAACTCGGTCACACAACCCAAGCTTCCCACGACTTAAGCTAACTCCCATACGACCTAAACTTCGAACAATCAAGAACAACACTAACGACCAAATAATTCTACGATTATCAATACGAAAAATACAGGTCGTTACATTCTCTCCCCCTTAGGAATTTCGCCCCCGAAATTCCAAACAAACAACAGCAATCAAAGCTATTCTGCATGCCTACCATCCATAGCAATCAACAAACCATGCATCCAATTTCTAGCCTAGCATGCAGAATTCTAAGATAGAACAAGTTACAAATTCATGAGATGTCACGACACCTTAGGGCCATACCTCGAAGAGTTCAGGATGAGCTGCCTTCATCCTCTCTTCCTCCTCCCACGTACAGTCGTTAACATCATCACTCCATTGTATCTTGAGCAACGTAATCGTCTTCCTCCTAAGCTGTTTCGTGTCGGTTTCAACAACACGAAGCGGCTTACGAGGTCTCGAAACAACTGGATCAACTTCCAAATCTTCACAGCTATCAGCAGAAACTACCATATTTGAGTCGTGCACATACTTCCGTAGATAAGATACATGAAAAACATTGTGCACACCCGCCATCTTTTCCGGTAACTCCAATCTATAAGCGAGCTTTCCAATTCGCTCGATAATCGGGAATGGTCCAACAAATCTCGGAGTCAATTTTCCTTTCTTCCCGAATGTAATAACATTCTTCAATGGAGAAATCTTCACAAAAACCATATCACCCACGTCGAATTCCAAATCCTTACGACGATTATCGGCATAACTTTTCTGACGATCTTGGGCTGCCTTCATTCGTTGCCGAATGATTTCTATACAATCCGAAGTCTGTCGAATCATCTCTGGCCCAAGTATCAGCTTTTCTCCAGTTTCCAACCAACATGTCGGAGAGTTACACGGTCTTCCATACAATGCTTCATACGGTGCCATACCAATACTTGACTGGTAACTGTTGTTATATGCAAATTCCACCAAATGAAGGTGATCTTCCCATGATCCTCCGAAATCCAAAACACATGCTCTAAGGAGATCTTCCAAAACTCGGTTGACTCTCTCAGTCTGACCATCTGTTTGAGGGTGGTAAGCTGTACTCAAACACAACTTAGTTCCCAAAACTTCCTGGAAGCTCTTCCAAAATCCACTAGTGAACAAAGGATCTCGGTCGCTCACTATATTCTTCGGAACACCATGGAATCGAACTATCCACTTAACATAAAGCTCAGCCAACTTCGATGTAGTCCTAGTCGATCGAACAGGAATGAACCTTGCACTCTTGGTCAACCGATCTACGATGACCCAAATCCCTTCATTTCCCGCCTTGGTTCTAGGTAGGCCATCGATAAAATCCATCGACACTTGCTCCCACTTCCATGTAGGAACCTCTAATGGCTGAAGTAATCCACTGGGCTTCTTTTGCTCAGCTTTCACCAACTGGCAATTCATACACTTGGAAATAAAATTTCCAACATCCTTCTTCATACCTTCCCAGTAATAGGTTCTCTTCATATCCCGATACATCTTATTTCCTCCTGGATGAATTGTCAACTTCGAGTGATGACTTTCCTTCAGAACTTCATCTCTCAATTCATCTATATCGGGAACAACTAGTCGTCCTTGCTTCCGAAGCCAACCCTCTCGATCGACTTCAAATTCCTTATCCTTCTCTGGGTCCAATCCAGATTCCAAATCATGGATAATCTTGACAAGCTTATCGTCTCGCTTTTGACTCTCGCCAATCTTTTCCACAAGAGTAGGCCTTCTTGATAAGTTTGCCAACATCTCAGGTTCCAATTCACATCTGGGCCTGAAATCAAATCCAGCCAAATACTCGAGACTCTTCCATTCCGAAAACATGGCTCCCAATCCTGCATGTCTTCGACTCAACGCATCAGCCACTGCGTTACCTTTTCCCGGAGTATAGGCTATCCCAAAATCATACGATGCCAAGAACTCTAGCCACCGTTGCTGTCGAAGATTCAAATCCTTTTGAGAGAACAGATACTTCAACGACTTATGATCTGTAAACAACTCGAATCTAACTCCCAATAGATAATGTCTCCACATCTTCAAAGCAAAAACAATTGCCGCTAACTCCAAATCATGAGTCGGATAATTCCTTTCATGTGGCTTCAGTTGCCGACTTGCATATGCAACAACTTTATTCTTCTGCATTAGTACTGCTCCAAGTCCAGTACCACATGCATCGGTGTAAACCACCATCTCATCATTCCCACTTGGAATAGTCAAAACAGGAGTACTCGTCAGTCGCTCTTTCAGGATTACGAAAGCTTGCTCAGACTTATCATCCCATCTGAACACTTGGTTCTTTTTCGTCAATCCTGTTAACGGTGCAGCTATCTTGGAAAAGTCCTTGATAAACCGTCGATAATATCCAGCTAATCCAAGAAAACTTCTCACATCAGATGCATTCTTAGGTCTAACCCAATCCTGGATTGCTGCCACCTTAGCGGGATCAACCGCTATTCCATTTCCAGAGATAACATGGCCTAAGAATCTCACTTCACTCTTCCAGAAGTGACACTTCGAAAATTTAGCCTTCAGCTGATGTTTCCGTAAGATTTCCAAAACAATACGCAAGTGCGTCTCGTGTTCTTCTTTAGTTCCGGAATAAATCAGAATATCATCCACGAACACAAGTACGAACTTGTTCAACTGATCTCTGAATACTCTATTCATAAGATCCACAAAGTATGCTGGTGCGTTAGTCAATCCAAACGGCATTACCAGCCACTCATAAAACTCGGATGGTGTCCTAAAAGCAGTCTTCGGCACACTATCCTTCGCCACTCTCAACTGGTGAAATCCCGTTGCCAAATCCATCTGAGAAAACACCTTCGCCTCGTGGAGCTGATCAAACAAGTCATCTATTCTCGGCAATGGATACTTGTTCTTCTTAGTCACCTTATTCAGCTCACGATAATCAACACACAACCTCAACGATCCATCCGCTTTGGTTGCGAACACAACTGGTGCACCCCATTCGGACACACTACGCCAAATGAATCCTTTCCGTAAAAGGTCATCAACTTGCACCTTCAACTCTTGCTGTTCTCTAGGCGCCATCCGCCTAAGAGGCATCACAGCGGGTCTGGCTCCCTCAACTAGATCGATACGAAACTCGATCTCTCTATGCGGCGGTAACCCTTTGACCTCGTCAAAGACATCCTCGAATCCATTCACGATTGGCACCGATGACAGTCCATCCCGTGGAACAACCAGCGAATACATGAAGCTCATGAAGACGCCTTCTTCATGCTTACATCGTATCACAACCTTTCGCCCCTCCACATTCTCGACTGTCACCTCCAATCTCTCACAATCAACCTTTGCCGCATACTTCCTAAGCCAGTCCATACCCAAAATAATTCCGAACCCCGCAAAGTTCAGAACAAAACAATCACAAACAAAAGAGCAATCATGACTCGACACAACTAGACCACGACATATCATACACAAACATGACGAACCCCCAACTGGATTAGTCACAACCAATGGCCTATCAACAATATCCGGTTTCAAACCTAACCGGCCTACCAAATCATCACAAACAAAAGAATGAGACGCTCCAGTATCAAACAACACTCTAACTGGAACACCACAAATGGAAAGAGTACCTTGAACCACCACACTCTTCCCTTTCTCTTCAGCAGTAAGAGCTTTTGAAAACGATGGCACAGCTTCCAAAGCACAAGCTTGCACAATCTGCCTATCCCTCCTTGGTTTCGGACAATCCCTCCTGAAATGCCCTGGTTTATCACAGTTGTGGCACTTCGCCGGTGCCCTAGGATTCCTACAGTCTTTAGAGAGATGGCCCTTCTGCTGACAGTTGTAGCAAGTTACTTCGCCCTTCGGCTTCTTCTGGCCATCCTTACCCTTCTGTTGCTGCTGCTTCCTCTTCTTGTTTCCACCCTGCTGTGGCCTAGACCCTTCCTTGGTTACAGCAACAACAGATCCTTCCTTAGGAAACAAACTCTCATGCCTGAGAGCTTTCTCCACAAGCTTCTCAAACGGATCGTCCAGATGATCCACCAACTGTCTTCCAAGATAAGCATCCAAACCGGTCATAAACTTTTCATTCTTCTGATAGGGAGAATCAACATACGACCGAGCATACTTGGACAAAGCCTCAAACTCAGAAACATACTCAAGAACCGACCTCCCGCCTTGCTTGAGCTCAACAAACTTCTTAAACAA
Source organism: Allium cepa (assembly GCA_030765085.1). Lineage (NCBI taxonomy): Eukaryota > Viridiplantae > Streptophyta > Magnoliopsida > Asparagales > Amaryllidaceae > Allium > Allium cepa. The sequence continues at coordinate 541,201,210 of CM060940.1, read as the reverse complement.
AACAGACTTCTGAGCAGTAGAAATGAACTTAGCTTCAAATCTAGCTCGGAATTGCTCCCAAGTAATCTCCTCCTCCGGAGTATCTATGGTGATAGAGTTCCACCAATCAGAAGCTCTCCCTTGAAGCTGTCTTGATGCAAGCTTCCTTTTTGTTGCATCCTCAATTCCCAAGTCGCCAAAGATCCTTCTACAAGCATCTATCCATCTTTGGACTTCAATGGTAGATTCCGTCCCTAAGAAAACCTTCCCTCCGAGAGCAGTATAATCCTTACAAAGCTTAGCAAAATCCACCGGTCTTGGAGCTTGAACTTGAACTCCAACATCTACAGATGGCCCTGGAGCTAGTATCCTTCTCATGGTAGAAGTCATCATGGCTTCAAACATAGCTCCATAATCAGCAACTCCTTCAGCGGCACAGCCTTCCCTTGCAACTGGTCTCCCTCTTCGACTCATCCTTAGTATCTACAAAAAGGACTAATTAGAACACCTTGAGGAACAACTACATAAGGAGTTCAAATCCATCTAAACTACTATATTATATATAGTAATCATCCATCAAAATACAATTACGTCTCTCTTACGTAGTTACGTCAGCGAGCGTTGGCTAAAATCGATTAACCAAAGCTCTGATACCAAATGTGACGACCGCCCATGGCTCCCGCACCAAAACAAGGAAATAGTGCGCTGAAAGGCGTGCCAGGCAGCCATGGGTGACCGTCAAGGGTAGAATAAATATCGCAGAATCTATCGTATAACTCACAGCGCATGGATAAAATATAATAGAGGAATATAATATAGTGAAGCTCCATAGAACAGAACATCATCATATAAGCATCATAGAAGTTTTATACAAACATATGAATCATCCATATATCAAAGCCTCACTACATAACACTCAAACAAATATAGCAGCGGAACACCCAGTACATAATATGAAAATAATATGCAAAAGCCTCCTGCTCGTCTTCGTCATCATCAACGTAGACCTCCATGAACAGCACCTGTCACCTGCTACCTAGTCTGCCCATCCCAACATGGATGAACAGTCCAAGGTAATAAGAGGAGACATAAAACCTTGAGTCAGACAAAGTCTTAGTGAGCAGTAAATCGACTATCAAACATACCAAAAGAGTATAAAGGATAAAGGAATAGGAACCAAACCATCCCACTCCACCTCTTTCTACAGTGATAGCCCCCAGACTCAAACTAAAGTGAAGCAAACATAACATAGCAGACAATTAAGGTAAAACAATAATCACTCGAATCAAGGTCGATGTTTTCCAAATACAAACCCCCAAGGCCTAAACCAAGATCAGATAAGCATCCAGAAAACACCGCTCTTGAGACCGAATGATGATACAACCAAACGTCCAAACATCCATGACTCCGGCTATCACTGTTATCATTGCCTCGATTTCACCGTTAGTTGAATGACCACCTGTCAAGGGCTAATGGTAACCCCGGTTCTAGACATAACTCCGCACGTCATCATGACCCGTGCCTAGGAATTTTCGCAACTACCCAGAGTACTAGCACGTCGTCGCAGCCCGTGCTTGGAACGTCGTCGCAGCCCGTTCCAACGTACTCTTGCTTTGAGCATTCTAGAACCTTCAACAACGATGAGATCTCAGCCTCCTAGTCATCCTCCTCGACGACTATTTCCATACTAGCTCAAGCGCCTCTCAAGCTAACCATTATCAACCAACTCGCATCGCATCATCGAGTTATCAACATGCTTGGGATGATCCCGTCTGGATTAAACCAAGGCTATCTCACATCATGCTTCGCTTTATCGCATCATAGCAAAGTCTCATCTCAACATCATGGCTTGCCTCATCGCATCATGGCAAAGTCCTATCTCAACATCATCTAATCCACACATATGAGCTTCAACATCCGCTTCATATGCCACAAGCAGCTTTCACCATTCAAGAGCCTTTCCACTTAGCTTTTGAATCATCTTCAACCATCTTGCCCCAAATCAACTACAAGCTAACTCGAGACAATCAAATCAATCGTACATCCATACAATCAAGCATTCAAACAAGATCTAATCAAGCAATATCAACTATAATGGCAATTTCGTAAATAAATGAGCATAAGTCTAACATATATGAAATCATGGATTTTAGCATAGATCTATCAAATATAAAACATGGGTTTTGTCTCTATATAACTTGTTAATTGAACTTGCATAGGCAAACATCTTCAAAAGTAAAGAATCTACACTTGGATCTAAGGAAAATGTATGAAATCACTATCTACAACACTCCAACAAACCACCAATCCAATATACTCCTTTGGGTCCGCGTGAGAGATAACCACCACTCACCAAATCACCCAAACACTTCAAAAACTATCAATTTCAGATCCGGACAGCGAAGCTTCAAGCTTGATTCGTCGAAATCCCGCTTGAAACGATGAAATCTAGCTTGGTTGGATGAAGATCTTCAACTTTAGCTCTTGGATCTTCAATCTCGATCTTCGATCTTGTATAGATGTTAGAACTAGATTGGAGTGGAGAAAAGAAGATAAAGAAATGTTGTAGTCGAGCTCTCAAAATGGCAGCACTTCGTTGCTTCAAAATCCGGTGCCAAAAAGTGAAGATAGGCGCCTCTATTTATAGGCTGAAACCTTAGGTCGTCCGCCCCCTTAGGTCGCCCACGACCTAACTATTGCCGACCTAAAGACCTCCGACCTAAAACACTGCCGACCTAAAACACATGTACGCGACCTAACAGATACGCGCGGCCTAGCTACCCCAACGACCTAAGCCTTACACCAATGCTCGACCTAATATCACCATACTCACGCGACCTAACGTCATGGCCGACCTAACACTCAAGCCTTCATACGACTTATCACTCATACGACCTAAAGACTTACCCAAGATACGACTCATCAGCTTACGACCTATCAACTTCGCGAGTTAACAATGCCGCAACCTAACTACTCATAGCGGCCTACCTTAGGTCGTCTAACGACCTAACTAACCTACCGACCTAACAATACAACGACCTAAAACAAACACAGGACTCAACGACCTAACTTAGATCGTCTAACCCCCTTAGGTCGCTCACCACCACTAGGTCGCTTACTACCTCTAGGTCGCTTACTATCACTAGGTCGCTTATATCCAAAGGTCGCTCCACTCGACCTAAACTCCCTCACGACTTAAACTGCACTAAGCCTTAACTCACAAACTCTTAGGTCGTTAACTCCACTAACTCGCTCACGACCTAACTCCTCAAGGTCGCTGCAACACTTTAGGTCGTAACCCAATAACTCGTAACTCATGCACCCTCCCCAAGTCGTCTACGACTTAACTATAGGTCGGTCACCACCTTAACTCGGTCACACAACCCAAGCTTCCCACGACTTAAGCTAACTCCCATACGACCTAAACTTCGACCAATCAAGAACAACACTAACGACCAAATAATTCTACGATTATCAATACGAAAAATACAGGTCGTTACAAAACTTGTAAAATGGATTTGGCATATAAATGAGATAAATGGATTTGGTTAAGAAAGGAATTTATAAATTGAAGTTTTTATAAAATAAAAATGTGAATTTATAAACATTTGTTTTATAAATCCGAAATCAATTGAATTTGGTAAGTTAAATATAGAAGTTTATTAAAGGAGATATATCCACGATTTTGGACAGTGGATAATCCTTTAATGAATATATAGAAGCAATGATTTGGTAAGGAGATATATCCACGATTTTGGATAGTGGAAAATTCTTTAACAAATGTGTAGAAATGTTGGATTTGGTAAACGATTTATATTCATGATTTTGGACAGTGAATAATATTTTAAAACGAGTGTTTTGGAAAGTGATATTTTAAAATGGAGTTAAATGGTTTAAAGTTGTTTTAAAATGTGTTAAGGATCGAAACCATAAATTTCAACATTCATTGTTGAAATAGATGTTTTTGAAAAGTATAAGGAAATGATGGACTATAACACTGTTGTTATAGTAAATGATTTTCGAAAGGAAATGTTTTTGTATAGTATTGGGATTTATATATCTATCTTATTTCTGAATCCCTATACTAGTGATTTTGGGTTGTCGTAACGATGTTTTACGCAACATTCGTTTTGACCCAAATAAAAAGATGTTTATAAGAGTCTTTTCCTTAAAGAATAAAATATATACTTAATCGTGATTTAAGTACATATAATATTTTCTAAGTGTTGAAAATAAAGTGATTTGTGAATTACTTATTATTAAATAAGTATATGGAAATGTTTTCCAATATTGCAATGGTTTGAGATTATATCTTTTTAAAGATAATTTGAAGTGAATATTTGGCAAATGGTTTAATTAATAAAAGATTAATTAAAAGGGCCTAGTGATTGTTATAGTGCTAAATATTTGTTTTTTTGTTTCGATAGTTAAATAACCGACTATCAAATTTGGCCATTTTAGTTCCTCGACTTGATGTGGGAACTATTTAGTCGTACACTTAGTACGTAGCCTTCTGTGTGGGCTTGATTATCGTTTGTGTTGAGGATGTTGATTCGTGTAGTGCAGAGTATTACTCCAATCTATCGAGCTTCCTTCTTGGCCCGAAGGATAGCAAGTTGAAAGTTGGAGAAGTGATAAGTCTATGAGACTTAGTTTGTAAGTGAGGTTGAGAAACGCTTTTGCGTTGTTGGTGCGAAGAGACCGGGATCAGATTTATCTGAAAACCACTTCGGACCAACGTATATGCGACGATTGTGCAGGTTGCTTGTGATGATATTGATATCTCGAATTTTCATAGTGGGGGACTTCTTGTTGATCGTTTGGGGTTAAAATCCCAATATACATCCAGTAGCAGTGGTCTCTTCATTATGAAATATCCAATGCGAGGACTATTCGCTACTAATCCTAGGGATTTCCCGACAGGATGTGGTAGGAAAGTACCTTCAGTTTGTCCTGTTCCTGGACAACTTTTATGGATGTTTGTCTGACATTGTATTTCTACGGATTACGTACATTGGTTTTTAGAAACGTACATCAGTGGTGGCGGAGAAGGCAACTTCTCTTAGCTTAACACCCTCCTTGAGACGTATGAGCTTAAGGGTTGTATGTTTATGGAAGGCAATTAGTAGTCAACGAAAATGGTCGTGTGGCATTCAAAGTGATGTGATATGTGATTGTGAAAGGTAATCGTTACCTCTAGCCTCATCAACCGAAAATGACCAAAACAAGGGTTAGATGCAGCATGGCTAAGTGGGTCGCTCCCATTAGGGTATGATCATCCTCTTCTAGATATATCTTTGCACGCTATGATGTCGTGTATCTGATTATTGTGATTTGTATGCTAGAGGGCCCTCAGTAAAGGTCATGTAACGACCATAGGATGGCATATTCGGTACCATCTAGTTATAGAGGTGGGCCGTTTCTTGTGTTGGTAGAGAAACGTTGTGATGGTTTCTCGGTACATTCTTCTAGAGATGTACTGCCGGAAGGTAGTCCCTTCACCTGGTTATTTGTATGTAAATCCAAACCCCACTACATGTTTGCCATTTTGATTGTATTACCGAATTGGGCTATATGCTGAAATTTAATCAATGTAACAATTTCGGCTATGATTAATATTATTTGTATATAGTAGACGCTTCTATAATATAAGAGGTTTTGATATGAGATGTTTTAGTTATCGTAAGGTAAAAACATGTCAGTGTTTATGTGTGGACTTGTCCTACGAGATACTTTTGTTTTGATAAAGGAAAAGTTTGGTAATTTAATAAATTCAGTTGAGTGTGTTTCTCACGCTGGTTTACCATACTGATCCGGGCATTCTTCCCTTTCAATGCTCGGGTCAAACCGAGTATATTTACAGGTCTAGATTTGGTGCTTTTGGAACTTCAACAGGAGAGCTGGAAATTTTCATTTCGTATACGCGTATCTGTTTTGATTATTGATTATCCGCTGCATTGCTTAGTTGTTTTTTTATTATCGACATTTGTAAGGATATGTTATTATAACCCAGGCTGATAGCTATTGATTGATTGTTGAATTCTGATCGATGTGTATATATATACAATTTCTGCTTTGTAATGATCATTGATATGATATTATATATTTTCCGCTACGATATGAGATTCTGTATTGTCCTGTTTGGTTCTATCTTCTCTCTTTCTTCTCTTCTCTTCTTCTCTCTACTTCTTTCTCTTGACTTTTCGTCAGTCAGTGCTTTTTGGATCGGACATGTGTGGATTATTGTCGATTCCAAGGGTACGGATTTTTGGGTCGTCACATCAAGCAACCGCAGTCAGCTCCAAACCCAAAACCATGCTCGCCCCTCATCTGATCCAAGCATCCAACAACCTTAGCAAACCCGATCCCACTCAAGTCTTCATCCACCAAGTAGCGCAACCCTCTTTCTTTCTAGCTCGGCCTCGTGTTCCCAACCTTGCCTTCTCATCCCCTTATGTAGTTCGACACCCTGCCATAAGCGAGCACCACCCGAGACTCACACATCCCACTTCGCATCTCATCGCTTCTTTTTCCAAACCGCCTCACCTTTTCAGCAAGCAACTCCACGCCAACCACTCTCCATCACCTCGGCCCCCGTCCTTCACTTCCTCCCCTATCCTCCTCCTTTGTTGAATTATAGGTGTGTGTGTGTATATATATTAGTTATATATGTAATGTTTATATAGTATAGGATTCATTTGTCAAAATATATATTTGTAAGAGTATATATATGTGTCAGTTATGTTATTATATTATAAGGTGTATATATATATATATATGTTGTTCATATATGGTGAGTTTTAAATATTATAAGTTATATATTAGTTATATATGCAAGTTATATGTTTGGATATAAAGTATATAAATTATACCATGTGTGCGTTATATTTTTTCCTCTGCTATCGATTTTTCTTTTCTTTTTCTTTTCAAAAATATGTATTGCTCGTGTATATATATAGAATACATAAGTTTTAATATAATCTTTGAGTTTATGTATATATTATAATAAAGCATGGATCTGTTAGTTCCAAAGTATATTTATATATCATTGTTGTGTGTGTATATATATATATATTAGCCCTTCTATTTATCTGTTAATTTATAAGGTAAAGGTTTATCTGTTATATATATAAAAGTTTAAAAGTAAATTATAGATCGATTGGTAGGTGGACGTTTGCACGCGTATATTACTTATATGTATAATTGTATATTATTAATTTCACTTGATATATATAATAGTCGATTATATATATGTTTCGTGTATGAAGGTACATAAAGTATTGTTACAAAAAGCAATATATATATTTGTCTGTGATGTTTTGATTTTTTTTATGTATATTTGCCTTGCTGAGTGGAAAGATATAATATAAATACGATTTATATTATTTTAAAATAGTTGTATGTGCATATATGAGTTATATTACTGTTGTTGAATGTTTTAAGTTAGATATGTAAGCTACATGATTTGATGTATAGAGTTATCTTGATTTTCTTTAATATATATAGAAGTATACATATACGTTCTGTTGTATAAGTTTGCTTCTCATATTTTAGATATATCAGTATATGTATTTAAGTTCATATTGATTTATATAACAGTGCAATTTCTATAACTATATAAACTTATACAATGAAGATAGTTACAATAATTTTGGTATTAATTTTTATAATGATATAATTAGTTCGGCTTTGAATATGTGTTTGTAAAATCTTATGGATCTATTGTTATATATGTCTTTGCTTATATGCACATTTTGTTAGTTATATATACTACATTACTTATATAGGTTGTTATACATATTAGTCTATAGATTTTATTATATGCTTTAAATTAAATATTGAATCTATATAGTTATATATATATATATGTGTGTGTGTGGGTAAGTTTAATTTCGCAATTGCTATTTTTAGGTGTGTGTATATATAGATTTTGGAAATTATGTATTTTATTTTTTATTTTTTTATAAGTTGTATATGATTTATATATATATATAGTTATATATATAGGTTCACTTATACCATTTAGCTTCATCGATCCATTTCTGATTTGTTTTCATCAATTCTTATCTATCAGCTTTGTTCGTCGAATTCGTGCCAATCTTGCTTTACTTTGGAAATTGTTGCTCGAATTAACAACTTAATTCGCTATCAAATCTCTCTAGCCTCGAAAGGTGAGCAATCATTCACGATTAACGTTCTTATATTTATTAAATTTGATTTCAATTGAAACGACAATTGAAATATGCTGCTATTAGTTAATTAAATTATTATATATGCTATTATTTGTATCTGTTCACCTGTGGGATATGACACCATACCCTATTTTTTATGTCTTATTTAATTACTGATGATATATGCTTGTTATTAATATGTTATATTCGTCATTGTTCTCAATCTACAAGTTCCCTGTTAGTATAGAATTCCCTATGGGTTGAAATGATACATACCCAGACGATCTATAGAATGGGGAAATCGTTATGGGTTGAAATGATAAAGCCAAGCGATTTTCATTGAACTAAATTTGGGATTGCGGATTGAAATGATATATACTCGCATATATTTAAATTGCGGATTAAAATGATAAATATTCGTATCACTTGACCATAGATAGAAAATTTTATACAGATACCGTTGGTCTTTATAAAATATTTTGAAAATGATTTCTATGGTTTTGAAAGGAAATATATATGGTTTATTTAAATTTGAAAATATTATGTATATGAATAAGTTTTAATATAAAATTGATTCGATAATAAGCTTTAAATTTAGTAAAGTTGATTTAAGTAAAATACAATATGTTCAAGTATTTATTTAAAATTATAAAAAAAAGATTTTTAAATGATTTCTATAAGTTAAGGTTGGAAAGATTGATTTGAATTTATTCGAAATTGTATTTAATTAAGAATTTTTTTTAACTAAACCGAACTTATTGAATTTGAGGGCTTTAAGATATGATTTTATAACTGGATTTTGATTTAAAGTGATTATATGGATATTTTGAGTTTAAATAAATCAAAGAAATTATTTAGTTTAATGTATGTTAAGGTTATTTAAATGATATTGGATTTATTAAGTAAACATTTCAAAACTAGATAATAATGAAGTTAAATATTGATCCATATGAAATTACCGAATCTAATTTTCAAATGTTTGAATATTAAAGCTTTGAAATATATTAGAATTTAAACGGTTTATTTTGTGGGTCAAATCTTCACTTGAAATCGATTTAATTTGAAATGGTTTATTTAGAGACCGAATTGAATTAAAAATTAATGAATTGAGACCGAATTTGAAATTTTAGAGTTGAGTTAATTTGAATCGATTTGTGAAATTTGAGGAAGCTATTTTATTATATAAAGTATTTTTAAATTATATTTAACCTATTTATTTATTCATTTTATTTTAATATAAACTATTTTATTATAAATCATTTTAATATAAAACTATTCTAATTATTTTATACTAAATATTTTTAATATAAACTATTTTAACTTATAACTATATTATCTTATAAGCTATTTTATTATATATACTATTATTAATTTCTAAACTGTTTAAAGGAAAGTATTATGATTTCAAAGTGTTATGATTTTAAAGTATTATAATTTCCAAAGTGTTATAAATTAATGTATTTGGTTTCGAAATTGTTATAACTTTGAAGTGCTATGATTTTGAAATAGATATATTTGAAATGGAAATGATATTTTGGTTGTGAAGCATAAACTATTTTGAAATGACCATGGTGTTATAATAACGATTGGTTGTTGAAGAGACCGGAATCAGATATTGTCATACTCTCTGCCAGTACCGAAACCCACTTTAAGAACTATGTACATAGTGGAGATTCCAGAATGAAGTAGGATGGTTTGGCGATGGTTCTATATGGTATTTACATGACCCTGACTCCCGTGAGTCAGCTTGATGTGGCTAAAACAAGAGTCATGCCGGGCCAAGTGAGGTCATTCCTCCGATCGGGCACATTTCTTCGATACCATTCTATTGCTTTTGTGATTGATTGGGTGCACCCTTTGATTTGGGAGTGTGTCATGAGGTGAGCGGTAGTAGCTGCTAGGTGTTACCACCAGTCCGGATCCGCAAATGATATATCTACCATGTCATTACCTCGAGTGCCTTGTCGCATTCCCTATCATGCCTTCTACGAGTTTATTTTGTACCATACCTATGGAGTGCCCTCTGTAGCCCTCCAGTTTACGGGGGGAGTTATGGTACTATATAGACTATGAGAATATATAAAATGTGTTAAAGGGGATATGGGTAATGCTTTAACGCTATTTTAATATTTTTACTTTACTATAGACATATTATAATAGCGTATATTACTACATGGTAGATAGTTTCACGGATCCTTAGAGGATGGTTATCTCAACATCCTTTGAGTTACTTGTATTTCAGTTGATATTTCAGTTGAATTAGATTTATTGATATAAGAATGTTAATACTGACTCGAGTGTTTTGTGTTTTGATTTACGCTTGGGTCAGACTGAGTGATACAATATTCGAGACTCGCCTTTGGAGTTTGGAGCTTCGCTTGGAGATCCAACTATCGATTCAGCTTTTAGTTGTTCAGTTGATTCCAATGATGTATTCAGATTTTGTATTTAACTACTGTATTGAGCCATCTATGTATTCGAGACTTCTGTTATATCTTGTTTTACTCTATTATTTATCTATTCCGCTGCTTATTGTTATATTACTCTGTATTTGTGATTCTATGATTTATTTATTTACTGTATATGTCGAGTTTTGCCAAATATAAATTTACAATCTGATGTTTTGTGCAATTCAACGCCGACATGTGTGGATGCGAATGCACGAAATACCAAGTCGTTACAGTTGGTATCAGAGCTCTGGTTTTAGGCAAAACTCAGATTATAAAGTAAATTTAATTACAGAATAACCTTCATTCGTGCTTGAATCTCTTCTTGCTTGACTTGGGTTTCCTATGAAATTTGGATCTTCCCTCAGTTCCAAAATCTATCCTTGTCCCTCCCTATTTGTATTCTTCTTGAATCTGGAGTATCCCATAGCTCCACTGAATGAGTTGTAAAGGGATGAAACTCCTTTACAATAGGCATCGATTTACCGAAGATTTCTATATCATCGATTTAGATGCTGCTACCTCTTGTTGTGCCCGAATTCTATCTCTTGTGATCAGATGTCGATTGCCTCAAAATTCTGCATCAACCTTATTCTTGAAGTCACGGTTGACCCGGTTGAGGTTGCCCGCGATATGTATAAGTCTATCCATCTTTTCTCTTTGTTATTTAATCATCTTATCTTCTATTCGAGCCTATCTTCTAGTTAGAATTCTTTTGATTAAAGCCTTTTTTTGAATCTCTATCCTTGCTTTGAAATTTATTCTTGAATAATCGAGTGAGGGAGTGCGTTTGTAATTAATATAAAAGTGTTTTATATATTATGTTGTTTGAGTTGTTAAGTTTGAATTTTGGGTTTCGATCAATTCTTTTGGCCAACGCTATCGATAGGGATTCCACAACATATGAACAGAGAATACCGACACAATACTACTTTGAAATTGGTAGAAGATAATAATTTTGTGTATGACTATACTATATATAAAAGTATAATTTTCTGAAATTAAATTGTTAAATGAATGGGTTATCAGAAATAATAATATTGGACCTTCATTTATTGTTTTGTAAACCATTTGACTATTGTAACATGATATAAATAAATGAATTTAGAAACATGATTTATAAATTAAATTTGAAAATGAAATCAATTTAAAAGGAGGATTTGAGGATTAAATTACCGGTACATTTCAAAGTTTGGTTTTAAAGTTTTGAAAATATTATTATTTAAAGGTATTTTCGAATGGAAATTGTTTCAAAAGAATAATTTTAAAGCAATTAAGTCTGTACTCTCTTCATTTGTCGCTGAAAAATAAATTTTTGAGATGACTGCAGCATCATCGACATTCATTTTCGAGTCTCGAAGTGGAGAGGCCTTTAGTAGTTTTACTACAGCTTTGTTTTGAAAAAAAAGGGATTTGATTTAAATTGTTGAGTATAATGTGATTTATAAAATATATATGTATATAGTTATCTCAAAAATAGTTTGAAGTGAACCCAAAAATTTAAACCTTAAGTTTTGTATTAAGAAATGGTATCAATTATTGAAATAAAGTGAAATTTTGAATAAGTGGAATATCTAAAATGATAAATGAAATCTAACCAACCTAAAATAGTGAGTTTGAACAAACTTATCTGTATAACACTAGACTACATTCTAATATATATAACTTACATAAATTATTCAAAAAGTCAAAATGTTAGAGTAAATATTTAATTGAGGTTATACAAGAGAAACTTTAGTAATAAATTGTTCAAACTAAAATTTTCCTAATATAAATGTTGAAAAAGGTAAATTTATATAATGTTTAATTACACTCTGAAACATTAATATAACTTACCTAGAAAAGTTTAAATGTAATTAGAATGTAGTTGGATAGTATACATTATGATAAGTATAAGATATATAAATTGGATAATAAAAAGGAAAATTTAATTGTTGAATAATATATGGCTAAAAGATGGTTACAAACGTAATATATGTTGCAAAATGTATATTAAGTGAAATAAATCAAATGGGAAAAGAAAAGAATGTTATTTAAGAAAATGAATATGAACTTAAGAATAGTGAACTTGAAATTTTTGGGTGGAACAACTTGGCTAAAGATAAATGGATAAAATAAATGAGTTAATTTAAAAATGAATTTGTTTGAAAGTGATGTTGATAAAATGAAAGGAAATAAAATTTTAAATTGAATGACTATTTACTTAGTTAAATAAAATGGATTCAAGAAAATTGTTGGACATTAATTTGTCTAAAAATTGAAATATATACGGTTTTGAATAGTTAAAGTTGAAGGCTAAGGTGGAACTAACTATAGTTGATCTAACAAATTTAATAAATGAGTAAAATAAAAAAAAATTGTTGTGAAAATTGTGCAATAAATGTTAATAAATTAGAGACAATTCAATTGAATAAAAATATATGGAATGGAAACCAATCAAATGTGATACAATATATTTGATTGATTAAATAAAATAAATTGGAATCAATTAATTAAATATATGGTTTAAATTAATTGTGTATTGTTGTATGTCAATCTATTTTCTTTCTGATTGTTTCCATTTTTCTACCTTCTTCATTTTCGGGGACGAAAAGTTTTGAGTGGGGGAGAATGTAATGACCCGAAAAATCTAAAAGTTTTAATAATGTAATTAACTAAATATTTTGTGAAATTTTAAATAATTGAATTTGAAAATAAAAATATAATATTGGTATTACGTCTATCTTAACATAACAACTGGTAAATTTTCATCTGATAATATGAATGTTTATTTTATTATGTAATTTTATTTCAATTCAAATCAGTTAATACTTGATGATAATAAAATATTTTCCAAACCTTAATATTTTTACACAATAAATTTTTAAATCATCTTCTGGGTGAGACGTCATATTTCGTTTTTTCAAATTTGAACTGCTATTGCTCCGTTTATCTTATTTTCAACAGATTTGCTGCATTTTGGGCACTGAATATCGACTTTCGATAGGATGATCGTACCATTGAAATTTGTGTACCGTTTTGATCGTCTCGTCGTGTTGATTTCCGTGGTATATTTATTTCTGTGTTTCGAAATTCCGCTACGGGACGTAGTTCGTAGAACGGTAATTATACGGATACAAATTTATGAAGTCTTTTGGTTTCTTGTCCGTGTACTGTCCATTATAAATCACGAATCACCTAGGCATCAACAATTAATATTTTCAACCTGCTAAAATTTAATATGCTCTGGTTTCAATGTTTAGTGACTTGTCCTTTCACATGCCTTTTGGGTTTGATCCACACGTTCACTTGAGAAATTATATAAAGTATTATAAAATATATTGCATATATTGGTATCAGCCTATTCTTCCTTTCCCATCTCTACATCAAGCAACCGCATTCAGCTCCAAACCCAAAACCATGCTCGCCCCTCCTCTGATCCAAGCATCCAGCGACCTCAGCAAATCTGAGCATGAATCTTCATCCACCAAGCAGTGCAACCCCCTTTCCTTCAAGCTCGGCCTCGTGTGCCCTACTTTGCCTTCTCATACCCTCCTGTAATTCGACACCCTGCCATAAGCGAGCACCACCCAAGACTCGCGCATCCCACTTCGCATCTCAGCACTTCTTTTTCCAAACCGCCTCACCTCCTCAGCAAGGAACCCCTCGCCAAGCACTCTCCATCACCTCGACCTCGTCCTTCACTTCCTCCCCTCTCCTCCTCCTCTGTTGAATTGTAGGTGAGTATATAAATAAATAAATATATATTAGTTATATATGTAATGTCTATATAGTATAGGATTCATTCGTCAAAATATATATTTGTAAGAGTATATATATGTCAGTTATGTTATTATATTATAAGGTATATATATATGTTGTTTATATATGGTGAGTTTTAAATATTATAAGTTATATATTAGTTATATATGCAAGTTATATGTTTGGACATAAAGTATATAAATTATACTGTGTGTGTTAAATTTTTTTCCACTGCTATCCATTTTTTCTCTCTTTTACTTTTCATAAGTATGTATTGCTCGTGTGTGTGTGTATAGAATACATAAGTTTTAATATGATTGTTGAGTCTATGTATATATTATAATAAAGCATGGATCTGTTAGTTCCAAAGTATATTTATATATCACTGTTGTATATATATTAGCCCTTCTATTTAATCTGTTGATTTATAAGGTAAAGGTTTATCTGTAATATATATAAAAGTTTAAAAGTAAACTATAGATCGATTTGTAGGTGGACGTTTGCAGGCGTATATTACTTATATGTATAATTGTATATTATTAATTTCACTTGATATATATAATAGTCGACTATATATGTTTCATAGGTATATAAAGTATTGTTATAAAAAAGCAATATATATTTGTCTGTGATGTTTTGATTTTTTTTTAATGTATATTTGCCTTGCTGAGTGGAAAGACATAATATAAATACTATCTATATTATTTTAAAGTAGCTGTATGTGCGTGTATGAGTTATATTACTGTTGTTGTATGTTTTAAGTTAGATGTGTAAGCTACATGATTTGATGCATAGAGTTATCTTGATTTTCTTTAATATATATAGAAGTATACATATACGTTCTGTTGTATAAGTTTGCTTCTCACATTTTAGATATATCAGTATATGTATTTAAGTTCTTATGATTTATATAACAGTGCAATTTCTATAACTATACAAACTTATACAATGAAGATAGTTACAATTATTGATTTTTATAATGATATAATTAGTTTGGCTTTGAATATGTGTTTGTAAAATCTTATGGACCTGTTGTTATATATGTCTTTGTTTATATGCATATTTTGTTAGTTATATAAACTACATTACTGTATATAGGTTGTTATACATATTAGTCTATAAATTCTATTATATGTTTTAAATTGAATATTGAATCTATAATGTTATATATATGGGTAAGTTTAATTTCGCAATTGCTATTTTTATGTGTATATATATATTTTTTGAAATTTATGTGTTTAATTTTTTTTATTTATAAGTTATATATGATTTTTGTGTGTGTGTGTGTGTGTATAGCTTCACTTATACCATTTAGTTTCATCGATCCATTTCCGATTTGATTTCATCAATTCTTATCTATCAGCTTTGTTCGTCGATTTTGTGCCAATCTTTCTTTACTTTGGAAATTGTTGCTCGAATTAATAGCTCAATTAGCTAGCAAATCTCTCTAGCCTCGAAAGGTGAGCAATCACTCACGATTAACGTTCTTATATTCATTAAATTTGATTTCAATTGAATTGACAATTGAAATATGCTGCAGTTAGTTAATTAAATAGTTGTATATGCTATTATCTGTATCTGTTCACCTGTGGGATATGCAACCATATCATGTTGCTTATATTTTATTTAATTACTGTTGATATATGCTTGTTATTGATATGTTATATTCATCACTGTTCTCACTCTGCAAGTTCCCTGTTAGTATAGAATTCTCTATGGGTTGAAATAATACATACCCAAACGATCTGTAGAATAAGGGATGTTATGGGTTGAAATGATAAACCCAAGCGATTTTCGTTGAATTGAATTTGAGATTGCGGGTTGAAATGATATATACCTATATATATTTAAATTGCAGGTTGAAATGATAAATATCTGTATCATTTGACTATAGATAGAAAATTTTATACAGACACCGTTGATCTATACACAAATATTTTGAAAATGATTTCTATGGTTTTGAAAGGAAATATATATGGTTTATTTAAATTTGAAAATATTATTTATATGAATAAGTTTAATATAAAATAGATTCAATAATAAGCTTTAAATTTAGCAATGTTGATTTAAGTAAAATTAAATATATTCAAGTATTTATTTAAAATTATATTTTAAAAATAGATTTTTAAATGATTTCTATAAGTTAAGGTTAAAAGATTAATTTGAATTTATTCGAAATTATATTTAATTAATAATTTTGTTTAACTAATTCGATTTAAAACTTATTGAATTTGAGGGTTTTAAGTTATGATTTTATAAATGGATTTTGATTTAAAGTGATTATATGGATATTTTGAGTTTAAATAAATCGAAGGAAATATTTAGTTTAATGTAATTTAAGGTTATTTAAATGATATTGGATTTATTAAGTAAACATTTCAAAACTATATAATAACGAAGTTAAATATTGATATTTATTAAATTACCGAATCTAGTTTTGAAATGTTTGTATATTAAAGCTTTGAAATATATTGGAATTTAAATGGTTTATGTTGTGGATCAAATCTATACTTGAAATCCATTTAATTTGAAATGGTTTATTGAGAGATTGAATTAAATAAAAAATTGATGAATTGAGATTGAATTTGAAATTTTAGAGTTGAATTAATTTGAATCGATCTGGGAAATTTGAGGAAGCTATTTTATTATATAAAGTATTTTTAAATTATATTTAAGCTATTTATTTTACTTTATAAATTATTTTAATATAAACTATTTTATTATAAATCATTTTAATATAAAACTATTCCATCTATTTTATACTAAATATTTTTAATATAAACTATTTTATCTTATAAATTATTTTATTATATATACTATTATTAATATCTAAACAGTTTAAAGGAAAGTATAATGATTTCAAAGTGTTATGATTTTAAAGTGTTATAATTTCCAAAGTGTTATAAATTCAAGTATTTGGTTTCGAAATTGTTATAACTTTGAAGTGCTATGATTTTGGAAATAGATATATTTGAAATGGAAATGACATTTTAGTTGAGAAGCATAAACTATTTTGTAATGACCATGGTGTTATAATAACGATTGGTTGTTGAAGAGACCAGGATCGGATATTGTCATACTCTCTACCAACACCGAAAACCACTTTAACAATTATGTACGTGGTGGAAATTCCAGAATGAAGTAAGATGGTTCTATATGGTATTTACATGACCCTGACTCCCGTGAGTCAGCTTGATGCGGCTTAAATAGGAGCCATGCCGGGTCAAATGAGGTCATTCTTTCGATCGGGCACATGTCTTCGATACCATTATATTGCTTTTGTGATTGATTGGGTGCACCCTTTGATTTGGGAGTGTATCATGAGGTGGGTGGTAGTAGCTGCTAGGCGTCACCACCAGTCCGGATCCACATACGATATTTCTACCCTGGAATTGCCTCGAGTGCCTTGTCGCATGCCCTATCGCGCCTTCTACGTGTTTGTTTTGTACCATACTATGGAATGCGCTCTGTTAGCCCTCCAGTTTAGGGGGGTTACGATACTGTATAGACTATGTGAATATATAAAATCTGTTAAAGGGGGTATGGGTAATGCCTTAACGCTATTTTAATATTTTTACTTTACCATAGACATATTATAATAGCATATATTACTACATAATATATAGTTTCACAGATCCTTAGAGGATGGTTATCCCAAACATCCTTTGAGTTACTTGTATTTCAATTGATATTTCACTTGAGTTGGATTTATTGATATAAGAATGTTAATCCTCACTCGAATGTTTTGTGTTTTGCTTTAAGCTTGGGTCAGACTGAGTGACATGGTATTCGAGACTTGCCTTTAGAGTATGGAGCTTCGATTGGAGATCCAACTATCGATTCAGCTTTTAGTTGTTCAGTTGCTTCCAGTGATGTATTCAGATTTTGTATTTGAATATTGTATTGGGCCATCTATGTATTCGAGACTTCTGTTGTATCTTGTTTAACTTTGTTATTTATTTATTCCGCTGCTTATTGTTATATTACTCTATGTCTGTGATTCTGTGATTTATTTATTTACTTATATGCCGAGTTTTTCCAAATATAAATTTACAATCTGATGTTTTGTGCAATTCAATTTTGACATGTGCAGATGCGAATGCACGAAATACCGGGTCGTTACAATGTTTCAATAATAATTAAGCATGCTAATTTTTTCACAAATCAAATGCCGAAATTGATCGTTTTTTAGTTAATCACCTAAAAAATTCTCTAATCACATTAATTAGGGAAAAACAATAACCGGTTCATTTTCAAAGACCCGTCTCAATGAAAATCCTCAAATCAAAAATTAACATCAATCTGAAATTGATCTGTTCGACAAGTTCCAATCGTGAAAACCTTGATAATAATCTCAAATTGACTCAACAAACTCATAATTTTCATCTGAAACATGCTAATAATCAAATCGAAATCTATAGAACCCCCAAAACATATTTTGAAAATTTTCCTTAAATATAATTAAATTGAGCAATTGAGCTAAGTTGATAGGAACCATACCTAAGCGAGAAATGATTGATTAAGAATTTGAAACTTTAAAAAGTTCCCTTTGGAATTTTCAATTTCTCATTTGGGCTATTTGCTTGTAGGTGGAAAGAAGAAGAATGAAGGCTTGTGTATTTATTGGGACAATCGTACGCATTTCATCCCTCCGATCAAATTCAAATGGACGAATAAATTAAGCTTTGTAGACCAGTCGACGACAATAAGGGATTTCAAGACTTTGATTTGAAAAGTTAACGCCTTTTCTCATATTATGGGGCAAAATTACTACCATATCATTATCGAGAAAGTCTGATAATGATTCAGCCTCAATATCATTGGATACGACAATGTCAACATTAGCATGGATGTAGCAAGAAAGGGTTCAAGTCAAGGTTTGAGGCAGGGGTTCATGTCGAGGTTTGAAACAAGGGTGCATGTCAAAGTTTGAAGCAAAGGTTCATGTTGAGGCTTCAAACTCCAAATGCCAAGGTAACATTGAAGATAGATATTAACATTAAAGTCCTCATCAACATCAAAGACCTCATTGTCACTTCTCAACTACGTCAACATTCTGAATTGCCACATCGAGCTTAATCAATGTCACTCCAATTCAATATCATCTCTATTTGCTGACATCGAGCCTCCTTGAAACGGGCTATCACTTGTCGACGATGACTTACCTAGCCTTGTCGACAAACTAATACTTTTCGTCTCCATGTCACCACTTACTAAGATCATATCAATAATAACCAGTAGTCATGAGCGTTGTTGAGGATTAAGAGGTGACATAACATCATCTATTTAAGCAATGTCAATAACTGCTCTTGTCGAGTTTCATCAATATCATCGAATCTACACTTCATTGGCTTCGAGGATAACCAAAGAAAGATGATGTTGAGCATTAATAACACAAGCCCGAAGAACAAGAGTACAAATATTAAAGTCCAACAACGCCATAAGTTAAGGTCGATAAAACTATGATCATCAAAAGTAGATGACAATGAAAACGCCAAGATTTATCGGTGCCGAAACTCACCATCTGCCAAACTCTATAAATAGAGACCCAATGTTCTTTATTTGGGAGTCGAATTCTTGGATTCTCTCTTCTTATCCATTTAAAACCCTAAATCGAATTAGGGATTTTACTCATTTAATTTGAGAGTATTCCAATCTACAATGATTTGTTTAATTAACAAGGAGATGATCCAACTAACTTGATTTGAGTTATAATTTACACATTTATATGTTATGTTGAGTTTACCTGAGTTTATAACCTCGCTATCATCGATCTTGTTAATATAAACTTTGCCAGGCCTATTAATTGTTTAGAACCTCACTAACTTGTATGTTAGTCTCACTTTGAACAATTTCTTCCTTGATAATATCAAAGACTTCGATATCAAAGCTAAAGCTCAGCACGAGTAAACATACAAACTCGATGACTATGACAGCTTCATGTATAACCTTAATGACCTCAATGACTTCATGCCCATCCTCAATGACTCCTATTTGCCTCGACAAGGCTCTTCTCTAAAACATTTCATTCTTATACACATTTTAGTGTTGATGAATTTATTCGTTAACAATATGTATACAATGTAACAACCTAATGATGAGAAGCAATTAATTATAATTTAATAATAAATTTTAAATAATTAGACGAGTTTAAATTATAAAATATTAGTGATTTAAATAATTCGAAAATATAGAAATTTGTTTATAATTTACATGGTGAAGTATTTTGTGAAGTTGGAAATTTTAATAATAAATATCTATTATTATGATTTGAGAAAAAGATAAATTGACTAGTGGTATTTAATCTTATTGGACAAAATAATTTAATGAAATTGGTCATTAAACGAATTATTTTGGTATTAAATATTTTAAAGCCATGAATTAGTAAAATGGGGATTCTAGTTTTTTAGATTAACATTGATATTTTTCGACTTAGGTGATATTTAAAATAAATTAAAAGTGGTTTAATAATTTATATAATGTTAATTATTGAATTTAAAGAGTTTTTGAATTTATCTTAGTATTCATTTACATGGGAAGTTAGGGAATAATTCATAAAATGGCTCAAATATTGTAATATAAAGGTAACTATTTTAAAATGAGAAAATTGTCAAAATATATCTTTTATATAAAAAACCTAAATGTTGGAAGAACTCTGGTAAGAGTGAATATGATTTTTTTCTTATTTGGAACTTGGATTTACTTTGTTAAGTAAAAGAAATTTTCCATAAAGAAAAGAAAGAAATAATAAGAAAATAAATTGTTTTGAAGCCTATTCATTACAAACCAAAGGTATCAGGAGGCAAGATATTTCCTTCGATAAATTTTTCAAGTAAATTCTAGAGACTTCATTCATTTGTTCCAAATCCAAGTCATGTTGCTCATTATTCTTATTTTCAATCTTCTAAAGCAAAATAAACCCTAATCCTCCTCTTTGAAGATTCCAAATAAATTAAATAAAATATACAAATTATAAAATTAAAATATAAGCTTCTCGATACAAACTACACTCATATGAGTTATCAAACTTGGATTTTGGATGTGTTTGGAGTCGGGTGTTATTTATAGTAAATGTAGAAGATGAAGACTAAAGAAGCTAGGAAGTGCTATGAAAGGATTTATGTTGCTATTGCGAAGGTGAGTATTACCATTCACAATTCTATGTTTATATAATGAGTACTGCGATGTGTGAACACCTCGCTTATGCTTGTCCTTGAAATTTCTAGTACAACCCATCACTGTGAATTTATAAATCCAACAATTCATGTGAATTATATTGAATGTTGAATGAATTTGGGTACTGGAATGAATTAGGAATGGTGGCAACGAAGTTGGGTGTGATGAAGCAAAGAATCGAGGAAGAAATGGCGCAAGCTTGGAGCTTCATCACTGTAGGCTATGCTAGGTCGTCGAACCCACCATCCAGATTGGTCAAACGATTCTAGAGCCCAGAGCAATGAAGCTCTAGGCACTAGTGCCATCGTTTAGAAATGTTCTTTAAAAATAAAAATGAATTCACCAACTTAAAGAGAAAATTAGATGTATTTCAAATATGAAATTATTTTATAAAGAAGAGTTGTTTTAATTATATATAAACTATTTGGATAATCATGATTTAAAAAGAAATAGTAATTGATTTTTGGCTTTAGATATTCATTCAAAGTCCTATTTAACTTTAAAAGATTATGAAATGTATTATAATAAATATTATTTGGTTTCAAAATAGTTTTCTATGATTTTTGAATAAGGGGAAAAGATTTTGAAATATATATTTTATAAAATGTAATGTCCCGGCTCTATTGACTGACATATTAAAGGGAGTTTACCATCTGATAACTCAGATCAGCGGGGACGGAAGTAGCGATCTCTCATATACCCTATACTTGGTTAATATGGATGCATTTCGATACTAGAATACATCTGAAATAATGGTATCTCATCTTGATGCAAGTAATGTACAAGAGATATAGGCTTGAATAATACATCATTAGAGACATAGATAAATATTTCCCACCTAATAGAATCAAAGTGAATAATAATGATGAATTTTACATCATATCTGATATATTATTTGATATATATATATATATATATATAATTGATCACATGTATATATCACATCGACCAATATAATGGAATCTAAATATAATTATAAATAGAGTAATTACATGCCATCATCATCGGCTCCCCCTTATTATCACAGCTTATAAAGCATATGCGATCATATCAAACATGTAGAACCACCTCAGATAATAAAAAATAAAACCTCAAGTCGAGATAAACATCTAACTATGAGTATAATCGTGCAATAGAATATAAATGAATGCGTCAACTCAGGTTTTATAGGACATATAAGTTACATAGGGTCACACACCAAACAAATTCTCAAATCCTCATTTTCATAAATCAGTATTCACCCTCATGTTATGGCACTACTCAATATAACATATACAGTTGCAGTTCTAATCAACAAGGATATCATATCGTATAATTGCACTTATTAGTTGTCTTGTGCTGTATAAATTCAAATTAATACTGAAAAACTATCATTTTCGAGTTAAACGACATTCCTACTAGTATTTATAAGAAGGCTTAAATTGTCTTCTTGTCTTGTGAATCCCAAAAGGATTGCACGTTGATAAATCTCATCTGGATTTACACTCTACATAGACTAATCTGCCTTGGCAAGTCATCTCGGTCACCCATATACTTTCATCAGTTATGGTGTGCATTTCGTCATACTCTTATAGTATCCACATAAACTAGTTTGACAACAGTTATATATGTCCTAAAAATAGATTGTTTGGACATACTAACGAGGACAAAGTTGTCACGATTTAGATCGTGTTCCTCGAATCAGTTCATTAGGATGGATACTAGCAGTCTTGTAGTCAATATCTTTAAGAAACTAGATAAATTTATTACTTTTAAAATAATTAGTCATCCCCAATAAATTTTGTCTTGAAATATCATGCCAAACCAATCATACAACCCATTAGATTAGTCATGTTCGTGCAATATGGTTTAACTTACAGATGATAACACTATTTATAACAATAATAATTTTAAACACGACACTAAATATGAATAATTGGGCTAAAAATAAAGCAAACAACTTTAAACAATGGAAATTAAACTAAATAAACATGCTTCATATCATCTACAAAATTAAATAATCACACAAGGCCAAATTACTTTAATCAAAGTGGATTTTGAATTATTTAAATTGGATTTATTCTTTTTAATCCTGCTTTAAATTTAAAATAATATCAAATATTTCAAATTTAAAGTTTATAAATATGAATTTCCTCTCAAAAATAATATGTACTTAGGAATTTTCAAAAGTGTAAATTTAAAATTTGTTTATTTGCTCAAAAATATTTTAAGCATTTTAATTCAATTTTAGGTTCAATTTTAATTCAAATAATTCAAATTTAATCTACAAAAATCTAACTATTATCTCAAAAAATTCAAATATTTTTTAGGATATTTAAAGTCATTTAACTTGAATTTTCTTTAAATTTTTATTTTTAAATAATTAAAACCTTGGAAAATACATCATTTTGAATTCAAAAATCAAAATAGGAAAAAATCTTTTAAGTGTTCTAGTTTAATATTTTTAGAATATCACTTGTGGACAAAGTTATTTTTAAAAATAAGAGGAGTTTAAAATTTCAAAGTTTTGACTTTTATATGAGTTGTTAAAATCGCTTAACAATTTTTGAAAATAAAAAGGAATTCCCAATGAATGGATAAATGTCTTCACATAATATTTCCACTTTTGTTTACTTTCGAAATCAATATATAAAAAGACATATTGTTTGATCTATATAAAATAATTAAAATTCCCTTATAATTCAAGATAAACTCATGCTGTTATTCATATTTGATTCATATATATATATATATATATATATCCTTTTAATAAATCGATTTCTAACTTCTTTTAAAAATAAACTTAACATATATTTCAAAATTAATCTTTTAAATGTCTTTATAACATAATAACATTAGTACAATATCGTTTATAACATGTTATAAACATGTTTCATATTGTATCGATATGATCCAATTTTATTATGATATTTTAAAATGTATCGTATTGATACTTGACCGATATATAAGCGATACTGATACTTAGGTCCACATTAATTTTTTTATGGAAATTGTTAAATTAAAGTAGCATTAGTTGAATAAAATGATATTCAATTATACAATTTATAATTCTAAACTAAAGTAGAATTATAGCAATGTAATGTTATATACATGCATACAAAACAAAAATGCTATATTTATAGCAAATAATTTATGCATATAGCATCACTAGTTTATACTTCACTAAAATGCAATCGACAACAGAGCGTCCAATCGAT
This sequence comes from Allium cepa, assembly GCA_030765085.1. Lineage (NCBI taxonomy): Eukaryota > Viridiplantae > Streptophyta > Magnoliopsida > Asparagales > Amaryllidaceae > Allium > Allium cepa. The sequence goes on along the minus strand of CM060940.1, from coordinate 541,176,499 downwards.
GTGGCCTCCTCCACCATCGCCATCGTTAGTCTCCATCAAAAATCGAATCTCATGCTAAATCTCGAGCTTGAATTCTCGCAAACCACAAACATTGTCTCCCACCATAGGCTGCGTCGCCATTTAACACATACATGCAGCTGTTATTGTCATTGTTAAAGAAAAAACAAGTAGAATTTGGGTTTTTCATATTTTTATAAAATCAAGTATTCTTCTGACCTAAAATAGGTGTTTTAAAGAACCGACCCAACCATGGTTCGATCATGGTTAATCTTCGACCTTGGAGCGTTATGACTCTAAAAACGAAATTACCTTCCACGTCAATTAACCAGTGGTCTAACCTCAAAACCTTAAAATTCCTCTAGAATGACTTCTTTAAACCACATGGTTCTTCAAATTTGAGGAAAAAATATCGCTTCGCTCTTCATTTTCTTCACCTAGTCAATTTAACAAATAATTTCATAACCTAGCCGCTAAATTGTTGTTTAGCTTATTAATTTTAGATGACATGATATATTATTAGCGTACATTTTATGAATCATTGTTGAATTAAACATATTTAATCTTAAAAAATTAAGAATTTTACAATTTTGCGTTAAAAAATTAAAATATAATTATTTTAATTGATATTTCTTATTAAATGTTCGAAATAATTGTTTTAAAGATCAACATATTAATTATAATTGGTTAAATTCTAATATTAATTGAAATAATTTTATATTTAAATCGAAAAAATAGAAATTAACGATCAACACGTTTTTCAAGATCTAACCAATTGAACCACTAAAACGTTCGACCTTACATCAATGATCTACGGTGCGGTCTTTCAAACTGTGCGTAAAAGTAGCGTCATTGGTAACGTGTGATGCATGGTCAAAAATTGAAACGGACAGCAAATGCACCCTAAAATATGGTGGCACCACGTCCCATCCTTGGCCTTGGTCACCGACGGCAAATTGCCATCGTCTAAAGCTGAATCTCGTGCCCTTCAACAACCGATTGATTTCATCTTGGTATTAGACAGCAAGAATTGCATGCCTTAATCACACACTATAGTAAAATATCCTCAATCTTCTTCCTCGGCGTATCATTCGGAACTCAAACTCGGTCTAGTAAATTCATTGATTTCACTGTCAAATTCAAACCTGTTTATGTTGTAAAATGATTAATTCTACATATAGTAGGGTATACCGTATGTTCACTTTTGATTTGATTCTCCTTTGTTCATTATGACAGATATATTCCAATTTATTGATAAATGCAGGTATTATCCATCAATATAGTGTTGATAATCCTTTAATTGACGCAAATTTGACGCTTGAATGGTTAAACTAAATATTGAAGATGAATTGATGATGAAAATGATATGTTTAATTTTCTACGAGTTCTCGGATTTTTCAAAAGTAATTTTGATTTCTAAATTCATTGTTGTTTTGGAGTTTCTGGATCAGTGTTCGTCGTTTTAGATCCCAATTTGTTATTTTCTATGTTGTGTTTGGTATTGTTATTGGAACTCCAATTTATCCTTTCCTTGTAACACAAGCTTTGACCTTGCTAGCACAAATTTGTTAGAAGATAATATAAACCGAACACCGATAAAACTGAGCATACACTAGAGACTAACTGTTCATATAAAACTACATGCATGTTTTAGGATCAACCTGACTATATAACCCGGAACATTTTCTAAAAATAAACACTAAAGTAGTTTTTCAACGCATGATTTTTTTTGGCTAGGATCAGATTTTATTCATTGTAGAGAGAACGACTTGGTTTTATCCATGCAAGATATGTTGCTAGAGTCAATGCATTTAACTCTTAACAATGTTTAACTTATTGTAACGACCCGCATTTTACGTGTCGATAAATCGTAGAATTTACAGGTCGTTAGTGTTGTTTGTGTTGTTTCTAGCCTGAGTCGTGACCGACTCATAGGTTAGGTCGTGAGCGAGTTAGCTTAGGTCGTTTGGGTAAGTTTTGGGTTTCTGGCCGACCTAAGTATCAACCGAGTTAAGGTAGCATACGACCTAAGGAGTTAAGTATTTGACCGACTCACGAGATAGGGGGGTTACCGAGTTATGGAGGTTGCCGAGTTAACGACTCATAGGATGGAAGGCTTGGGAGTTAGGTCGTTTGGAGGATAGGTCGTAAGTAGGGGTGAGCGACCTAAGGAGCTAACGGGTTAGGGTGTTAATGTGTTGAGAGTTAGGTCGGTTGAGCGACCTAGGATAGAGGAACGACCTAAGAAAGTGACCGACCTAGTGGTGAGCGACCTAATAGTTGTAGCGACCTAAGGATTTAGTAATGAGTCGGCTAAGCAGAGTGTGTGTTAGGTCGGCAGGAGTTAGGTCGCGTAAGTACTGTAGAGACCTAGGTCGCAAGGGATGATAAGTCGGCAGAGTTTTTAGGTCGGTAGGATACTGTGTTTTAGGTCGTGTCTGGGTTGAGTCGTGTGGCAGTTGGGTCGGTAGTGTGTTGAGTCGTAAGTCGGCCTTGGCTGTATGTTGTGTTGGTTAGGTCGTAGGTCGTAGGGACTGATGAGTCGGCAACGACTCATAAGTAGGTCGGGGACGACCTAAGGGGCGACGACCTAAGGGGTTTCCAGCCTATAAATAGAGGGGTTTGGCTCACTTTTTGGCACCGGTTTTTGAAGCGACGAAGTGCTGCCATTTTGAAGACTCGACTACAGTATTTTCTTCACTTCTTTCTCTACTTCTATCAAGTGCTAACATCCATTGAAGATTGAAGATCAAGATCAAAGATCAAGTGCCAAAGTTGAAGATTTTCATCCGAAGAGGCTAGATTTCACCGTTTCAAGTGAAATTTCTCCGGATCAAGCTCAAGTCCTTGCTGTCCAGATCTGAAGTTGTTTGATTTTAGGTTGTTTTGGTGATTTGGTGAGTGGTAGTTATCTCTCACGCGGATCCAAAGGAGTATATGGGATTGGTGATATGTTTATGTGTTAAAGTTAGCGTTTTCTCGCATTTTCCTTAAGTCTGCATGTAGATCCATCATATTTGAAAATGTTTATCTATAGAAGCTATTTAACAAGTATTAGAGACAAAACCCATGTTTTAGATTTGATAGATCTATGCTAAAAACTATGATTTCACATATGTTGGACTTTTGCTCACTTAATTACGAAATTGCCATTATAGTTGATATTGCTTAATATATCTTGTTTGAATGCTTGAATGTTTGAATGTATGTTAGATTTGATTGCTCCAAGTTAGCTTGTAGTTGATTTGGAACAAGATGGTTGAAGATGATTCAAAAACTAAGTGGAAAGGCTCTTGAATGGTGAAAGCTGCCGATGGTATATGAAGCGGATGTGGAAGCTCATATGGATGGATTCGATGATGGGACTTTGCCGTGATGCGAAGAGGCGAAGTATGAGATCGAGATGGGACTTTGTCAGGATGCGAAAAGGCAAAGTATGGTTGAGTTGAGACTTTGCTTTGGTACGATGAAGCGAAGTATGATGTGAGTCTTGGCTTAATCCAGGCAGGGATCATTCCAAGCATGTTGATAACTTGAAGGGTAGTTCAAGTTGGTTGATAATGGATTGCTCAAGAGGAAGCTTGGGCTAAGTTGATAGAAGTCGTCAAGAAGGATGACAAGGAGGCTTGGATCTCATCGTTATTGAAGGTTCTAGCAAACCTAAAGCAAGAGTACATAGGGACGCCTAAAAGACTACAGGCAGTTAGTCGAGTACTCTGGGCCAAGAAGATAAGTCCTAGGCACAAGGCAGTGTGCGGGGTTTTGTCTAGAACCGGGGTTACCATTAGCCCTTGACAGATGGCTCAGGAAGGAGTCGGTCATTCAATTAACGGTGATTTCGAAGCAAGGTTAACAGTGATAGCCAGAGTCATGGATGTTTGGATGTTTGGTTGTATCATCATTCGGCTTCAAGAGCGGTGTTTTCTGGGTGCTTATCTGATCTTGGTTTAGGCCTTGGGGGTTTGTATTTGGAAAACATCGTCCTTGACTCGAGTGATTATTGCTTTACCTTACTTATCTGCTATGTTATGCTTACTTCTCCTTAGTGTGTGTCTGGGGGCTATCACTGTAGAAAGAGGTGGAGTGGGATGGTTTGGTTCCTATTCCTTTATTTCCTTATGCTCTTTTGGTATGCTTGATTGTTAATTTACTGCTCACTAAGACTTTGTCTGACTCAAGGTTTTATGTCTCCTCTTATTACCTTGGGCTGTTCATCCATGTTTGGGATGGGCAGACTAGGTAGCAGGTGGCAGGTGCTGTGCTTAGAGTAGAGTTTTCCGTTGATGATGGCGAAGACGAGCAGGAGGCTATGCATATTAGTTTTCTTACTATATGTACTGGGTATCCGCTGCTGTATTTGGTTGAGTGATTTGTAGTGAGGCTTTCATGTATGGATTTGAGTAGATGATTGTATAAAACTACTGTGATGCTTATATGATGATGTTCTGTTCTATGGAGCTTCACTATATTATATTTCTCTATTGTATTTTGTCCATGCGCTGTGAGTTGTACGATAGAGATTCTTTTGTTCTGTTTTACCCTGACTATCGTCCATGGCTGCCTGGCACGCCTTTCAGCGCATTATTTCCTTGTTTTGGTGCGGGAGTCATGGGCGGTCGTCACATTTGGTATCGGAGCTTTGGTTAATCGATTTCAGCCAACGCTCGCTGACGTAACTACGTATGAGAGACGTAATTGTATTTTGATGGATGATTACTATATATAATATAGTAGCCTAGAAGGATTTGAACTCCTTATGCAGTTGTTTCTTAAGGTGTTCTAATCATTCTTATTACAGATATTAAGGATGAGTCGAAGAGGGAGACCAGCTGCAAGGGAAAGCCGTGCTGATGAAGGAGCTGTTGATTATGGAACTATGTTCGAAGCGATGATGACTTCGATCATGAGAAGGATACCAGCTTCAGGATCATCAGTGGATGTGGGAGTTCAAGTTCAAGCTCCAAGACCGGTGGATTTTGCTAAGCTTTGCAAGGATTATACTTCTCTTGGAGGAAAAGCTTTCTTGGGGACGGAGTCGACTATTGAGGTGCAGAGATGGATTGATGCATGTCGAAGGATCTTTGGTGACTTAGGGATTGAGGATGCAACTAAGAGGAAGCTTGCATCGAGACAGCTTCAGGGAAGAGCTGCTGATTGGTGGAATTCTATCACCATCGATACTCCAGAAGAAGAGATTACTTGGGAGCAATTCCAAGTCAGATTTGAAGCTAAGTTTATCTCTACGGCTCAGAAATCTGTCTTGTTTAAGAGGTTTGTAGAGCTCAAGCAGGGTGGGAGGCCTGTTCTTGAGTATATTTCTGAGTTTGAAGCTTTGTCCAAGTATGCCAGATCGTACATTGATTCTCCCTATCAGAAGAATGAGAAGTTTGTGACTGGTCTGGATGCTTATCTTGGGAGGCAGTTAGTGGATCATTTGGACGATCCATTTGAGAAGCTTGTGGAGAAAGCCCTTAGGCATGAGAGTTTGTTTCCTAAGGAAAGTTCTGTTGTTTCTGTAACCAGGGAAGGATCTAAACCACAGCAGAGTGGCAATAAGAAGAGGAAACAACAGCAACAGAGGGGTAGGGATGGCCAGAAGAAGCCGAAGAGTGAAGTGACTTGCTATAACTGCCAGCAGAAGGGCCATCTTTACAAAGATTGTAAGAATCCCAAAGTGCCGGGAAAGTGTTACAACTGTGATAAGCTGGGACATATCAAGAAGGATTGTCCAGAACCGAGGAAAGATAGGCAGGTTGTGCAAGCCTATGCTTTGGGGGCTGTTCCATCGTCTTCGAAAGCTCCTACTGCTGAAGAGAAGGGGAAGAGTGTGGTTGTTCAAGGTACTCTTTCTATTTGTGGTGTTCCAGTTAGAGTGTTGTTTGATACTGGAGCGTCGCATTCTTTTGTTTGTGATGATTTGGTAAGCCGGTTAGGTATGAAACCGGATATTGTTGATAGGCCATTGGTTGTGACTAATCCGGTTGGGGGTTCGTCATGTTTGTGTATGATATGCCGTGGTCTAGTTGTGTCGAGTCATGATTGCTCGTTTGTTTGTGATTGCTTTGTTCTGAACTTTGCGGGGTTCGGAATTATTTTGGGTATGGACTGGCTTAGGAAGTATGCGGCAAGGATTGATTGTGAGAGGCTTGAGGTGACAGTCGGGAATGTGGAAGGGCGAAAGGTTGTGATACGATGTAAGCATGAAGAAGGCGTCTTCATGAGCTTCATGTATTCGCTAGTTGTTCCACGGGATGGACTGTCATTGGTGCCTATTGTGAATGAGTTTGAGAATGTCTTTGAGGAAGTCAAAGGGTTGCCGCCGCATAGGGAGATCGAGTTTCGTATCGATCTAGTTGAGGGAGCCAGACCTGTTGTGATGCCTCTTAGGCGGATGGCACCGAGGGAGCAGCAAGAGCTGAAGGTGCAAGTTGATGACCTTTTGCAGAAAGGATTCATTCGGAGAAGTGTGTCCGAATGGGGTGCGCCAGTTGTGTTCGCAACCAAAGCGGATGGATCGTTGAGGTTGTGTGTGGATTATCGTGAGCTGAATAAGTTGACTAGGAAAAACAAGTATCCATTGCCGAGAATAGATGACTTGTTTGACCAGCTTCACGAGGCTAAGGTGTTTTCTCAGATGGATTTGGCAACGGGATTTCACCAGTTGAGAGTGGCGAAGGATAGTGTGCCGAAGACTGCTTTCAGGACACCATCCGGGTTTTATGAGTGGCTGGTAATGCCGTTTGGGTTGACTAACGCGCCAGCATATTTTGTGGATCTTATGAATAGAGTGTTCAGAGATCAGTTGAATAAGTTCGTGCTTGTGTTCGTGGATGATATTTTGGTTTATTCCAGAACTGAGGGAGAGCACAAGACGCACTTGAGGATTGTTTTGGAAATTTTGCGGAAACATCAGCTGAAGGCTAAGTTTTCGAAGTGTCACTTCTGGAAGAGTGAAGTGAGGTTCTTAGGCCATGTTATCTCTGGAAATGGAATAGCGGTTGACCCCGCTAAGGTGGCAGCGATCCAGGATTGGGTTAGGCCTAAGAATGCATCTGATGTGAGAAGTTTTCTTGGATTAGCAGGATATTATCGACGGTTTATCAAAGACTTTTCCAAGATAGCTGCACCGTTAACAGGGTTGACGAAGAAGAATCAAGTGTTCAGATGGAATGATAAGTGTGAACAAGCTTTCATAATCCTGAAAGAGCTACTGACGAGCGCTCCTGTTTTGACTATTCCAAGTGGGAATGATGAGATGGTGGTTTACACCGATGCATGTGGCACTGGACTAGGAGCGGTGCTAATGCAGAAGCATAAAGTTGTTGCGTATGCTAGTCGACAACTAAAGCCGCATGAAAGGAATTATCCGACTCATGATTTGGAGTTAGCGGCGATTGTGTTTGCTTTGAGGGTGTGGAGACATTATCTATTGGGAGTTAGATTTGAGTTGTTTACAGATCGTAAGTCGTTGAAGTATCTGTTTTCCCAAAAGGATTTGAATCTTCGACAGCAACGGTGGCTAGAGTTCTTAGCATCGTATGATTTTGGTATAGCCTATACTCCAGGGAAAGGTAACGCAGTGGCTGATGCGTTAAGTCGAAGACATGCAGGATTGGGAGCCATGTTTTCGGAATGGAAGAGTCTTGAGTATTTGGCTGGATTTGATTTCAGGCCTAGATGCGAATTGGAACCTGAGATGTTGGCAAACTTATCGATAAGGCCTACACTTGTGGAAAGAATTGGTGAGAGCCAAAGGCGAGATGATAAGCTTGTCAAGATTATCCGTGATTTGGAATCTGGATTGGATCCAGAGAAGGATAAAGGATTCGAGGTCGATCGAGAGGGTTGGCTTCGAAAGCAAGGACGATTGGTTGTTCCCGATATTGGTGGATTGAGAGATGAAGTTCTGAGGGAAAGTCATCACTCGAAGTTGACAATTCATCCAGGTGGAAATAAGATGTATCGGGATATGAAGAGAGCTTACTACTGGGAAGGTATGAAGAAGGATGTTGGAGATTTTATTTCCAAGTGTATGAATTGCCAGTTGGTGAAAGCTGAGCAGAAGAAGCCCAGTGGATTACTTCAGCCATTAGAAGTTCCTACGTGGAAGTGGGAGCAAGTGTCGATGGATTTTATTGATGGTCTACCTAGAACCAGGACAGGGAATGAAGGAATTTGGGTCATAGTAGATCGTTTGACTAAGAGTGCAAGATTCATTCCTGTTCGATCGACTAGGACTGCATCGAAGCTGGCTGAGCTTTATGTTAAGTGGATAGTTCGATTCCATGGTGTTCCGAAGAGTATAGTGAGCGATCGAGATCCATTGTTCACCAGTAGATTTTGGAAGAGCTTCCAGGAAGTTTTGGGAACTGAGTTGTGTTTGAGTACAACTTATCACCCTCAAACAGATGGTCAGACTGAGAGAGTCAACCGAGTTTTGGAAGATCTTCTTAGAGCATGTGTTTTGGACTTCGGAGGATCATGGGAAGATCACCTTCATTTGGTGGAGTTTGCTTATAATAACAGTTATCAGTCGAGTATTGGTATGG